>CM077147.1:144355789-145033795 GCA_039583875.1 Platanthera guangdongensis | reverse complement strand
ATGCACAAATGGAAAAGTGCTTCAATCTATTATCTCCCTCTCCAAAAACTCACACGAATGTGTTCCCCGGCAATGGCGCCAAAAACTTGATGCTAAAGATCACGACAGTGAATCGGTCATACAAGTAATATAAAATGGGCGAGTTTTCCCAAGTATCGATCTCTCAAGGAACACAGTAAGGTGGAGTTAATTTCGAGGAGGACTTGAGATTGAAGTCCTTAGGTCGGCGGTAATGATGGGGGTTTTGATATTGCGGACAAAGAAAATAAAACACTACCAACTACTCCTATGCAACGTCGCTATGCGATGCTTCGTCAGGCGGGATGGAAGACTTGTTGGGCTGCTATGCACCGAATCACTAGGCGGATGGGCGAGTAGTCTTGCGTATGAGGTGATGAGAATGGCGGAATGAGGGTCGTGAGCACCTCTTCACTACGCACGCCACTAGCAATTGCTAGTGCGGCAAGGGTGGATGGTGGTGGATGGAATATGGCGTAACTCGAGTAACTTAAGCAGTAAAATGAAATAGGAATCACATAGACATGAAACACATAACATATACATACAAAGTGCACTTCATCAATATAAATAGATTTAAACACCAATATTCAACAAGAAAGCAAGAACAAGTCAAGAGATCGACCGAATCCAAAGACTTGATGAGGATTCACGGTTGGAATCGTCGGGTTGTCAATCCGCGTCCAAGCTCGGTCCTCAACTGCGTTCGGGGTAGAGAAGGGCTGTCACCACCTTCCAATGGCCCGTCTTCTTCGTGTCACGATAGCGGACGAAAGTTGCAAGATTCCCTTTTGTTTGTTGGCGATGGAGTCAAACCATACTTGAAGCTCACGGATGAAGGAGAAGGCCGAGAGGAAGCTCCAGCATGGATTTGGCGGTGAAAGCTTGCCCGGAGCACCTCCTTATGGTGGAAGATGATGAAAAATGGGGGAGAAGGCGGAAAACGGCGGAGAAATGTCGAGAGATCCCCGCTTTCTCGAATTAGGGCGAGACCTGTGATATTTATACAAAGCAGAAATGAACAATGCGCACGATCACGGGCGCATGACCAGTGGTCATGCACACTATGTCCAGTGATCGTGCGCACTGGCATGGCAGATTAGGAAGAAGAAGTGGGATAACGCGCACGAGCAGTGGCGCACGACCACCACGACCAGTGGTCGTGCGCACTAAGTTCAATGGTCGTGCGATTACCCCAGACAGGGCTCCAGGAAATGAGGAATCAATGCACATGATCAGTGGCGCATGACCGGTGGTCGTGCGCACTGTGTCCAGTGGTCATGCGATTACCCCAGGCTGATTTTGGAAAACGTAGAGTAGTGCGCACGATCAGGGGCGCACGACCAGTGGTCGTGCACATTAGATCCCATGATCGTGCGTAGTATTCCTGTTTCACAACCATCCCGAAACACGCACACGACCCCTGTACCGATAGGAAAAGCAAATCACTAATCTGTGTAGACATTCCAGGCAATTACAAAAAGGAGTACAAATAATAAAAGTAACAAAATACACAACCACGAGCATAAATGTGCAGTTACTCATAAAAAGGACATAATAACAAATATGAATAAATAAAGCTCTAAAGTGAAGTGCATCAACGAGAAAACAAGCCCAGATGAGTCCGAAAATTGGTATATAAAATGGACTCATCAGTCGTGTAGGCTCGCCAGTTCCGATGGCAGCTCAAGCCTGTATGCTAAGGGACCGATCCGCTCCCGGATCCTATAAGGCTCCATATATCTTGGGCTGGGCTTCTTCTTCCGACCGCTCACACGTGAATCCCCATGCATTAGTCGGATCTTCAAGAACACTGGGTCCCCCACCTATAACTCCACCTGACGATGCCGAGTGTTGTAATACTTAGCATGTCGGCTCTGTGCCTCTAGCATCCTGTCTCGTATCATCCTCACCTTAGCCTTGGTGTCCTCAACAAACTCCAAACCCAAAGCCTTCGGATCCTCGTCCTGTATCCACGACAGCGGAGTCCTACACCTCCATCTGTAAAGGGCCTCATAAGGAGCCATCCTTATGATGGACTGGTAGTTGTTATTATATGAGAACTCGATCAGTGGAAATAGTTTCTCCGAAGGCTCACCGCGATCCAATATGCAAAGTCACAACAGATATTCCAGCATTCGGTTGGTGCGTTTCACCTGTCCATCGCTCTGGGGATGAAATGCTTTACTGAATGTTAGCCGAGTGCCCAAATAAGTTTGCACTGATCTCCACTCCCTGGACGTAAACCGTCCATCCCGATCTGATACAATCGACCTGGGTATGCCATGATAGCGGACGAACTGCTCCACGAATTTCCGAACCTGCCCACCAACCGAGTCATCCTTCCTGATCGGAATAAATCTGGCCACCTTCATCAGCCGGTCGACGATCACCCAGATCGAATCGTTTCCCGTCCGCGATCGGGGAAGCCCGTGTATGAATTCCATTGCGATATCATCGAACTTCCACTCCGACACTGGGAGTGGATGTAACAATCCTGCAGGGTTTCTGCATTCTACCTTCACCAGCTGGCATGCCTCGCATTGGGTCACGAAGTTGCTGATATCCTTCTTCATGCCTTTCTAGTACATGGTCTTCTTCAGATCCGCAGTCATCTTTGTAATCCCCGGGTGTACCGAATACCGACTGTAGTGAGCCTCCGTCATAATATCCTCCCAGACCTGGCCTCCCTCTGGTATGTAAATCCGTCCTCTGAAACACACTAGACCATCCCTCAGCGAGTAATCTCCAGCTGTGCTTACTTCCAAGGCCCAGAATATCGGCTCTAGCCCGGCATCCTGCCTCTGCCCATCTCTGACTCGGTCTCAAATGTCATCTGGGGCAACCAACGATGCTAGGTACTCCCGGTATAGCTCCGGGTGATCCTCGGACACAGAGGATATCTGCATCTTTTCTAACAACTGGTCTAACTCCAAGGCCATCACCGGCTGTCCTACTGCAGGGTTTGTGGCCTTCCGACTCAGCGCATCGGCCACCACATTTGCCTTCCCTGGGTGGTAGTGTGTATCATACTGATAATCTGCTAGAAACTCCACCCACCATCTCTGTCTGATGTTCAGCTCTTTCTGCGTATCCACAAACCTCAAGTTCTTGTGATCAGAGTAAATGTCGCAGTGGACACCGTACAGATAGTGTCGCCAGAATTTCAGAGCAAATATGACCACTCCCATCTCTAAGTCATGAACTGGTTTGTTCTGCTCATGCTTCTTCAGCTGTCGTGAAGCGTATGCTATCACATGACCATTCTGCATCAGCACCACACCCATGCCCTGATACGAAGAGTCGGTGTAGGCCTGGAATCCTTTTTTCCCCGAAGTGAGGTCAAGTATAGGAGCCGAGGTGAGTCGCTCCTTCAGCTCCTGAAAAGCCACCTCGCACTGCGGGGTCCAGATAACGGGCACATCCTTCCTTGTCAGGGATGTGAGCGGAAGGGAAATATGAGAAAATCCCTCCATGAACTTCCGGTAGTAACCGGCAAGTCCTAGAAAACTCCGCACATCTGTGGCCGACTTCAGCTGCGGCCATTCCCGAACTGCCTGAATCTTAGCCGGGTGCACTGCCAAGCTAGCACCACTGATGATATGGCCTAGGAAAGACACCTCCCTCAACCAGAACTGGCATTTGCTGAACTTCGCATAAAGCTAGTGCTCCCGCAGTCTCTCTAGGGTCAGCGACAGATGTCGTGTGTGCTACCCCTCTGTCCTCGAATAGATGAGGATGTCATCAATAAACACGATGACAAACACATCCAAATATGCCTCGAACAACCGATTCATGAGGCTCATGAATGCCGACGGTGCATTCGTGAGCCCGAAGGGCATCACGGTAAACTCGAACAGCCCATTTCTATTACAGAAGGCAGTCTTCGGAATGTCCTCCACCTGGATCTGCAGCTGGTAGTAGCTCGACCTTGAGTCCAATTTTGAAAAGAAATGCGCCCCCTCCAGCTGATCAAATAGCTCATCTTTCCTTGGCAATGGATATGTATTCCGGACTATCAATCGATTCCATGCCCGGTAGTCGACGCACAATCTCAGCATCCCGTCCTTCTTCTTGACGAACAAGACCGGGGATCCCCATGGTGAAGAGCTTGGCCGGACAAATCCGGCCTCCACTAGTTCCTAGAGCTGGCTTCGAAACTCTATTAGCTCCTTCGTGGCCATCCTGTAAGGGGCTCTAGATGCTGGCTTAGCCCCTGGCACCAGCTGTATCCGGAAGTCCTGCTCGCTGTATGGGGGTAGCCCTGGCAGCTTCTCTGGAAATATGTCAGCAAAATCTCGTACTACCGGGATATCCGAGATGGAACCGTTGTCCTCAACCATTTCAGACAACACTTCATAGACTTCCTCCCCCTGTAAGTGGGCCTTGACGGCCTGCACAGATGACAGCAAGAGAGGTGGAAAAGGTCTAATACCTTTGATGATGATGTAGAAGTCCCCGTGCCTCACAGTGATCCTTTTTAATAAGCAGTCGATCTGAGTATGGTTCCAATGCAACCATGTCATGCCTAGGATCAAGTCAAAGACTGGCGTCTTCAGGATCGTTGTTGGTGCTTCAAATGTCTTCCCGCCAATCTCCTCCTCCATGTTGCAACGAGCGGAGGTGAATAGCTCTGATCCGTCTGGTAGCCGTATCCTCGTCATCAAGCATGTAAACAGCTCCACGACTTCCAGTCCTTCCATGAAGGCTTCCGACACGAATGAGTGTGAAGCACCCATATCGAACAGTGTATAGGCGGGCTTGCCGCTGATGAAGACTATGCCTGGGTAGTTTAAATTCTTAGAAATCTAGTTGTAGTTTTCTTTCCTAGTTTATCAATTCTATATCCAACACTCTAACTATCTAGAAAGGAGAAAACTAAAAATCAAAATGGCGTACCTATGATCACTTGCTCCGAATTCTGTTGCTGAGTTAGATCCAGTTCATACACTTATTCCCTCTCCTGCCTGTGGTCTCTGCCCTAGTATCCACGACCTCGACCATGTCCTAGGCCTCCAAAATACTGAGCTAGCGGGGCAGCCGGTGGTGCTGGTGGTGGTTCCCCCCTCATGGGGCAGTTCCTTCGGATATGCCCCACCTGGTGACAGTTGAAGCACTCTGGCGGGGGATATGCCATACCCCCGGGTCTCTGCACCTCCCGCATCTGTGGTGGCTGAGGGGCCACCACTACTGGTTCCCTCTGCTCCTGTCTCACCTCCTGACTAGGCTGGTCTTCTCCTCTTCTCCCCTCTGTGATGCGGCCCTGTCGTTGATCATTCCTGGCTCCCTGTCCCTGATCCTCAGTTGGCCGCTTCCGGCCTTGGGTAGTATGCCAATCTACCTCGATCCTTTTCGCCATCTCCAATATCCGAGGAATAGGCTCGTCGGACACGAATTGTAGAGCCTCCCTCAGATCCTCTCGCAGATCCTTAGAGAACCTCTTAGTGTAACCTACCTTATCCAACTGATAAAAATCCAAAAATCAGGCTAGGTGGTTGAACTCCCAATGATACTCCACCACAGTCTTGCTACCCTGTCTCAACTGTAGAAATCTATCTTCCAGCTCGTCTCTAGCCGACTGTGGAATAATATGCTCCAATAGTGCGGCCCTGAATTCCTCCCAAGCAATCTCTGCAACCTCTTTGTCAGCAAACGTCATGTCCAATGATGTCTTCAACCATCTCTTGGCATGGGACTCCAAGCAAGAGAAAACCAAGGGCACCCTCTCCTCCCATGGTCACCGGATCCCAGTCAACATCTCATACCTGATGTCTAGCCATTACTCCATCCGAACGGCCGACTCCGTCCCCAAATAGGATGGGGGGAGAAACTCCTCAGAATATACTCAGCCAGTTGTCCCCCAGGTTTGGCTGCGGAGCCGGAACCTGTTGAGCCCTAAAAGCCTCCAGGATAGATATCAGAGTCTGCCCCATCTCTAACTGTAGGAACAGAGTGGGGACCGAGGGAGGTGGTGGAACATTCGGGGTCTGCTGGACACCGCCTTGTAGCGTAGGCTGTGTTGGGGGCTGCGTAACAAAATCCATTAGTAAGTAATCGACTCAAACCTAATTAAAAGTGGACAAGTTACATGTGATCCCCCATATGGGCACACCACTGCTTCCGCTGCTTATTTTGTCCCCAAACTAAACTTGCGCGGGGGTGTCCTAGGGGTTGTGGACTGCTACTTTTCTATCGAGGTTTACTCTAATACCACTTGTAAGACCCCTCCCCCCCCCCTCCTTTTTTGAAACACCGGGGTCTTAGGCCCAGAAACGCCGCTTTGCGGTGACACCTTCATGCCCGGGAAGGTCATCACTACAAAACGCCGATCCTGCCACCCAAATCGATCACAACTTTAGCAAAATAATAAAAGGCAAGTCCACAGAAAATCACAAATATAGTAAATAAACTCCACTAAGGAAGTGTCCACAGAAATAATAAAAGTACTAAAACTTGGGCTCATGCCTAGGACATCAAATCCTCACTACTTGTCTCTCATTGCGAAAGAAAAATAAATATAACTACTTGCGATCAGGACTCACGGTCCCTGCTGTCTGAACTCTGGTGCTAGACTGCCCCATCTCCAAGTGTGCTGGCCTCCGGGGCAACTACTCCATGCTGGGCTCCACGGTCACCTAAAATGATGTTGTTCGAAAACCATTACTCTAAAAGCCTAAGCCCTATTATCCCCCGCCCCTTCCCCCATGGCTCCTAGGCACCAAGCGGGGAGGAGGAAAGGAGAGAAAATGAAGGTGGAGAATAACAAAATCAGCAGTGGCGGCGCAACAAAACTAGAAGTTCTATAGTACATGAGGCAATAATAAAGGTATGAAAAACTGAACAAAAACAGTAACCTTAACTTATGCGAAAACACATAAGCCAAGGGATCTTTTGCAGGGCTCTTATCGTATAAAAAGTCTCATACCAATTAATACGATATGTTGTTGGTTTCCTAACAACCATATATATATTTACTGAATAAAACCTTGACTTATAAGCACGCTCCCACGAACTTATAAACCAAGGGGTCGTTTTGTAGGGCCTATTGTATAAGCGTCCCATACCACTTATACAATAGGTGTCGAGTTATATGCAATGAATATGCTATGAAATAGAATTATGCCATGATGTGAACATGCAAGTGCAACTCACCCACTCGACTCTGTGTACACAGACCTTTAGTTTCCCCTTTCTGGAGCGAAACCTCCCAGGATACCTCCATAGTGGCAAACGGAAGAGGTGGGTTGGGTCTCAACCACCTCTAAACCGATAATTGCACTACCAGTCAGACCTATCGTATGTCTTGACGCTTGTGCACTAAGCGGAGCTCCTGCGTACTCTTGCCGGCTAGCGCACCGGACTTTTTTTGGCCAAGTGCTGAACCACACTTGCCGAGTCAACGTATTGGCATGGGTGCATCGACTCTCTAATATCGAAGACCCACCACCTTATACTTTATGCACATTCAACCTTTATGTATAACCACCGAACTAAAGCTCCCCGAACAAACCCGTCCGTCACAAACAACAACTGAGCCCAAGCTCGTCGGGCCAACCTACCCATCACAAACATCAAGCGAGCCAAAGCTCGTCAGGCCAACTTGCCCATCACTAAATCCACTGAGCCTACTGCCCGAGTGAACCAACCTAACATCTCAAGACTTTGAGTTGAGTGAAAGTGAACCTCTAGTTACACTAGTTACTCTTACAATTTAGTTTTACCTGCAGGTTAGGTTAGCCCAGGATTGCCCAAGGTATACCACGTGAAGGGCTCTCGAAGGCACTAGGAACTACGATGGGCTTACGCTGAAAGCTCCCTTTCGCAAGGCACATACTATTATTGGTTGTTACCAGATTTCACAAACCCTTACTTGTTGTAGTGGATCTAACCCTAGAGTATTGGACACTTCCTCCCCACGGGAAATACGATCTTTCGTCGATCCCGAGCACCTATTAACACTAGCCAATCCAACACTCTACTCATCCTATCTTCCAATGATGTACACATTTTTATTTAACCAAACCAGCAAATTCTCTAACCCCAATCTCATGTGCCCAAATTCATATTCCGACATAATTTCTGCAGTTTTACTAAATGCAGACCAAGTTAAGCTATATGACATGTAAAATGGGGGGTACACAAAATAGTCCCCCAGTACCCCTATAATAATTACTGGAGGGCTTTCATGACCTTTTTAACCTAATTCCAGAAATTTATAATTTTCCAATTTTATTTGATAATTTATTTAATTAATCTAGTTATCCAGAAACCAAAAGTTTGAACATGAAGTACCAATTTCAAACAAGAAAATGCTCCACAAAATTTATGATAACTTCAATATGTATATTTAAAATAAAATCCAGAGTCTCCCAATTTTTCAGCAAGGTTTAGCCTAAAATTCTAGTTTTTGAATATATCCTATTTTTATCAATTTTAAGAGGTAAGTATAGCAAAACATTTCGAAAAATTCTGAGAAAATTCAAGAATGATTGTAAGGACATATAAAGGCTCCGGTTCAAGTTTCATAATTTATTAACTAGTAATGAGCTCTAAGAAACTTATTGAATAATATTTCAAATTAATGAGCTTGTGAAGTAAGTACTGCAAATATATATTCAAAAATCCTAACAAAATTCATACAAAAGCAATCAGGTCTGAAATTCCCTCCGCCAAATTTTCATGAACTTCCAGTGGGCAGTGGGATCATAATGTCCAGATAAACAATTAGGGCTAACTCATGCATTTATAAAAAAGGTACTAAAATTTATGGCCCAAAATTCTCAATTAAATTACTAGAGGTTCATTCTACCCCTATGACCATACCACACAAATTTCAATGTTGTTCAGAGAGTTTTGATAACCTTTTCTAGCACTAAAAAGTTTGTGCCTAAAACTAGGGTTAGGGTTTTATGGGGCCTACCCTTTCCCAAATCCCCTTAGATTTTTACCAGAGGGTTTTATCTACCCTAGCACCCTCCCTACCAAATTTTAACTTCATTCAAGGTCTTTTGGCCTCATGTCCTTCATAAGTCACAAAAGTCCTTCCTTTGGGTTTGGTCTTAGATCTTAGGGCAAAACTATTCCAATCTACCCCATCTTACATGGGAAGGTGCTAATACCCATGCGAAGTCAGTGGCCCCAATATCAACCTCTGTTGAGGTGATTTGGTCACTCAAACCCAAAGTGCACTTTTTGACCAAATATACCCTTTAGAGGCAAAGCTAGGGTTTGCATGATTAATTCAAAACACCTCAAAATGAGATGAAATTTTGGCCTGAGCTTTATAATGACCCCATGCACCACTCACCAAAATTTGGGTGAGTTTGGAGGTCATTTGGTCCCTAAATTAATTTACCCTAGGGAAATTAAATAATTTCCAAAACTATAGAAAAATTGTCCCCAAAAATTCACATTTTCGGCAGGACCTAGATATGGTCTAGGGTGACTCCTTGTCCAAATTTCAAGTCAGTTGGTCTAGAGATGAAGGGTGGGCATCCATTTTAATTTCTGTCTAGCCCTAGGTATAGAGCCCACTAAAATGAGTGCCCTGGTCAAACCAGGCACCCAAATTGGTTCAAACTAATTTTTCAGTAAGCTAGACTAACCAGGCTACAATTTTTATGTTGATCATTTCCTCCTACAGAGTATTTAAGTTTTTGTAATAATTTAAAACATTAAATAGAAGAACTGTGATACTTTCATTAAAATGTATGAATATATCCTGTAGTTTAATTTTAATACTGCACGAATCTTGGCGCAGCTTTGGACGGCATCCCATCATCGTCCCTGCGCGTAAACGGCTACGATTCAATCTTCCTGGGAAAACTTCAAAGCCCTACCGCCGGCCACACAGCCACCTCCCTGGCCGGCCACCGCCACCACCACCTCTGTTGAAGTGGTAACTATCACCAGGCGGCGGCACAGCCGCCGGAGGGGCCTTTTTCGGCGATCCCGATAAGATGCAAACTTGGAAAACCCAGGAAATTTTCAACTTTGATCGAGCTCAACTGAGCCCGATTCCCTTTCTAAATGAATCTTATGAACTACCCATGGAAGAAGGGGAGGAGGAGGACCTGAGCAGCAGCCTGAGAGCGGGTGTTGAGCGTCCTCGCCATTTCCAACCACCAAGCTTCGGCTCCTCTACAACCTCCACACCAACTTCTCTGGAACTGGGATCTGATCGGGGGAAACTCTTCCCCTTGCCCTGGTGAAGGTGTCTAATGAAGGAATTGGGGAGAGGAGGCCTATAACTCCCCAATTCTTCAAGACACCATTAAGGCCATAAATGTGGTTTTTTGGTTTCACCAAATTTGAATGGCTGAGCTACTCCACTGGTCGACCACCACCTTAAAACTCCTCCCATGCCTCCAAGGAGTTAAAGCCCCATCAAAATGGGGAGATATGGGGCCTCCATGGCCATGATGGCCATTAAGCTCCTCTTTCTCTCTCCTCCAATTTTAGGTAACTCCCTCTTTCTCTCTCCCAGTTATCTATTTCTGAAATTGGTGGGCCCAAAATGTGCCTCATCACCTCCTAGCCCAATGGGCCACACTTGCCTAGGCCTAGCATACTTGGATTGGGCTTGAGTTAGCCATTTTGGCTAGTTTGACCATTTTGACTCAAGGGTTGACTTTGGTCAAATTAGCCCCTAGGGCTTACCCCAATGGATCCTCAGTGACCGATGAACCTCCCCTAAAGTAAAGAAGTACTTTGGTGTGGTCAACTTGCACACTATAGGTCACTTGCCCCTTAGTCAGGGCACTTTGGCCCCTTTTGGGACTAAGGTTGATTTGGGTCAACTTAGGCTATAGAGTTGACCATAATGGGTCCAAGGTGACCCATTGAACTTACTTTAGAGTTAGGAGGGCATGAGTGGGGTCCACTGGGCTAAGGAAAGGTCAGTTGACCCAATATAGGTCAGTTTGACTCATTTAGTGTTAGAGTTGACTTTGGTCAACTTAACCTCTTTGACTGCCCTACATTGGTCCATAGTGACCCATTGACCCCACGTTAGGTCTAGGAATACCCTGGTTGGGGTAGTTGGGCATTAATAGGGCACACTGCCCTAACTTAAGGCATCTTTCCCAATTTATGTCTATAGTGGTTTTAGGTCAACTTGTCCACCCTGGGTCAACTCCAATGGGCTCTTAGGGCTCTAATGGACCTCATAATGAGTTTGTGAGACCATGGTGTGGTCTTGAAGTCTTGGTGAAGCCCCATGATCATCTTGAACTAGGGTTCAAAAATCTATGATTTGCAGACCATGGTGGTCTCACCTACATTCCTAGGTTCACTTGGACTTCTTGGGCTTCCTATGGTTTTGTCATGACCTAGTCATGACAAAACCCCTCTTAGGGGACTAGTTGTTTGAGTGATGTTACAAATCCCAATATATAAACAAAAAAATTTTGTTCTCAAAATTCTAGTTAGGCCTGCGAGTTTCACACAGTAAAGGAAAATTGAAACGTCCTGAGAGGTTGTGAGTAATACCTGACAGAAAAGTTCTGGGTACCTTTGTTGCATCAAGTCCTGAGGTTCACATGTGTGCTACTCATGCCCATGATTCCTCCACAGGACCTTAACCAATGGAACCTTCTTGCGGCGCAAGTCTCGTATTACCTTATCGTCAATTCAGGCCGGTTCCAGGTGAACTTATCGATCAGATGCTAACGGCCTATCCATGGTCGTAATCAGCTGCTCCGGGCGTAGTAGAGCCCTCCTGAGAGAGGATACATGAAACACGTCGTGCAGGCTCGCCAGTTGCGGTGGCAACTCCAGCCTGTATGCTAAGGGACCGATCCGCTCCCGGACCCTATAAGGCCCCACATATCTTGGGCTGAGCTTCTTCTTCCGACCGCGTACCCCTGAAACCCCATGCATCGATCGGATCTTCAAGAACACCGGGTCCCCCACCTGGAACTCCACATGACGATGCCGAGAGTCGTAATACAAATCATGTTAGCTCTGTGCCTTTAGCATCCTGTCCCATATCATCCTCACCTAAGCCTCAGTGTCCTCAACAAACTCCGAACCCAAAGCATTCAGATCCTCATCCTGTATCCATGAAAGCGGAGTCATACACCTCCATATGTAAAGGGCCTCATAAGGAGCAATCCTTATGCTGGACTGGTAGCTGTTATTATATGAGAACTCGATCAGTGGCAACAGCTTCTCCCAATGGTCGCCGCAATCCAATATGCAAAGTCGTAACAGATCTTTCAGCGTCCGGTTTGTGCGTTCCGTCTGTCCATCGGTCTGGGGATGAAATTTTGTACTGAATGTTAGCCGAGTGCCCAAATAAGTCTGCACTGATCTCCACTCCCTGTACGTAAACCGTCCATCCCGATCCGATACAATCGACATGGGTACGCCATGATAGCGGACGAACTGCCCCATGAATTTCTGAACCATCCCACCAACCGAGTTATCCTTCCTAATCGGAATAAATATGGCCACCTTCGTCAGTCGGTCGACGATCACCCAGATCAAATCGTTTCCTGTCCGCGATCTGGGAAGCTCGTGTATGAAGTCCTTCGCGATATCATCGAACATCCACTCCGGCACTGGGAGTGGCTGTAACAATCCTGCAGGGTTTCTACATTCTGCCTTCACCAGTTGGCATGCCTCGCAATGGGTCACGAAGTGGGTGATATCCTTCTTCATGCCTGGCCAGTACATGGTCTTCTTTAGATCCGCAGTCATCTTTGTAATCCTCGGGTGTACCAAATACTGACTGCAGTGAGCCTCCATCATAATATCCTCCCGGACCTGGCCTCCCTCCGGTATATAAACCCGTCTTCTGAAACACACTAGACCATCTCTCAGCGAGTAATCTCCAGATGTGCCTGCTTCTAAGGCCCGGAATATCGGCTCTAGCCGGGCATCCTGCCTCTGCCAATCTCTGACTCGGTCTTGAATGTCATCTAGGGCAACCAACGATGCTAGATACTCCCGGTATAGCTCAGGGTGATCCTCGGACCCAAAGGATATCTGCATCTTTTCTAACATCTGGACTAACTCCAAGGCCATCAACTGGGGTCCTGCTCTAGGGTTTGTGGCCTTCCGGCTTAGCGCATCGGCCACCACATTTGCCTTCCATGGGTGGTAGTGCATATCGTACTAATAATATGCTAGAAAATCCACCCACCGTATCTGCCTGATGTTCAGCTCTTTCTCCGTGTCCACATACCTCAAGTTCTTATGATTAGAGGAAATGTCGCAGTGGACACCGTACAGATAGTGTCGCCAGACTTTCAGACCAAATATCACCGCTCCCATCTCTAAGTCAAGAACTGGGTAGTTCTGCTCATGCTTCTTCAGCTATCGTGAAGCGTATGCTATCACATGACCATTCTGCATCAGCACCACACCCATGCCCTTGTAGGAAGCGTCGGTGTAGACCTGGAATCCATCTTTCCCCAAAGGGAGGGCAAGTCTAGGAGCCGAGGTGAGTCGCTACTTCAGATCCTGAAAATCCACCTCGCACTGTATGGTATAGTTAAAGGGCACATACTTCCTCGTTAGGGATGTGAGCGGAAGGACAATACGAGAAAATCCTTCCACGAACTTCCTGTAGTAACCGGCAAGTCCTAGAAAACTCTGCACATCTGTGGCCGACTTCAGCTGCAGCCAATCCCAAACTGCCTGAATCTTACATGGGTCCACTGCCAAGCCAGCACCACTAATGATATGTGATGCTAAAGATCACAGCAGTGAAACGGTCACACAAGTAATACAAAATGGGGGCTTTCCCAAGTATCGATCTCTCAAGGAACACAGTAAGGTCGAGTTAATTTCGAGGAGAACTTGAGATTGAAGTCCTCAGGTCGGAGCTAACTAAGGGGGGTTTTGATATTTGCGGAAACAAAAATAAAAGGCTATCAACTACTCCTATGCAACGCCGGTATGCGATGCTTCGCCAGTCAGGATGGAAGACTAGTCGGGCCGCTATGCACCGAATCACCAGGCGGATGGGCGAGTAGGCTTGCGGATGAGGTGGTTAGAACGGAGGAATGAGGGTCGTGAGCACCTCTTCGCTACGCATGTCACTAGCAATTGCTAGTGTGGCATGGGCGGATGGATGGTGGATGGACAAATAGGCGCACCTCAAGTAAAAATAATGAAAATATACAATCACATAGACATGATTACATATAAACGTATATTACACTATGCATAGCTTCATCAAATACAAAGAGTTCAACTAAACTATCATCATCAAGATAAGAAAAGTGTGCGAAATTGACCGGATCTGAAGCCTTGCTGAGGATTCACGGTTGGAATCGTCGGGTTGTCAATCCGCGTCCAAGCTCGGTCCACAACTGTGTCCGTGGTAGAGAAGGGCTGTCACCACCTTCCAATGGCCCGTCTTCTTCGTGTCACAATCCGGTGGAGG
Source organism: Platanthera guangdongensis (assembly GCA_039583875.1). Classification (NCBI taxonomy): domain Eukaryota; kingdom Viridiplantae; phylum Streptophyta; class Magnoliopsida; order Asparagales; family Orchidaceae; genus Platanthera; species Platanthera guangdongensis. The sequence goes on along the minus strand of CM077147.1, from coordinate 145,019,382 downwards.
ATGGCACAACTTCCCCTAGCTTGATAGAGAAATCTAGGTCAAGCTCTTCTTGCAGCTTAAGGATGAAGGAGGAGGCCGAGCGGAAGCTCCAGCTTGGATTTGGCGGTGAAAGCTTGCCCGGAGCACCTCCCTAGGGTGGAAGATGAAGGGGATCAGCGGAAAAGGCGGAAAACGGCGGATAAATGTCGAGCGATCCCCGCGGTTCTGAATTAGGGCGAGACCTGCGATATTTATACAAAGCAGAATTGAGCAATGTGCACGATCACGGGGGCACGACCAGTGGTCGTGCGCATTATGTCCAGTGGTCGTGCGCACTGGCATGGCAGATTAGGAAGAAGAACTGGGATAACGCGGACGAGCAGTGGCGCACGACCAGTGGTCATGCGCACTAAGTTCAATGGTCGTGCGATTACCCAGAGAGGACTCCAAAAAAGAGGAATCAATGCACACGATCAGTGGCGCACGACCAGTGGTCGTGCGCACTAGGTCTAGTGGTCGTGCAATTACCCCAGACAGATTTTGGAAAACGAAGAGTAGTGCGCACGATCAGGGGCGCACGACCAGTGGTCGTGCGCATTAGATCACATGATCGTGCGTAGTATTCCTGTTTCACAATCATCCCGGAACACGCACACGACCCCTGTACCGAAAGGAAAAATCAATCACTGATATGTGCAGACATTCCAGGCAATCACACAAAGGAGTACAAACTATAAAAATAACAAAATACACAACCACATGCATAAATGTGCACTTCGTATGGAAATAAATATAAGATGAAATATGAACGATATAGAACTAAAAGTGAAGTGCAAACGCGTGAAAACAAGCCCAGATGAGTCCGAAAATAGGTATATAAAATGGAATCATCACACCCCCAGACTTAACTTTTGCGCGTCCCGAGCAAACAAAATCTAAGCAGATAGGGAAAATTACTAGCTAATAAAGAAATTGAAATACAAAGTATCATGAGAAGTCGCATGCTCACGTGCGTAAAAATACAATAGAGAAAATTTCTAAGTATGCAGAATAGTTTATATTTTTAACAATGCGTATCAAAATTTTATTACTACTCAAAAATAGAATCACGGTGAATCAACCGGTCACGCATAGGAAGAAAGTAGGCAGGCCACTTGTAACACCCCCTATCCGTCAGATAGCATATAGCAGTAGGTCCGGCCGGGGCACGACGCCATATACCACAGACAGACCGGGTGGTTACTCATGGAAACCATCCAACCAATCCAACGTCCTACATAGAGCATTCTAGCGGAAGTAGTTTATAAGTTGCAAATAGAACCCAGCCCAAAGAGCACGAATGTCAACTAAAAAAATACCAAATAGGAATGTCGTACATACACGAGTACAAGACTTAAGGCATTACAAAATGGTTTACTTCAATATTACATGTTTTACAAGCCACGACACGCAGGCCGGTCATACATGAGTAAAAGCAGTAAACACTCCAATTAGGCCTTCGAGGGCCGGCTTCGCAATTTGGGCTTTAGCACGCTATTGACCGCTCGGTCCAGCAGCGCGTACAAGCAACAAAACCACCGCACGGTGGCAAACAAAAGCAACGGTCAGCAATGCTGACCAAATTATAACGATCACGCCCCCAACGCGGGGCGGCGATGCTCCTTCCCAGCATTTCATTAGCATAAGCGAGCAATATAGTATTGTCACAACATCACAGGCGTAGGCACGCACGGCCACACATCCCGTGCACTCAGGGCACATTCTCAGTGAACCGACCAATATCACGTCAATTTAAGCCATAGACATTCCAGACTCACCATCGCCACATTGACGGCCAAACATATGAGCTATTTGTCTTCCAGGCATGGGTCACGACAATTTAAGCCATAGACTGCTGAAGACCCTCATCTATGCCAACGGCTCTAACCGAACGACATAGAAATGGGTAGGGTTCCATCTAACCCGTGCTCACATCGCAACGACAATTTAAGCCATATGCGCCGGTCAAACTTCTCCTGAGTCCCATTTCCGTCACACAATTCACATAACTCTGTTATGTTCAAGTTGGCACTCAGGCCTCCAAGTTGGCAAGATCACGCATCCGCCCAGTTTTCCGGGTGCACCTTATGGTTAATCCTCAAGGCTCCCTGTTGCAATCTACCATGTAGAAAACCCGAAAACAACCAATCGCACGGACTCTTCTCCGGCATTTATGCAATGCAACATCACCGATCCAGACCAACATGTCCGGGTAGGCTTCACACATCATGGCTATGTCTGTTCTCGCTTACGGACTCAACACAATGGGGACTTTACATATCTACCCGAAGGAATGCCTCCAACTCACCGCAAACTCGCGGGAGCGGGCTTCCTATGCAAAGAAGGAGAGCTTCACATGCTCAAGAAGAGAATCGTTACCCTAGCGTTCCTCTTTGGTGCCATGGAAATGTAATCGGATGAAAAGAACCGCACTCTCTTTACCTCCGTAGATCCGAAGTCAGCTCGCGATTTGGAGCTTTGAAGCTCCTCCAATGGCCAGATCTAGCTTCTTCTTCCTCCTTTGCTCTCACATCTCTCTTGACTTAGAAAGAGAACCACTCAATTAAAAGTCGGGGTTTCAAAGGTCCAATCCCGGGTATATCTCATCACGAACAACCCCCGGTCGTTGGATCCCAAATTAAATAAACGAGCGGCCTTGATTCGGGCCTGAAATTGGTGTAGGGGTGTACGTGACACGGACGCGCTTACGCTATCGGTAGTTTACCCATCACAGAACATAGAAAAAATAAAGAGAGTGCTCCGACCAAAAGCGAACGAAAAGGGGTCGGTTGGCTCTCAAAAATACGGGACTCGATACCACGTCCTTAGGACCTAACTCTCCAACAAGCACACAACTCGCTCCTAGCCGGACTCGATACCACGACCTTAAGACCTACCTCTCCAACAAGCACACGTCTCACCGCACCTACACAAGCATCTAATCTTTTCACAATAAGCCGTCAATTGAAGCAATAAAATATTTAGGAGCGGCGGTAAACGATAAGGAGCGATCAAGAACAAGTTGAGATTAACTCCCTTGTTAGCACAAGCGTGTCAAGGCTAGGCCTAGTTTGTTCTCCAATGGATCTTCCCAATCCGGATAACAAGAGGGTCAATAACAACGTTCGAATCAGATTTTTTGCAAGCGGAAAACACTTTAAAATCGCGGAAAAGACGGTTGAATAACCTCCACAAAATCTCACAGCAAGAAACACAAAGATAGGGAAGGGATTACCCAACCAAGAAGATGATCACACGATATTTGTGGGAGAATCACTCTCTCCACGGTTCCACCGGTTTCACACCGAATGGGGCTGCTTCCTTCTTCCACGGAGTCGCACCGATAGAAGCCACACCGGAGTCGCACCGAACGAGGATGGAGGAGGCAAGGCTTGGCTTCACACCAAATGGGGGGGGGGCGGCTAATGGACTCTCTCCATGGTGGCCGAATTCTTCAAAGGGGGTTTTTAGGTTTTCTTTTCATTCCCATAACTCATCATAATAGCCTCCTTTAAATAGGAGTTACAAAAGAGATCCAACCGTCCATGATGGAGATGAAATCTCATCCATCCGGGCGATTACATACACATAATAACCTCCTTTAAATAGGAGTTACAAAAGAGATCCAACCGTCCATGATGGAGATGAAATCTCATCCATCCGGGTGGTTACATACACACCAAGTGTTTAGTAGCACACCAACATGAAAATAAAAATTAATACAAGCCATATGTTTAGAGCGATTAAAATAAAACTAAGTAAAACGTTTAAGCAAGCTTTGCGCGCCGCAGACGGAGGTTGTATCACAGCTTTCCGTTAGCGTCCGTGGCGTTGTCATGACGTCGCAAATCTTTAAATTGTTGCGCCGCGGCAACAAGGTCTCATCAGTAAGTGTTGGAGGGGCCGCGCCATCAATCCTCCCCCACTCAAAATCGCGCATCTCCGATGCGTGGGCTGAGAGAAAGCGGCGGAGAAGCTCGGCATCCAAACGTTGAAGCTCTGTCGCGAGTACCCATGAGTCATCCGAAGGTGGGCGGTCACGCCAATGGATGAGGAAGCGGTAGGTAGCACCGTCTGGAGTAGTAAGTGGCTCAGCAGCGAGTATCACATCTGGATGGAGAAACATCTTGGGAAACCTGGGAAACATGTCAGCAGTAGGAATAAAAGAAGGCAACGTACCATCCGATGTTATACCTGGGGGGACCGAAGGAGAGAGATCATCTGAACTACCACTCCCCAACCCATTAGAAATTTCAGTGGAGGGAGAAGACGACAAAGAAACCAACTCTTGTGGATGCGCAACAAACAACGTCAAATCCGAGACGTTAAAAATAGGGGAGATACCCCATTCAGCGGGCAAATCCAATACGAAAGCGTTGTCACCTAGCTTCTTTATAATCCGAAAAGGACCGGCGCGCTTTGGAGCTAACATTTTAACGGTGCCAGTTGGCATTCGTTCGGGAACTAACCGTACTAAAACCAGATCGCCGACCTTAAAGTGTGACACCTTCCTATGTAGATTAGCGTGCTCTTGATAAGACTCATATTGAGCAGTCAAGGTAGCTCGTATACGTGCATGTAAGTCGTGAATATGTTTGGCGAAGGATTGTGCAAACTGACTTGTTTTGTATGTGGGAGGTAAGGGGATCAAGTCAAGTGGCACAGTGGCCTTATACCCGTGAACAATTTCATTCGGAGACATACCCGTGGACCGATTTTTAGAATTATTGTAAGCCAGTTGTGCATGTGGAAGAAGTAAATCCCAAGTGCCTTTATGATCGCTCACGAGACATCGAAGAAGATTTCCTAGGCTCCGATTGACTACTTCCGTCTGGCCATCAGTTTGTGGGTGATAAGCCGCAGAGAATAATAATTTTGTTCCCATAAGAACCCACAAGGTTTTCCAAAATTAGCTAGTGAACTTGACGTCCCTATCCGAGACAATAGTCTTCGGAACTCCACGGTGACTAACGACGTCCTTAAAATACAGTTTCGCAATGTGAGAAGCGTCGTTGGTCTTACTACATGGGAGGAAGTAAGCCATCTTGGAGAACCTATCCACGACAACGAGTATAGAATCATGACGTCGAAGGGTGGGGGGAAGGCCTAATACGAAGTCCATGCTCACGTCTTCCCACGGAACGGACGGAATAGGTAGCGGGGTGTATAAACCTACATTGGACTTAGTACCCTTAGAAACTTGACACGTACGGCAACTGCTCACTACTTTCCCAACCATCGCCTTTAGTTTAGGCCAAAAGAATTTCTCCTCTACGAGCGTTATCGTTTTGTCTCGGCCAAAGTGACCACTCAAGCCACCATTATGTAACTCCCAAATGATGTGGAGTCGCAAAGAGGAGTGAGGGATACACAATTTTCCGTGTTTGAATAAATATCCGCCTCTAAGTGAAAAGGTCGTGATGGTCGCGGGAGAGCTATCCTGGGCAGATAAGTATGGCTCCTGAAAATCAGGGCATGTGGCGTATTCATCCTTTATGCGCTCGAACCCTACCACGTGGACTTGCATGGAGGAAAGTAAGAGTATGAGGCGACTGAGTGCATCGGCAACTCGATTGTCGGACCCCTTAAGATGCTTGAGAGTAAATGTGTATTCTTGCAAGAAGGATACCCATTTAGCGTGGCGCGGGCTGATTTTGTGTTGACCATTGATGAATCGTAACGCTTCATGATCAGAGAGGATCACGAACTCCTTATGAAGGAGATAGTGCCTCCAATGATGCAAACATCTAATGACCGCGTAAAACTCCCTATCGTAATTGGAATAATTTAATTGAGCACCCGCTAACTTCTCACTAAAATAACTAACCGGGTGACCCTCTAGACTCAAGACACCTCCAATCCCTACGCCAGATGCATCACAAGTAAGCTCGAAGACCTTGGTGAAGTCTGGGAGATGTAACACCGGTGCTTCGGTCATAAGCTCCTTCATACGATGGAATGCAAACATGGCGGATTTGGACCATGTGAATTCGCCTTTCTTCAGGCAGTCCGTAATGGGTGCCATAATGCTACTAAAATTGCGTATGAAACGACGATAAAAGGTAGCTAACCCGTGGAAACTACGCACCTCACGAAGGCTAGTGGTCTCGGGCCAGTCTCTAATCACTTAAACCTTTCCTGGGTCAACACGAATTCCTTCGGAGCCAACTATGTAACCTAAGAATTCAACCTCTGAAACATAAAACGTGCATTTCTTAAGATTTAGATATAAGGTTTCAGTCCTTAAGGTGGAGAGGACTACTTTGATGTGGGAGAGGTGTTCGGCGGGGGAGGTACTAAACACTAGGATGTCGTCGAAATATACTACAACAAACTTCCCCATATATGGCCTAAAAATGTGTGTCATCATCCGGGAGAAGGTGCTGGGGGCATTGGATAACCCAAAGGGCATCACAAGCCATTCATACAACCCGTCCTTAGACTTGAACGCCGTCTTCCACTCATCCCCCTCTCGGATCCTAATCTGGTGGTAACCACTCCGTAAGTCCAATTTTGAGAAGATAGTGGCACTCGATAGGACATCCAAGAGATCATCTAGTCGCGGAATTGGAAACCTATATTTTATAGTAATTTTGTTGAGTGCTCGGCTATCAACACACATGCGCCAGGTGCCATCCTTCTTAGGTGCAAGAAGGGCGGGTACAGCACATGGGCTCATACTCGTCCTAATAAATCCCTTATTTAGCAAATCCTCTATCTGGGTTTGTAACTCTATATGGGCAGTAGGATAAAGCCTATACTGTGGTTGATTGGGTAAGGACGATCCGGGGATAAGGTCTATTGCATGTCGTATATCTCTAAGCGGTGGTAACGACGAAGGTAACTCTTCCGGGTATACATCCCTAAACTCATCCAACAATACCCGTAGCTCTTGGGGTAAATCTTCCAACACGCCACTTTCAGTCTTTGCACTCAGGAGAACGAGAACGTACATTATTCCCCCAATGAAGGGATCCTTCACAAATTCCTTCCTACCAACTAAACTCAAGGCTTTCCTCTCTACGGGGATGGTGGTATCCTTAGCCAACACTACTGGCTCTTTTGGCACAGTCGGTCTCAAGGTGACGATCCTGTCATTGAATTTGAACTCATAAGTGTTTGCACGACCATAGTGCGTCACATCACGGTCGTATAGCCAAGGGCGGCCTAGTAACACATGACAAACGTCCATCGGTAGGACGTCGCACCAAACCTCATCCGTGTAGGATTTGAAAGATAGGGGGACTAGGCATCGTTGGGTAACCTTAATAGTAACCTTACTAATCCAAGCGACCTGGTAAGGGGTCGGGTGAGGCACGACAGTCAAGGACATACGCTTAACAGCGTTCTCAGAAACGGTGTTTACGCAACTACCACTGATGAATTGTAATTATTCGTATTTTTATGCACATTAATTTAGTCTTTTTCATTTATTTTCGTCATTTTTTACTTATTTTTGTTCAATAAAATGTTCCTATTCTTGTAAATTTGCTTCTAACTTGTTTTATTTTATTTTTCAGAAAAAGTTCAAAATCTGCCAAAATTGGGCAGTACACGCCCGTGACATATTTGTCACGCCCGTGACCAAGGCATGACGCTCAAATTCCGTGAACTGGTAGATTTCTGAAGTAAAAAGCTCGACACGCCTGGCGACACGCCCGTGTCACCCGACACGGGGCGTGACCCAAGCCCGTGTCCTCTCCTCTCGACGAATTCATCTCGACGATCGTCGAGTGTCGACACCAACAGTCACGCCCAGTGTCACGCCCGTGACCTGGGGCGTGACTCAATTTCCGCTCGACGATTTCGACTCGACACTTTCCGCTCAACATTCGTCGAGTGTCGACACCAACTGACACGCCCAGCGTCACGCCCATGACGTGGGGCGTGACCTTTCCAGCTGGCCCGACAAGATGCTGACAAAGACTTTCGACGCAACCCGCGCCCGGTTCTACCTCCCCGACACGCCCAGAGTCACGCCCGTGACCTGGGGCGTGACTGCTGCGAACTCAGCCCGAAGTCAACTTTCCCGTCCAATCGCCAGCCGCCTTCATGAATAGTACTGTCACGCCCCCGCTACACGCCCGTGACCGAGGGCGTGTACTTAGAAATTTTTTCCTATAAATAGCCCAGTTCTGTAAGGTCCAAGGGTTCAGATTTTTGGGCCAATTTAGTGTCTTTTTGTGGGCTGCATCCGTGATTTTCAAAGCTATGTAAGGAGATTTCTCCCTTTTTTATTTCATTTCTTGTTTTGTCTTAGCTTTAGCCCTTGTAATAGCTTGTAATAGTTCCTAAAAATCAATAAAATGTTAGTTTTTCTCTTCATATTTAGCTTTGGAATGAACACTTGTGCCCACTTTCCTTCTCATTTTTATCCTTGGTTTTATCTTTGTTCTTCATTTAGTTCTTCTTTTATGAAAAGTGTGTGTGTGTGTATGAGTGTAACTTATTTACTTTACATGTTTTTTTTAACTTGTTTTCATTCTTAGGGAAGATTAGTTTTCCTTTTTTCTCTCACCATGTCTTTTGCCTTTAACTTGTCTTCATGCTAAGAATTTTGATTTCATTCTTATGATTTTATAAAAGAGATTTAAAAAGTGATTTTGTTCTTTATTTTTTACTTAGTCTTTTTTTTAGGATTGTAAAACCTCTTTTGTTATTTTCATCCTCTTTTTCACCTTTTTTATCACTTTCATAACATCATAAGAATGAAAATGTTGGCATTTTAATTTTCCAAAAACTTTGGTTTTTAATTTGTTTTGAAAAACTTTTGTCTTCTAAAAATTGAAATTTCCTCTTTTTATTTGTTTTTGGCAAAACCTAAGCATGAAAAAGTTACAGTTTTAATTTTTAGGTAACTTTGATTTTTCTTTATTATTTGTGTGTGTGAGTGTATGAGCCTACATTTCCTTTTGTTCTTCTTAATCTTCATGAAGTGTGTGTGAGTGTAGGTGTATAACTTTTATGCTTTGATTTAAATTGTGTAGAGTGTGTGAGTGTAGGTGTTAAATTTTAATGCTTTCTTTTAATTGCTTTCTTTTAATGCTTTATTCAAATTATGTAGAGTGTGTGAGTGTAGGTGTTAGCTTTATTGCTTTCTTGAAATTCATATGGAGTGTGTATGTTTGTGTGCATTTATTTCCGGCTACTCGTTAAGAGTTAAATGGCGCACCATTTTCATTTTCAGTCCTACTCGTTCGAGTAGGACTTGTAATTTTTCTTTCTTTATTTTTCCGCCTACTCACTTGAGTTTAAATGGCCGAACTTTATTTCCCGCCTACTCGTTTGAGTAGGATTTGTAATTTCTCTTTCTTTATTTTTCCGCCTACTCACTTGAGTTAAATGGCCGGACTTTATAGCCCTGTAATCGCATTTATTTTCTCCTACTCATTTGAGTAGGACTCGCTTTCATTTCAGTCCTACTCGTTTGAGTAGGACTTGCAATTTTCAGCTTTTATTTACCGCCCCCACTCGTTTGAGTGGGACTCGCAAAGTTTAAAATATGCAAATTTCTTTCATGTGTAATTTAGTTTCTGTTTAATTTATAATTTGGCGTGTGCGTGAGTTCTTGTTTTTAGCTAACTTTTCAGTTTTCTAAATGTTGTTGTTTGTTTTTATGTCCCTTTCTTATAATCGTTCAGCATTTAATTTCGAACTCGCGCCTCACTAAATTATAAGCCGTCCCCATACCGATGTGTGGCTAATCGGTATTAGCCTCGGCATCGAAGAGCATTGGGACATTTAAAATGATTTATAATAATTAAAGCTCTTTATTTTCATTTTAATTTAAGCACTTAAGGTTTACCCCGGGTTTACGATGCGTAGGACCACATATCGATGTGTGGGCCCTATTTCCGTAGTCCATATGCTAGCTAGCCGAGAGGCCGTGCATATGGACCGATCACCCCTGGGTTAATAGAGTTGCGTGCATACCCTCGAGAGAGGACAAGCGTAATTCTACCGGATTGGGTTCCCCACCCAATAGCGGGGTTCTTAGCGTAAAGCGGGCGTTAAGAGGAATCCTTCGTCGGACTAACGTTCGGTCGAATAGTCTTAACGTTTAGGTGAGCGATATCCCTATAGCTAGGTGAGCTCACATTTGTGGAACCTCCACGGCCAAGTTGCCTTATTATTAATTTGAAAACTAAGTCTTTTTATTATTAAAAATTGTTTTAGTCTTAATCCGATTTGATGCCAAGCGTTAACCCTTCATCGAATATTTTCTAAATCGTTTTTTTTGCTCCTTTGCTTTTCCGTCTTTTATTAAGTAAAAAAATCCACCTTACTTTCAGTAAAATAATAGTCCTCCCGGAGGAGTAAGAATAGTCAACACGACCCCGAGAACAATACGACCTCGGTATTCCCCCAAATATCGAGTACTACTTGCGATAGGTGCACTTGCCTACCCGAGCGAGCCCGCGACGATCGACTCACCGAACCAACCACAGTAAGAGTCTGTTCGCGGGCCCATCAAGTTTTTGGCGCCGTTGCCGGGGAGTCTCTTTTCGAGTTGCTATTTCGAATTCCGGGGTCTATTAATTTTACTTATTTTCTATACAAAAAAAAACTAAAAACTTTATTTTAAAACAAAAAAAAAGAGTTTATTTTTGTTTTATTTTTGTTTGGGTGTATGACCCGAGGACAACCCTCAGAGTCTGAAGATTTGGACTTCGACCCTGATATCGAACGCTCTCTTGCGCGTATCCGATCTCAACGCCGAAATCCTTCTTTAGATCCCGAGGAATCTATCGGAGAACCTACTATTGTACTTATGGCTGCGCCTAACCCTCCCCCGGCGGCCGAGCGTACTATGTCTTATTACGCCCGGCCTAACCTGGATGATTCTGGGTCGAGTATTGTTCGCCCTGCGGTGGCCAATAATAATTTTGAAATAAAGTCAAGTGTCATTCAAATGGTCCAAAACGCCGTGCAGTTCGATGGATTGCCGGATGAGGACACGAATGTCCACTTGTCCAATTTCTTGGAGATATGCGACACCTTCAAGATTAATGGCGTCACTGATGATGCCATTCGTTTGCGCTTATTTCCTTTTTCCCTTAAGTCCAAAGCCAAGGCGTGGTTGAATGCCCTCCCGCGAGGATGTATCACCACGTGGGCTGAGTTGACGGAACGGTTCCTAACGAAGTACTTTCCGCCTGCAAAAACTGCAAAGTTGCGGGCGGACAATTCTTCATTTGTGCAGAACGATCCTGAGTCTCTATACGAGACTTGGGAACGGTTTAAGGAATTCCTCCGCCGTTGCCCGCACCACGTGTTGCCAACGTGGTTGCAAGTTCAAATTTTTTATAATGGGCTGAATTTTCAGACGCGTCAAATGATTGACGCGGCTGCCGGGGGTACGCTTAACAACAAAACCCCCGAGGCCGCCCAGGCTATATTCGAAGAGATGGCTATGAACGCCTATCAATGGAATGTCCCGCGGGGACGGCCAAAGCCGGCGGCTGGTCTTTTTGAAGTGGATACCACTGCTCTCTTGACCCTTCAAGTTGAAAGGTTAACAAAGCAGGTGGCGGAGATGTCTGCTGCCTCCTCCACTCCGCCTTGTTTTATTCCCCCTAACGTCTGCGTGGCTGAAGAGTTCGTGGACTTCATGGGAAATTCGGGTCGTCCTCCCTTCAACCCCAACAACAACCCTTATAGTAATAACTATAATCCGGGTTGGAGGAATCACCCCAACTTCTCGTGGAGCAACCCGAATAATGCTCAGCGTCCCCCTATTTCTTATGCGCCGGGATTTCTTCCTCCCCCTCCTCTTCCGAAACCCTCCCCGATGGAGGAAACTTTTTCGAAGTATATTGCGTCCAACGAGTCAAATATCCGGAACATCACCGGATCGCTAAAAACACTCGAACAACAGGTTGGACAGCTGGCGAGGATGATGTCCGAGCGCGCGCTCGGGGCACTGCCGGGAAACACGGAGCCCAATCCGCGGGAGAACGCCAACGCTATAACCCTCCGTAGCGGAAAGGAGGTGGTCGATCCAAAACGGACCGACCCTCAGGTACATATTTCACCTCCGACCCCTCTTCCCCTTTCTTCGCTTACGCCGCCTTTACCTATTATAAAAGAAAAAATTATTTTAAACAAGGCTCTTCCGTATCCGCATAAATTAGATAACGAGCGTAAGGACGCGCAATATGAAAAATTTATTTTATTATTAAAACAAATTCACATTAATGTTCCTTTTTGCGAGGCTATCTCGCAAATGCCCAAATATGCGAAATTTTTAAAAGAACTACTTTCTAATAAACGCAAATTAGAGGATATTTCGCATGTATCTCTCAACGCTGTCTGCTCGGCGGCCCTTACTAATAAATTGCCCACAAAACAAAACGACTCGGGACGGTTTTCCATCCCGTGCCTTTTTGGCGATATATTAGTAAAGTACGCCTTAGCTGATTTAGGGGCTAGCATTAATCTGATGCCGTTCTCGCTCATTTCGCGTTTAGGTTTGGGTACTCCTAGTCCTACGAATATGCGCATCCAATTAGCGGATCGCTCGATTAAGTTCCCTATCGGGGTAATGGAGGACGTCCTTGTCCGAGTCGACAAGTTTACCTTCCCGGTAGACTTCGTCATCTTAGATATCGAGGAGGACGCCGAGGTACCAATAATACTCGGTCGCCCTTTTCTCGCCACCTCCCGCGCACTAATAGATGTTAGTAATGGTAGCCTTCTCCTCCGAGTAGGCGATGACCAAGTTACTTTCTCTATTAATCCCTCGATGGACAATTTGTCATCGAGCGACGATTTCTGCTATTCTTTAGATACCTTTTTCGGAGATCGTTCTTCTCCCATTTTCGAGTCCGTATTTTTAAACGACGATATTTATGCGCTCGAAAATTTCAACTGCGATGAGGATACGTCTATCGACTTGCCTTTCAAACCAATTGGTAAGAAAGACATAGGAATTAAAACCTCCCTAGAAGAACCGCCCATCCTAGACCTCAAACCCTTACCCGCATCGCTCAAATACGCTTTTTTGGGAAAAGGCGATACGCTTCCCGTTATCATTTCTTCGGACTTGAGTGATTCAGAGACTTCCGATTTATTGGAAGTTTTATTTAAACATCGCCACGCAATTGCATGGCAAATCTCTGACTTAAAGGGGATTAGCCCCTCCTTTTGCACCCATAAGATTTTCCTTAACGATAATTACCGCAAAACGATTCAGCTGCAGCGTCGTCTTAACCCAAACATGAAAGACGTCGTTAAAGCCGAATTCATTAAGTTATTAGATGCGGGAATTATCTACCCTATTTCGGACAGTGCATGGGTTAGTCCCGTGCATGTCGTACCCAAGACGGGCGGTCTTACCGTAGTGGCGAATGAGCATAACGAGCTTGTCCCAACTCGTACTATTACGGGTTGGCGAGTGTGCATCGATTATCGAAAACTTAATGACGCCACCCGCAAGGACCATTTCCCTCTGCCATTTTTGGACCAGATTTTAGAGCGTTTATCCGGTCATCCGTATTATTGTTTTCTTGATGGTTTATCGGGGTTTTTCCAAATCCCCATTTCCCCCGATGATCAAGAGAAAACAACTTTTACTTGCCCGTTTGGCACCTTCGCATATCGAAGAATGCCATTTGGACTCTACAACGCGCCAGCTACATTCCAAAGATGTATGCTAGCGATCTTTGGCAAGCTAGTAGAAGACATTATGGAAGTCTTTATGGATGACTTTTCTGTTTTCGGACGCTCTTTTCCCGATTGCCTTCAAAATTTAGATCGTGTCCTTCAACGGTGCGAAGACACAAGCCTTGTTTTAAATTGGGAAAAATGCAACTTTATGGTTCGAGGAGGTTTGGTCCTCGGCCATATGATTTCGTCTAAGGGGATAGAGGTGGATAAGGCCAAGATAGAAATTATAGAAAAACTTCAGCATCCAACAAACGTAAAATCTATTAGGAGTTTCTTAGGCCATGCGGGCTTTTATCGACGCTTCATTCAAGACTTTTCAAAAATAACAAAGCCGCTAACTCACCTCTTGGAAAAGGAATCACGTTTCATCTTTAGTAGCGAATGCGAGTCCGCCTTTAATTTGATAAAACAAAAACTTATCTCTTCACCAATTTTAGTGGCCCCTAATTGGTCCCTTCCGTTCGAAATAATGTGCGACGCTAGTGATATTGCCTTAGGTGCCGTTCTTGGCCAACGCGTCGAAAAACATTTTCACCCTATTTATTACGCTAGCAAGACGCTCACTTCCGCACAAGTAAATTACACGACAACGGAAAAGGAACTCTTAGCCATCGTTTTCGCTTTCGATAAGTTTCGCTCGTATATAACGCTATCTAAAGTTATCGTTTTTACCGATCACACCGCGCTTAAATATTTATTAGCTAAAAATGATGCGAAGCCCCGCCTTCTTCGATGGATTCTCCTCCTACAAGAGTTTGATTTGGAGATCCGAGATTAGCGGGGAGCGGAAAATCTAGCGGCGGACCACCTCTCCCGTTTAGAAAATCCGGGTGCGGAAGCGCTCGTCGAATCTGAAATAAATGACAGATTCCCCGAGGAACGCCTTCTTGCCATTAATAATTCTTCATCATCTTCGCCTTGGTTCGCAGATTTTGCAAATTTCTTAGTGGTGCGGGTCCTTCCAAATGAGTTTTCCAGTCATCAAAAGAAGAAATTCTTTTCTGACTTGAAAAATTTCTTTTGGGAGGACCAATTTCATTTTCGTATCTGCGCGGACCAAGCGGTCCGAAGATGCGTTGCGGGTGTGGAGTGCTTACAAATTCTTAAGCACTGCAACGAGGGTCGAGCCGGTGGGCATTATCAAGCCAACCGGACCGCTCGGAAGGCGCTAGAGGCGGGCTACTTTTGGCCCACTCTCTTCAAAGACGCGCATAATTTTGTGCGCGCATGCGATAGCTGTCAGCGGTCGGGTAACATCTCTCGTCGCGACGAGATGCCCCAAAACATGTTTTTAGAGTGCGAAGTCTTCGATTTGTGGGGCATAGATTTTGTTGGCCCCCTACCTCCGTCTTTCAAAAATATGTATATTTTAGTGGCGGTCGACTACGTATCAAGGTGGGCGGAAGCGCAAGCTCTCCCCACCAACGATGCGCGAGTCGTCGTTACATTTCTTAAAAAATTACTTTCTCGCTTCGGCACGCCTCGCGCAATTGTTAGTGATAGGGGAACGCATTTCTGTAACGCTCTTATGGCTAAGACGTTAGCTAAATACGGAGTCACGCACAAGCTTGCCACCCCCTACCACCCGCAAACAAGTGGCCAAGTCGAGGTAGTAAATCGAGAGATTAAGCGAATTTTAGAAAAAACCGTTTCACTAAATAGGAAAGATTGGTCCGTTAAACTCGACGATGCGTTGTGGGCGTATCGGACGGCATACAAAACCGCTATTGGATGTACGCCGTTCTGGTTAGTCTACGGCAAAGCGTTCCATTTACCCGTAGAATTAGAACATCGCGCACTTTGGGCTTTAAAACTCTTAAACCTCGACTCCAACTTAGCCGCTCAAAATAGAAAACTGCAACTAAACGAGCTCGATGAATGGCGTGCGAACGCTTACGCGAGCAATAAATTCTATAAGGAGCGCTCTAAGTTATATCACGATCGAAAAATCAAGTCCCAAAAATTATTTTCTTCGGGCGATCTTGTCCTTCTTTACAATTCACGTCTTAAGCTTTTTCCAGGTAAATAAAAATCTAGATGGTCCGGTCCCTTCCTAGTTGAAGAAGTTTTTCCTTATGGAACCGTACTCGTCTCCCACCCGGACAAAGGCTCTTTTAAAGTAAACGGTCATCGGTTAAAGTCTTATATAGCAGGCGACCCAGTGATCGGTTTTAGCGAAACCATAACTTTCCTCCACCTAATAAACCCGCCAAAATAGTCAAGCTACACGACTATAAACAAAGCGCTCCTGGGAGGCACCCCACGCTTATCTTTTTCGCTCTTTCCTTATTACCTTTGCTGTTTTTTTTCTAATAAACGCAGGGTTTCTGATCGGCCTCCCCCTACGCTTTTCAGGGAAGCTTCTACCCCCTTCCCTTTCTTTTCTTTGTATATATTGTCTTTCCTTTCTGTTCCGCATACTTACGATACAACATTGGGGACAATGTTGGACTTAAGTATGGGGGTGTTTTCGTACTTTACTTTCTGCACTTCATTTTTTTTTTCTGCATTTCAAAAAAAAATACAAAAAAAAATACATATAACAACAAAAACAAAAAAATTAAAAAACATCTTAAAATGAAACAAAAAAATTTTAAATGAAAAAGTCCAAAAAAAATTTTTTTGGTTTTGTTCTCTTTCTTTCTTTTTTCCAAAAAACTTAAAAACAATTAAAAAACAAAAAATATATATTTAGTTTCACTTTGTAAATATTTTTTGTACTTCCTCTTTTCTCTCTCCCCCTTCCTCATTCTTGTACAAACCTTTTTATTCCCTTATTTTTGTACATATTATGAAAATTCTCTTAAAACAAAAATTCAAAAAAAATGAGAAAAACAAAAATACAAAAAAAATCAAAAAAACAAAAAAAAAATGTTTTGAAATAAATAAATTAAATATTCCATACTTATCTTTTCTGCTATCCAAAAATTCAGTTTTGAGTTTATTTATATGCGAATTTGATTAATTCTTTGTTCACTACCCGTTTATTAATTATTGATTGAAAAATTTAAATAGCCGGGGTTAAGTTTTAAAGAATATTTTATGCTTTGTTAAAACTAGCGAACTCGTTTTAGACACTACTTCTAATTTTTCATTAATAGGAGCACGTATATTATGTTAGGAAATAACGACTATAGAATTCAATTATACTTACTTTTAGCTTTCTGAAAAAAATTAGAACGTACAAATTATTAAGGTTGCTCTCAAAAATTTTTAGGATTACAATCTAGTTTTCCTTTCTCCCTTACTTTTCATGACCTACTTGGCATGATAAAATTTTCTATCCTTAAAAGATCCTATGTCAATGGGAATAAGATTTCGTTCCGTAAACATAGGCACCCAATAATTTTAAAAGATTATATATGGAGTAAGATGATAAAATTCATTACTCCTACAAATATACATTGGGTTAATTTTATTATTATGAAGTTGAAAAACAAAAATCATATTAGGAAAATAAGATTTCGTTTTCCTAATAATCCAAAAGAAAAAAAATGGAGGTTCGAGAAAAAAAAAATTACCTCACCTCACATATCAAAACCCTCTTCATAAACCCACTACCCCCTTAGCCAATTACACGATTCTAGAATTAATTCAAAAATCTTTATGAGAGCATAATTAGTAAATTATATTATTTTCAGTAGCACTCGTATTAAGGCTGCATCCGTGATTTTCAAAGCTATGTAAGGAGATTTCTTCATTTTTTATTTCATTTCTTGTTTTGTCTTAGCTTTAGCCCTTGTAATAGCTTGTAATAGTTCCTAAAAATCAATAAAATGTTAGTTTTTCTCTTCATATTTAGCTTTGGAATGAACACTTGTGCCCACTTTCCTTCTCATTTTTATCCTTGGTTTTATCTTTGTTCTTCATTTAGTTCTTCTTTTATGAAAAGTGTGTGTGTGTGTGTATGAGTGTAACTTATTTACTTTACATGTTTTTTTTAACTTGTTTTCATTCTTAGGGAAGATTAGTTTTCCTTTTTTCTCTCACCATGTCTTTTGCCTTTAACTTGTCTTCATGCTAAGAATTTTGATTTCATTCTTATGATTTTATAAAAGAGATTTAAAAAGTGATTTTGTTCTTTATTTTTTACTTAGTCTTTTTTTTAGGATTGTAAAACCTCTTTTGTTCTTTTCATCCTCTTTTTCACCTTTTTTATCACTTTCATAACATCATAACAATGAAAATGTTGGCATTTTAATTTTCCAAAAACTTTGGTTTTTAATTTATTTTGAAAAGCTTTTGTCTTCTAAAAATTGAAATTTCCTCTTTTTATTTGTTTTTGGCAAAACCTAAGCATGAAAAAGTTACAGTTTTAATTTTTAGGTAACTTTGATTTTTCTTTGTTATTTGTGTGTGTGAGTGTATGAGCCTACATTTCCTTTTGTTCTTCTTAATCTTCATGAAGTGTGTGTGAGTGTAGGTGTATAACTTTTATGCTTTGATTTAAATTGTGTAGAGTGTGTGAGTGTAGGTGTTAAATTTTAATGCTTTCTTTTAATTGCTTTCTTTTAATGCTTTATTCAAATTATGTAGAGTGTGTGAGTGTAGGTGTTAGCTTTATTGCTTTCTTGAAATTCATATGGAGTGTGTATGTCTGTGTGTATTTATTTTCGCCTACTCGTTAAGAGTTAAATGGCGCACCATTTTCATTTTCAGTCCTACTCGTTCGAGTAGGACTTGTAATTTTTCTTTCTTTATTTTTCCGCCTACTCACTTGAGTTTAAATGGCCGGACTTTATTTCCCGCCTACTCGTTTGAGTAGGATTTGTAATTTTTCTTTCTTTATTTTTCCGCCTACTCACTTGAGTTAAATGGCCGGACTTTATAGCCTGTAATCGCATTTATTTTCTCCTACTCATTTGAGTAGGACTCGCTTTCATTTCAGTCCTACTCGTTTGAGTAGGACTTGCAATTTTCAGCTTTTATTTACCGCCCCCACTCGTTTGAGTGGGACTCGCAAAGTTTAAAATATGCAAATTTCTTTCATGTGTAATTTAGTTTCTGTTTAATTTATAATTTGGCGTGTGCGTGAGTTCTTGTTTTTAGCTAACTTTTCAGTTTTCTAAATGTTGTTGTCTGTTTTTATGTCCCTTTCTTATAATCGTTCAGCATTTAATTTCGAACTCACGCCTCACTAAATTATAAGCCGTCCCCATACCGATGTGTGGCTAATCGCTATTAGCCTCGGCATCGAAGAGCATTGGGACATTTAAAATGATTTATAATAATTAAAGCTCTTTATTTTCATTTTAATTTAAGCACTTAAGGTTTACCCCGGGTTTATGACGCGTAGGACCACATATCGATGTGTGGGCCCTATTTCCGTAGTCCATATGCTAGCTAGCCGAGAGGCCGTGCATATGGACCGATCACCCCTGGGTAAATAGAGTTGCGTGCATACCCTCGAGAGAGGACAAGCGTAATTCTACCGGATTGGGTTCCCCACCCAATAGTGGGGTTCTTAGCGTAAAGCGGGCGTTAAGAGGAATCCTTCGTCGGACTAACGTTCGGTCGAATAGTCTTAACGTTTAGGTGAGCGATATCCCTATAGCTAGGTGAGCTCACATTTGTGGAACCTCCACGGCCAAGTTGCCTTATTATTAATTTGAAAACTAAGTCTTTTTATTATTAAAAATTGTTTTAGTCTTAATCTGATTCGATGCCGAGCGTTAACCATTCATCGAATATTTTCTAAATCGGTTTTTTTGCTCCTTTGCTTTTCCGTCTTTTATTAAGTAAAAAAATCCACCTTACTTTCAGTAAAATAATAGTCCTCCCGGAGGAGTAAGAATAGTCAACACGACCCCGAGAACAATACGACCTCGGTATTCCCCCGAATATCGAGTACTACTTGCGATAGGTGCACTTGCCTACCCGAGCGAGCCCGCGGCGATCGACTCATCGAACCAACCACAGTAAGAGTCTGTTCGCGGGCCCATCAACCACCATCGATAACTAATTTGCAAAGTTTTTCTCCACTCTTAAAGATCAGGGAAAATATGCTCGTCCTCTTCCAGTCGTCTACGGGATGAGGAGTGGTCATAATGCAACACATCACCATAAGGCGGTGATCATCCTCCAAGTCACTAGGGACTCCATCGGGGTCGCTCTCCTCTTCGGCCTTATAGACATAATCGTCAGGGTCGGTAGCGGACTCTAGCAAGGCTATGGCCTTCGTCTTAGTGGGGCACTCGTAGGTATAGTGGCCTTGAACACCGCATGAGTAGCAAGTGGTGTTAGCCTTGCTAACCTTTCCAACGGGGATACGCTCACTAGCGGGGTTCTTGGTATTTCTAGCGGTAATCACTACGGATTTCGACTCAGAGGATCTAAATTTTCCCTTATCAGGAAAAGTGGAAGTAGATGCCCCAGTGGTGGACTTATTCTTCATATTAGAATAACGGGAGTGAGCCTTAGAGGCAAGGTGCTTTTCAATGTACAAGGCGGCATTGAAAGTCGTATTCAAGTCCGTGTGACCGTAACGCAAGAGTTTCCGCTGAATGTCGGGGTGAAGTCCCTTTCGAAATCTAGATAAAGTGACTTCGGGGAGCTCTCGAAGGTCACATCGTACCATACGGTCCTTAAGTTCTCCCATATATTCAGCAACAGACATTGAGCCTTGTCGAAGAGTGGCAAGCTCATCGAACATCTGCGTCCGATTGTACGCGGGAACGTACTGATCGGTTAGCAGGTTCTTCATCACAGCCCATCCAATGAGTGGGACCCCGTGCCCAGCTCTTAACCTATGTTCTTCATTCAGCCAATAAGTTTTGGCACGTCCCGTTAATTTCATCCTAGCAACTTGAACCTTTTGGGGGTCCGTGAGGTTGTGCCATTCGAAATAGCACTCCATGTCGATAGCCCAATGGAGGAAGATCTGGGGATCTCCCATGCAATCATAGGTGGGGGCATTTATCTTGATGGCCCTCGTGATATCAAATCCTCGCTCGGGGCGGGGTTCTCGAGGGGGCACACGGGGAGAGTTTCCCTCAGAATCCGAGTCAAAGTTCGGTTGGTGCCGGTTAGGCTGCCCAACATTAACGAGAGGTGGGGGTGGCCTTTCCTGATTTTGTAGGATCTGGGCTAAGACGTTCCTAAGCTCAGCCATTTCAGCATGAAGACACATGAAAATAAAAATTAATAGCACACCAACATGAAAATAAAAATTAATACAAGCCATATGTTTAAAGCGATTAAAATAAAACTAAGTAAAACGTTTAAGCAAGCTTTGCGCGCCGCGGACGGAGGTTGTATCGCAGCTTTCCGTTAGCGTCCGTGGCGTTGTCATGACGTCGCAAATCTTTAAATTGTTGCGCTGCGGCAACTGGGTCATCATCAGGAAGTGTTGGAGGGGCCGCGCCATCAGAAATGTACAATCTGGACCACATGCCCGTGTCCAGGGCCGTGTCCCTCATTCGCCGTCAAAATTGATGCGCCTGGAAAAACACACGGGTATCCGACACGCACGTGTTTGACCTGACACGCCCGTGTTCCAACTGACACGGCCGTGTGGTCGGCCGTGTGCCTACATCGACACATCCCGAAAACAACCCGAGACTCACACGAGTTCTTGGACACGCCCGTGTCCTAACCCGTGTCCACTCGAACACGCCTGGGCTCCAGGCCGTGTTCATGGTCTCGACACTTCGTCGAGTGAAGTTTGTCGAGCACTCGACACGGCCTTGGACACGCCCATGTCCTAAGCTGTTTGCCTTGTCTCAACGCTTCGTCAAGCGAAATTCGTCGACTAACTGGCATGGCTTTGGACACGCCCGTATCCTAGGCCGTGTGCCTTGACTCGACACATCGTCGAGCGAAATTCGTCGACACGGGCTCGACACGCCCTGAGACACGCCCGTGTCACAGGCCTTGTTCTCTGCTCGACGATCGTCGGCTCCAAAATCGTCGACCTCTCGACCAAATCGTCGACTCCAGCCTGACACGCCCTGGGAAACACCCGTGTCCCAGGCCGTGTGCTCCTGCCAGATTCCAAATCTAGCCCAAAATGTCACCCGTCGCTCTTTTGAGTTTCGGGGCGTTACAACTCTCCCCCTCTTAAAAGAATTTCGTCCACGAAATCATATAAAGGAAAGACAAGTACCAAAATTAAATTGTACCTGAGCAGAACAACTCCGGATACTCGTCAAGTATGGTCTGCTCTTCCTCCCAAGAGAGCTCCTCTCGACCGCAATTGTCCCATATGACCTTGACCATCCTGATCTCTTTATTGCGTATCTACTTGACCTCCAAGTCCTCAATCCGCACGGACTTGACTTTTGTCTTCAACCCACTATCCACCGGCACTTGATCAACCGCGATCACTTGTGAAGGCTCTTGCACCGCCTTTCGTAGCCCTGAAATATGGAATACATCATGTAAACCACTAAGCTCCAACGAAAGCTTCAACCGATAGGCTGCTTCACCAAACCGCTCCAAAACCTCAAACGGCCCAAGGTACCTCGGGCTTAGCTTTTTCAATCGCCACAGCCACGAGACACCCTTGAACGGCTTGATCTTTAAGTACACATAGTCGCCCATAGCAAACTCCACGTTCCTGTGTTTGGCGTTATAGAACTTCCCTTGCCGGTCCTAAGTGATAAGCAACCTCTCCCAAATGGTACGCACCAATGAAGTAGCATCCTCCACTTCTAATCGCTTATACAACTTTGACTCACCCGTTTCTAGCCACGACAACGGCGTGCGACATTTTCTACCATATAGGGCCTCGAAGGGCGCCATTTGAATACTCGCTTGGTAGCTATTTTTGTATGCAAACTCCACCAAATATAGCTGGTCTTCCCATTTCTTTCCAAAGTCCAAGACAAACATGCGGAGCATGTCTTCCATAATTTTATTGACCCTCTCGGTCTGCCCATCTGTTTGCGGATGGAAGGCTGTGCTAAATTTCAACTTTATTCCCAACATTTGCTGTACTAGCCTCCAATCATTGGACGTGAACCTCCCATCTCAGTCACTCATGATGCTGCGGGGCACACCATGAAGCCTTACAATGTTATCCACATACAGTTTTGCAAACTTCTCCACCGGATCATCCTTCCTATGCGGAATGAAATGCGACACCTTCGTTAGCCGATCTACGACCACCCAAATGGCGTCATTCCCTTTTTGCGACCTTGGTAAACCGTGCACAAAGTCCATAGAGAGGTCGTCGAATTTCCACTCCGGAATAGGCAAGGACTTCATAAATCCTCCCGGCTTTTGGCACTCCGCCTTCACCAAAGCGCAAGTTTGGCACTTCGCCACGTAGAGTGCCACATCCTTCTTCAAACTCGGCCACCAAAACAGATTCTTGACATCGCGGTACATCTTTGTGCTCCCCGGGTGAATCGAGTACTTTGTATGATGTGCCTCGTACAACAACTCCACCCGCAAATTGCCCACACTTGGGACGCACAGACGACCGTCTTTCCAAAGCAATCCGTCCTCTACAACGAATCGGGAATTTGACCCATCCAGAGCCTCTACCATGAACTGCTTCATATGGACATCCATATCCAAAGCCTGTCGAATCCGATCAGCCAGTTCATATTTGACTTCAGTCCAATTCAGTACTGCTTCAGCACTTAATTTCTTATCCACACAAATAATCTCCAACGCCTCTAACTCCCGCACCAACCGCTCATCATGCACCGATATCCAATTGGCTTGAGCTGGGGCTCAGCGACTCAACGCGTCCGCAACCGCATTACCTTTGTCAGGCACGTAGTGGATCTTGAATGTATAGTCCCCCAGGAACTCCATCCATCTACGCTGCCGCATATTCAGATCTTTCTGATCAATCAGATACTTCAGGCTCTTGTGATCGGTGTAGATATCAATTTTCACACCGTACAAATAGTGTCTCCACAGCTTCAAGGCAAAAATCACGGCTGCTAACTCCAAGTCATGGACCGGATAATTCCTCTCAGGCACTTTTAGCTGTCTCGAAGCCATAAGATATTACACTTCCGTGTTGCAGTAGCACGCAACCCAAACCGCTGCCTGAAGCATCGCTATAAATCTCATAGCCTTTGGTCCCAATCGGCGAACTCAGCACAGGCGCCGTGGTCAACTGACATTTCTACTCCTCAAAAGCTCGCGCGCACTCCGGCATCCAAACGAACTTCTGCTCCTTCCTCGTCAAAGTAGTGAGAGGTAACGGTATCCGCGAGAAGTTCTCTACGAAGCGCCTATAATAGCCGGCAAGCCCCTGCAAGCTCCGGACTTCCGCTACCGTAGCAAGCTCAGGCCACTCCCGTATCGCAAAAATCTTCGCCGGATCCACTACAATACCCTCTCCACTCACTATATGACCGAGGAACGCCACTGAGGATAACCAAAAATTGCACTTCAAGAACTTGGCATACAATTGATTCCTCCATAGCGTCTCCAAAACCAAATGAAGATGATTGAAGTGATCTTCCTCACTCTGCGAGTACACCAAAATATCGTCGATGAAGACGATCACAAAATTGTCCAAGTACTCCCTGAAGGTCCTGTTCATCAAATCCATGAACACTGACGGCGCATTAATCAGCCCAAACAGCATGAACGTAAACTCATAATGCCAGTATCTCATACTAAACGGTGTCTTTGGGATATCAATCTCCCTTATTCGCAGCTGATAGTACCCAGACTTGAGGTCCATCTTTTAGTACACCATCGACCCGACCAACTGATCAAAAAGATCATTGATCCTGGGGATCGGGTATTTGTTCTTTTCCGTCAACTTGTTGAGCTCCCGATAATCAATACATGACCTCAAGCTTCCGTCCTTGTTCTTAACAAAGAGGACCGGCGCACTCCAAGGCGAAGAACTTGGGCGCATATACCCTTGCTCCAACAACTCTTGCAGTTGCATCTTCAGCTCCGCCATTTCTTTAGGCGCTAGCCGATATGGAGATTGTGACACAGGCTTTGCACCTGGAACTAGCTCAATCGTAAAATCTATCTCCCGTTGAGGCGGGGCTCCAGGAAGATCTCTAGGGAACACATCAGGGTACTCTGATACCACTGAAATACTATCCAATGTGGGCTTCAGCTTTGCAACCTCTACTAGTGTAAAGAACAGTTCTGCACCGACACGAACCGCCTTCACCACCTGAAGAGCAGACATCAATGTCTTGCTCGACCCCTTCAAGCCCGTGAAAGTCATCTCACGACTTGCTCCCAACTTGACTTCCTTGCGACCGCAATGAATATGGGCATGCTGCTCCGAGAGCCAATCCATGCCAAATATAACGTCAAACTCCACCAACGGAAGTAACGACGCTTGTAGATCGAACTCCTGATTCCCAATGCGAATCTTCACGCTACAGATTCTATCCGCGTGCATCGAACACCCATTGGGTAGCAACACATCCAACTTATCCTTTGCCATCGAAGAAGGGACTCCGATGCGTGATATAAATCCTTCGGACAAGAAGGAGTGTGAAGCTCCCGTATCGAAGAGTGCTCTTGCCGGAGTTTCACAAATCAAAACAAATCCTAAACAAGCAGTGGTAAGGTAATAGGTGCATAACAAGTATTTAAGGAAATTAACTTGCCATAAATTAAACCGTACCTGTCACCACATCTGCCTGTTTGATGGCCTCCTGTTGGCCAAGATTATACACCCTTGGTTGGGCCGGAGCATAATGGGACGCGGTCGACTCCACCGCCTTGCCCTTCTCTTCATAAGTCGCTCCCGGCTGACTTTCAGAGTTGGGACGTCTGCTCCAACAAACGCGGGCAAAGTGCCCCGACTTTCCACAAGTGAAACATGCACTCGGGGTTCGACCCGTAGTCGCCCCAGAAGCACCAGATGAAGGAGGTGCACCCGAAGTCCTATGCTTCTTAAAGAATCTCCGATAGCCGGACTTTGAAGTAGTCGGCACTTTGAACTCAGTTTTCTTATCACCAATGCTCTTCTTTTCCTGAACATTCTTCATGTCCTTCTCCAAGGACCGGGCCGTGTTGACCAAGGTCAAGAAACCCTACGTCATCGGCCCCGAGAGTAGTAACCTCAACTCATCTCTTAACCCTTCGTAGAATCGATTCGTCTTGCGCTCCTCATCCGCAATGGTGGAGCTAGCATATCGACTCAAACGAGTAAACTCGTGGAGATATTCATCCACGGTACTGCCTCCTTATACCAACTTCAGGAACTCATTCTCCAACGCTATCCTTTGCGCCGAAGGGAGGTATTTAGCCAAGAACAATCTCGAGAACTCCTCCATCGAGACATCAATAAGTTGCCTACCTCTCAAAAGTTGCAGCTCCAATCCTTCCCACCACACTCTCGCTTCACCGTCCAGAAGGAACGTAGCAATGGTGGTCATTTGCCACTCCTCGGTCTCCGTTGCTGTCATGACTCTCTTCACCCTGGAGAGCCAGTCTTCAGCTTGAGATGGGGTTCCCAACCCCGAAAATACCGGAGGATTAAAGCTCATGACATGCTTGACCTGCCTCTCGGTTGCCCTCCTTGGCTCCACCGGCTCCACTACTACCTGTTCCACCCTCCTCAGCTCAGCCGCTTGCAGCGGTACCTGCTCCATCGCAGGATCGGGCTGCTGCATTTGGCTTGTAGGTTGCGCATTAATCATGGCCAACACTACTTCGGCCACCAATCTTATGGTATCAGCCGATAGAGGTGTTGCAGGAGCATCATTAGGTGCACTGCTAGCCTCAGAAACTCGATGTTCCGACGGCCCAACACCACTACTGGTCACCTATAGTGGTACAAAACACCGTTAAGCAACCAAATAAAATTGCAAACAGCAATTAAAGGAACACGCGGGTTCCCCAAACACGTGTATTTTCATTCCTAAGTGGACATTCATGGGTTCTTTTGCTGTTATAACGATGACACATACACACATGTGCTCACCACCCCTTTAAAAGAATTCACCCACGAATTCATCCTAAGCCTGACCAAAACCAGTATTCTGATACCAAATTGTAACACCCCCTATCCTTCAGATAGCATATAGCAGTAGGTCCGGCCGGGGCCCGACACCATATACCACAGACAGACCGGGTGGTTACTTATGGAAACCATCCAACCAATCCAACGTCCTACACAGAGCATTCTAGCGGAAGCAGTTTATAAGTTGCAAATATAACCTAGCACAAAGAGCACGAATGTCCACTAAAAAAATACCAAATAGGAATGTCGTACATACACGAGTACAAGCCTTAAGGCCTTACAAAATGGTTTACTTCAATATTACATGTTTTACAAACCACGGCACGCATGCCGGTCATACATGAGTAAAAGCAGTAAACACTCCATCTAGTCCTTCGAGGGCCGGCTTCGCAATTTGGGCTTTAGCCCTCTATTGACCGCTCGGTACAGCAGTACCTGCAAGCAACAAAACCACCGCACGGTGGCAAACAAAAGCAACGGCCATCAATGCTGACCAAATTATAATGATCCCGCCCCAAACTCGGGGCGGCGATGCTCCTTCCCTGCATTTCATTAGCATAAGCGAGCAATATAGTATTGTCAGAACATCACATGCATAGGCACGCACGACCATACACCGCGTGCACTCAGGGCACATTCTCAGTGAACCGGCCAATGTCACGTCAATTTAAGATATAGACATTCCGGACACACCATCGCCACTTTGACGGCCAAACATATGAGCTATTTGTCTTCCAGGCATGAGTTACAACAATTTAAGCCATAGACCGCCGAAGACCCTCATCTATGACAATGACTCTAACCGAATGACATAGAAATGGATACGGTTCCATCTAACCCGTGCTCACATCGCAACGACAATTTAAGCCATATGCACAGGTCAAACTTCTCCCGAGTCCCATTTCCGTCACACAATTCACATAACTCGGTTATGTTCAAGTTGGCACTCAGGCCTACAAGTTGGCAAGATCACACATCTGCCCAGTTTTTCGGGTGCACCTTAGGGTTAATCCCCAACGCTACCTGTTGCAATCTACCATGTAGAAAACCCGAAAAACAACCAATCGCACGAAGTCTTCTCCGTCATTTATGCAATGCAACATCACCGATCCAGACCAACATGTCTGGGTAGGCTTCAGACATCATGCCTATGACCATTATCGCTTACGGACTCTACACAACGGGGACTTTATATATCTACCCGAACGAACGCCTCCAACTCACCGCAGACTCGCGAGAGCGGGTTTCCTATGCAAAGAAGGAGAGCTTCACATGCTCAAGAAGAGAATCGTTACCCTAGCGTTCCTCTTTGGCGCCATGGAAGTGTAAGCGGATGAAAAGCACCTCACTCTCTTTGCCTCCGTAGATCCGAAGTCGGCTCGCGAATTGGAGCTTCGAAGCTCCTCCAATGGCCGAATCTAGCTTCTTCTTCCTCCTTTGCTCTCACCTCTCTCTTGACTTAGAAAGAGAACCACTCAAGTAAAAGTGAGGGTTTCAAAGGTCTAATCCCGGGTATATCTCATCAGGAACAAACCCCAGCCATTGGATCCCAAATTAAAGAAATGAGCGGCCTTGATTCGGGCCTGAAATGTACAATCTGGACCAAACACGGCCTGACACACGCCCGTGTCCAAGGTCGTGTCCCTCATTCGCCGTCAAAATCTACGTGCCTGGAACAACACACGGGCATCCGACACGCCCGTGTTTGACCTGAAACGCCCGTGTTCCAACTGACATGGCCGTGTGGTCGGCCGCGTGCCTCCATCGACACAGCCCGAAAACAACCTGAGACTCACACGGGTTCTTGGACATACCTGTGTCCTAACCCGTGTCCACTCGAACATGCCTGGGCTCCAGGCCGTGTTCACGGTCTCGACACTTCGTCGAGTGAAGTTCGTCGACCACCCGACACGGCCTTTGATACGCCCTTGTCCTAGGCCGTGTGCCTTGTCTTGACGCTTCGTCGAGCGAAATTCGTCGACTAACTGACACGGCTTTGGACACGCCCGTGTCCTAGGCCATGTGCCTTGACTCGACACATCGTCGAGCGAAATTCGTCGACACGGGCTCGACACGCCCTGAGACACGCCCGTGTCGCAGGCCGTGTTCTCTACTCGATGATCGTCGACTCCAAAATCGTCGACCTCTCGACCAAATCGTCGACTCCAGCCTGACATGGCCTGGGACACGCCCGTGTCCCAGGCCGTGTGCTCCTGCCAAATTCCAAATCTGGCCCAAAACGTCACCCGTCGCTCTTTTGAGTTTCGGGGCGTTACACAACTAAGGTGAGCTTTGCCAAAGATCGGGGCTCAGGATCACCTCCAAAGGAATCCACCAATGTCGGGGACCATACGCTTGCCCGTTCGCACTCTCTCCACAACACTAGTTAGACTCAAGCACAAATTTGTAGGACTTTAGGAGAATCACGAGGCTTGGGTTACGGTGAGGTAAACAAAGATAAACAGGAAGGTTATGCACCTAACCCAAATGAGCTAGCCTAAAAAGAATCCAACCGCTAACCACAATATATGCAGGTTGTTGGGTACATTGGAATATATATACCTGATTTGAAGAAGCCTCACCCTACTCAATGATATACATCAAGGTGTATTTGATGTGCTTTGAGTTTATTTGTGCAGGATAAGTAACTGCAGGATTGCAAGAAAAGTTTTAAGTCCATATGTCGACACCTAGAAGAAAAGTGTCAACACTTAAGAAGGCTTGTGTCGACACCTAGAGAAACTGTGTCGACACTTGGAGTAAATGTATCGACACCTGGAAGGCAGAGTCGACACCAGAAGAAAAGTGTCGACACATACAGGCAGTGTCGACACACAGTGAAGAATTGTCTACATAATCAGTGTCGACACTTAGAAGCAGTGTCGACACCCAGAGAAACCTTGTCGACATCAAAAGTGTCGACACCAGGAGGCTATGTCGACACTCAGCGAACTTCAACAAAGTTTAAGTACATGTGTCGACACAAAGAAGATGTGTCGACACTCAGCAAAGTTTCAACACATGAAAGCCTGTGTCGACACAAAGGAGATGTGTCGACACTCAGCAACATTTCAACACATGAAGGCATGTGTCGACACAAAGGAGATGTGTCGACACTCAGCAAGTCTCAACACAAGAAGATGTGTCGACACAAAGGAGTTGTGTCGACACACAGCAGAAATCAACTAAGTATTGAAGAAGAAGTACTTGTGTCGACACACTCTATTAGGGTCGACACATTCTACAGAAGGCTTGTGTCGACACACAGAATCAGTGTCGACACATTCTGAAGAAGCTGTGTCGAGAAGCTGTTACAACAACACAAGGAGTTGTGTCGACACCATCAAGGCTAGTGTCGACACTTAGTCTACTTGTGTCGACACTTAGTCTATTTGTGTCGACAAATAATGACTATCTATCACGACACTTTCAGACAGTGTCAGAGATTTCAAGAAGTGACTGGATGACTTGACAGCTGCCATTTCAACCGGTCAACTGCAACTGTTAGAGCTGTCAGAAGGTTATTAGAAACCGGATCAGGCGGTTACCTTGGAGGAAGACTATTTATAGACCTTTCTCCTTCGACAGAAAGAATGATAAATGAATTGAAAAACAAAACAAACAAAGAAGAAGACCTTCAAGAGAAGATCTAATAAGTTGGAGAGAGAGCTCCTTCTAAGAAGAACAGCTGTTGAACCAGGCTGAAAAGTAAGATTCAGATTGAGATCTGATTGTCAAGATAGAAGTTGATAGAAGATCATCTTCAGAGGAGACTCAACCCTACTGTGTACTAATTCAAGAAGCTTTGAAGAAAGCCAAGGGTGGTTGATCTCTGCCTAGTTCTTCCAAGAACTCATCAAGAAGCCAGTCAACTCATCTCTCTCGTTCAAAGTTTTGGTTAAACACTTTGTAAACTTTATTTTCTGTAGGATCCTAAGGGATCTGAGCTGTAAGCCTATTTTATAAAGGCTGAGGTGGCTATTGTGCCT
Organism: Platanthera guangdongensis; assembly: GCA_039583875.1. Classification (NCBI taxonomy): domain Eukaryota; kingdom Viridiplantae; phylum Streptophyta; class Magnoliopsida; order Asparagales; family Orchidaceae; genus Platanthera; species Platanthera guangdongensis. Next base: position 144,988,797 of record CM077147.1, on the reverse strand, counting down.
GAGTGTGGGAGATTTTATTCTCTGAGTGTAGGCCTTGATTGTAGGCTGAGATAGGGCTGTTTAGCCTGAGTGTAGGTCCTGGTGAAGACTGAGTGGTAAGGCTTTGTGCCTGAGTTGTAGGAGTGGGGACACTCTGAGTTGTAGGAACCTGTTTGGGGTTCTGAGTTGTAAGATCTGAGGATCTGAGAAAAAGTGGAGAAGTTAGGCCGAATCTAGTACACTACTATATAGGCGAAGGGGGAAAGTGGATGTACCCAGACCTTGGGGAACCACTATAAATCCTATGTGCACTCTGTGTATGTTTGATTGCATGGTTGATGTGTTGTGAGAATTGTAGAATTGCATGTACTGTACAGTATTTCTGCCTTTAAAGTTAAAAAGATAAAGGTCACCTATTCACCCCCCCCCCTCTAGGTGATTAGGCACTATTTCTTTCAAGTGGTATTAGAGGGAGGTTCCTCAAAATGGGACATAATAGTCTTAGTAAGATCCTGTAGGCAGAATTAGAATAATCAAGATTCAAGAAAATGGGTTGTAGTGAGAATCACAAAGAGCTGGGTCCATGAAATTGCCAATCTGTAGAAAAGAGATTTTTGGCATATGGAAAGAGAGGGTTAGACTTTTTATGGAAGCCTCTGACCCAAGAATATACATTACAGTCAAAGAAGGGTCATATGTGCCAATGAAAGTATCTATTCTGGATGCAAATCAGAGAACTCCCAAAGACTATTCAGAAATGACTAAAGATGAAATTATTCTGGCCACTATGGACAAGAGGGCCCAGAATATTATTGTTAGTGCAATTGATGATGCAATATTTCAGAATTTAATTCATTGTAAAACTTCTAAAGAAATGTGGGACACATTAATAGTTTATATGGAGGGATCAGAAGAAGTAAGACAAGACAGGAAGTCTTTATTAAATCAGGAATATGAAAGCTTCAGACAAGGAAAGTTTGATAGCATTACTGAATGTTACAAGAAGTTCTATAGGATTGTCAATGAATTGATGTTTTATGGAAGAGAATTCAGCAGCTATGAGTTGAATGATAAGTTCTTAAGATCCCTGACTAAAGACTGGGACACCAAGATTTGTGCCATTAGGGAAGTGGCCAAACTAGCTGACATACCTCCTCCAACTTTGTTTGGAAAACTGTTATCTTATGAGATGCAGTTATTGACAAAAAGGAGGAAGAGAAGACTATTAGAGTGGAGCACAAGGAAAGAGCTTTGGCCTTCAAGACTGAAGCCACTAGGAAATATAGAAGCAAGTCTCCATCTTCACCTCAAATAGTTGCTGAGGCTGAGACAGATAATTCAGAAAGCAAGAATTCAGATAGTAGTGAAAGTGATGAAGACTTTGTTGCTTTTACAAGACATTTTCAAAAGTTTCTGAAGAAGAAGCAGTGGAGGTCTAAGCCATCCACTTCACAGACAAAAGATGACTACTATCAGAACAGGAAGTCATCAAGGAATGACAGAAGAAAGTCCAAGCCAAGTAAAACTACATCCTCAAAGATTGTATGCTATTGTTGCAATAGACAGGGACATGTAGTGGCTGACTGTCCTGAAAAGAGGAAGAAGTCAACTGACAGAAAGAAGACACAATTTAAGGGCAAAAAGGAAAAGTCCTTTGTTGCCAAGAAAGACAAAAGTTTGACTGATCAGTCATCTTCAGAAACAGATTCAGAAGCTGAAGCCTATATTGGTTTATTTGCTGAAGAAGAAGAAGATGAGTTCATGCAGCTAATGAACTTAATTTATGAGCATGAGGACATTCAGTGCAAGGGACTGATGGCCTTATCTGAAGGAGACAAAATCCAGGATCATCCTGGACCAAGTAAGGTACAAAGTTGTTCTTCTAATTCAATTTCTAGTACTGAGTCAGAATCAGATACATCTGCATCCAGTGATGTCAGTGGGTCTGAATCTGAAGGAGATATTCATCAGTTAATTGATGAATATAGGGACTTGTTGCAGTCGTTGAAGAGAAGCAAATCCTTGGCCAAAACTCAGGCAAAGGAGATTGTTAGTCTTAAATTGACTGCTGCTGATTCAGACAAGTTGTTTGATCAGAAACTGAATGAAATAGCCAGGCTGAAGAACATTACTGTTATTCAGATGGGTAATATTACATTTAAGAATGATCAAATTAGAAATCTGGAGGTTAGACTTCAGAAGGAGTGATAAATTGTAGCAAGTTTTTCTAAACCAAAATATGTTTTACCTTTGATAGATGAGTTTGTACCTCAAAAGGGTAAAACTGGATTGGGGTTTACAAAACCTGCCAGGACAGCTAGGTCCAAATCTATGGGCAAAGCCCCAGCACTAAACAAGAAGGCTGTAGTAGAAAATCCAGCCTGGGTTGTACCTAAACAAAGGTACAACATGTTTGAGTGCTGGTGTTGTGGAAAGATAGGCCACTTTGCCATAGATTGTTGGCACAATTCAAGTGTCAAGGAGAGTAGCAAACTACCTGTTAGAAGAGCTACTGGTAGTTTTGTTAAAAGTCAAACTAACCTGCACCAAGGACCTAAGAACTATTTGAGTTCTAAGGTTAAGTAATCTGTTTTGCAGGTGAGTCCAAGTGACCATGCCCCTATATGGTACTTGGCCAGTGGATGTTCCAGCCACATGACTGGAACAAGGGGGTTGCTGAAGGACTATACACCAATGAAGGATGGCCCTAAAGTTACCTTTGGTGGTTCAGAAAAAGGAATCATCAAAGGCTTTGGTAACATTTCTAGTAACCAAATTACAATTACTCAAGTGACTTATGTAAAGGGTTTGAAACATAACCTCATTAGCATAAGTCAGCTGAGTGATTTAGGATATGACATCTCATTTGTCAAGGATGGTTGTCATATCAAAAGGTCATGTGATCAAAAGATCATTCTGACAGGATATAGGAAGAGAAATGTCTATTGTCTAGACATTATGTGTGCGAACATTGTTTCTCCTATTTTTCTTGTAGCTGATGAGAAAGTCTCACATTGTGTTAAATGGCACAAGAGGCTGGCTCATCTTAACTATAATACAATTGGCTAACTCTTTAGCAAAGAGTTAGTGAGGAATGGTCCTCAGGTTAAGTGTATCAAGGATGGGATATGCTCAGCTTGTCAAAAAGGCAAGCAGACCAAATCCTCCTTTCATAGCCTTGAGAACAAAGATTCTGTGAGGTGCCTATACCTCTTGTATATGGATCTTTTTGGTCCTATGCCAGTTCACATCCTAGGTAGGAAAGTTTACACATTTGTGGTTGTAGATGACTATTCAAGGTATTCCTGGGTGTTCTTCTTAAGACAAAAATCTAAAACCCTAAGTATCTTATATAGTTTTGTTAAACAAATTCAGAATGAATTGGACAGTAAGTGGTCAAAATCAGAAGTGACCATGGTACTGAATTTCAGTCTGACAGTATGACAAAACTGTGTGAAGAATTTGGAATTTTTCAGTAATTTTCCTCACCAAGAACACCTCAGCAAAATGGTATTGCTGAAAGGAAAAATAGAACCTTGATAGAGGCTGGTAGAACCCTATTGAGTGACACATCTCTCCCAGAATATTTCTGGGCTGAGGCAGTAAACACTGCTTGTCATGTGATCAATAGGGCTACTATCACCAAGAGCCACAAGAAGACCCCCTATGAGATTATGAAGGACAGAAAACCAAATTTATCTTATTTCAGGATCTTTGGTTGCAAGTGTTATATCCTTAACAATGGTAAGATTTATCTAACCAAGTTTGCTGCCAAATCCCAAGAGGGGATCTTTGTTGGGTATACCAATAATAGTAAGACTTATAGTGTCTACAACTTGATTACTCAAGTTGTAGAAGAGTCTGTTCATGTAGTTTTTGTTGAAGCTAGACTTATTAACAATGAATTGATAAGAAGTGTTTGCAGCTCTACCGGTGTAACTGAGAAGATGGACAAGCTTACCTTAACAGAAGGTTCTTCTGCAAGTCAGCAAGTGGAATATGGTGGCTGTTGTCCAGGGGGAGTACAAGATACTCCTGATGTTGAAGAAGACCAAGAGGTGCAGATAAATGAAGAGACTGAAGGTGTACAACCCGAAGACAGGCTGCCTCCAGCAAACAGACATTTAAAGGATCATCCAGCCAATCAAATAATTGGAGATCCCAGACAAGGGGTGCAAACAAGGAGCAGGAATCAAAGTACAGTTTTGTACTCCAGCTTCTTATCCCAAGTGGAACCAAAGAAGTTTGAAGAAGCAATCCTAGACCCTCATTGGATTGAGGTCATGCAAGAGGAGCTGAATCAATTCAAAAGATGCAAGGTCTGGGAGCTAGTTCCTAAACCCAAGGACCACAACATTGTTGGAACTAAGTGGATCTTTAGGAACAAGTTGGATGAAAATTGAATAATCATAAAGAATAAAGCTAGGCTGGTAGCAAAGTGATATAGGCAGGAAGAAGGTATTGATTTTGATCAAACCTTTGCTCCAGTAGCAAGACTGAAATCAATAAGGATGTTCCTTGCCTATGCAACATATCAAGGATTTAAGGTATATCAAATGGATGTTAAGTCAGCTTTTCTGAATGGAAATCTGACGGAAGAGGTCTATGTAGAGCAGCCATCAGGTTTTTTTGATTCTCTTAAACCTGATTATGTTTATAGACTTAGGAAGGCTTTGTATGGGTTAAAACAAGCCCCAAGGGCTTGGTATGAAACCTTGTCTAGTTTCCTCATTGAGAACAAATTCTCAAGGGGGAAAATAGACAAGACTCTATTCCTTAGGGAATCTAGTGGCAAGATTATCTTAGTCCAAATATATATAGTTGCCATAATATTTAGGTCTACAGAAAGTAGTCTTTGCAGAAAGTTTGCAAAACTTATGCAAGGACAATTTGAAATGAGCAGTATGGATGAACTTAAGTTCTTCTTGGGTCTCCAAGTTAGACAGACTGAAGATGGATTATCCATATGCCAGTCTAAGTTCACCCTAGAGTTGATAAGGAAGTATGGTATGGAATCTTCCACTACCATGAAAACTCCTATGGGGTCCAGCATGTCTCTAAGCAAAGATGATGCAGGGAAACCTGTAAATGAAACTTTGTATAGAGGGATAGTTGGCTCCCTACTGTATTTGACTGCTAATAAACTAGATATCATGTATGATACATGTGTCTGTGCTAGGTACCAAGCTTGCCCTAAAGAATCTCATTTGACAGCAGTTAAAAGAATTTTGAGATATCTTAAGGGCACACCTTATCTAGGCCTTTGGTACCCTAGGAATGGAGATTTTGAACTCACGGGTTATTCAGATGCAGATTTTGCAGGCTGCAAGGAAGATAGGAAGAGTACTACAAGAACCTGTTAATTTCTAGGTGGAAGGCTGGTGTCATGGAGCAGCAAGAAGCAAACCAGTGTGGCTATCTCCACAGCAGAGTCAGAGTATGTAGCTGCAGGAAGTTGTTGTGCTCAACTTCTATGGATTCAACATCAGCTAGAAGATTATGGTATTCAAGTAAGTAGGACACCTTTATTTTGTGATTCTACTAGTGCCATTTCTATTGCAAATAATCCTGTCTCTCATAGTAGGACTAAGCACATAGAAATTAAATACCATTTTCTAAGAAAACATGTGGAAAAAGAAGACATTTCCCTAGAGTATGTTAAGACAGATAATCAGTTAGCTGATATGTTTACTAAGCCCTTAAATGAAACCAAATTCAATAGGTTTAAAATTGAATTAGGAATGATAAACTTAGAATAGTTTACAAAAAATTGGCTAAGTAAAATAGTGTCGACACACAGAGTTGTCTGTGTCGACACATAGAAGTGGTGTCGACATTTCAGAGAAATGGTGTCGACACATCTAGGAAGTCTCTGTCGACACTTCAGATAATTAGTGTCGACACATGCAGTGTAGGTGTCGACACATCCAGGGTGGTGTCGACACTTAGGATTTACACAGAATTAGTCTAGTAGAGTCTCGACTAAGTGTCGAGCTGAGATATATAAGTGTCGACACATATATTCTGTCGACTATATTTGTGTCGACACATAGTTGCCGAGACATTAGTAGTAAGTGTTGACACTTTTCAACAGTGTTGACACATTTCAAGTATTTTGACGCGCCTTTTCACCTTCAATTTTAGAAAGGTATAAATAGGTCTTCGCTATTGTTTGTCGACACGCTCACCATAGTTTCGAGACCAAACATGTGTGTCGACATCTCTCTTCTCTAAATTCAAAATTTCTTCAAACCCTAATGGCTCCCAAGCTAGAAGAGAACATTAATGAAGGATATAAGCTCGTGTGACACGCCTTTGATGACGCGGAACCAGAAATCCAAGGTGTGGTAACCCTAATTGTCGAGACTGGATTAGAGTATCTTGTATCAGAACCAATCAATATCTGGAAGAAGGAGGTCCTGAATTCTTGAGTGTAGCTACTCTGGATGAATCTGGACTCAAGATTAAGTCCAAAGTTCATGGGGCAAAGGTGAAGTTATCCCATAAGACTCTAAGAAAAGTTCTTCATCTCCCTAGAACTAAAGAAGAGGAAGATGTATCTGCTTCAAAGACAAGGGAGGCACTGGCATGGTGTGAACTTGATTCAAGCCTGAAAATAGGATCAGTTTTCAACAGGAAATGCATGAACATGAAGGGCAAGTTTTTATCTGAGATAGTTGGCAAGGTAATACTGAGCAAGCATGGTGGGCATGATAGAATTTCAGCTCACATGTTCAGTTTGATGACTAGGATAATTTTCAAACTTAATACTGATTGGTCTGCAGTCATGTTTGATAAGATAAAAGAAATCCTGAAGAAACCTAATGTGGGTAGAATTCTGAGTCTATACTTAGCTGGCAGTATCCCTGAAGTGATGAACCAAGCTGTTGGTTCTAAGATAAACCACATGAGGAGAATGGATGTAAGAATTTTCTCCAGGTGGGATAGAGTGTTGACAAAGGAAATGCCAACTCCAGAAAAGGAAACACCTCAGAAGAAGAAGATGAAGACAGTCATTGTGGCTCAAGAATCCTCAAGTAGCTCAGAGGAGCAAGTGGTTTTTAGTTCTGATGATGGAGAAGATGACAATGCTGGACAGTCACCAGCAAGACAAGAAGATGCTCAGAGACAGGGGGAGCTACCATCAGCTAGCCCTATTCACCTGGATCCACTCCAGGGGGAGCCTCTACATGTGGATGAGCAAACTCAATTAGAGAGTGGAAGGGCTACCCAAACCATTCTAGAGGTAATTACTGAAGTTAATCAATTAAATTTCCCTATTGAGGATGAAGTTTTTACTGAATCATTACTTGATGTTGATCAGCAAACACAGTTACATAGTGAGCCACGAGATGTTATCATGGAGGACACATCAGTTGCTGATAAAGTAGACTCGTTGCTCCAGAGATAAGAGATTCTCCTGTACAACCTCAACATGAGTTTACATTAGAAGAGCTGTTCCTTGATCTTGTACAGACAGACCTTGAGGGTGAGAAAGCAGTTGTTGAGGGGGAGAAAGTAAATCTTGAAGAGGAGCCTGTAGAGGAGCCTGCTAGACAAGAGATTGAGGAACAAAGAAATGCTGAGGAGCTACCAAGGACTGAGAAGGATTTACATCCTAGTACTAAGGATAGAGTAGATATTGCTAGTACTTCTGCTTCAGAGGATGAAGAGGCTGCTAGAGCCAAGAAAAGGAAGTTCCAGGTCTTCAAGAGAAGAAGCCAGACCTACAAGAAAGCACTACAGACAATTGCTCCACAGCCTGCCCCAACTATTGATTATAGTTCTCTGATGGTGGCATTACAAATAAAGCTAGATGAGCAAAGGAAAGCTTTACAAACTAATATGGATGAAGGTCATAAATCACTTCAATTTGATCTGCTCAAGACATAAAATCTATAAGATTTGAAGTGAATCAAAACAAGAAGGAAATGACTGATTATTTCCATAAAAGAGGGAATGCAGTGGTCTATCTGGCTACTCATCAAGAGAATATAAAGAAACAGATTGATGACTTGGTAGTGAAACAAGGATATGTCCTGGAAAACCAAATTAGAATGAATGACTATTTAACTGAATCACATAATGTGATAGTCACTGATATGCAGAATCTAGCTACTGCTCAAACTACAGCAAGGACTGCTGCCAAGGCTGAATTTGATAAGCAATTACAAGAAAGCCTAACTGCTGTTAAAACTGCCATTGCAGATTCTCAAAAGGCTATCACTGAAAAACTCCAAAGGTTAAAACCTTTTTATAAAGATGAAGTTAACTATTTGAATGCTCAGATAAGATTCCAAAAGGATGATCTTAGAGATCATATAGAAAGAGAAGTCATAAAGGGGGAGAGGGTGTAAGTCAAAGCTGGCTCTGATCATGCAAAGTGGATTTCAAACTCCATCAGAGCCACCCTTAGATATCCACCTTTATGTGATAATGATAATGTTGCAGAGTCTGGCATAAATCCTGCATATTTTGGAGGAGAGCAAGCTGAAGTTGCTCAAGTGATATATCCTCCTGCTGATTTTGACATGATACATCAGGAGGTACAATCTATGTATAGTCCTCCTGAGGTTAATCAGAATGTTATTCTTAAGAAAGTTGTACATCCTATGCCAGAGGTAGTTATAAAAGAACAAGAGGCTCAATTATCTAAGAAACAGTTTAGAGAGCAAGCTGAATTAAGGCCAGACTTTGAGCAATGGAGCCCAACCTCTAGGAATATTGAAAGTGCAATTAGATCTGATATACTCTAGAGGGGGGTGAATAGAGTATATGGTGTTTTAAAAACTTTTACAAACTTTTACAACAATTGTTGTAATATGTGTGAGCAGGGAAGCAGAAATAAATCTAATCACAGAACTAAGCTATGCAAAAACTAAGCACAGAAAAATCAAGGCCAGAAACAAAAAGAAAGCAAGCCAAAACCAGATGACACAAGGGAATATAGTGGTTCCCCAAACTTGGGTACATCCACTCTTCTACCACCCTAGGTAGGAATCCACTGCAGGATGAGTTGATCAGGTGTCCTGGGCACCAATGAGCTTTTGATAAGGTGCTCAAAAACCAAAGCAGATTTTTTGATCAGGTGTCTTGCCACCAATGAGCTTTTGACAAGGTGCTCAAAAACCAGATTCAAACTTTTGAAGGGAGTTTGAAAAACCCTTTACAGAGTGAGGGTGAGAGAGTGATGGCAGTCTTCTCTTTCTCAAACAACTGAGAAGACTATGTGGATTGATGTCAAAGCTCCCCCTGAATCCTTGAAATCTTCAGGAAGAAAAGCTTTGCTGAGGGTGATAGGCCTTCAAATATTGAACTCCAGCAATGGATGATTTCAGCAAAAGGGACTGAAATGTTGAGTGTCTGGAGTCTGGAATATGTTGGCCTTGAACACTTTGAAAACTATAGAGATCTGAAGATTTGAGAAAACTTGATCTCCTTTGATGAGTGTTCTTGAGAATTCTTTGTGACAGAAGATTTTTAATGAGTCTCTGTAATCTGTATTGTGGGTGCTCTATTTCATGTTCTTCTTCGAGATTCAAAAACATTCTCTCTTTTATTCTCTGGTCATGAATAGAATATTATTCTCTGTCAAGGATAGCCGTTGGACTGTATTGATTGCATCCTTAATTGCATAATCTCTTTTTGAGGAAAGTCCACAGAATTATTCCTTGAAAAGTCCCTTGAAACTTGGTCCAGAATTGAATAAAAACGGCTAGCAAATCTCTAAATTAATTGCAGAATAACTCCTAACTGATTTGAATTTGAATTCTGGAAGTTATCTGAAATCATCGAACTGAGCTCTGCTATCGTCGAGCTTAGCTCAGCGATCTGGAAAAACACAGCAGCAAAATATCGTCGATCTGAGCTCAAAGATCGTCGAACTGAGCTCAGAGATAAAGATCCAAGGCAGAGTCAAAATCGTCGAACTGAGCTCACCGATCGTCGAATGGAGTTCGACGATATTATGAAGTTGAGCTCAGCGATCGTCGAATGGAGTTCGACGATCTGTCGAAGTTGAGCTAGACGATCGTCGACCGGAGTTCGACGAATCGTTGTGCTGAGCTCGACGATCAGACTTAGTCTCCAGGCAGAAAAACTTGGTGTTCAGGGCAGCTTCCAAACCTAGACTTCTAACCCTTAGACTCAATTCTAATTGACCTATTAAGCTATACAGAAGGTCAAGCAAAGGTTCCTAGAGACATAGTGATCCTGACCCAAATTAGTAATAGGGTGTTCCAACAATCTCCCCCTATTTGGGTTAGGATTACTATTTACAGACTTTGGAAAATTCAAATAATAACATACAATCAGTAAAACATGAAAACAACAGCTAGACATTGCAGAAACATCACAGATATATATATGTCATCCAGATAATCAGAAATTCCAGAAATTGTCACCTTACAATGTCATTTCTTCTCTTTGCCTTTGACAAGTTTAATTTCTCTGTTTGGATTTAGAGCTTCCTTGTTGGACCTGGTGTCATCTGCTGCACCCAAATAAGTTTGCTTTGTAGCCCTGGGAACCACAACAGCAGGATGTAATTCCATATATCTCTCAGCATCAAAGAATTTGCTGGAGGCATATTTCTCTAATTCATTTTGTCTTTGCTCAGACATTGTAGAAATATTGGAAGTATCTAATCCTTGATCTCTGGCCTTCTTAATCTTATCTAGTGCAGCCAATTCCTTCATCCTGGCAGTCCAAGCAGATGGATTATTCTCAGGGTCCTCATAAGGTACAGGTGGCTCATACCTGTTGGAAGGATTATCTTGAGGATGCCTGGCAGACACAGTCTCTTTTAGCTTATAGGGGAAAGGACCTGATGATGTATCAGAAGAACCATGTCCTCCCCTGGAATATGGGTGCTGCCTGGAGTACCCTTTAGAATAAATTTGAAAATCTCTCTGATTACCCATGTATCCTCCTCTCCTAGAATATGAACCCCTAGATTGGCCTTCCCTTTGGTAGGATCTGGGATGGGGTTGATAGGGAGCCTGGATTCTAGCTGGGGCTTGACTTGCAGAGCTTCCACCTACACCTGTATCAGGAGGAGGTGGTGGAGGAGGATGAGGGTGCTGAAATTGGGAAGAGCCCTTTTCATACTTTCTCTTTTTCTTCATGGCTTTCAGCTGGTTTTTAGAATATTGCATCCAATGTTCAGTGATAGGGCAATTATGAAGGATGTAATAGGGAATGTCATTATCATCCTTAACTTTAGCTGGAGGAACCCTTTTCATTGCCTTGCTCCTTGCCTTCCTTTTCCTGGCAATAGTAGCAGAAGAATCATCAGAGTCTGTTTTGAACTCATCAGATTCAGAACTCTGGTCATCATATAGAGCATCTATTCTCTTCATCAAGTCTTTCTTCAGTTGAACAGAGGCAGATGATGCAGAAGCAACAACAGCAGTAGGGACAGCAGCAGATGGAGCAGCAGATGGAGAGGGTGCAACAGAAGCAAACACAGCAGCAGCAGCAGATACTGGACTGGTGACAGCAGCAGTAACAGTCTCACTTACAGCAGAAACAACAGTTTCACTCTCAACAGCAGATCCACTCACAGCCACAGAAGCTGGAGAGGTGATAGCAGCAACAACTTCATTGATAACAGCAGTAATATCATCAAAATCAGCAGCAGGCTCAATTTCAGTGGCCTCTGACATAGGAAAATCCTTGGATAATTGCTCAGCAGAATCAGTTGGAACTTCAGCAGCAATATGAACAATCTCAGCAGCAACAGCATCTTCTGTAGCAGCAATCACTGAATGTACAAAAGAGGAGATAATGCTGGGGTCACAGCAAGAGAAAGGCACCAATGCCTTAGATAAGTCTTCTGGGGGCTGGACAGCATTACTCTCTGGCAGACAACTGAAGAAGGCAGTGTCAAAAGCAGATAGCAAAGACCTTAGGTCAATTGCAAGAACTACAGTAGGAGTCTGACATTCTGGAGGCACAGCAACAGGAGCAGAAGGAGCAGCAGACACAGAAACATCAGCAGCAGTAGCAGAAACAGCAGCAGCAACAGGAGCAGAAGGAGCAGCAGACACAGAAACATCAGCAGCAGCAGTATCATCAGCAGCAGGAGCAGAAACAGTAGCAGCAACAACATGAAAGCTTGCTTCATATAGCATCTCCCCCTGCCTAGATGCAGATACATCTGGATCAAGGCACACTGCTGGAGGTGATGCCTGAGGAAGGAGGGAGGAAAGCCTGGCAGAGAGGGCTGCCACTGACAGGTGTAGAGGAGCCAAGGAGGTCTCCAAGAGTAGAGAGAGCCTGGGGGCAATTAGCTCATACAACCTGTTAGCTAGGGCTGAGAGGTCTACTTGCTCAACTGCTGGAGCAGAGGTAGATGGAGTAGGAGTAGCTAAAGATGCTGGAAGTGGAGGGCTGGAGAGTGGTGGTATGGATGGCTGAGGTGTTGGGATGGTGGATTTGGAGGACAAGGGGATGGAGATGGATGGAGTGAATGTTGGTTGATCAATGATGTGGTAGAGGAGGTCTTGGAATGAAGTTGAGGTGGAAGGTAAATCAGGAGGAGATGAGGGGGAATCATCCATGTAGGAATCATCCAGGAGGGTGAAGGATGGTATGGATGGTGATGATGTGATATCTGGAGGAGGGTATGAGAACAGTGGGTGGAATTGTTCAGCTAGAGGAGGTAGAATGGGGTCTGGAGATGGAGTTGATGTTGGAGATGGGCTGGATATGGTAATGGGGGATGGTGCTGGAATGGTGGATGGTAGGGGCAGGGATGGAATTGGAGGAGGAGAAGAGGCAGCAACAGCAGCAGCCAGGTCATCTGCAGGGGCAGAGACCTGTGGGAGAGTGACTCCTTGAGTCCTTGTGCCTGAAGGAGCACTTGAGGAGGGCCTGCCAGGCTTGCTTATTTGCCTGTTCCACTTGCCAAAGAGGGCACATATTAGTCTCTTGGAGGCATTTATGTGAACTCCAGAGGAGACCAGCAAGGCAGGGCACCTGGTCTGCAGGAAAATTCCAAGAATCCTTCCAAAATTAACAAAACTTTTGTTTATTTTCTTCTTGATTAGGTCAAAGAAGACCTCTCCCCAGTTCAGATTTTTCTTATCTATCAGAGCTCCCATGATACAGAGCTGATGTCTGGATATAGTATCATGAGCTGAGTGCTTTGCCAGCAGCACTTTCCCTACCACATCTGCTAGGAACCTGTATTCAACAGACAGATTCCTTTTGAATAGCTTGCTAGGGTTTCCCTCTGGATGACCCATCCTGGCAAGTAGTTCAGAATAATCCTCTCCAGATAACTCAGCAATATCATCTCCAGTTCTCAGTCCAAAAACCTATGTTAAAACTGTGGGGGTCAAGGGTACCTGATTTCCAGCAATAGACCCAACTATTGTAGAGTTGTCTAGATTATTAGCAGTATAAACCCACTCCTTTATCTCATCTGAAGCCAGCTTGATTCTAGTGGTCATGAGGGCAGACAGATTCTGGTCTTTGAACAAACCCAGTATGTCTTGGAAAATCTGATCAGTAGTGTTGAAGGATTCCAGATCAATGTCGAACCCAGCATCGAACTTCATTGCGGCAAGAACTGCAACTGACACAGCCATTGTACCTGCAAAAACTCAACAAACAAAATGACCAAGCGTAGAACTGTTTGGAGGGAAAGAAAATCCTGCAGAAAAATCGAAAGCGCAAGAGAGAACGACGACGAAAAAAAGAGTTTTATATTAGGGTTCGATGCAGAATTGGAAAGATCGTTGAACTCAGTTCGACGATCGAGGCTTCTAAAGGAATCTAAAGAGTCTTCAACATCGTCGATCTCCGTTCGACGATATTGGAGAGCGTCGAGCTCCGTTCGACGATCGTTCAGAGAACAAAAGCGTCGAGCGCCGTTCGACGATCGTTGACCGGAAGAGATAGTTCATACTATCTGAGAGGCGCTGAACTCAGTTCGACGATTTTTGGAAATCGTCGAGCTCCGTTCGACGATCTTAGGGGAAATCGTCGAGCACAGTTCAGAGATCAGAAAAAATTCTAGACACTAAGAAAAATCAGAATTTTTGCGTAGTCTTGGTCAATTTTGAGCTTTCAAAATCTTGGATATTATTTAAGACTTCCTCCATCTAACATTCCTAACTGATTTAGGAAGAAGGTGTGTTTCTTTTCATCCAAAGGCTTGGTGAAAATATCTCCCCTTTGTAAATCAGTTGGGATATATTGTAATTCAATTTTATTCTTTTCAACATTATCCCTTAAGAAGTGATGCCTAATCTCTATGTGTTTTGTCCTACTATGGAGGACTGGATTTTGAGCTATGGAAATAGCACTTGTGTTATCACAAAAGATTTTAGACTTTTCTAAGTTGTAACCATAGTCTAGGAGTTGGTTTTGAATCCACAAGATTTGTGAGCAACAACTGCCTGCAGCCATATATTCAGCTTCAGCAGTTGAAGTTGACACAGATGTTTGTTTCTTACAAAACCAACAGACAAGTCTGTCACCAAGGAACTGACAAGTTCCACTGGTGCTTTTCCTGTCAATTCTGCATCCAGCATAATCAGCATCAGAGAATCCAGTTAACTCAAATGCTGAATCTTTTGGATACCAGAGACCTAGATTTGGACAACTTTTAACATACCTGAGAATCCTCTTTACTAATGTTAGGTGTGACTCTCTAGGGATAACTTGGAACCTAGCACATATACATGTAGCAAACATGATATCTGGTCTACTAGCTGTAAGATACAGTAAAGAGCCAATTATTGCTCTATATGTTGTCTGATCAACATGTTTCCCATGTTCATCAGCATTCAATACAGCATTGGTAGGCATGGGTGTTTTCAAACAAGATGCCTCAGACATACCAAATTTCTTAACCAGTTCATTAGCATATTTGGTTTGAGAAATAAAGATGCCTTCAGCATGTTGTTTGACTTGCAATCCTAGGAAGAAGGATAGCTCACCCATGCTACTCATCTCAAATTTAGAATGCATTAGGTTAGAAAACCTTCTGCACAATTTGGAGTCAGTAGAACCAAAAATGATATCGTCTACATAAATTTGTACTAGTAGGGTATGGGACTTATGGGTTCTAATAAAAAGAGTTGGGTCTACTCTACTCCTTATAAAACCATTTTCCAAGAGGAAGCATGCTAAGGTCTCATACCATGCTCTAGGAGCTTGCTTGAGACCATATAATGCTTTATTCAGTCTAAAAACATGATCAGGAAAAGTTGGAGAGATAAAACCTGGAGATTGTCTGACATAAACTTCCTCTTTGATGTCTCCATTTAAGAAAGCACTTTTGACATCCATCTGATAGACTTTGAAGCCTTTGTGAGCTGCATAAGCTAGAAAAATTCTGATGGCTTCTAATCTTGCAACAGGTGCAAAAGTCTGGTCGTAGTCGATTCCTTCTTCTTGAGAGTATCCTTGAGCAACTAGCCTTGCTTTGTTCCTTATAATTACTCCTTGATCATCCAGTTTGTTTCTGAATACCCATTTTGTTCCAACAATGGAATGATCCTTAGGCTTTGGCACTAGTTCCCATACTTTATTCCTCTCAAATTGATGCAACTCCTCTTGTATTGCAATGATCCAGTGTGGATCTTGCTCTGCATCTTGAATGGACTGAGGTTCAATTTGAGATAGGAAGCAGGTGTACAACAGGTTTTGTTTGACCTGATTTCTGGTTTGCACACCAGCTGAGATTTCTCCAATTATTTGGGAAATTGGATGGTCTCTTGATGTTACTAAATCAACAGGGGGTGTTGATTGTTCACCAACCTGTGTTGTTGTTTCCTCTTGTGGTACAACAACTGGCTCTTCAGGTTGTGCTTCAATGTGTTGAGCATTCCCTTCATCTTCACTGCTTTCATTATCTTGAGCAACCTGTAACTTGTTCATATCTTAAACTAGAGAGTGTTCTTGCAAAGGTTCTATGGTAGAAGAAATCTTCTCCTTGAAAGACATGTTAGATTCATCAAAAGAAACATGAACAGATTCCTCAATTTTCAAAGATGATTTATTATAAACCCTATAGGCCTTGCTGATCATGGAGTATCCCAGAAACACTCCTTCATCAGCTTTGGCTTGAAGTTTTGCTAAATATTTCTTGTCATTATTGTGAATATAGCAAATACAACCAAAAATTCTAAAATAGTCAATTTTAGGTTTCTTCCCTTTGAGTAATTCATAGGGAGTCTTTCCCTTTAGTTTATGTATCAGACTTCTGTTCAGCACATAGTTGGAGGTGTTCACTGCCTCTGCCCAAAAGGATAGAGGTAGATGAGCATCTGACAACAATGTAGTGGCAGATTCAATAAGGGTTCTATTTTTCCTTTCAGCTACCCCATTTTGTTGAGGAGTTCTGGGAGCTGAGAAAGTATGCCTGATCCCTTCACTCTAACAGAACTCTTGCATAAGAAGAGAATCAAACTCTGTCCCATGATCACTTCTGATCAGGGCAATGTGAGTATTGAACTCAATCTGTATACATTTGAGAAACTTTGTCAGACACTTAAAGTTATCAGACTTCTTCCTTAGAAAGAACACCCAAGTGAATCTAGAGAAGTCATCTACAACTACCAAAGTATAGGATTTCCCTCCTAGGCTTTGTACTGTGATGGGTCCAAATAGATCCATGTGTAACAGATACAATATCCTAGGTGAATCACTCTTGTTAAGTGACTTAAAGCTGTTTTTAGTTTGCTTGCCTAATTGACAAGCCCTGCAGAGTCCTTCCTTCTTGTAGGGGCCTGAAGGTAGTCCTCTAACAAGGTTGTCCTTGGATAGCCTAGCAATAGTTCTAAGGTTTAGGTGTCCTAGTCTCTTATGCCATAAAACATTTGGTCTACAGACTGAATTAAACAAGCAGATATCTACATTAGTTGAAAGAAAGTCTACTAGATAGATGTTACCTTTCCTTTTACCTGTCAACACTGTTGTGTTGTCCTCTGACTTGATTTTGTATAAGGTTTTGCTGAAGGTCACCTGGTAGCCTTCATCACACAGCTGACTGATGCTAATTAGGTTGTGCTTCAGTCCTTCCACATAAGCTACCTTCTTGAAGGTTACTGAACCAATCTGGACTGCACCATATCCTTTAGTTTGTCCAAAGTTGGAATCACCAAAGATAACTTTGGGTCCAAGCTTGGCTCTGAAGGATGTGAGGTTGTCCTTGTTCCCTGTCATGTGCTTAGAGCACCCACTATCCAAGTACCATTGCTGGTTAGATGTTGGATAGGTCTTCACCTGCACATAAAACAATTTACTTATTTTTGACCCAGTTTACCTTGGGCCTAGGTTGATAGCCTTTAAATTCAGAAATGAAAGACATCCCAGGTTGACTCTTATATCCTTCAGGATGATATCTCCTTGGAGGTAAAATCCATTCAGTATAAGGGTTAAAGGTTTGGGATGAAGAACCCTTAGGATTCAATTTTGATTTGCCTTTAAACAAGTTTCCAGAGCTCTGACCTCTGTTCGACGATCTTGGGGCTACGTTCGACGATCTTGGGTCAGATCGTCGAGCTCTGTTCGACGGTCGACTATGGGTGAGGTCAGGTATATGAGATCGTCGACCTGCGTTCGACGACTTTGGCTGAGATCGTCGATCAGCGTTCGACGATTTTTCCTGAGATCGTCGAGCTGCGTTCGGCGATCGTCGATCTTCATTCGGCGATCGTCGATCTACGTTCGATGATTTCTGCTGGGACTTAGTTTTCTGAGGCAGATCAGAATTTTTCCTAACAATCTCTACAACTCCCTTTCCCTTGTGAGAAATAAACTTGATGGGAGTTGTTAGAATAATAGGTTGGCTGGATGAGGCACCCAAGCCCAGTGTACTGTTAAATCTAGAGTTCACTGTGCTTGTGATGTCCATCAGCTTGATGCTTCTCCCATTAAGGGATTCTTCAAGCTTCTTGGCCTCAGAGAGCTCACTTTTCAGTGTAGTTATCTGTTCCCTACAGTTCTCCAACTCCTAAGAGAGTTTGAGGTTTTCTGACTTTAAAACATTGTGTTCAGATAATTGATTTCTGAGAGAGATAATCTCTTTCTCAGACTTTAGCAGGTCTAAGCACAGTGCTTTAAATTCAGATTTAAAATCTTCTGAACTAAAATCAAAAGAGCTAATTACCTGATCTTCTTCAGGTTGAGTCTCTGAGTCTGACTCTGACTCCTCTTCCTCTGAATTGTGTTGTGAGGCATTGATTTCCATCATGCAGAACTCCTTTTCTTCTGCATCATCCTCATCATCACTGGAGCTGGAAGAGGCTTCTGACTCCTCTTCTGTCTCACTCCAGGATTCAGCAACAAACCCTTTTCTTGTATGCTTATTTTTGCTTGAAGAAGGTTTGCCATTTCCATTCCTTTTGGAGTCTTTCTCCTTTCTTCTTTATTTTTTGTCCCTTCTGTCCTTGGTCTTATTCTCTGGACAGTCAGGAACTATGTGCCCTGGTTTCCTGCAACCAAAGCAGATAATGTCTTTATTGTTGCTAATGGACTTGTCATACCTTGGCTTGTTCTGCTCCTTGTATGATCTTCTTCTGAAGTCCTTTCTGGCCATCTTGTAGAATCTTTTGGCCAACAAGCTGAGTAGTTCATCATTGCCTGTGCTCTTATCTTCAGGCAGATCCTCAGTTGCCTTAAAGGCTATGGTCTTCTCTTTCCTTGTGGCTGGTGAAGCAGCCTTCTGTTCTTCCTCTCTATTCTTGATAAGTAGCTCATAATATTTGAGCTTACCCAACAAGGCTTCAGTGGTGATTTCATTCAGACTTCTGGCATCCTTAATTGGCCAGATTCTTGAATCCCAAGTGCTGGGGAAGCACATTAGGATCTTGTCATTGAGTTCTGTCAGAGAAATCTCTTTGTCCAATGTCCTTAGTTCACTGACAATTAGACTCAGTCTGTTATACATGTCTCCCACTGACTCAGTCTCTCCCTTCTTGAAGTTCTCATATTGAGAGATGAGATGGGATCTTCTATCCTTTCTTTCATCAGCTGAGCCTGAGACTATTTCTGAGAGCTTGTCCCAAATTTCCTTGGCTGAATTACATTCAGCTACCTTTTGAAATATGTCATCTGACATTGTCTGGGCTAGAATGTTCATAGCCTTGGCATCAGCTACTTTCCATTTTTTGATGTCAGCATCTGTCCCTGATGGAGGTGGAACATCATTTGTACTTGTATTCTCTGGGGGTCTTGGACACACTGTCAAAATAGAATTAAATATATCTTCGTCAATAGAATTCATGTAAAGTCTAATCCTTGCCTTCCAAAGTGCAAACTTTGACAGATTGCACACTGGAGGTCTGGTGCTAGCATAATCCTTGTTTTGGGCCATGATTTGTGCAAACAAAATCTAATAATAAAATACAGAAGAAAAGCAGATCTAGTTTGGGATCTTAGGGTTCAGGTGTTAGCCTGTACAACCAATCAGATATGGTATGTTTAACCAACCTCGCTTCGATACCAATTGAAAGTGCAACTAGATCTGATATACTCTAGAGGGGGGTGAATAGAGTATATGGTGCTTTAAAAACTTTTACAAACTTTTACAACAATTGTTGTAATATGTGTGAGCAGGGAAGCAGAAATAAATCTAATCACAGAACTAAGCTATGCAAAAACTAAGCACAGAAAAATCAAGGCCAGAAACAAAAAGAAAGCAAGTCAAAACCAGATGACACAAGGGAATATAGTGGTTCCCCAAACTTGGGTACATCCACTCTTCTACCACCCTAGGTAGGAATCCACTGCAGGATGAGTTGATCAGGTGTCCTGGGCACCAATGAGCTTTTGATAAGGTGCTCAAAAAACAAAGCAGATTTTTTGATCAGGTGTCTTGCCATCAATGAGCTTTTGACAAGGTGCTCAAAAACCAGATTCAAACTTTTGAAGGGAGTTTGAAAAACCCTTTACAGAGTGGGGGTGAGAGAGTGATGGAAGTCTTCTCTTTCTCAAACAACTGAGAAGACTATGTGGATTGATGTCAAAGCTCCCCCTGAATCCTTGAAATATTCAGGAAGAAAAGCTTTGCTGAGGGTGATAGGCCTTCAAATATTGAACTCCAGCAATGGATGATTTCAGCAAAAGGGACTGAAATGTTGAGTGTCTGGAGTCTGGAATATGTTGGCCTTGAACACTTTGAAAACTACAGAGATCTGAAGATTTGAGAAAACTTGATCTCCTTTGATGAGTGTTCTTGAGAATTCTTTGTGACAGAAAATTTTTAATGAGTCTCTGTAATCTGTATTGTGTGTGCTCTATTTCCTGTTCTTCTTCGAGATTCAAAAACATTCTCTCTTTTATTCTCTGGTCCTGAATAGAATATTATTCTCTGTCAAGGATAGCCGTTGGACTGTATTGATTGCATCCTTAATTGCATAATCTCTTTTTGAGGAAAGTCCACAGAATTATTCCTTGAAAAGTCCCTTGAAACTTGGTCCAGAATTGAATAAAAACGGCTAGCAAATCTCTAAATTAATTGCAGAATAACTCCTAACTGATTTGAATTTGAATTCTGGAAGTTATCTGAAATCGTCGAACTGAGCTCTGCTATCGTCGAGCTTAGCTCAGCGATCTGGAAAAACACAGCAGCAAAATATCGTCGATCTGAGCTCAAAGATCGTCGAACTGAGCTCAGAGATAAAGATCCAAGGCAGAGTCAAAATCGTCGAACTGAGCTCACCGATCGTCGAATGGAGTTCGACGATATTATGAAGTTGAGCTCAGCGATCGTCGAATGGAGTTCGACGATCTGTCGAAGTTGAGCTAGACGATCGTCGACCGGAGTTCGACGAATCGTCGTGCTGAGCTCGACGATCAGACTTAGTCTCCAGACAGAAAAACTTGGTCTTCAGGGCAGCTTCCAAACCTAGTGAAAGTCCACCTAGTGTCGGCTATGTGTACCTATGGGGGGGGGGAATAGGTGACGTGTGGTTCTTTTGCGGAATTTACAGATGTACCTGCACAATAAAAACAACAAACACAGCACACAGAATACACAGCAAATTTATAGTGGTTCCCCGACTTGGGTACATCCACTTTCCCCCTTCGACCTATCTCCCCAACAAGGGATGACTCGGTCACTTCACCAACGGGATTGAAATCCAATCCCTTCACTAACGGAAGGAGCCCTTCCACACGTGAGAGTCAACACTCCCACAAAGCGGGTTGCACCCAACCCTTATAACTCGGAACAAAAGTTCCTTTACAACGAAATGAAAATGTAGAATGTACACGTGATACAAACTTCTTTTGGAGACTACGGTGTTCCTCTTTGTTCGACGACATGCTCTTGAAGTCGATGAAGAGTCTACGACCTTGGTCTCTCTTGGAGAAGATCTCCCCGGAACCGGCGGCGGCACACGAGCGGCGGCTAGCTTCGGGATCGGCGGCTACGATGAAGAGTGGCTGCAGAACTTGGAGATCTAAACTTCGTAGCGAAACAAGCTAGGTCTACCAACGGTCACTCTAGGATCAGTCGTCTCGATCGATTCGGACGGGGGAGTTTTTCCCGGTCAACAAATCGAGAGACAAGAGATCTCCGGATAGACGCGTGAGACTCAAGCCTTGCTAAGCTTCTGTCGCCGGAGATCGGGAAGAAGATCGATCAGCGGTGGCGACAACTTGACGCGAGCGGCGGCGGCGGAGCGGAGCGATTTCGCGAATTTAGGGTTACGTGCTCGGCCTCTTTCTCCGTGTACTCTGTTCAAAAAATGCCTGTGTATAAATATTGTAGGATTCTCAAATATGACCGTTTGTGGGACCCACAAATGAAATCCCCAAAATCCGGTTCAAACAAATCCAGAAGCAGAATCCGGTTCAGCAGCATTCTGAGAAAACGCCAAGTAAAAATCGGTGAGAATCGCAGACGATTCTCGACGAATCGGCGAGAATCACTAAGTGATTCTCGACGATTCGTCGAGAATCGTTTGTGATTCTCGTCGAATCACTTGTCGATTCTCAACGATTTGGACTTTGTATTCATGGGCTGCTTGACCACTGGTTCGGCGGGAATTACAAGTAATTCTCGTCGAATCTTACTTGGCACCCTATTGAGATGGCCAGAAGGAGTCGGCGAGAATCACTGATGATTCTCGTCGATTCGGCGAGAATCACCAAGTGATTCTCGCCGATTCGGCGAGAATCACTTGGTGATTCTCGTCGAATTTGCCTTGGACGATTTTTCGTCTTCCACCTAGGAGCTGCTCCTTGATCCTCCATGCTCCTTGGCTTCTCTTGCATATGAGCGGCCCTGTACTTGAAAGTAAGTGCACTCCAATAGAGAGAGTACACATAGGCCAACACACTGATCTGCTCAACGAGGGATTACGTCGTGCAGACCCGTGTATATTGACCTACTGCACCCTGACATTGGTGTGCACTTAGCGTGGAGAGACTGCAAGTACAACTTGAAAGAGTTTATCAAATACATTGTGAATTCATCTTAGCTTGACAGGTGGCTTCCTCAAATCTAGGTAATCGTGGATACAATACCCAACAATCTCCCCCTATTTGACGAAGCCAAAACCCTACTAGCTAAGATGAATAACACCTATCAAATAATAATTATAGCATTTTAAAAAATTAAATATGCAACTCAAGGGAATATATGTAATTAGAACAGGACTTGAATCATTCACACATTCAAGAGAATATATATATATACCAAGAGAAATATATTCACATATAATTCAGAACTGTTCGTACGACAGTAATAATTAATAAATGTTCTTAATACACCGTGACCAGCTATAAAATAATGACTATTTGTCCTTAGCTACGTCACCCTTAAGAGTTTGCGCCAAGTACTTTTTGCTCTGCCTTTCCATGTATTCCTTGGGCTTCGGATAGTACCTAGGAGGAGCAACTTTGTCTGGATCCTTGTTGTTTCTGAAGAAAATGTTGCGCTTCGCTTCAAATGCTTTGTGCGTCTCCCATTCATACTGGCTATATGCTTCATTTCGATTTATCTCTCCTCTTTCTTGCAGCCGGAAGGTGTCTAAGATGATGTTTCTTGAAACTGGGCTCCACCTTTCGTTTCTTACATCCTCCTCACTTAGTCTGATCCTCTTTTGAGTTGGTGTCTCCTTTGATGTCCCTTCCTGAACTTTCCTCTTTCCCCTTGCTTTAGCTAAGGCCTCCTGGTCAAACATACTTCTCAGCTTAGATTTGGAGATGGCCCTAGCGTCAGCTTCATCCGTGAAAATATCAGCAGTACTTGTACTTACATCCTCAGCAATATGTACTTCCTCAGCAGCCTTAGAAGTCTCAGGAACCTGAACACCGGCAGGTTGGTCAGGTAGGACGACGCCTAACGTGCCCAGTGCCTGTTGTAGCATCCACCAGCAACTCTCATAGACGTATTTGCTTGATTGGGCAAAGTTTGCATCCATGCTTTCTTGGAGCTCGGCCAGCTTAGCGATATACTCCTTCTCCCCCTTTTTGGCTTCGTCAGCTATGCAATTGGCATATGAGTGCAAGGAGTCATCAATATGCTTAGTTGTCTTGCTGAATTCAGTGATTAGGGCCTGCTGATTTGCATTTAAAGTGACCATGTTACCATCAAATTTCTGAATATTGTTGGCCACAACGTGTGCGTTCTGATTGACAACAGCCAGAGTATCAGTAGCCTTTTTCAAGCCGGCCATTAACAGTGTGACAGCTTCGCCGGCCGCGTTATATTTTTCTTCGAATTTCTTCTCCATTACGTCTAGCTTATGGTTGATTGCCACCATATTCTTCAGCATGAGATCTTCAGAAGTCTTAATCTCTTGCAGCATTGTTTTCTGAGCTTTATCAAAAGAGGTTTTAAGCTCATTCACGATGCCCTGAATTATATGGACAGTGTGAATGGCTAGGTCATCTCGTAATGGGATACCTGGAGGCACTTCTTGGCCTTGCTCTGGCTCGGCAGCAGACGCATCAGTAGAGCTGGATACCATCACAGTCTCTATGGGAGGGATGTTGGTGGCCTTATTTACCTCCCCCTCCACTGGTGCAGACTTATCAGTAGGAGGTTCATCAGTATCCGGAGACTCAAACACTTCATGGCCCTCATTCACAGCGTCCTCTCCGTCCGCATCCAAAAATTCATCCACATCAGCAGCTTCTTCCTCTTCTTGATCAGCAGACTACAGTGTTTCAGCTTCAGTTCCTTGAGTGTGTCTGTTCAGGACCTCCTCATCCTCCAACCCAGGTTCACTTTCTTCATTAACTTCGGCCACCGCATCCCTGGCCACCTGGGCGATGTCAGATATTATATCCATATGAGAGGGTAGAGTCTCCCCCTCGATTCCTGCAGTCAGGGTATCAGGAATTTCACGGGGGGAGGCTGCGGGAGATACTTCCTCATGCTCTTCTACAGCAGGCTGTCCGATGCGACGCTCCCATCGATCAAACACAGTAGCATCCATCTTTTTCAAGTAATGGAGAGGGACTCCTTTGCTCATGTCGAATTTGTCTCCGTTGAGCTGGTTGAGATATAGACTGATGATGCGGCCGAAGCTTGGAGTGCCCAGAGTGTCCTTGATCTTTTGAAACAGCAACTCTCCCCAGTTGAACCTCTTTCTGCAGACCACAACTATGAGAATTTTGAACATATCTCCGGAGATATGATCATGGGAGCCTGGCTTGCAGATGAGTACTTTTCCTATGATGTCAGATAGTAGCTTCCCTTCTTCATTCATCTCTTTTCGCTTTACTGATCGAGTGCCTCTGGGTAGACCGCAGAACAGGAGGGTTCTGGCTTTGTCCTCGTCCTCCAAATAGTCTTCCTGCTCCGCACTTGAAAGCTGCAGGTAGCGTGTTAGCTTACTGGCAGACATCTTTACCTTAGTCCCAGCCACCTTGCTCTTGATGATGGAGTCTCTGTCTCGAAGCCTTGCGGTAGAGAAGAACTCCAGCACTTCTTTATCTAAAACTTTGCAAGGATGCTCCAATACGAAGGTTAGTCCGGCTTCTTCCAGCATGAGAATGATGTTCCGGAACTCGTCCGAGGCATGAGCAAAACCAGTGCGAACCAGCTCGCAACCAGAAATCAAGCCTGCAGTCGTCCTTGGGGCCATTGAGGATCTAGAAAGAAGCCCGACTCTAAACATTAGTGAACATTCAAAAGGAGAACATCACTTGGGGTTCGGCCTTGGAGCCATTGAGGAGGAGGTTACCTAAGGGCTTACTCGCAGGTGAGTTGACGAGCTTCGGGAAGATCCTCGGTGGAGAGAAGAGTATCCCGTGGGGTGCGGCCTTGCTAGTACCTTGCGGAGAGAAGATGGTCACACACAGCAGCGATTCGACGGCGTCGACAAGAGCGTCGGAGGGCTGCGGGTGTCGGCGAGTTCGCGGAAGTGCCCGTGCGCGAGTCTTGGGGAGTTCTCTTGCGCGAGGGTCGTCGGGTGTGCTCTTGCGCGAGTCGTGAGGAAGGCGAACGGGCGACGGCTGTGAGAGGGATTCGGTTTCGGCGGGATTTATATCAGTCGTCGGGATTCTTAAGGAAGCCGAGCGGTCGGCAAGCTCCTTCGGCGGGATTCGACGGGATTTGTCTAATTTGGTGAGATATAAAATGGGTCGGCGGGATTTGGAGTATATATTGATGTTTGTCTTGAAACTTTGGGAAGCATTGCACAATTTTCAAATTCTTCGAGTGTCAAGTTAACACAAGATTAATAAATACATGTTTATTATAACGACAATCTATTTGGATTTGAGCGAGGCTTCTCCAGACACTTTTTGATGTCAATTGTGATTTGTCGAAATTCGCAATGACATATCTTGGTTAACCTTTTATTGATGTGTAATGATTTGCATGCCTCGAGGTAATCTCTCCTTAAAGGTGCACACATATATGATGAGCATAAGTAAACTTATACACAAGGATAACAATATATATATATATATATTTAATTTGAATGAGGATGCATCATGACACAAGTCCTTGAACTGATCGAAGTTACCTGGGATTTGGAGAGTTATCGTTTTAGTCCCACAGATGGAACATATTAGTAGCTTGAAGTGAGTATGCTCAACAGGTAGCACATCTGTTATTGCAGACGCTTGTTCCAAATAAGCCTTGAGCCACCTACTGTCCAGATCCCATCGTATTTAAGGGGACCTAGACTACCCTGCAAAACAGAATTACTTTACCTTAGGAACCCAAATCATATTGGGTCCTAGGTTTCTATTAGCATGAGCATGCAACTGCCTTCCTTGAGAAAACCTGTCTGGAAGACTGCCTCTGTCCCTATAATGTGGATAAGCCCTTGCTGTGGGCACAGAGAGGTTGTGCCAACAGTCAATGGCAAAGTGTCCCACTTTGCCGCAGCACCAACAAGAGTGAATGTTGTATCGCCGTTTTTGACCTGATCTAGTGACTGATGTAGTCACGGTCCTAGGTCTCAAAGGGATAGGGCATGTTCTTGTTGCACAAATTCCTCTTCCGTCGAGGCATGATGAAGGGTGGAACGAATGCATGATGTGAGCATTATGAGGCCGAGAAGGCGGTGCCATTCTTTCAGGCATCTTCCTTGCTGAGGCTCCATGACGCCTGACATCATGACTTCTATTCTCCCTATCCCGTGTCCTCGAATGGAGAGAATTCTTCTGTGAACTAGGACCTGCAGATCCACACTTTGTTGTGGCAGTGGCCGTGAATACAAAGGGCTCAGAATGAGCCTTAGGTATTTCCTCATGGGTGGCCATGACGCCTCTTGCACTATGGACGTTTCCACATGGGGACAATTCACCCTTGCAGTGACCATGATTATTCCTGTGGTCATACCTGAAGGCATGATGAGTTGCCTTCCCGCTTGGAGTGGGAGGTCGGAACACCGTTTCCCCATTTCTCCATCCCTGGATAATCCGGGAGATCCACCCGGTTTCTTGTTTTCTCTTTATAGCATCAACTTTGGAAAAGTTAGATACTATACGTTTCTCATTTTCTAGACTATTCTCTAGAGCAGAGATCTTAGAGTCCTTGACCTTGTTGGACGCCAATTGGAGAACCAACAAGATCTTCAGTCGAGCAATCTCTCGAGCTTGCTCCTCAGCAAGTATATTGCTTTCCTGAAGGGCTCTCTTCAGGGAATCAGTATTTTCTGGAGGGGAGCAGTTTCTGTCTTCAGAAAAGTCAAAAGATGTGGGACAGGATGAAGATGATACCTGCTCATCTGGGTTATTGTCATTAGAATCAGTGACCAATGTTTCGTCCTCGTCGGAGTTGCTTTCCTCACTATCTTCTTCAGTCTCTAACAAGGATACTGGAGCTCTGATGCAATCCGAAGGATCCTTGCATTCATCTTCAGAGGTGAGGACTCCCACATACGCTTCATCCTCTGATTGGCAGCATATTTCAGCATTCTCTGACCCCCCCCCCCATCAGCTCTGAGATCGTCATCCACAGAGATTTAGCCGTTTTACATTTTTCCAACCTGGAGTGAGAGGCTCCAGACCAGACATCCATAATAATTTGTCGAATCCTCTGGTCCAGTTGGAAAAGTGATAGTTCCATCTCTGTCATCTCAGCAATGCACATGGGCACTTGGATCCCCGAGTCGGAGGTCTTCATGGGGATAAACGGACCCTCTTCCAGGATGAGGGATGCTCGTGGATCGATGGCATCCAGGTGAAATAATACTCTCATCCTCCAGATGGGATAATAATCCTTTGAGCATGCAGGGAGTTTGAGTGGCAATACGTCATAATCCAGATCCATGCTTCTGACACTGGTGGCAGGATTCTGCTCAAGGTGTTAACCTTTTTGAAGAGCAACCTCCCTCTGATACCACTTGAAAGTCCACCTAGTGTCGGCTATGTGTACCTATGGGGGGGGGGGAATAGGTGACGTGTGGTTCTTTTGCGGAATTTACAGATGTACCTGCACAATAAAAACAACAAACACAGCACACAGAATACACAGCAAATTTATAGTGGTTCCCCGACTTGGGTACATCCACTTTCCCCCTTCGACCTATCTCCCCAACAAGGGACGACTCGGTCACTTCACCAACGGGATTGAAATCCAATCCCTTCACTAACGGAAGGAGCCCTTCCACACGTGAGAGTCAACACTCCCACAAAGCGGGTTGCACCCAACCCTTACAACTCGGAACAAAAGTTCCTTTACAACGAAATGAAAATGTAGAATGTACACGTGATACAAACTTCTTTTGGAGACTACGGTGTTCCTCTTTGTTCGACGACGTGCTCTTGAAGTCGATGAAGAGTCTACGACCTTGGTCTCTCTTGGAGAAGATCTCCCCGGAACCGGCGGCGGCACACGAGCGGCGGCTAGCTTCGGGATCGGCGGCTACGATGAAGAGTGGCTGCAGAACTTGGAGATCTAAACTTCGTAGCGAAACAAGCTAGGTCTACCAACGGTCACTCTAGGATCAGTCGTCTCGATCGATTCGGACGGGGGAGTTTTTCCCGGTCAACAAATCGAGAGACAAGAGATCTCCGGATAGACGCGTGAGACTCAAGCCTTGCTAAGCTTCTGTCGCCGGAGATCGGGAAGAAGATCGATCAGCGGTGGCGACAACTTGACGCGAGCGGCGGCGGCGGAGCGGAGCGATTTCGCGAATTTAGGGTTACGTGCTCGGCCTCTTTCTCCGTGTACTCTGTTCAAAAAATGCCTGTGTATAAATACTGTAGGATTCTCAAATATGACCGTTTGTGGGACCCACAAATGAAATCCCCAAAATCCGGTTCAAACAAATCCAGAAGCAGAATCCGGTTCAGCAGCATTCTGAGAAAATGCCAAGTAAAAATCGGTGAGAATCGCAGACGATTCTCGACGAATCGGCGAGAATCACTAAGTGATTCTCGACGATTCGTCGAGAATCGTTTGTGATTCTCGTCGAATCACTTGTCGATTCTCAACGATTTGGACTTTGTATTCATGGGCTGCTTGACCACTGGTTCGGCGGGAATTACAAGTAATTCTCATCGAATCTTACTTGGCACCCTATTGAGATGGCCAGAAGGAGTCGGCGAGAATCACTGATGATTCTCGTCGATTCGGCGAGAATCACCAAGTGATTCTCGCCGATTCGGCGAGAATCACTTGGTGATTCTCGTCGAATTTGCCTTGGACGATTTTTCGTCTTCCACCTAGGAGCTGCTCCTTGATCCTCCATGCTCCTTGGCTTCTCTTGCATATGAGCGGCCCTGTACTTGAAAGTAAGTGCACTCCAATAGAGAGAGTACACATAGGCCAACACACTGATCTGCTCAACGAGGGATTACGTCGTGCAGACCCGTGTATATTGACCTACTGCACCCTGACATTGGTGTGCACTTAGCGTGGAGAGACTGCAAGTACAACTTGAAAGAGTTTATCAAATACATTGTGAATTCATCTTAGCTTGACAGGTGGCTTCCTCAAATCTAGGTAATCGTGGATACAATACCCAACACCTAGACTTCTAACCCTTAGACTCAATTCTAATTGACCTATTAAGCTATACAGAAGGTCAAGCAAAGGTTCCTAGAGACATAGTGATCCTGACCCAAATTAGTAATAGGGTGTTCCAACAAATATCATATTAACTGCTTGGAAGGCTGCTAAGGATAATTTCCTATAGAGAGGCAAATGGTATTCTGACCAGGAATGGAAGAAACATGAGGCTAGGAAAGAGGCCATAGTACAATACAGAAGGATGGCTAAATTAGTGAAGCTACCTCCTAATGCACAGGAGCCTAGCAAGTATTTCCCTAAGCCTTATCACTATTTTGAAAGACAGAAGATTAGGGCTGAAGAACAGAAAAAGAAAGATCTTAAAGGGAAGAAGCCTGTTGATGACAATGATGCTCCTGTTCAAGCAAAGATTCAATCTGGAAAGGGCATTGTTATCAAGGAACCAGAGTATCCATATGATAGAATTTTCTTAAGTTTACAATTTGTAATCATTTGCATTAAACTCTATGTAAACTTTTGATTAATGAAAATGTTTGAAGTTGTAAGAACAATGTTATATGTTCAATCTATTACAATATTATTCTAAGATAATTGTTTATACATGTTCTGTTTATACATGTTTAGTATTTACCCTGTCATATAATACTGTTTTACATCATACTGAGAATTTGTTATGTATGGTGTATATCATTGACTAAGGGTTATGACTTCTCCAAATAGGGGGAGATTGTTGGGTACATTGGAATATATGTACCTGATTTGAAGAAGCCTCACCCTACTCAATGATGTACATCAAGGTGTATTTGATGTGCTTTGAGTTTATTTGTGCAGGATAAGTAACTGCAGGATTGTAGGAAAAGTTTCTAAGTTCATGTGTCGACACCTAGAAGAAAAGTGTCAACACTTAAGAAGGCTTGTGTCGACACCTAGAGAAACTGTGTCGACACTTGGAGTAAATGTGTCGACACCAGGAAGGCAGAGTCGACACCAGAAGAAAAGTGTCGACACATACAGGCAGTGTCGACACACAGTGAAGAATTGTCTATATAATCAGCGTCGACACTTAAAAGCAGTGTCGACACCCAGAGAAACCTTGTCGACATCAAAAGTGTCGACACCAGGAGGCTATGTCGACACTCACCGAACTTCAACAAAGTTTAAGTACATGTGTCGACACAAAGGAGATGTGTCGACACTCAGCAAAGTTTCAACACATGAAGGCATGTGTCGACACAAAGGAGATGTGTCGACACTCAGCAAAGTTTCAACACATGAAGGCATGTGTCGACACAAAGGAGATGTGTCGACACTTAGCAAACTTTCAACACATGAAGGCATGTGTCGACACAAAGGAGATGTGTCGACACTCAGCAAGTCTCAACACAAGAAGATGTGTCAACACAAAGGAGTTGTGTCGACACACACCAAAAATCAACTAAGTATTGAAGAAGAAGAAGTACTTGTGTCTACACACTCAATTAGTGTCGACACATTCTACAGAAGGCTTGTGTTGACACACAGAATCAGTGTAGACACATTCTGAAGAAGCTGTGTCGAGAAGCTGTTACAACAACACGAGGAGTTGTGTCGACACCATCAAGGCTAGTGTCGACACTTAGTCTACTTGTGTCGACACTTTGTCTATTTGTGTCGACACATAATGACTATCTGTCTCGACACTTTCAGACAGTGACATAGATTTCAAGAATTGACTGGATGACTTGACAGCTGTCATTTCAACCGGTCAACTGCAACTGTCAGAGCTGTCAGAAGGTTGTTAAAAACCGGATTAGCTGGTTACCTTGGAGGAAGACTATTTTTAGACCTTTCTCCTTCGATAGAAAGAATGATAAATGAATTGAAAAACAACACAAACAAAGAAGAAGACCTTCAAGAGAAGATCTAAGAAGTTGGAGAGAGAGCTCCTTCTATGAAGAACAGATGTTGAACCAGTCTGAAAAGTAAGATTCAGATTGAGATCTGATTCTCAAGACAGAAGTTGATAGAAGATCATCTTTAGAGGAGACTCAACCCTACTGTGTTCTAATTAAAGAAGCTTTGAAGAAAGCCAAGTGTGGTTGATCTCTGCCTAGTTCTTCCAAGAACTCATCAAGAAGCCAGTCAACTCATCTCTCTCTTTCAGAGTTGTGGTTAAACACTTTGTAAACTTTATTTTCTGTATGATCCTAAGGGATCTGAGGTGTAAGCCTATTTTATAAATGCTGAGGTAGGGCTATTGTGCCTGAGTGTAGGAGATTTTATTCTCTTAGTGTAGGCCTTGATTGTAGGCTGAGGTAGGGCAGTTTAGCCTGAGTGTAGGTCTTGGTGAAGACTGAGTGGTAAGGCTTTGTGCCTGAGTTGTAGGAGTGAGGACAGTCTGAGTTGTAGGAACCTGTTTGGGGTTCTGAGTTGTAAGATCTGAGGATCTGAGAAAAAATGGAGAAGTTAGGCCGAATCTAGTACACTACTAGATAGGCGGAGGGGGAAAGTGGATGTACCCAGACCTTGGGGAACCACTATAAATCCTGTGTGCACTCTGTGTATGTTTGATTGCATGGTTGCTGTGTTATGATAATTGTAGAATTGCATGTACTGTACAGTATTTCTGCCTTTAAAGTTAAAAAGATAAAGGTCACCTATTCACCCCCCCTCTAGGTGATTAGAGACTATTTCTTTCACAGGTACACCATACCTCCAGACTTAACTTTTAACAAATGGGTGTGTGTACCGCCTACTCCAAATATATTCATATTTCCAAAAAGATTTTCAATTTAAACTTTTTCTTTTCACTCTTTTTTTTTCTTCACAATTTTTTTTTCATTTTATTTTCACAATTCAGCAGATATAAACTTGGGAGCACTTCCACATTTTCACAAATAATAACACCACATCACATCTCAACATGAAAATATAAAACACTAAACTCGACTTGGGTGTGCGACGAGGATAGGCTATGGGGCTTTGGTGAATGAAGGTGGAGCTGAATCAAAAGAAGGGTAGGCACAACGGGGCTAGCGATGATATGCCGTTAGGAACAGTACAAAGCTCAACCGGGCCAAAATGATGGCCTACATCATGCTTACGCTAGACTAACCAAGTACCCATGCTTCGAGAGTAGTTTGGGGCAAGTTCTTAGCCACCGAGAAAGAAGATCCTTCCTCCCGACTCGAGCAAAACGAGTCTAGTGACGGCTATACACATTCCTATACTACCGTTTGATTAACACTGGATTCACCAACTTTTGAGTAGAATAAAAAGATCTTTACGCAAATAGAAAAGTATAAAACAATAAGCATATAGAAAAATTAAATCTACTCGAATTTCTACACGAGACGAGAGCAGTTGACTAGAAACACAACAAGGTCAACATTTTACTTTGTCTCACAATCCTAAGCCAGCACCATAATTTTCTCAAATCTAACGAAGAAATGAGTTTAACTAGTGGCACACGGGCAACTAAGCACGCGCTCAAGGTGGTGCAGTGGTGTACAGTGCAATGAACTAATCAAAATAAAACTATAAAAGCTTCTAGTATGCACATGAAATGTGCGCGTGCAATAGGTAACAAATCTCTCGGCCAGACTTAAACTAAACTACACAGCATATGATAGAGAAATTAAAATCATAAAGAGCTAAGGGAAGAGGTTACCCAATGCTCAGCTAGTGAGCATACCAGAAGATGCGTGGAAACCTGAAGCAGGCCCGCCATACGAAGAATCACAACCCCGCCAATGCAATTTGCTATGAATACCTGCAGGGGTGAGCTCCGCAAAAACACAAGAAAAATATACAAAAAGAAATGCTAAAACTAAAATAGACATGAAAAATGAAAATGCAGGAAATATAAGATAACTACTGGGGTTATTGTCAACCCAGCACGACTTATTAAATTCTAAACAGTTATAGCTAATGGGCCTATGAAATAAAAAGTGCACAGGTAACTGGCCTAATATCCATTTCAGTAACGGGTACCGATACGGTGATAGAGCAGTTACCCCTCTGCCCAGATAATCATACCTGCTCCTCAAAGGCAAAGGAAATATCAAGTAAGAAGAGGAGGAGCGCTGGTCCTCGCTCTTCTCACCACAAATTAAATCCTTGCCTAGCAAGGTATCGTCTATAACAGGCCCGCAGGAGGCGATGGCAACGACATGAGCACAAAGCTCATCATCATCCCAACGTACTCGTGGAGACTCATCCTACACAGGCTCAGATAAGGAAGGGGGATCAAATAATAAAAGAGAAGAAGAACTAAAATAATCAGAAAATTTGAGAGTGATCTCGGTATCACTCTCAGCATGATCCAAGCAGAGACAATCGTCGGTATCATACGAGTCGTATCGAGGGGAATCCTAGAACTCGAGGTCTGCGGTGGTGGTTTGGACCTCCTCATCCATCAAGGAAGTGGAAACTTCCTCAACTAAGAGGATATCCTCATCAACACACCTCGGCGCGTCCACATCTTCCAAGATGTAATACATTCCATTAATGAAAATAATATCCTCGTCAAACATGGACACATCCTCAGGCTCAGAATCACAATCCGGCCGAACATCATCAACCGACTCACTAAAAATAGGGATAGATAATTCTTGCAAAGAAGGCGGAGGAACAACAGCATCAGAGAAAATATGTGCAGGTTCCTCCGGTGGTGAATCAACAAGAGGGGAAGAGTGCATGGGGAGAGACGGCGCCATAATGTCGTCACATCGATCAGCAGAAAGTCTGATGGATATATCCGCAGTAGTCCCCCATAGACAAGGTGGTGCTGCGAACATATCATCAGAATCAGAAGGGTCAGTCGATTGAGAGGTGGATGGAACGAATCAGATACCCGGTTCATCATCCTCCTCCATCTGGCACTGAAATTCTGCGCAATCTTTCAACACGTGGTCGGTGCTACGACAACACAAACATCGTTTTCCATTACTCCTCAGTACAGGTGGGACCAGAGAGGAATAAGAAAAAGATGAATGCGTAGAAGAGGAGTGACCATAAGACCTGGGTTGGGTGTATGAAGTACCATAAGAAGACGGTGCTCCATACACAGAACCACGAGAATTATGCTCCCATTATTCAATGAGGCACTCATCACTACCATGCTTATAATCCCTGTACCATCGACAACAGATATTCGAATAAGAATACATGGTGCAACAAGCAATAATTCACCACAAAAATATTCTAATCAAAAATAAACTACACACCACAGATAAAAGAATAGGACAACCTGCTACAAAAAAATTAAAACTAGAATAGGAACAAATAAAAACAAACACAAATGCTAAAAACTAAAACAAAGAAGAAAGTGATATGAACAAATGAAAAAGGGCTTCTATCTCTTATCTTCCTCTACAAAAACTCACACGTCTGTGTTTCCCGGCAACAGCGCCAAAAACTTGCTGCTAAAGATCACGGCAGTGAATCGGTCGCACAAGTAATATAAAATGTGGGCTTTCCCAAGTATCGATCTCTCAAGGAACACAGTAAGGTGGAGTTAATTTCGAAGAGGACTTGAGATTGAAGTCCTCAGGTCGGAGCAAAGTAAGGGGGGTTTTGATATTTGAGGAAACAGAAAATAAAAGGTTATCAACTACTCCTATGCAACGCCGCTTTGCGATGCTTCGCCAGGCGGGATGGAAGACTAGTCGGGCCGCTATGCACCGAATCACCAGGCGAATTGGCGAGTAGGCTTGCGGATGAGGTGGTTAGAATGGCGGAATGAGGGTCGTGAGCACTTCTTCGCTACGCACGCCACTAGCAATTGCTAGTGCGGCAAGGGCGGATGGATGGTCGATGAACAAATAGGCGCACCTCAAGTAAATATAACGAAAATATACAATCACATAGACATGATTACAGGTAAACTTATATTACACTAAGCATAGCTTCATCAAATACAAAGAGTCAAACTAAACTATCAACAACAAGAGAAGAAAAGTGTGCGAAATCGACCGGATCCGAAGCCTTGCTGAGGATTCATGGTTGGAATCGTCGGGTTGTCAATCCGCGTCCAAGCTCGGTCCGCAACTGCATCCGGGGTAGAGAAGGGTTGTCACCACCTTCCAATGTCCCGTCTTCTTTATGTCACAATCCGGTGGAGGATGGCACAACTTCCCCTAGCTTGATGTAGAAAGCTAGGTCAAGCTCTTCTTGCAGCTCAAGGATGAAGGAGGAGGCAAAGAGGAAGCTCCGACTTGGATTTGGCGGTGAAAGCTTGCCCGGAGCACCTCCCTAGGGTGGAAGATGAAGGGGATCGGCGGAAAAGATGGAAAACGGCGGAGAAATGTCGAGCGATCCCCGCGATTCTGAATTAGGGCGAGACCTGCGATATTTATAAAAAGCAGATTTGAACAATGCGCAAGATCACGGGCGCACGACCAGTGGTCGTGCGCACTATGTCCAGTGGTCATGTGCACTGGCATGGCATATTAGGAAGAAGAACTGGGATAACGCGTACGAACAGTGGCGCCCGACCAGTGGTCGTGTGCACTAAGTTCAATGGTCGTTCGATTACTCCAGACAGGACTACAGAAAAGAGGAATCAATGTACATGATCAGTGGCGCACGACTAGTGGTCGTGCGCACTAGGTCCAGTGGTCGTACGATTACCCCAGGCAGATTTTGGAAAATGAAGAGTTGTGCGCACGACTAGTGGTCGTGCGCATTAGATCCCATGATCGTGGCAGTATTCCTTTTTCACAACCATCCAGGAACACGCACACGACCCCTGTACCGAAAGGAAAAACCAATCACTGATATGTGCAGACATTCCAGGCAATCACACAAAGGAGTACAAACTATAAAAATAACAAAATACACAACCACAGGCATAAATGTGCACTTCCTATCGAAATAAAGATTAGATTAAACATATCGATATAGAACTAAAAGTGAAGTGCAAACGTGTGAAAACTAGCCCAGATGAGTCCTAAAATAGGTATATAAAATGGACTCATCAATATGGCCTAGGAAAGCCACATCCCTCAACCAGAAATGGAATTTGCTGAACACGATGATGAACACCCGATTCATGAGGCTCATGAATGCTGACGGTGCATTCGTGAGCCCGAAGGGCATCACGGTAAACTCGAATAGCCCATATCTACTACTGAATGCAGTCTTCGGAATGTCCTTCTCCTTGATCCACAACTGGTAGTAGCCCGACCCCAAGTCCAATTTTGAAAAGAAATGCGCCCCCTCCAGCTGATCAAATAGCTCATGTTTCCCTAGCAATGGATATGTATTCCAGACTGTCAATCGATTCAATGCCCGGTTGTCGATGCACAGTCTCAGCATCCCGTCCTTCTTCTTGACAAACAAAACCGGGGCTCCCCATGGTGAAGAGCTTAGCCAGATAAATCCGGCCTCCCCTAGTTCCTGGAGCTGGCATCGAAACTCTGTCAGCTCCTTCTACGCCATCTGGTATGGGGCTCTAGATGCCGGCTTAGCCCCTGGCACCAACTGTATCCGGAAGTCTTGATCCCGGTGTGCGGGTAGCCCTGGAAGCTTCTCTGGAAATATGTCAGCAAAATCTCGTACTACCGGGATATCCGAGATGGAACCCTTGGCCTCAACCATTTCAAACAACACTTCATAGACTTCCTCCCACAATAAATGGGCCTTGACGGCCTGCACGGATGATAGCAAGAGATGGGGAATAGGTCTAATACCTTCGATGATGATGTAGGAGTCCCCATTCCTTACATTGATCCTTTTTAATAAGCAGTCGATCTGAGTATGGTTCCAATGCAACCATGTCATGCCCACAATCAAGTCAAAGACTGGCATCTTCAGGATCATTGCTGGTGCTTCAAATGTCTTCCCGCCAATCTCCGCCTCTATGTTCCAATGAGCGAAGGTGAATAGCTCTGATCCGTCTGGTAGTCGTATCCTCATCATCAAGCCTATGAACCGCTACACGCCTTCCAGTCCTTCCACGAAGGCTTCCGACACGAATGAGTGCGAAGCACCCGTATCGAACAGTGTATTGGCGGGTTTGTCGATGATGAAGACTAGGCCTGGGCTAGTTTAATGTCTTAGAAATCTAGTTGTGGTTTTATTTCCTAGTTTATCAATTCTATATCCAACACTTTAACTATCTAGGAAGGAGAAAACTAAAAATCAAAATAGCGTACCTGTGATTACTTGGTCCAGATTCCGTTGCTGAGTCTGATCCAGTGCATACACTTGTTCCCGCTCCTGCATGCGGTCTCTGTCCTGGTATCCACGACCTCAGTCACGTCCTCGGCCTCCAATGTAAGACCCCATTTTTTTTGCAACAACCACCGGGGTGTTATGCCCAGAATCGCCATTTTGCGGTGGCCCCGACTCTCGGGAAGGCCACCACTACAGAACGCCGATTCTGCCAGCCTTTTTGATCAACAAGAGAGAATGTATAATGATTGGAAAAGCTAAAACAATCAAGTCCACAGCATAGAAAGAGGAAATCACATGACAAATAAAGAGTCCATACCACGATATACGGACTTATGCCCGGTACATAAAGACCTCACTACATGCCACTCATATAAGTAAAACTACTACTACTCAACTCCACTCACGGATCTGGATGCATGTCCACCCAAACTGCAATGGCATGTCTCCATCTGCACCGTACTCTGCTGGAGCTGCGTCTCTTGCAGCTTCTCCCTGTCTCCCATCCAGAGTGCCTAAAATGTGGTGGTCAAATGACCGTCAGACAAACTAGACTCAGTCAACAGTCCTCCAACCCTCTACCTGTGGCTCCTAGGCACCGGGCGGAAGGAAATGAAAAGGAGGACGAAATACCAGGGCGTAATCAAGCAGATGACAACTATCCTAACAGGAGTGTTATAACATTAAAAGTGCAGCATGAGTTAATCAATAAAAGGTAATGCAGAGTAGTAAGGTAAGCATGAAGAACTGAAAGTATGAACTGTACAAGTAGTAATCAGTTACCATTGATTTATAGGGAATACCCCTATAGACCAAGGGGTCGTTCTGCGGGGCCTATCATATAAACTGTCCCATACTAATTTATATGTTAGGTGTCAGGGGTTAAAATCAATGACTATGCTATGACATGCAAGTATGCTAGGGTATGAACATGCAAGTGCAACACACACACGACTCTATGCGCACAGACCTTTAGTTCCCCAGTTTGGAGTTAGCTAAAATCTCAGGAGCCTCTCGTCGTGGCCAACGGAGACAGTGGGTTGGGCTTCTCCACTCCTAGACTGGTAATCACACTACCCATGTAAGACCCCCCCCCTCCCCCTTACCAAGGAGGGCTACCGGGTCTTATGCCCAGAACCGCCGTCTTACGGTGGCACTAACTCACGGGTTAGTCGACACCGCAACACGCCGATTCTGCCGGCTAGTACGATCATTAACCTGTAGGCCAATATGAGAAGAAGAAGTAAACTGTATATGTAAAACTATCAGTCCACAAGCTACAGTACAATCATGTAAAAGAAATGAATAGTACATCATAATAGTCCACAATAAAGTACAAATGAATGAGTAAAAAGGGCTTATGCCCAGTACATCAGATCTCTCTCACACAAAATCATAAATGCGGAAGCTATGCTAGAACATCGCTCTCGTCCCACCTGAGGACGCACAGTAGTGGTAGTAGCCTGCTGAAGCGGTATCTGCTCCTCATGTCCTGCCTCCTCGACGTGCTGGTGCTCCATCTCCACGGGCTCCTAAAAATAGTTGGTCACCGACCATTAGTCAAAAAGACTAAGTCGTTTCCTCCGCACCTTGCCCCGCAGCTCCTAGGCACCGAGCGGGAGGACGAAGCGGAGGACAACAAGGGGTAGCAAAGTGGAAGCAGGTGACAATATCTAACTAGAGCTGTAATAAGTAATGTAATCCTATTCTAGCAGTACTAAGTATGGTACGAGTAACAAGTAAGAGCAGTGCAGTAAAGGAAAGTAAAGAAACAGCAGTATGAACAAGTAAATAAGCTAAGCTACCATCACAAACGTACCCTAACTTATATAAATGCCCATACAAATAAATAAGTTAGGGTTTCCAGGAAATTTAACTTATCATATAAAAGAGCCCATACTAATTTATATGATAAGGATCTATGAAGCGTATGACCTAATATGAATGAATGATATGATGCAATTTTATGCGCAGGCAAGTGCAACTCACACACAACGACTCTGTGATCACAGACCTTTAGTTCCCACTTTTTGAGAGCTAGCATCACTCTCGGGTACCACCGCTGTGGCTACGGCAGCAGCGGAGCGGGCGTCTCCGCTTCTAGACCGGTATGCACACTACCAAGCCTTAGACCCCTCTCATACGCCTCTGTACACGTCCAAGGTGCACTCTAGAGTCTCGCGTACGTACTTTGCTGACAAACCCATCAGTCTTGTTAGGTCGGATGTGTGTTATCGGGGGTCGTCCTCCAGACCGCAGTGTAAAACAACCCACTGGCCCCTCTAACTCCCACAACCGCCTGGTGCACCGTACTGCCATCGGTGTGACGAACGGCCAGTACCGCATGCCCCGCCACGATATTTATGCACATGCAAGTAATTCATACCGAGCCTTCCGCTCGCAGGACCAAAACCCGTCCTGAATCCCTCAAACCCAAACCCGGGTGAGAACGCACATCAGTGCCTTTATACCAACTCCCTCCAACCCTAGACGGGTGAGCATATATCATAAATCTCTCCAACCCCCACACGGGCGAGAAGGTACAACAATGTCCTAACCTATTAAACTACTCTTGTCTACGGTTTATTATACTTAGAGATTTAAGGTTAATCCCAGGACTGCCCCCGGTATTCCCTGTGAAGGGCTCTCAAGGGGCACTAGGAACTGTGTTGGGATTACGCCCAGCGTTCCCTTTCGCAAGGATACTTATTTTAGTTGATGACTACCCATGTATCTCCTCAGCTCTCCTTATTGCTTTAGTATAACCCTAGTGACTTAAGGTATTACCGGGAAACCGACGGTCTTCCGCCGATCCCCGCTCCAGTTGCTAGCTAAGACTTGCACTTTTAATCCCTCACTAAGACAACTCTACCCACCAGGGTTACTAGTGTTGAACTCTCTCTTATTTCTGCCGATATTCAATCCCCTGGTAATCCCCTAAGGCAAGACCTATTTGTGTTATATGCAGACCATGACCTATGATTACCCTAAAAATGTGATCTTCCAAACCTTAAGGCATCTTGCCTCTAAATATTTATCCTAAGGTGTTATGGACTAAGGGAACTACCCTAAGAATTCTCATAATTTTTCCTTGGCCAAATAGTCCTTTAATTAATTCTTTTAATTTAAATGTTAGGTCACTTTACACATGAAGTAGTTTGATTAAGTATCCATTGACCTAGGGAATTTTTCCTGAGATGTATATTGACAAAATATTGCTGCCTACAAAATTTCATAATTTTTCTTAAATTATTTATTATCATTTTCAATTTAATATCAATTCCACACAAATTCCATTTTCCAAATGATGTATAGGCATTATGTACTCAAAACTTCCAGAAAAATTACAGAGCTTTTAGGACACTAATTTATGACTATTGGCAGAGTATCATCAACATTTAATGTAAAATGGCCTATAGGATTCCATTATAAGATATTTACCAAAATGCCATTGTACTAACTTAACACAATTAATGCATCCATTAAATTCTGAGAAATTTATGAAAGACTAATAATAACATTTTATAGCAATAGAATAAATTCCAAATTTTTCAGAAGTATATATCCATCGTTTCAAGAATTTACAAGATAAGGGTAAAATGGGGAATTTAGGGTATCTACTCCAAAAGTTCTTCAAAACAGAGAAATCATATTTTTCCTAAGTCCAATGTGATCTCATCTATGCCTTGGCAAAATTGTTTGAATTTGTACTTGAAGAAACCCTATTTTCCAATTTTATTTCCAAAATAGCTATATTTAAAATAAATTCCAATAAATAGAATTTGGATTCCAAAAATTCCATTATTACTTTGAGGGATGAAATTTACCCTAATGGACCACTGTAAATAATTCCATGTCCTTTGCATGTCACCATTTGGCTAATTACACTAATTTGCATTTTTGCTATTAGCACACCAAGGCTAAACATAGGCTAGCACATGCAAGTGGATTCCCCAACATGCAGTGAACCCAAGGTGCTGAAAATTTTATCATGCACCAAGGATGACCCCACTGACCCACCACCAAAATATGGGGCCATGGGGAGGAGTAGAACTCCATATATGTCATTTATTTATATTTTGATATTTTACCAAAAACTATAGGAAACTATTCTCTAAAAATTCCTAAATTTTGGCAGGAGCTAAGTACGTCCTAGTCATGCATGTGCCCAAAATTTGGGGCCATGGTGACTAATATTGTGACCAGGGCATCCAATTTAATTTCTGCCCTACTCTAGGACCAGTCCTAGGAGGAATGTCCTACAGGACTGTACACTACACCAAAATGTATGTTTAGGGTGGCATATTAAAGTAAGACCCTAGGCTACATTTTTCATTAAGGGGCTAAGTTCTGGAAATGCTTCTAAGAGGCCTAAATTTAACATGCATAGTGACTGAAAAAGTGTGACAGAATCATACACTATTTATCAATAATTAAATTAAATCATTTTTTTCTGTAGCACGAATCTTAAAGTAAAACCGACGGGATCTGGTCATCGTCCCCGATGATTTAACGGCCACGATTTCATATTCCTGGACGAGGTTGGCTGGACTTTTCCGGCCAGCTGAGCCACCACCACCGCCGGCGGATATCGCCACCACCTTCGTTAAGGTGGGGGCTAGCGTTTCCCGGCGGTGGGGTCGCCGGAGTTGGCTCCTCCGGCGAACCCGAGCAAGAAAAGAAATGCTCGATTTTCACCATTTCCTCTCATGGCATCGGGCTCGATTGAGCCCGATATCTCCCTAGATCGATCTAGAAAGTTAGTACGGGAAGAGGTGAGGTGAAACGCACCTGAATCGAGGCTTGGCTGCGGGTCAGGCGGCGGTTTGCCGTGGTGTTGGTGCGCCGGCGAGCTCCACCCCGAAAGCTCAATTCTCCACCGTTCTCCATGACTAAGCAGTCGAATTCCACTCCTCTCGGCCTTCTGAAGCTAATGGTGAGCTCTGTTTGGACTGAGGTGGGCTATAAGTGGAGTTAACTCCAATGTTAGCTCGGTTTTGAGCTTTGGAGGTTTCACCCAGCTGCCATGTGGCTCACAGCCCTGGTATTCTGTTGGAAATGAATAGGGGAGGTCGGCCACCTGGTTTTGGGCAGCCAAAACCAGCTGATGGGGTGGCCATGTGGCCATTATTCCCTTCATTCCCCTTTCTCTCTCCTCTTCTCCTAAAAATCCCAATTTTACCCCTTTGCATGTAATCTCTCTCTTGATTTAGAGGGGTAGGACTGGTCTTGTTCACTTGGGCTGACTATGGGCCAATTTTGGTGGGCTTGGTCCAAGGGGAAATGGCTTGGCCTTCATTTCACTCTTTAGGTCAATTTGTTGACCAAATTGACTTTTAGGGTTGATTGGTCAACCATGGTGGGTGGACTGACCCCACTTGGTGGAAATAGGTCTAGTGGCACCACCCAACTTGGTTTGGGTCAAGGGGGTGCCCCACTTAGGTTAATTAGGCCTATGAGTGTGGGTTTGACCAAATTAAGCCCAAGGTTGACTTTGGTCAATTGGGGTCAAAATGTTGACCCAGTGACATACCCTAGGGTCCACTTAGATTGTTTTTAGGGTTAGGACAATGTGGTGGGGTCATGGTGTGGTTAGGGTCCCCACTTAGGCTAGTTTGACCTAGTTTGACTAAGGTCTTATAGTGGGCCCCCACATGGCTACCACCCACTACCTAGGGTCAAACCTAGTTGATCTCCTCAAATCTCACCTCATGCCTAACCCAATCTAAGTTGAGGGGTCCAGAAGTAACATGGGATGTTACAAATTCCAATAAACAAGAAAATAATTTCGTCCCCGAAATTTAAGTTCGGGTCTACGGGGTTCTACTTGCAAGAATCATCAAGAAATTTAAAGACATAACTTAAATGTACCTGATGCGAATAGCTCCGGGTGTTGTTC
Organism: Platanthera guangdongensis; assembly: GCA_039583875.1. NCBI lineage: Eukaryota > Viridiplantae > Streptophyta > Magnoliopsida > Asparagales > Orchidaceae > Platanthera > Platanthera guangdongensis. The sequence goes on along the minus strand of CM077147.1, from coordinate 144,945,355 downwards.
CAGCATCAGATCCCTCGGCTCCCAAGTGTGCTCCTCCCGTCCATGGTTGGACCACAGCACCTTCACAAGAGGGACCTTCTTCTTCCGCAACACTCGGATGGCTGTATCGTCAATCCGGATCGGCTCCAATCTCACTGATCTGTGAGGCTCTACCGGTCCGGCTGTAGTAGTGATGTGCTGCTCCGGTCGAAGGAGAGCTCTTCGCAAGGAAGAGACATGGAAGACGTCATGTAGTGCACCCAACTCCGGTGGCAGCTGCAGTCGGTAAGCTAAGGGGCCGATCCGCTCCAGGATCAGGTAGGGCCCCATGTATCGTGGACTGAGCTTCTTGTGCCTCCGCACCCGAGAAAAACCGTGTACTGGACGTATCTTCAAGAATACCCTGTCTCCAACCTGGAACTCCACCTGCCGGTGCCGAGCATCATAATACTTTGCCTGCCTGCTCTGGGCCTCCAGTAGCCGATCCCTGATCAATCGAATCTGAGCCTCAGTGTCCTCTATATAATCAGATCCCAGAGCCCTGGTATCCACATCCTGTACCCATGATAGTGGTGTCCGGCATCTCCTCCCATAAAGTGCCTCGTAAGGAGCCATCCTGATGCTAGCCTGGTGGCTGTTATTATACGAGAACTCAATCAAAGGCAGCAGCCTCTCCCAAGGTCTCCCCGTATCCAATATGCATAATCTGAGCAGGTCCTCCATGGTCCGGATGGTCCGCTCGGTCTGTCCGTCGGTCTGTGGGTGGAAGGCGGTACTAAAAGTAAGCCGAGATCCCAAGTAAGCATGTACGGCCCTCCACTCGCTCGAGGTGAACCGACCATCACGGTCCGAAACAATAGTCCTGGGGATACCATGATATCTGACGTAGTGCTCCACAAATAGTCTCACCAGAACTGCAACTGGGGCATCCTTCCGAACTGGAATAAACCGCGCTACCTTGGTCAATCTATCCACTATAACCCATATAGAATCATGCCCAGAGTGGGAGCGAGGCAATCCGTGTACAAAGTCCATAGCAATGTCCTCGAACTTCCACTCTGGAACTGGCAGTGGCTGTAGTAAACCTCCCGGGCTCTTGCATTCCGCCTTCACACGCTGGCAGGTCTCGCAATGGGTCACAAAATCCGTGATCTCCCTCTTCATTCCGGGCCAATACATAGATCTTCGCAAATCTGCCCACATCTTGGTGATGCCGGGGTGCACTGAATATCTCGAGCAATGTGCCTCTCGGAGTATGTCATCCCGGATACTGCCCCCTGCTGGTATGTAGATGCGCCCCCGGAACCGAAGAAGATCATCCTGTAACGTGTAGTCCTCGACCTTGCCCCTCTCTAAGGCACTGAAAATCGGCTGTAACGCAGCATCTAGCCTCTGATGTGCTCGGATGCGCTCCTGTATATCATCGCCGCTGATCACTGAGCTCAAATACTCTCTATATACGATTGGCGGTCTCGGACACCATGGTGATGTGCATGTCCTCCATCATCTGTAGCAGCTCTAAAGACATCAATCGGGGCTCCGGACCAGAAGTGCCGCCCTCCTGCTCAAAGCATCCGCAACCGTGTTCGCTTTCCCCGGGTGATAGTGGATCTTGTAATCATAATCACAGAGGAACTCCAGCCACCTCCTCTGTCTCAGGTTTAGGTCCTTCTGCGTATCGATATATTTGAGATTCTTGTGATCTGAAAAGATGTCACAATGAATCCCATATAAGTAATGCCTCCATATCTTTAGGGCGAAAACCACAGCCCTGAGCTCTAGATCATGTACTGGATAGTTATGCTCATGCTTCTTCAACTGTCTCGAAGCATAAGCAATAACGTGTCCATGCTGCATCAGGACTGCACCCATCACCTGATAAGAGGCGTCCGTGTAGATCTGGAATCCTTCGCTCCCGGATGGAAGCGCAAGGATGGGGGATGAGATGAGTCGGTCCTTCAGTTCCTGAAAAGCAGTCTCACACCGCTCTGACCAAACAAAATCTGTGTCCTTCTTCGTCAAGGACGTGAGGGGGAGTGCTATCCTCGAGAACCCCTCCACAAACTTGCGGTAATACCCTGCTAGTCCCAAGAAACTGCGGATGTCAGAAGCGGTCTTCGGCCGTGGCCAATCCCTCACCGTCTCTATCTTGGCTGGGTCCACAGCTAACCCAGCCCCACTGATCGTGTGCCCCAGGAATGCCACCTCCTGCAACCAGAACTGGCACTTCGAAAATTTTGCGTACATCTGTGTCTCCCTCAACCTCTGCAGGACCTGTGCCAAGTGCTCCGTATGCTCCTCCTGAGTCCGAGAATATATAAGGATGTCGTCGATGAACACAATCACGAAGCGGTCTAAGAAAGGCTCGAATACACGGTTCATTAGACTCATGAATGCAGCAGGAGCATTCGTGAACCCAAAAGGCATCACCGTGAACTCGTATAGTCCATAGCGCGAACTGAATGCCGTCTTCGGTATGTCCTCTTCCCTGATACGGAGCTGATAGTAGCCGGATCGCAAATCTAACTTGGAGAACCAGAATGCTCCCTGTAGCTGGTCAAATAGCTCATCTATCCGAGGCAGAGGATAGGTGTTGCGGACCGTCAACCAGTTCAGCTCCCGGTAATCTATACATAATCGCAGTGATCCGTCCTTCTTCTTCACAAAGAGAACTGGCACTCCCCATGGCGATGAACTAGGCCGCACAAATCCTGACTCGACTAGCTCCTGTAGTTGAGTCCTGAACTCTGCTAACTCCCTAGGAGCCATCCTGTAGGGTGCCCTGGACACCGGCCTCGCTCCCGGTACTAGCTGAATCCTGAAATCCAAATCTCTAGCAGGCGGTAGCCCGGGCAATTTCTCCAGGAATACATCGGCGAAATCCCGAACCACCGGAATATCTGAGATAGTCGCCTCTGTTCCCACCATCTCGAAGTAGACAATATAGACTTCTTCACCCTGCTCATGGGCCTTCACAGCCTGTATAGAAGATAACAGTAGGTGGCAGATAGGCTGGATACCTTCAACGATAACATGAGAGTCGCCATGTCTTAGCGTGATCCTCCTGGACGGGCAATCTATCTGGGCATGGTTCTGATGCAACCAGGCCATGCCCAAGATCAAATCAAAGTCCTGCAGCTTCAGAATGGTCGCCGGCGCCTCAAATGTCTTGCCGCCAATCTCGGCCTCCATATCACAATGTGCAGTGGTCCGCAGCTCCGATCCATCTGGTAGACGTACCCTCATCTCTAGTCCAGGGAACCTCTCCACGCCTTCGAGTCCGTCGATGAAGGCCTCGGATACGAACAAGTGTGAAGCACCCGTGTCGAAAAGAGTATGAGCGGGCTTGCCGCTGATCATAACTATGCCTGAGGTTTGTTTATGTGAAAGTTAATTGTTATCCTATAATTCCAGGTACTATATATCATTGAAAATCCAAGAAAATTCATAATTAACTTCAAGTACCTGTGATAACCTCCTCTGGATTCCTCGGCTCTGTGAGGTCCAAGGCGTATATCTGTTCATGCTCGCGTCTCCTGCCGTGATATCCCCGACCTCGGCCTCGTCCTCGGCCTCGTCCTTGGCCCTGGTGTACTGGGGCCACCGGAGGTGGAGGAGGAGGAGGGGGATGGAATCGGTGCGGGCACTCCGACCTGATGTGCCCGGGCTGGCGGCATCCGTAACAAACCACTTGTCGATGGCCTCGGTCATCCTGTCTCCTTGGATCATGCATCTGTAGAGGTGGGGGAGCCAATGCTGGAGGAGGTACCTGCTCCTGCCTGAAGTTGGGACGACGACGTCCCCCACCCCTCCTATACCCGATGGTCCTGCCTCTCTGAGAGCCCCTACTGCTCTCACCTGATGTCGATCCATCAAATGGTCTCTTCCCTCCGGCTCGCACCATCAGCTGGTAAGCCTCCAGCTTCTTCGCCATCTCGATGATCTGCCTGGATGTGCCATGAGAAATGAATAGCAAAGCCTGCCTCAAATCATCCCTGAGGCCCCGGTAGAACCTCTTCGCATAACTCCTATCGTCGGTGTCCTGAATCCCCGCGAACCTGGCCAAGTGGGAGAACTCTCTCTGGTACTCTATCACTGATCTAGTCCCCTGCTTGAGGTTCAAAAACCTCTCCTCCAAAGCATCCCTGTCCGTAGCAGAAATGAAGTGCTCCAGAAACACATCGCCAAACTCCTCCCAAGATATCTCTGACAGCTCAAAGTCCGCATAAGTAGACGCCCGGACTGATTTCCACCATCTCTTTGCATGAGCCTCTAGCACAGAGGTGGCTAGGGGTACTGCCTGGCCGACTGGGCAGCTGATGCCCGCTAAGATCTCGTGTATGGCCTCCAGCCATTCTTCCGTCTTCACCGCATCCTCTGTCCCGCGGTACGTCGGTGGGGACAGGCTCTTGAATGCACTCAGCCAGCTCGACCCCGGATTTGGCTGTGGAGCCGGGATTTGCTGGGCTCTAAAGGCATCCAAAATCGACGTCAGGGTCTGCCCCATCTCCGTATGTAGGAATGGAGTGGCAGCTGGAGGGGGAGGAGCCACATTTTGCGGCGCTGCGACCTGTGGAGGTTGCATAAAGGTAAGGTTAAAGTAAAATTGGCCTAACAAATTGTACTTTGTGGACCATTTATGTGACTTTATACATGGGCACACCACTGCTTCCGCTGCATAGTTTGTCCGCAAACTAATGCTGGGGCGGGGGTGGTCCCATGTTGTGGACTTCTTTCTCAAATGATCGTTGTTCGAGTGATACCAGTTTGTAAGACCCCCCCCCCCCTCCCCCTTACCAAGGAGGGCTACCGGGTCTTATGCCCAGAACCGCCGTCTTACGGTGGCACTAACTCACGGGTTAGTCGACACCGCAACACGCCGATTCTGCCGGCTAGTACGATCATTAACCTGTAGGCCAATATGAGAAGAAGAAGTAAACTGTATATGTAAAACTATCAGTCCACAAGCCACAGTACAATCATGTAAAAGAAATGAATAGTACATTATAATAGTCCACAATAAAGTACAAATGAATGAGTAAAAAGGGCTTATGCCTAGTACATCAGATCTCTCTCTCACAAAATCATAAATGCGGAAGCTATGCTAGAACATCGCTCTCGTCCCACCTGAGGACGCACAGTAGTGGTAGTAGCCTGCTGAAGCGGTATCTGCTCCTCATGTCCTGCCTCCTCGACGTGCTGGTGCTCCATCTCCACGGGCTCCTAAAAATAGTTGGTCACCGACCATTAGTCAAAAAGACTAAGTCGTTTCCTCCGCACCTCGCCCCGCAGCTCCTAGGCACCGAGCGGGAGGACGAAGCGGAGGACAACAAGGGGTAGCAAAGTGGAAGCAGGTGACAATATCTAACTAGAGCTGTAATAAGTAATGTAATCCTATTCTAGCAGTACTAAGTATGGTACGAGTAACAAGTAAGAGCAGTGCAGTAAAGGAAAGTAAAGAAACAGCAGTATGAACAAGTAAATAAGCTAAGCTACCATCACAAACGTACCCTAACTTATATAAATGCCCATACAAATATATAAGTTAGGGTTTCCAGGAAATTTAACTTATCATATAAAAGAGCCCATACTAATTTATATGATAAGGATCTATGAAGCGTATGACCTAATATGAATGAATGATATGATGTAATTTTATGCGCAGGCAAGTGCAACTCACACACAACGACTCTGTGATCACAGACCTTTAGTTCCCACTTTTTGAGAGCTAGCATCACTCTCGGGTACCACCGATGTGGCTACGGCAGCAGCGGAGCGGGCGTCTCCGCTTCTAGACCGGTATGCACACTACCAAGCCTTAGACCACTCTCATACGCCTCTGTACACGTCCAAGGTGCACTCTAGAGTCTCGCGTACGTACTTTGCTGACAAACCCGTCAGTCTTGTTGGGTCGGATGTGTGTTATCGGGGGTCGTCCTCCAGACCGCAGTGTAAAACAACCCACTGGCCCCTCTAACTCCCACAACTTCCTGGTGCACCGTACTGCCATCGGTGTGACGAACGGCCAGTACCGCATGCCCCGCCACGATATTTATGCACATGCAAGTAATTCATACCGAGCCTTCCGCTCGCAGGACCAAAACCCGTCCTGAATCCCTCAAACCCAAACCCGGGTGAGAACGCACATCAGTGCCTTTATACCAACTCCCTCCAACCCTAGACGGGTGAGCATATATCATAAATCTCTCCAACCCCCACACGGGCGAGAAGGTACAACAATGTCCTAACCTATTAAGCTACTCTTGTCTACGGTTTATTATACTTAGAGATTTAAGGTTAATCCCAGGACTGCCCCCGGTATTCCCTGTGAAGGGCTCTCAAGGGGCACTAGGAACTGTGTTGGGATTACGCCCAGTGTTCCCTTTCGCAAGGATACTTATTTTAGTTGATGACTACCCATGTATCTCCCCAGCTCTCCTTATTGCTTTAGTATAACCCTAGTGACTTAAGGTATTACCGGGAAACCGACGGTCTTCCGCCGATCCCCGCTCCAGTTGCTAGCTAAGACTTGCACTTTTAATCCCTCACTAAGACAACTCTACCCATCAGGGTTACTCATGTTGAACTCTCTCTTATTTCTTCCGATATTCAATCCCCTGGTAATCCCCTAAGGCAAGACCTATTTGTGTTATATGCAGACCATGACCTATGATTACCCTAAAAATGTGATCTTCCAAACCTTAAGGCATCTTGCCTCTAAATATTTATCCTAAGGTGTTATGGACTAAGGGAACTATCCTAAGAATTCTCATAATTTTTCCTTGGCCAAATAGTCCTTTAATTAATTCTTTTAATTTAAATGTTAGGTCACTTTACACATGAAGTAGTTTGATTAAGTATCCACTGACCTAGGGAATTTTTCCTGAGATGTATATTGACAAAATATTGCTGCCTACAAAATTTCATAAGTTTCCTTAAATTATTTATTATCATTTTCAATTTAATATAAATTCCACACAAATTCCATTTTCCAAATGATGTATAGGCATTATGTACTCAAAAATTCCAGAAAATTACAGAGCTTTTAGGACACTAATTTATGACTATTGGCAGAGTATCATCAACATTTAATGTAAAATGGCCTATAGGATTCCATTATAAGATATTTACCAAAATGACATTGTACTAACTTAACACAATTAATGCATCCATTAAATTCTGAGAAATTTATGCAAGACTAATAATAATATTTTATAGCAATAGAATAAATTCCAAATTTTTCAGAAGTATATATCCATCGTTTCAAGAATTTACAAGATAAGGGTAAAATGGGGAATTTAGGGTATCTACTCCAAAAGTTCTTCAAAACAGAGAAATCATATTTTTCCTAAGTCCAATGTGATCTCATCTATGCCTTGGCAAAATTGTTTGAATTTGTACTTGAAGAAACCCTATTTTCCAATTTTATTTCCAAAATAGCTATATTTAAAATAAATTCCAATAAATAGAATTTGGATTCCAAAAATTCCATTATTACTTTGAGGGATGAAATTTACCCTAATGGACCACTGTAAATAATTCCATGTCCTTTGCATGTCACCATTTGGCTAATTACACTAATTTGCATTTTTGCTATTAGCACACCAAGGCTAAACATAGGCTAGCACATGCAAGTGGATTCCCCAACATGCAATGAACCAAAGGTGCTGAAAATTTTATCATGCACCAAGGATGACCCCACTAACCCACCACCAAAATATGGGGCCATGGGGAGGAGTAGAACTCCATATATGTCATTTATTTATATTTTGATATTTTACCAAAAACTATAGGAAAATATTCTCTAAAAATTCCTAAATTTTGGCAGGAGCTAAGTATTCCTAGTCATGCATGTGCCCAAAATTTGGGGCCATGGTGACTAATATTGTGACCAGGGCATCCAATTTAATTTCTGCCCTACTCTAGGACCAGTCCTAGGAGGAATGTCCTACAGGACTGTACACTACACCAAAATGTATGTTTAGGGTGGCATATTAAAGGTAAGACCATAGGCTACATTTTTCATTAAGGGGCTAAGTTCTGTAAATGCCTCTAAGAGGCCTAAATTTAACATGCATAGTGACTGAAAAAGTGTGACAGAATCATACACTATTTATCAATAATTAAATTAAATCATTTTTTTCTGTAGCACGAATCTTAAAGTAAAACCGACGGGATCTGGTCATCGTCCCCGATGATTTAACGGACACGATTTCATATTCCTGGACGAGGTTGGCTGGCCTTTTTCGGCCAGCTGAGCCACCACCACCGCCGGCGGATATCGCCACCACCTTCGTTAAGGTGGGGGCTAGCGTTTCCCGGCGGTGGGGCCGCCGGAGTTGGCTCCTCCGGCGAACCCGGGCAAGAAAAGAAATGCTCGATTTTCACCATTTCCTCTCATGGCATCGGGCTCGATTGAGCCTGATATCTCCCTAGATCGATCAAGAAAGTTAGTACGGGAAGAGGTGAGGTGAAACGCACCTGAATCGAGGCTTGGCTGCGGGTCAGGCGGCGGTTTGCCGTGGTGGTGGTGCGCCGGCGAGCTCCACCCCGAAAGCTCAATTCTCCACCGTTCTCCATGATTAAGCAGCCGAATTCCACTCCTCTCGGCCTTCTGAAGCTAATGGTGAGCTCTGTTTGGACTGAGGTGGCCTATAAGTGGAGTTAACTCCAATGTTAGCTCGGTTTTGAGCTTTGGAGGTTTCACCCAGCTGCCATGTGGCTCACAGCCCTGGTATTCTGTTGGAAATGAATAGGGGAGGTCGGCCACCTGGTTTTGGGCAGCCAAAACCAGCTGATGGGGTGGCCATGTGGCCATTATTCCCTTCATTCCCCTTTCTCTCTCCTCTTCTCCTAAAAATCCCAATTTTACCCCTTTGCATGTAATCTCTCTCTTGATTTAGAGGGGTAGGACTGGTCTTGTTCACTTGGGCTGACTATGGGCCAATTTTGGTGGGCTTGGTCCAAGGGGAAATGGCTTGCCCTTCATTTCACTCTTTAGGTCAATTTGTTGACCAAATTGACTTTTAGGGTTGACTGGTCAACCATGGTGGGTGGACTGACCCCACTTGGTGGAAATAGGTCTAGTGGCACCACCCAACTTGGTTTGGGTCAAGGGGGTGCCCCACTTAGGTTAATTAGGCCTATGAGTGTGGGTTTGACCAAATTAAGCCCAAGGTTGACTTTGGTCAATTGGGGTCAAAATGTTGACCCAGTGACATACCCTAGGGTCCACTTAGATTGTTTTTAGGGTTAGGGCAATGTGGTGGGGTCATGGTGTGGTTAGGGTCCCCACTTAGGCTAGTTTGACTTAGTTTGACTAATGTCTTATAGTGGGCCCCCACATGGCTACCACCCACTACCTAGGGTCAAACCTAGTTGTTCTCCTCAAATCTCACCCCATGCCTAACCCAATCTAAGTTGAGGGGTCCAGAAGTAACATGGGATGTTACAACCCAGCCTAGCCCCTCTCATACGTTTCCGTAGTATTCCTAGCAAACAAGCTAGTCTCCCCGAGTCAACGTACCGACGATGGTGTGATCGATCGTCTAATACCGAGGACCCACCACTGTTATGCACATGCAAGCTTGTATATTATACCTCACCTAAATCCCCGAGCCCCCCGCTAACCAAACCATTAAGTCTAAAAACTATCCCTCGAGCATACAGCTCCCCGGACTACCAAAACAGTTCCAAGTCCCTTAAACACTACCAGTAAGCCCCTCGACCATGGGTCTATGCTATCCATTCATTACCAATTTGTCTCACCACGTATACAAGTGTGAGTGGAAGGTGGATGTATTATTGAGGTTACTCTTGTCCATATTATCCCTAAAGGTTACGTTAGCCCAGGACTGCCCAAGGTATTCCACATAAAGGACTCTCGAAGGCACTAGGAACGACGATGGGATTACTCCCGAAGTTCCCTTTCGCAAGGCACTTAATATTAATGATTCCTACCCTTGACCAATCCTCTCTTTTATTTCAGTGTGGCTCCCGTAAGTGTGTTCAAGTTCTCCGAGCTAGCCTATTTTAATTCTACGTACTATATGCAGACCGTGCTAAGTTACATGATGCTCCCAATAAGGGTTACTCCATTTACTCATCCAACAGAACCAAAACAATTACTGGGAGTCTACCATGACCTATTTAGACAAACTCCAGAGTTTCATAATCTTCCTAATTAATTGGGAATCCATTCTAATTACCCTAAGACTCTGGATGCCCTACTTTGAACATGAAATGCACTTTTAAATCACCAACATACCACCACTAAATCATGATAAATACTAGGTAACATTTCTACAACAAATCCAAGGTCTAAGAATTTTTAGAATTGTTTAGGCCCCAAATCCACAATTTAGAATATAAAGTCGATAATGTCATTTTAAGAAGCAAAGGCCAGCAATATTGTTCTAAAAATTATGATAAAAATTCAGTAAGACCATCAAAGCCTAAAAACACCCTAGAGGTACTCTCCCAATTTTTCCAGTGAACAGTAACCCTTAATTTAATTTTAATTCAATAATTCCATAACCATTTGTTATTGAAGCAAGTACTGTAAAAATTCAACTAATAATTATAACAAAATTCCAGGAGATAGACGATGATCTAAAACTAACCCTAACTAATTTTTACAATTTTTCCAATTCATGGGGCGCTCTGAATCTAATTAAAAGTAATCTCCGAAATTTATAACCTTGTGAAGCAAGTACCATTTCTAATAACTTAAAAATTATGAGAAAATTCCAAGGCCTACTAGTTCACATAGAACATGCACTGCCCAAGTTTCATAATTTTCATAGGAATATTGGGCTCCAAATCTATTTTTGATCAGAAATCCACAATTCATAATTTATAAAACCAGTACTTAAAATAATCATCTAAAAATTTCAATGAAAATACAAAGGGGACTAACATGATGCAAAACTTCAAAATACTAAATTTCACAACTTTTCAGTGGTTAGAAATATCATAAAAAGAAAAATAAACTTAAGGACACAGCTAAGGTTATAAAGGAAGTACTGATTTTATTAGTCCAAAAATTCCACCAAAATTATTTTAGGGCTCTTTTTATCATAGAAATACCCTGCCCAAGTTTCGAGTTATTGTGAGGTGTTTTGATTGCCTAAACCCAAATATTGGGCTTTGTTCCCTAAACTAGGGTAGGGATTTGAGGGGGGTTAAAGGCTTCCAAATTCAATAAATCTTCAACCAGAGGACCATATCCACCCTATGATCCCTTCCACCAAGTCCCAAGTCATTCCAAGGTCATTCGACCCCATGACCTTCAAACCCTAAAAATCACCATAAAAGGGGCCTACCCTAGGGTTCTATGGCTACCCTAGCCCAAACAACACCAAATCTCATTGAAGGGTGTTACATGCCATATAAAATCAGTGGACAAAATATCAGCCTCTGTTGAGGTGTTTTGACCAACCAAACATCAGAAATAGCTCTTGACCTAAATCTTTATACTATAAGGAAACCCCTAATCTATAAATGGTGTAACATTTATATCCCGAATTGTCCTCATAAAACCAGCTTTGGTGGGTTAATTTAGGGGTATTTTTGTCTTTTTGGCGGATCAAGACTTAATTAATACACATCGGCACTGTTCCACCGCCTCAAAATCCCGATGCCTGTCTTCTTACGCGCAGCTAGGGCAGCTCATGCGGCGCAGGTAGGGCATCTCTTACGACGTCGCTCCAACGCCGCAACATCGCAAGCCCTTCGCTGTCTCAAGCCCCTCGCCGTCGAAAGCTTCTTCCACGTTGTTGAAGTTGGTGACCGGGCGGTCTGGCGGTTTGTCTTGGCGGGTTGAAGACCGCGCGGTCTGGTGGTTTGTCTCAGCCGGCTTGGAGACCGGGCGGTCTGGCGGTCTACCCTGGCAGTCTCTCTTCCTCTCTAGTGGTAGCCGTGCGGTTAGCCCTGCTGTCTAACCGCGCGGCTTGTACGGTTTGTTTTGTATAGTCAGCTTAGTCCTGTAAATTATAGTCCCACATCTCTTATTTGTATTCTCTCATCTCTCCTCCATTCTATATAAAGGAGGGCATACCTTTGTAATAGATACCTTTTTTGGATAATAAAATTTTAATTATTCAAAAGTCTATCCGTTTGTTCTTTTCTATTCGCTACTTTTAACATGGTATCAGAGGACACGGTCATTTCCTCCTGATTTTGTGCGCTCTCTGCTTCTAGCGGCTTGTTTTCCGCTATCCGCGACCTCTCTCGCGGCTTGCCTTCTCTTCTGTCTGCCGCCCTGTTCGAGCGGCTTGTTTCTGTCCGCTGCCCTGTTCGCGCGGCTTGCTTCTTGGTTCTCTTCTCCTACTACTATTCGTCGCAGCGACCTGTTTCCTTGTCGCCGCGCTCCCTACTCTTTCTTGCCTCTCCGACTTCCTAGTCTTTGCGGCTTGTGTCTACCCGCTGCGGACTTCTTCTCCCTGTCCGCTTCTGCTTTCCCCATATCCGCTTGTCCCTATACTCGCGGTTTGCTGCTGTGATCTGCCTGACCGTGCGGGTTGTTCCTTTCTCACCCGCATCTTGATCGCGGTCACCTGCTCTTCTCCTCTCTTCTGTTCGCTCGGCCTTTTCAGTCCGCGCGACCTCTTCCCCGCTGTGCCTTTGACCTCTTGCTAGCCGCTACTGTTCGCGATCTACTTGTTGTTGCCTTCTACCCGCTCCTGCTTGCTAGTCGCGCCGGCCTCATCTTTTGCCGTGCGACCTGTTCTCCTCTGTTCGCCCGACTTTTTCAAGTCGTGCGACTTCTTTCCCTCTGCTTTGCTCCGCTTCTTGGTAGCGGCCTTCCTAGCTGCCCGACCTGTTTTCTGTTCGCCCGGCTTGGTGCTCTTTTCTCTTCTCGCGGCTTGTTCTTGTCGTCGCGGCTTGCTCCTCTCTTGCTTCCATGGCTTTCCCCTCCTCCAGCCTGTTCTCCTTCGTGGTCACCTCTTCTGGTAGTGCTCATGTTGTTACTCGCGGAAGATGGCTCATCGACTCTGGTGCAACCAATCATATGACCGGCAATCCTCAATGTTTCTCTCTTCTTGACACACATGCTCAGTTGCCCCCGGTCATTGTTGCTGATGGATCTCCCTCCCCGGTCCATGGGACGGGCATGGTTCAAGTCACTCCATCTCTCTGCCTGGCTAATACCCCCTATGTGCCCACGTTTCCGTGCAATTTATTATCGGTTACTTCTTTATGCAAGCAACTACGGTGTTCTGTCATATTCACCCCTAGCTCTTGTGCTTTTCAGGATCCGGACTCCCAACGGACGATTGCTACCGGGACTGAGAGTGGTGGCCTCTACTTCCTCGACAACGTTTCTGCTCTATCCGCCTTCTCCTCCTCCTCTACAGATCTTCTCCAATGGCATCTTCGCCTTGTCCATGCTCCTCCCCGAATTCTCCGCCAGCTCCTGCCGCGCCTCCCTCCTCATCCTCCTCCTCTAAACTGTGATGCATGTCAACTTGGCAAACATCACCGCTCATCCTTCCCCCCAACGCAAAGTCGGGGCTCTTCCCGTCCGTTCGACCTCGTTTACTCTGACATATGGGGTCCCGCTCCTAACCTCACCATCGGTCGGGGTAGTTCCTATTTTGTCACCTTCATTGATGATTTCTCTCGCTGTACGTGGGTATATCTTCTCAAAGATCGCTCCGAGCTGTTCTCTGTTTGGACCTCCTTTTATTCTATGGTTAAGACTTAGTTTGATACGTCTATTAAACTCCTTCGTTCTGACAATGCTAAGGAGTATCTTAGCCACGACTTCTCCTCCTTTTGTATTCACCATGGTGTTATTCGTCAAACAAGTTGTGTCTACACCTCCCAACAAAATGGGGTGGCGGAACGCAAAAACCGTCACCTCCTTGATGTCGCTCGCACTATGATGACTCAAATGCATGTTCCTCGCTCCTATTGGGGATATGCTGTCCTCCTCTCCTGCTATCTCATCAATCGCCTTCCCTCCACAGTTCTCCACGGTGCTACCCCCTTCTCCATTCTTTATCCGGACAAGGATCCCTTTCCTCTTCCTCTACACATCTTTGGGTGCACCGCTTTTGTGCACTCTCCCGCTGCCACCCGTGATAAACTCTCACCATGTGCCACCAAATGTGTCTTTCTGGGCTACTCTCCCACTCAGAAAGGATATTGCTGCTTTGACCCTGTTAACCGCAAGCAATTTGTCTCTGCGGATGTCACCTTCTTTGCCAATGCCTCTTACTTCTCTCCCGCTTCCTCTTCTACTCCTCATGATCCTACTTCTCATACCAACCCATCCATTCCCTCTGCTCCCACTGATGTTCCGCCCTCTCCACCCACTCCACCGTCTTCCCCATCCTCATCATCTCCACCCTCTACTCCGCTTTCTCCCTCCACTCCGCTGCCATCTCTCTCTACTCCCGGGCCAGCTCTCTCCACCACGGATACTCCGGATACTGAGGCACCTGCTGACCTGGATCTCCCGATTGCTCTTCGCAAAGGGGTTCGGGCCTGTACACAACACCCACTTGTTGTAGTTGTTTCCTGTGATCGTCTTACCCCTGCTCGTAGAGCTTTTGCACTGGCTATCTCGGCCACTGCCACCCCCCGTTCCTACAAGGAGGCCCTTACTATTCCTCATTGGAAAGTTGCCATGGATGAGGAGATTGCTACTCTCACTGAACGGGGTACCTGGACCCTTGTTCCTCCTCCTTTCGGCACAGATGTTGTTGGCTGTCGCTGGGTCTTCGTGGTGAAGTTTCTCCCGGATGGCAGTGTGGATCGTTATAAGGCTCGCCTGGTTGCCAAGGGTTTTACCCAAACTTATGGGATTGATTACTTTGACACTTTCTCTCCTGTGGCTCGTCTCAGCACTATTCGGGTTCTTCTCTCTGTGGCTGTCAACAGGGATTGGCCCATCTCGCAGCTAGATGTTAAGAATGCCTTCCTCTATGGTGATCTGCAGGAGGATGTTTACATGGAGCAACCTCCTGGGTATGTTGCTCAGGGGGAGACACGGGTATGCCGGCTAAAGAAGGCTATCTATGGCCTCAAGCAGAGTCCTCGTGCCTGGTTTGACAAGTTCAGCAGCATTGTTGCGGCCATTGGTTTTACAAGAAGCTCAGCAGATCACTCCTTGTTTGTTCGGAAAACCGCCTCTGGTCTTGTTGTTCTTGCGGTTTATGTTGATGACATTTTTCTTACTGGCGATGACCAGGATGGGGTATTGATGACCAAGAAACACCTTCGTCAACATCTGGTCACAAAGGATATGGGCTCCCCGAAATTCTTTCTGGGGATTGAAATCTCTAGAAAGCCCAACTCCATGGTCCTTTCACAACGGAAGTATGCTCTTGATCTTTTAAAGGAGGCAGGACTGACTGGTGCTAAACCTGCACGTTGTCCTATGGCTGTTGGAGAAGACAAAACTTGGATAGATAACTCACCTCTTCTCTCCGATCTTACGAGATACCGGCATCTGGTGGGCAAGCTCATATATCTCACGGTAACCAGACCCGACATCTCTTATGTTGTTGGCAATGTGAGCCAGTTCATGCAAGCTCCGAGGGAGTGCCATCTACAATCTGCTATGAGGATATTAGAGTATATTAAAGCTGCTCCAGGGAAAGGACTCCTATTTCAGAAAAATGGTCACCTTAGGGTTGAAGCGTACTCTGATTCAAGCTATACGGATGACAAAGGGGACCGCAAATCGACTTCAGGTTTCTGCACATTTGTTGGAGGCAATCTTGTGAGTTGGAAGAGCAAGAAATAGTCTGTCGTTTCCAGGTCTAGTGCAGAGGCGGAATATCGCAGCATGGCATCGACTACATGTGAGTTGAAGTGGTTGCGGGCTCTCATGCTTGACTTAGGAGAGGTTTACAACTATCCTCTTCCGATGTTCTGTCACAATATGGCCGCGATACACATTTCCAAAAATCTGGTCTTTCATGAGAGAACAAAACACATAGAAGTCGACTGTCATTTTATTCGGGAAGAAATATTGAAGAAACAGATTTGCACTCCATTTGTCAATTCCGACAACGAGTTGGCAGATGTCTTCACCAAGTCGGTGTCCGCTTCCTTTTTCCACATCTGCGACAAGCTGGGTATGATCGATATATATGCTCCAGCTTGAGGGGGAGTGTTGAAGTTGGTGATCGGGCGGTCTGGCGGTTTGTCTTGGCGGGTTGAAGACCGCGCGGTCTGGCGGTTTGTCTCAGCCGGCTTGGAGACCGGGCGGTCTGGCGGTCTACCCTGGCAGTCTCTCTTCCTCTCTGGTGGTAGCCGTGCGGTTAGCCCTGCTGTCTAACCGCGCGGCTTGTGCGGTTTGTTTTGTATAGTCCGCTTAGTCCTGTAAATTATAGTCCCACATCTCTTATTTGTATTCTCTCATCTCTCCTCCATTCTATATAAAGGAGGGCATACCTTTGTAATAGATACCTTTTTTGGATAATAAAATTTCAATTATTCAAAAGTCTATCTGTTTGTTCTTTTCTATTCGCTACTTTTAACACACGTGATTTCTCGGCTGCACCTCAGCAACTCCCCATCCATAGCTTCCAAAGCTTCTCGCTCAGCTGTCGTACTTCTTAACGTAGTCTCTTTGTGTGTCTGTATCTTTCTCTCTCTCTCTTTCCCTCTCCCCCTCCAACCTTCTTACTCTTCATTTCTTCTTAGGTTTAATATCTGCCACTCGAGGACGTTGTCACTGCCGACAGAAGGGAAAACCAGCGGCGGTGAGGCAAGAGTAAGAGATCCTTCATCACTACCCTACCAACACCTGGTAACCTACTTACTATTGCTTGCTCTCTAAATTGATGTCAATCTAAGTATTGGAGTGCTCTCTACTTGAACTACTGCTGCATTTACTCCATTTGTTTATTTTGGGGAAGATCTGAGTATGAGCTTGCTCTCTAAATTGATGTCACTCCTTTGAATGCATTTCTTCTCTTTTGCTTTGCAGCTACATTATTCAATTCCCGATTCTTGGCTTCCCTACTTCGACTCGCTGGCGGCTCGCTGATTTGGGGGATATATGTAAGCTACTTCGTGTCATTCCTTCGAATGCACTCCAGCTGGTGAAATCTATCATACATGCATCATCTATATAATTCTATCTTTTCTCTTCAATCCTATAAGTAATTTAGAGAGCAAGCTCAGCAAACCCAGAAAACTTGCTTTTTCATCTTCATTCTCCATGATTTATGATTTCTTCCATAATACTCTTGCTGTTTGTTAATTATAACATTCATTTACTAATCAAGGAACTCTACCTCATGGATACATCCATCTTGGAAGACCTCATCGGTGATGTGGAGTTTGATGTGCACCTTTTTTTCCAATCTTCAACAATGATCATTGCTCCAGACCTCCTGTGAAGATGGAACAATGTTCATTTACTCATCAATCAAGTGTTTTCTGACAACATAGTGAGGCTCAAAGTCTTACTCTCTTACTTCCACCTAGCACGAGTCAAGATTATATCAAAATTGTTGTTTAAGTCATCTTGGTAACTGAATTCATGTACAAAAAATTGAGTATTGATTATAGAATATAGCATCTAATAAAAATTGTAATAAATTATCTATGAATTAGTATAACATCCACCATTAGCAGTTGTCTTGCTGGAAAAAAATTCATCTGATGCCTAGACTCCAGGTTTTACTTAGCAAAAAAAAACTGAACAAGTTCATTCTTCCAGTTTGTTTGTTTTTTTGTTTTGATCTCATCCATTTGAAATTCCATGCAGAGGATTAACCTTTTTCTATGAACTGGTGTATATGCTACAGCCTTTGCATCTATGTTTCCATAAGCATGCTTGCAATTATACACTTATGAGCACAATGACTCTAAGCTTTTGGTAGGTTCCGAGATTCAAGATTTATATGAAACCACCAAACATCAATTAATTTCTTAGACATTGGAGATCAAAGGGCCACCGATCATCATCATAACCAAATTTAGTGAGATAGAACAAGCATGGATTTCCTGTAGGTGCGGTCTTCTTGCCACTCTTTAATGAAATATTAAATTAATATATCATGATGTTTTTTTTTAGTTTTGATCTCATCCATTTGAAATTCCATGAGGCAGATTAACCCTTTTCTATGAACTGGTGTATATGCTGAAGCCTTTGCATCTTTGTTTCCATAAGCATGCTTGCACTTAGAATTGGACCTTTGTCATGACATATTTCCAAGTCATATTTCACATGGTTTTAAATTGTTCTAGCTAGCTCCTAACATCAACACTTAGAATTGTGCCTCTAAGAGCAAGTCTTCATAAATTGTGCTCACTAGGTCCTAACATCAGCACTTAGAATTAGACCTCTGCAATGACATATATCATGACAAATGTTCCCCCTCACAACTAATTTCACTGCTCACGATCAATGTCGCCGCCCACGACCAAAGTCGTCCTCTACGACCAATGTCGCAGCCCACGACCAATGTCGCCGCCCCAGACGAATGTCGCCCCCCCCCCCCCCCCCCCCCCGCCCCTACGGCGAATGTCACGCCCACGACATATGACGCGCCTACGACTAATGTCGCGCCCACGACATATGATGCGCCCATGACGAATGTCGCACCCACGATGAATGTTGCCCGCACGGGGTGCCCCGTGCACGACTGCTTGTAACCCTATAAGGGTATACCTAGGGTTGGATCAATACCTAACCAAAACATCTCCAAATGAGGTGAAATTGTTACCAGAGCCTTAGCATTCCCTATAAGACCACCCACCCAAATTTGGGGGAGTTTTGAGATGTTTAGGACACCTAATTAATTTATTCATGGATTATTAAATATTTCTAAAAACTATAGAAAAATATTCTCCACAAATTCTGATTTTTGGCTACGTCATAAATATGGATAAGAGTAGCCCATAACCCAAATTTTAAGTCTTTTGGAGGTCTGGTTTGGAGTGGACATCCATTCTAATGTCTGGTCATGCCTATGTATAGGTTGCACCAAAACGAGTGTTGTGATCACACCATGTT
This sequence comes from Platanthera guangdongensis, assembly GCA_039583875.1. Classification (NCBI taxonomy): domain Eukaryota; kingdom Viridiplantae; phylum Streptophyta; class Magnoliopsida; order Asparagales; family Orchidaceae; genus Platanthera; species Platanthera guangdongensis. Next base: position 144,926,391 of record CM077147.1, on the reverse strand, counting down.
TCCAAATTGGTTCAAATAACTTTTAAAATAAACTAGACTTCAAGCACTACAATTTTCATGTTGGCCACTATTATAGTAGAGGCATCGAGTTATTTTTAATAATTAAAACCATCTACAGCTAATAATTCCCAGAAAATTGAATAACATTAATATCATATATAATATCTTGATCAAAACGGACGACATCCGCTCATCCTCAACCTCCAGCCAAGGTCCGTGATTGGCCCGACCTGGAGCCTCTTCCATTCCACTTTCCAGCCACCCCGACCACCTCCCTGGCTGGCCACCACCACCACCACCTCCGTTGAGGTGGTGGCTAGAGTTTGGCGGCGACCATGCCGCTGGAGGCGGCGGTTTCCGACGAACTCACACCACCATTTTTCCATGAAAAATCCGAAAATACATGCTCCCATCCAGGCTCAATTGAGCCCGATTTCTCAACCTAAACCGATCTAGATCTATCACAGATAGAGAGGAAGAGGATTGTACCTCATTTGGTGCGTTTCCTTGCTCCAGTCGCCGACCGCCACTGTTCCTCCTCAAAGCTTTCGGTGTCATGGCTTTTCCTCCTCCGAGAGCTCTAAGTGTTCGGGAAAATGGGAAATTCGACTCCTTAAAGGTCTCTAAAGATGATGGAGGGGTCGGTTGGGGGGTGTGGGGCTTTAATTCTCTTGGCCATGGTTGACCTCTTCACCTCCCCTCCCATGGTCGACCCTATGCATCCCCCCTTCATTAAATGTCTCTGGAAACAGCTGGAATCCCCTCTAATTCATCAGGGAAGATGAATGACAGCATAATGGAGGGATACCGAGGGGTGTATCACCTTAATGGCCATGAATGACCACTTTCTCTCTCCTCCACATTGGGGGAAAATGGAGATTTCTCTCTCCTACTCACCATGGCCGAATTTTGGGTGACACGGCTGTGACACGGGCATGTATCATCCGATACAGGCTTGTCGGGTGGGCATGTTCCCTTTTGTTCAATGAAATGAACTCGACAAAATGAGCTTGACGAAATGAGCTCGAAGATCGTCTAGCTAACGACACGCCTGGCGACACGGGCGTGTTGGGGGCGTGTTCCCCCCTGTTCTATGAAATGAACTCGGCGATCGTCAAGCTGTGGACATGCCTGACGACACGGGCTTGTATTATCTGACACGGGCATGTCGGATGGGCGTGATCCCCTATGGTCGACGAAATGAGCTTGATGATCGTCGAGCTGACGACACGCCTAGCGACACGGGCGTGTCTAGGCCGACAAGGGCGTGTCAGACCCAGAAGAGCTGCTTTCAGGGAATTTGTGTGGCTGTTTATTTCTTCCTATTGGATCTGATGGTTTAGATCTCCCCTTGCTTATATAAGGCCGAGCTATAGGCAGTCCAAGTTGATTTTCACCTTGGCCTTGTTCACTTGGTCCCTTGGGCTTCCTAGGGTTTTGCCATGACCAAAACCACTCTTGGGGGTCTAGTTAGAAATGGGATGTTACAAATCCCAACACATAATAAAAAAATTTCATCTCTGAAATTAAGGTTAGCCCTGCAGTGTTCTACCAGAGTATTATTTGTAACATCAAAATATTTAACTAAAAACAAAACTTTACCTGAGGCGAAGAGCTCCGGGTACCTCTGCTGCATCAAGTCCCGTGGCTCCCAGGTGTGCTCCTCCTGACCATAATTTCTACAAAGGACCTTGACCAGCGGGACCTTCTTGCGGCGCAAGACCCGCATATCCGCGTTGATGAGTTGTAAATATACGCATTTTTATGTACATTAATTTAGTCATTTTCATTTATTTTCGTCATTTTTACATGTTTTTATTTAATAAATTGCTCCTTTTATTATAAATATTTTGCTAACTTATTTTATTTTATTTTTCAGAAAAAATCAAAAATCTGCCATAAATAGTAATGTCACGCCCGTGTCCTTATTGGTCACGACCGTGACCTGGGCGTGACACGTCAAATTCCAGTGAGTCATCATTTTTGAAGAAAAATCATGTGACACGCCCTGTCACATGGCCGTGTCACAGATGATATGGCAGTGACCTGACCCGTGTCAGCCAGCTCGACGTTTTGCGCTCAACGTTCGTCGAGCCGACATGGACATGCTCGTGTCTAATGATTCGACACGCCCGTGTCATTCCCGGTCGACGATCACGGCTCAAGCTCTACGATTTTCCGCTCGACGTTCGTCGACCCAACTTGGACACGCCCATGTCCGATCAGCGATACGCCCGTGTCAGCCCGGCATGCCCCGTGCAGAAGCCTGTGACCATCAAGCTCAATGAAATTACTCTCGACGATCGTCGACTCAACCAACACACCCGTGTCAAGATGCCACACGGGCATGTACTTCTCAACCTGGCCCGACAAACCGCCGTCGGCGACTTTTGATGCAAACGACGCCCAGTTCAACCTCCCCGACACGCCCATAGTCACGCCCGTGACGAGGGGCCTGACTGCCACGTGGACCTACCGAAGTCAACATCGCCGTCAAATCGCCGAATTTTGATAATAAATAAAGCCGACACGCCCAATGTCATGCCCGTGACTAGGGTCGTGGCCGCCGCAATTTCAGCCGCCAAGTCAAATCTCCAGTCAATTGACGTCCGCCATTTATATAGTGTCGAGAAGCCCACTGACACACCCGTGTCAGAGGGCGTGTCCCATGAAATTTTTGTCTATAAATTTCCAGCTCCTGTAAGGATTTCTGTTCCCTTTCCTTGAACCATTTTGTATAGGGTTATGCTGCCGAGATGATCCCAAATGTAATGTAAGGGATAATATTCCCTCACTCTTTAGCTTTTGTTTTCGTTCTTTTGTAACCCTGGTTTTTACTTAATCAAATGTGTTTTTTTTTTCGTCTCTTTACATGATGTTGGAAAGAATCTAAGCAACAAAACCTTATACAATCTTATTTTTACTTGTTTTGCTTTTGTTTTTTGTTCTTTTAAAATGTGTGTGTGTGTGTGTATGAGAGTAGTTTTCATGTTTTTATACTTCTTTAATTTTCACTTAGACTTGTGAGACTTAGGCTATTTCAAGCTTTTTATGCATTCCTATAAACCTGTAAAAGCGTTTTCAAAGTGGTTTTGATTTTTCAACGACTTAGATTTTCCTTTTTAGGTCGTAAAACTTTTCATCATTTTCACTTTATTTTCACTTTTTAACAACTTTTACAGAGTTATAGGAATGAGTATGTAATCGTTTTAATTTTTCAAACACTTCATTTTTGCTTTTATTTTCAAAAACTTTTTGCCCGTTTAAATTTTATTTCTTCATTTTATTTTTTTTCTACTGCATTGTAGTGGTAGAAATGTATTCATTTCAATTTTTCGAGAACTTGTACTTTTCATTTATTTGCAAAAACTTTTGTTCCTTTAATTTTATTTTCACTTTTTATTCATTTCTACCGCATCCTAGCGGTAGAAATGTAGTCGTTTAAATTTTTCAGTCACTATGAAAATGAGAGTTAGATCTGAAATACTCTAGAGGGGGGGGGGGGTGAATAGAGTATTCTTAAAAATTATTAACAGCTATTACAGCTTTTGCTGTAAATTAAAAGTGCAGAAATTAATAAACTAGCAAACAATAAACCTAAAGCACAAGCACAGCAAGAACAAAAGAGAAGGAGGCAACCAGACGACACAAGAAGTTTATAGTGGTTCCCCAACCTGGGTACATCCACTCTTCTACCACCCTTGGTAGGAATCCACTCAGATTTTTGATCAGGTGCCTGACACCAATGAGCTTTTGATCAGGTGCTCAAAAAACAACCCAAGTCTTTTGATCAGGAGACTTGCAACCAAGGAATCACTTTTGAAGGGAGATGACAACCCTTTAAAGAGGTGGGGGTGAGAGATGATTTTGTCTTCTCATTCTTAATATACAACTGAGAATACTTGTGGATTTAATAATAGCTTATGGCTCCCACTGAGATGTAGAATGAATCAGGAAAACACAGGAGCTAAGCTTCAGGGTGATAAATCTTCAAATAGAATCCTTGACCTGCAAAAATCTTCAGAAACTTCTTTGATAGATGGAACTGATGTTGTCTTTTTGAAGTGTCCTGGAGTACTTGAAGAAGAAAGACTCTAGATATAGGTATTGTTGTTCTTCTTCTTTAGGTGTTGATGAGCTTCTGGTCAAGAGCTTCTGTGTATCAGAGAATGCTTCTTTGTTGACAGAGCAGATTGTTTAAGATTGAATGTTTCTTTCAGTTTCTCAGTAATCTCTGTATGCTTCTCAGTTAGTTGTGCTCTGTGTAAAGCTTTCTCAATAAGCTAATTCTCTCGGTCTATCTTTTTCTATGTGCATACATTTTTCGCTTCTTCTCTGTCCTTCAAAAATTTGAATTCATCTGCAATTAATGCTGACAGCCTTGAGAATAATCGGCATTGATTTATTTCCCCAACTATCCCGTGGAAAAATGGCAAGCAATAATCCTGGAGAAGACCATAATTAATGATCCTTCTAACAATTATAATCAGAGAATGTTAGAGCATTAATTACTCAGGAATTATCGCATTAGAGTGGGGACAGAAGGCCAGAAATAACTAAGTCTGGAATCGTCGAACAGATAGCAGAATTCGTCAAACTGAGTGCACGGTTCATCGAGCTGAGATGTTGTATTCGTCGACCAGACGGCTTCTGTTCATCGAGCTGAGTTCCATGATCGTTGAGCTGGAAACTGAACTGTTGTCCCTTTTGCCTATTCTATGTCTGAAGTTCGTCGAGCTGGTAAATGTGTTCGTCGACTGGAGTTCAGCAACTATTCTGGAGTTATCAAATATTCTGTGTATTGACTGATATCCTGTATGTCGACACAAAACTTCTGGTTTCAGAATTCGTCGGGCAGAGAAATGAGTTCGTCGACCTGAGACTAGAGAACATAGTCTCGACAGAATGCTGTAGTAGTCCAAAGATTCATCGACCAAAGAATAAAGTTCGTCGAGCTAAGTCTGGAGAACCTTGAATTCGTCAAACTGAAAATGATTCTGGACTTAGAGAAAAATTGATAAACCTCTGGCAATAGAGTTGAAGTGGAAGTCCAGAAATCGTCGAGCAAAGAATGAAGTTCGTCGACTTGAGAACTAGGTTCGTCGACCTGAGTCTAGAGAACAGTCTGGACTTCGAATTCTAAAGGTGGAGTCCAAGGATCGTCGATTTGTGACTAAAGTTCGTCGAGCTAAGCTCAGAGAATGTTCGTTGAACTCTAAGTCTTGAGTCTCTGGCAGTCTGATGACCTCTTATCCATGTGATGTTGTTACTGAGGACTTGGCCTAGACTCTAGGACACAACTATGAGCCTAGCTATACATGTTGGGTCACATCACCCTAAGTTAGTGAACCTAGCCCAAATCAAACAAGAGATCCAACAATCTCCCCCTATTTGGGTGAGGTCACTAATAGACTCAAAATAAAAAAAAACATAAAGTAAACAAAGTAGGAAAAACATATATCTAGCAGAGATAATTAACACATGCAGTAGATATATTTACACAAAAGCTTTGTTCAGAAAATATGAAACAGTTTAAGAGAAAAAAAAAGAAATAAAGCAGTTCAGATTTCATTTCTTCTACTTATTCTCCTGATGCTTTACATCCTTGCCCTTGTCTCCTGGCTTGCTAAAGATTATTTCCCTGTTTGGATTTAAAGCTTGTTCCATAGTCATTGTCATGTCAGCAGCCCCTATAATCTTCAGAGATATAGCTCTAGGGACCACTGCTTCAGGATGTAATTTCATATAATCATCAACATTAAAAATTTTGTTAGCCTTTTCAAACCTTTTCAGTTCTTATCTCATGTATTTGGACATTGTAGTGTATTTAGAAATATCCTTCCCTTCATCCTTTGCCTTGTTAATCATAGAAAGGCCCACCAGTTCCTAGAACCTGGCCATTCTAGCTATGTTGGCTGTTTCTAGATCTTCATAAGGAACAGGAGGAGAGTTTGATCTTTTAGAACTTTCAGCTTGTTTATGTTGATGTTGTTGATGTTGATGTTGCTGATGTTGTTGTTGTTGTTGATGTTGTTTTCCTGAATAGTGTTGCCTGTGCTGACTGCTACTAGGGGAAGATCTGCCATGATGTCTTTGATAAGTTTAAACAGGGGTAGACCTTTGAGAGCTTGAACTAGGAGCACCAGCTGCAGGAGGAGGAGGTGGTGGTGGATCTTTTCTATACCTTTGAACTGATGAAGGAGAGTACCTTCTACTCTTCTTCCTTTCCTTCTGCTGATTCTTAGATAGCCACATCCATGATGGCATCCATTTATATGGTGTTATCTTTTGAAGAATGTAATAGGGAGTGTCATTGTTTGGATTAGGCTTTGAAGCAGGAGGAGGAGGAGCTTTTCTTTTCTTTGATACTTCCTTCTTCTTCTTTGTATTCTCCTCATCTGAGTCCTCATCCTCATCTTCATCATCATCATTATCAGAACCCTAAGGGTTATCATATAAATCATTCAAAGCTTTCAATGGCTCAGCAGAAATAACAGGCTTTGCTAGAGCAGGAGCGGGAGTTTCAATAGGAGTTGGAGGAGAAGCTACACAAAAATCAGAACTAACTTGGACAGAGCTTTCAGCTGCTACCTTATTTTCATCTGCAATATCAGCCAAGATCAGTTCATCTAGATCTGGCATGGGGTAGTCATCCATGACAAAGGTTGGTGTTGAAGGCATTATTTGAGAAAAGGGAATAACCACTACTTTTGGAAGGGGAGTGACTGTTGGCTGTGCAATAGCATAACTTTCCCTGAGTTTCTTAGCAACTTCTGAAGAGATGGGGGAAGTGTATGGTATAATAGCCAAGGATGGCTTAGTAATCTCAGCTGGAAGATAATTCAAATGTACAATATCAAAAATACTCAACAAATTTCTAAATCAATTGTGGGATTAAGAATGAAATCACCAACAGTAATAATTATCTCAGAGACTGACTCTTCCAAGTCCATGTCAGTATCAATAAAATAAAGAAAATCAAGATCATCTGTATCAATATACTCTATACAATCTGCTGCTAATGTTGCTGCCTCTACTGTTGGGGCTGCTGCCTCTGCTGCTAGAGCTGCTTCTGCTGGAACTACTGCAGCTACATCATCAAACATCTCCCCCTGCATGGTTTCAGTAGGACCTGAAGCCATGCCCCTGACTGAAGATGGGGCAGTAGTGAGGGCAGTGATCTGTGCAGATAGAGTAGTAATTGAAGTAGCAAGAGGTGTAATGACCTCTGTTATTTGTGTTTTGAGAAGGGGGGTGAGGAGAGCAATGAGAGAAGTAATTGTGGAGGTGTCCAAAGGTGGAGTGGTAGATGGTGTTACAGAAGGTGTAGAAGTGGGAACTGTGGGAGGGATAGATAATGGAGCATCTGGGATGTAAACATCTGAGGGGATGCATGTTGAGGGATGGTAGATGGTGGTGGAGATGATGGAGTGGCATCTTGCATGATGGTGTCAGTTGGTAGATGGTAAGTGTAACATCCCATGTTATGTTTGGACCCCTCAACTTAGATTGGGTTAGGCATGGGGTGAATTTTTAAGGAGATCAACTAGGTTTGACACTAGGTAGTGGGCGGTAGCCATGTGGAGCCCACTATAGGACCAAGTCAAACTAGGTCAAACTAGCTTAAATAGGAACCCAGACCACACCATGACCCCACCACATTGCCCTAACCCTAAAAACAATCTAAGTTCACCCTAGGGCATGTCACTAGGTCAACACTTTGACCCCAATTGACCCAAGTCAACCTTGGGCTTAATCTGGTCAAACCCACACTCATAAGCCCAATTAGCCTAAGTAGGGCACCCCCTTGACCCAACCCAAGTTGGGTGGTGCCACTAGACCCATTACCACCAAGTAGAGTCAGCCCACCCACCATGTTGACTAGGTCAACTCTCCAAGTCAACAAGTCAACTATGTGACCTAAAAGAGGGAAATGAACACCAAGCCACCCTCCTTTGGACCAAGCCCACCAAATTTGGCCCATGGCCAGCCAAAGTGAACAAGACCAGCCCTACCCCTCTAAATCAGGAGAGAGAATGCATGCAAAGGGGTACAAATGAGATTTTGAGAGAAAGAGGAGAGAGAAATGGGGATGAAAGGGAATGATGGCCACATGGCCACCCCTTCAGCTGAAATCCTCTGCCCAACACCAGCTGGCCGACCTCCTCACTTCATTCAAAAGGAAATTGGGGGTTGTGTGCCACTTGGCAGCAGGGGCGGAGCAACAAAGGCTGAGCCCGAGCTCACCTTGGTTGTATCTCCCCATATACTCCACCTCAGCCCCAAATAACCTCACCACTAGCTTCAGGAGGTAGAAAGGAATCGAAATCGAGTGCTGGAACATGGAAATCGGTGGAGAATCAAGCATTTGGGGTGGAGCTCGTCGGCGCACCACCACCATGGCAAACTGCCGCCTGACCCGCAGCCAAGGCCCAATCGAGGTTCGTTTCACCTCACCTCTACCCGTACTAGGATCTTAGATCGATTATGTGAGATATCGGGCTCATTTGAGCCCGATGCCATGGGAGAAAAATGTGAATTTTCCAAGCTTTAGAAACCGCTCGGGTTCGCCGTCGCCGCCATCTCCCGCCGCCCCCATCACTGGGAAACGATAGCCACCACCACCGTGAAGGTGATGGCACCGTTGGCTGGGGGTGGCGCCGCCTCAGCTGGCCGGAAACCGCCAGCAAACATCGCCCAGGTCGGCTCAATCTCAGCCGTCGGACGGGTGGAGAAGATGACTGGATCCCGTTCTTTCATGCTTTAAGATTTGTGCAGATATTTAATTATAAGTTAAATTTAATCATTATGAATAGTAGCAATTATGTCACACTTATTCAGTGACTTTGCATGCCATTTTTAGGCCTCTTAAATGCATTTCCAGAAACTAATCCCTGAATGACAAAGGTAGCCTTACCTGTTACCTTTAATTTGACATCTTAAACATTAACTTTGGTCCAGTATTCTGGCCTGTAGGACATTTCCCCTAGCACTGGTCCTAGACAAGGGCAGAAATTCATTTGAATGCCCAAGTCAAACCAGCAATCACCATGGCCCAAAATTTTGGGTACATGCATGATTAGGGCATCTTAGCCCCTGCCAAAATTTAGGAATTTTTGAAACAACGTTTTCTATAGTTTTGGTCATAATATCAAAATATAAATAAATGAAATATATGGAGTTATATGACTCCTCATGGCCCCACATTTTGGAGGTGGGTCCTTGGGAACATCATTAGTGCATGATATAAATTTCAGCACTTTTGGATCACTACATGATGGAAAATCCACTTGCATGTGTTGGTGTATATATTGCCTTGGTGTGCCAATAGCAATAGTTTAAATATTGTGCATTCAGCCTAATGGAGGCATTCAAAAATCTTGGATTTAATTTCAGTGGTTCATTAGGGTAAAGTTCACCCCTCAGATTAATTATGGGATTTTTGGAATCAAAAATCAAATTAATTGGAATTTTTAAAAATGTGGCTCCTTTTGAAAATAAATTTGAAAAATAGGTTTTCCTCAGGTACAAATCCTCAAACTTTCCCAAGTTGACAATAAGGTTATAGTTGACCTAGGAAAAATTGATCTTTCTGTTTGAAGAACTTTTGGAGTAAAATATCTTGAAATGCCCATTTTACCCTTATATCATTTGTTCTGGAATTGATGGATATGCACCTTAGAAAAATTTGGAAATATTTCTATTGTTGTAAAATTCTATTATTAGTCTTGCATAATTATTTCAGAATTTATGGGTGTATTGATAGTTTTTAAATTAATAAAATGGTATTTTTGGTAAATATGTAACGATGGAAATTGATAGGCCATTACTCTATAAAAGTTGATGAAACTCTGCCAATAGTCATAAATTAATGTTTTATATGTTTTGTAATTTTCCTGGAATTTTGGGTTACATATTCCTTATACTTCATTTGGAAGATGGAAATTATGTAGATTTGGTATTAATTAATGAATTGGTATAAATAATCAAAGGAAAATTATGAAACCTGTAGACAGAAATATTTTATCAAGATACAACTCAGGAAAAATTACCTAGGTCAGTGGATCTTAAATCATACCACTTCATGTGTTAAGTGACCTAGTAATTAATTTAAAAGATTTAATTAAAGGATTATTTGGCCAAGGAAAATTATGAGAATCCATAGGATAGTTCCCTTAGCCCATACCACCCTAGGATAAATATTTAGGGGCAAGATGCATTAAGGATTGGAAGTTCCCATTTTTAGGGTAATAATAGGACGTGGTCTGCATATAACATAAATAGGTCTTGCCTTAGGGGTTACCAGAGGATTGATTATCGGAAGAATAAGGGAGTGAAATATGAATAATCCCTGGTGGTAGTATTGTCTTAGTGATGGGGTTAAAAGTGCAAGTCTTTAGGTAGCAACTGGAGTGGAGGTCGACGGAAGACTGTCGGTTTCCCGGTAACATTTTTAGTCACTAGGGTTGTTCCCGAGCAACAAAGAGAGCTGGGGTGAAACATGGGTAGCCATCAACTAAAGTAAATATCCTTGCGAAAGGGAATGCTGGGCGTAATCCCAACACAGTTCCTAGTTCCCCTTGAGAGCCCTTCACAGGGAATACCGGAGGCAGTCCTGGGATTAACCTTAAATCACTAAGTATTATAACCCGTAGACAAGAGTAGTCTAATAGGTTAAGACATTTGTTGTACCTTCTCACCCGTGTAGGGTTGGAGAGTCTCATGATATATGCTCACCCGTGTAGGGTTTGATGGAGTTGGTATAAAGGCACTAATGTGCGTTCTCACCCGGGTTGGGTTTGAGGGTTTTCAGGACGGGTTTGGTCCTGCGAGCGGAAGGCTCGGAGTAAAATACTTGCATGTGCATAAATCTAGTGGCGGGGCATGCGGTACTGGCCATTCGTCACACCGATGGCAGTACGGTGCACCAGGCGGTTGTGAGGGTTAGAGGGGCCAGTGGGTTGTTTTACACTGCGGTCTGGAGGACGATCCCCGATAACGCACATCCGACCCAACAAGACTGACGGGTTGTCAGCAAAGTGCGTACGCGAGACTCTAGAGTGCACCTTGGACGTGTACAGAGGCGTATGAGAGGGGTCTAAGGCTTGGTAGTGTGCATACCGGCCTAGAAGCGGAGACACCCGCTCCGCTGCTGCCGTAGCCACAGCGGTGGTACCCGAGAGTGATGCTAGCCCTCAAAAAGTCGGAACTAAAGGTCTGTGATCACAGAGTCGTTGTGTGTGAGTTGCACTTGCCTGTGCATAAAATTGCATCATAACATTCATTCATATTAGGTCATACGCTTCATAGATCCTTATCATATAAATTAGTATGGGCTCTTTTATATGATAAGTCAAATTTCCTGGAAATCCTAACTTATATATTTGTATGGGCATTTATATAAGTTAGGGTACTTTTTTTGATGATAGTATAGTGGTAGAATAGTTTATTTACTTGCTCTTACTGCTGTCCTTTACTTCCTTTAATGTACTGCTCTTACTTACTACTTGTACTACATTTAGAACTGCTAGAGTAGAACAATGTTACTTATTACAACTGCTAGTTAGTTTCTGTCACCTGTTTCCACTTTTGCTACCCCTTGTTGTCCTCCGCTTCGTCCTCCCGCTCGGTGCCTAGGAGCTGCGGGGCGAGGTGCGGAGGAAACGACTTAGTCTTTTTGACTAATGGTCGGTGACCATACTATTTTTAGGAGCCCGTGGAGATGGAGCACCAGCACATCGAGTAGGCAGGACTTGAGGAGCAGATACCGCTTCAGGAGGCTACTACCACTACTATGCGTCCTCAGGTGGGACGAGTTCTGATGTATTAGTGTAGCTTCCATTTTTATTTTGAGAGAGAGTTGATTTTGATGTACTGGGCATAAGCCCTTATTACTCTTTCTTTTTGTACTCTCTTATGGACCATGTTGTTGTACTTTTCATTTTTCATATATGATGTACTATGTGACTTGTGGACTTGTAGATTTGTTACATTGTTACACTTCTTTTCTCATATTGGACTACAGGTTATGTATATGATTGTAATAGCCGGCAGAATCGGCGTATTGCGGTGTCGACTAACCCGTGCGTTAGTGCCACCGTAAGACGGCGGTTCTGGGCATAAGGCCCGGTAGCCTCCTTGGTAAGGGGGAGGGGGGGGGGGTCTTACAAACTGGTATCACTTGAACAACGATCATATTCAAAAGAAGTCCACAACATGGGACCACCCCCACCCGAGCATTAGTTTGCGGACAAACTATGCAGCAGAAGCAGTGGTGTGCCCATGTGCAAAAGTCACATAAATGGTCCACAAAGTACAATGAGTTAGGCCAGTTCTGTTTTACCCTTACCTTTATACAACCTCCACAGGTCGCCGCGCCGCAAAATGTGGCTCCTCCCCCTCCAGCTGCCACTCCATTCCTACATACGGAGATGGGACAGACTTTGACGGCGATTCTGGATGCCTTCAGATCCCAGCAAGTCCCGGCTCCACAGCCAAATCCGGGGTCGAGCTGGCTGAGTGCATTCAAGAGCCTGTCCCCACCGACATACCATGGGACAGAAGATGCGGTAAAGACGGAGGAATGGCTGGAGGCCATACACGAGATCTTAGCAGGCATCAGCTGCCCGGTCGGCGAGGCAGTACATCTAGCCACCTCTGCACTAGAGGCTCATGTGAAGAGATGATGGAAATCAGTGCGGGAGTCTACATATGCGGACCTTGAGCTGTCAGAGATTTCATGGGAAGAGTTTGACGATGTATTTCTGGATCACTTCGTCTCTGCTACGGACAGAGATGCCTTGGAGGAGAGGTTTTTGAACCTCAGGCAGGGGACTAGATCGGTGATCGAGTATCAGAGAGAGTTCTCTCATTTGGCCAGGTTCGCGGGGATTCAGGATACCGATGATAGGAGGTATGCCAAGAGGTTCTACCGGGGCCTCAGGGATGATTTGAGGCAGGCCTTGCTGTTCATTTCTCATGGCACATCTAGGCAGATCATCGAGATGGAAAAGAAGCTGGAGGCTGACCAGCTGATGGAGCAAGTCGGAGGGAAGAGACCATTTGATGGGTCGGCATCAGGAGAGAGCAGCAGGGGCTCTCAGAGAGGCAGGACTATCGGATACAAGAAGGGTGGGGGACGTCGTCGTCCCAACTTCAGGCAGGAGCAGGGGCCTCCTCCAGCATTGGCTCCCCTACCTCTACAGATGCATGATCCGAGGAGACAGGATGACCGAGGCCATCGACAGGTAGTTTATTACGGATGCCGCCAGCCCGGGCACATTAGGTCGGAGTGCCCACATCGATTCCATCCTCCTCCTCCTCCTCCACCTCCAGTGGCCCCAATACAGCAGGGCCGAGGCCGAGGCCGAGGCCGGGGATATCATGGCAGGAGATGCGAGCAAGAGCAAATATACGCCTTGGACCTCACAGAGCAGAGGAACCCCGAGGAGGTTATCACAGGTACTTAAAGTTAATTATTAAATTTCTTGAATTTTCAATTATATAGTACCTGGAACTATAGGATAACAATTAATTTTAACGTAAACAAACCTCAGGCATAGTTATGATCAGCGGCAAGCCCGCTCATACTCTCTTCGACACGGGTGCTTCGCACTCGTTCGTATCCGAGGCCTTCATCGACGGACTCGAAGGCGTGGAGAGGTTTCCTGGACTAGAGATGAGGGTGCGTCTACCCGATGGGTCAGAGCTGCGGACCACTGCACATTGTGATATGGAGGCCGAGATTGGCGGCAAGGCATTTGAGGCGCCAGTAACTATTCTGAAGCTGCAAGACTTCGACTTGATTTTGGGCATGGCATGGTTATATCGGAACCATGCTCAGATAGATTGTCCGTACAGGAGGATCACGCTAAGGCATGGCGACTCTCTTGTTATCATTGAAGGTATTCAGCCTATCTGCCACCTATTGTTATCCTCTGTGCAGGCTGTGAAGGCTCACGAGCAGGGAGAAGAAGTTTATCTTATCTGCTTTGAGATGGTGGGAGCAGAGACGACTATTTCAGATATTCCGGTGGTCCGGGATTTCTCCGACGTATTCCCGGAGAAATTGCCCGGGCTACCACCTGCTAGAGACTTGGATTTCAGGATTCAGCTAGTACCGGGAGCGAGGCCGGTGTCCCGGGCACCCTACAGGATGGCTCCCAGGGAGTTAGCGGAGTTCAGGACTCAACTTCAGGAGTTAGTCGAGTCAGGATTTGTGCGGCCCAGTTCATCGCCGCGGGGAGCGCCAGTTATCTTTGTGAAGAAGAAGGACGGGTCATTGCAGCTATGCATAGATTACTGGGAGCTGAACCGGTTAACGATCCACAATACCTATCCTCTACCTCGGATAGATGAGTTATTTGACCAGCTACAGGGAGCCTTTTGGTTCTCCAAGCTAGATTTGCGATCCGGTTACTACCAGCTCCGCATCAGGGAAGAGGACATACCGAAGACGGCATTCAGTTCACGATATGGATTATACGAGTTCACGGTGATGCCTTTTGGGCTCACGAATGCCCCTGCCGCATTCATGAGTCTAATGAACCGTGTATTCGAGCCCTTCTTAGACCGCTTCGTGATTGTATTCATCGACGACATTCTTATATATTCTCGGACTCAGGAGGAGCATACAGAGCTCCTGGCGCAGGTCTTGCAGAAGCTGAGGGAGTCCCAGATGTACGCAAAATTTTCAAAGTGCCAGTTCTGGCTGCAGGAGGTGGCTTTCCTGGGACACACGATCAGTGGGGCTGGATTAGCAGTGGACCCAGCCAAGATAGAGACAGTGAGGGATTGGCCACGGCCGAAGGCCGCATCTGACATTCGCAGCTACTTGGGACTAGCAGGGTATTATCGTAAGTTCGTGGAAGGGTTCTCGAGGATAGCCCTCCCCCTCACATCCTTGACGAAGAAGGACGCAGATGTTGTTTGGTCAGAGCGGTGCGAGACGGCTTTTCAGGAGCTGAAGGACCGACTCATCTCATCCCCCATTCTTGCGCTTCCATCCGGGAGCGAAGGATTCCAGATCTACACGGACGCCTCTTATCAGGGGATGGGTGCAGTCCTGATGCAGCATGTACATGTTATTGCTTATGCTTCAAGATAGTTGAAGAAGCATGAGCATAACTATACAGTACATGACGTAGAGCTCGAGGCGGTGGTATTCGCCCTAAAGATATGGAGGCATTACTTATAAGGGATTCATTGTGACATCTTTTCAGATCACAAGAATCATAAATATATCGATACACAGAAGGATTTAAACCTGAGACAGAGGAGATGGCTGGAATTCCTCCGCGACTATGATTATAAGATCCACTACCATCCGGGAAAAGCGAACACGGTAGCAGATGCTTTGAGCAGGAGGGCCGGCACTTCTGGACCGGAGCCTCAGTTGATGTCTATAGAGCTGCTACAGATGATGGAGGACATGCACATTACCATGGTATCTGAGACCGAACCAGCGGTGTATCGAGAGTATCTGAGCTCAGTGATCAGTGGTGATGATATACGGGAGCGCATCCGAACATATCAGAGGCTAGATGCTGCATTACAGCCGATTTTTAGTGCCCTAGAGAGGGTCGAGGTTGAGGACTACACGCTACAGGATGATCTTCTTCGATTCCGTGGGCGCATTTACATACCAGCAGGGGGCAGTGTCCGGGATGACATACTCAGAGAGGCTCATTGCTCCACATATTCAGTGCACCCCGGCATCACCAAGATGTGGGCAGATTTGCGGAGGTCTATGTATTGGCCTTGGATGAAGAGGGAGATCACAGATTTTTTGAAACATTGCGAGACCTGCCCACGTGTGAAAGCAGAATGCAAGAGCCCGGGAGGTTTACTACAGCCACTGTCAGTTCCAGAATGGAAGTTCGAGGACATTGCTATGGACTTTGTACACGGATTGCCTCGCTCCCACTCTGGGCATGATTCTATATGGGTCATAGTGGATAGACTGACCAAGGTAGCGCGCTTTATCTCTATTCGGAAGGACGCCCCAGTTGCAGTTATGGTGAGATTATTTGTGGAGCAGTTCGTCAGATATCATGGCATTCCCAGGACGATTGTTTCGGACCGTGATGGTCGGTTCACTTCGAGTGAGTGGAGGGTCGTGCATGCTTACTTGGGATCTCGGCTTACTTTTAGTACCGCCTTCCATCCGCAGACCGACGGACAGACCGAGCAGACCATCCGGAACATGGAGGACCTACTCAGACTATGCATATTAGATACGGGGAAGCCTTGGGAGAGGCTGCTGCCACTAATTGAGTTCTCGTACAATAACAGCCACCAGGCTAGAATCAGGATGGCTCCATATGAGGCGCTTTATGGGAGAAGATGGCGGACACCGCTATCATGGGTTCAGGATGTGGATACCAGGGCTCTCCGATCTAATTATATAGAGGATACTGAGGTTCAGATTCGATTGATCAGGGATCAGCTACTAGAGGCCCAGAGCAGGCAGGCAAAGTATTATGATGCTCGGCACCGGAAGGTGGAGTTCCAGGTTGGAGACAGAGTTTTCTTAAAGATACGTCCAGTACACGATGTCTCTTGGGTGCGGAGGCACAAGAAGCTCAGTCCACGATACATGGGGCCATACCTGATCCTGGAGCGGATCGGCCCCTTCGCTTACCGACTGCAGCTGCCACCGGAGTTGGGTGCATTACATGACGTCTTCCATGTCTCTTCCTTGCGAAGAGCTCTCCTTCGGCCGGAGCAGCACATTACTACTACAGCCAGACCGGTATAGCCTAACATATCAGTTAGATTGGAGCCGATCCGGATTGACGATACAGCCATCCGAGTGTTGCGGAAGAAGAAGGTCCCTCTTGTGAAGGTGTTGTGGTCCAACCATGGACGGGAGGAGCACACCTGGGAGCCGAGGGATCTGATGATGGAGCAACACCCGGAGCTATTTGCATCAGGTACTTTCAATTAATGTTTTAAAGTTTCTTAAATAATTCTTGCAAGTAGAACCCCGTAGACCCGAACTTAAATTTCGGGGACGAAATTATTTTCTTGTTTATTGGAATTTGTAACATCCCATGTTACTTTTGGACCCCTCAACTTAGATTGGGTTAGGCATGAGGTGAATTTTTAAGGAGATCAACTAGGTTTGACCATAGGTAGTGGGTGGTAGCCATGTGGAGCCCACTATATGTAACATCCCCCAAACAGCCAGACCCCTGAGAGTAATTTTGTCATGACTAAGTCATGACAAAATACAGGGAGCTTACAAACCCTTGTAGACCTAGGCAAAAAGGTGATAAAACACCTTGTTCTGCAAATAGTAAACCTTAAATACCCAACTTAGGGCTTTACTTTAGGGCTCCAACTCGACTCCTTAACCCCACCCCAACACCCCTTGGCCATCAAGGAGTCCAGAAGACCCATTGGGGCCAGCCAAACAGGCCAAGTTGACCCAAGGTCAACCCTAACCCTAATTAGGGCAAAATGGTCAATTCCCCATCAAATGGCCCAACTGACCATCACATGTGGAAGTAACTTCACTTTTAGGTCTAACACATCATAAAAGACTAATTAGACCAAAAAGCACCATCCTAGGGTCACCACATGGCAAAATGACCAAAATACCCCTACTAGGTCAAAACGGTGATTTTCCATTAAACACCCCTATTGACCACCACAACTTCAAGTTGACCACACTCATGGGGTCATAACCTCATAAGGGACCCAATGGCACAAAACTTTCATGGTTCGGTCAACCCTAGGGCCCAGTTTGACCAAAAGTGAAACTAGGGCTAACTACGTCATATTACTTAGACCTAGCCCAATCCCTTTGGGCTAGGCCCAATTTGAGTGGTCAACCAGCCTAGTAGGCTGATATTAAACATGGGAGGGAGTGAAAATTCGTTCATGGTGATTAGGAGAGAGAAATGGGGGTTTTCCCAAATTTTGAGGAGAGAGAAAGTGGCCATTCATGGCCATTAAGGTGACACACCCCTTGGCATCCCTCCATTACACTCTCATTCATCTTCTCTGATGAATTTGAGAAGATTCCAGCCATTTCTAGGTGCAATTAGGGCAGGGGGGATGTATAGGGTCGGCCATGGGAGGGGAGGTGAAGAGGCCATTAATGGCATATGTGATTAAAACCACTACCACCCACAATTAACCCCCCTATCACCTTCACAAGCCTCTAAGCAGTGAAACCCCACCATTTCCCGAGAGTTTGGAGGTCTCCTTGCAAGAAATCGGATGGCACCCAAAGCTTCGAGGAGGAGCAATGGCGGCCGGCGAATGGAGCAAAGGAACGCCCCAAATGAGGTCCGATCCTCTTCCCCTCTCCTAGTGCTATATCTAGATCGATTTAGGTAGAGAAATCGGGCTCAATTGAGCCTGATTGAGAGCTTGAATTTTCGGATTTTTCATGGAAAATGGTGGTGTTGAGTTCGCCGGAAACCGCCGCCTCCGGCGGCATGGTCGCCGCCAAACGCTAGCCACCACCTCAACGGAGGTGGTGGTGGTGGTGGCCGGCCAGGGAGGTGGTCGGGGTGGCCGGAAAGTGGGCTGGAATGAGCTCCAGGTTGGGATAATCCCGTCCCTTGGCTGGAGCTTGAAGATGAGCAGCAGCCCTTGGATGCTGCTTCAAGATTCGTGCAAAACTTATTCTATTTATTGTTTTTTTTTCTGTGATTATAATTTTAGTGTATAGAATTAATTTTTAAAAATACTTATGCCCTACTACAGAAAAAGTGGTCAACATATAAAATGTAGCCTTTGATGTCTATGTTATATTAAAATTGATTTCACTCAATTTGGAGTCCTGGTTAGACAGCAGCACTCATTTTGGTGAGGTATATCCAAAGGGCTGTCCAGAGCTTAATTTAAGTGCCCACTCCAAACCAGACATCCAAATAATCTGAAATTTGGGGAATGGGCTTTTTTAAAATATATCTAGGACATATCCAAAAATTAGAATTTTTTGGAAATATTTTTCTATAGATTTTAGAAAAATTTAATAAACCATGTATAAATTAATTAGGTGTCATAAACACCTCGAAATCCCCCCAAATTTTGGTGGGTGGTCTTACAAAGCATGTAGGGCTCTGATAAAAATTTCATCTCCTTTGAAGATGTTTTGTTTAGGTTTTATCCAACCCCAGGTTGACCCTTCTAGGGTTAATTAGGTCAAAGCACCCCTTGGGGTTTTGAGTGGTCAAATCACCTCAACAGAGGCTGATATTTTGTCCACTGACTCTATATGGTATGACACTCCCTCCAATGTAATTTGGGGTGGTTAAGAGTAGGGTAAACCTAGAACCCTAGGGTAGGTCCCTTAATGGGGATTTTTAGGGTTTGAAGGTCATGGGGTCAAATGACCTTGGAATAACTTAAAATTTGGTGGAGAGGACCATAAGGTTAGTATAGTACTCTGGTTAAAATTTTAGGGAATTTGGAAGCCTTAAACCCCCTCAAAACCCTAACCATAGTTTAGGGCACCAAACCTAATTTGGAATATTAGGCTACCAAATCACTTTAAAATCACTTGAAATTGGGCAGGGGCAGTTCTCTGGTAGAAATATTCCTAAATTAATTTTGGTGGAATCTTTGGGCCATTAAAATCAGTACTTCCTTTTCAACCGTAGATGTGCCCTTAAAATTTACTATGTTGATAGTGAAGTTTTTGTTTATTGGAAAATTGTGAAACCTTGGAATAGGACATTATATATAATGATAGAGCCCTCTGTATTTTTGTTTAAATTTTTAGATGTCTGTTTCAAGTACTTGCTTCATTAAATTATGATTTGTGGTTTCTGATCAAAAATAGAAACAGAGCCACAATATTATCAACTATCATCGAACTGAGCTCAGAGATAGAGAATCAATACTGGAGTGAAGATCGTCGAACTGAGCTCGAAGATCGTAGAATGGAGTTCGACGATTTGTTGAAGTTGAGCTCAGCGATCGTCGAATGGAGTTCTACGATCCGTCGAAGTGAGCTCAACGATCGTCGATTGGAGTTCGACGATTCGTCGTACTGAGCTTGACGAAATGACTTAGTCTCCAAACAGAAAAACCTTGGTCTTGAGGGCAGCTTCCAAACCTAACTACTAACCCTTAGACTCAATTCTAATTGACCTTTAGATCTATACAATGAGGTCAAAAATAGGTTTCCTAAAGACATAGTGATCCTGACCCAAATTAGTAATAGGGTGTTCCAACACGGCTGTAGTGCGCCTCTGTCATAATCTCCTCCCGGATCTGGCCTCCCTCCGGTATATAAACCTGTCCTCTAAAACACACCAGACCATCCCTCAGTGTGTAGTCTCCTGCAGTACCTGCCTCTAAGGCCTGGAAGATGGGCTCTAGTTTGGCATCCTGCCTCTGTCCTTTTCTGACTCGGTCTCTAATATCATTGGTGATGCCCATCGCGGTCAAGTACTCCTCATAGAGCTCGAGGTCGTCAGATGACACCAGAGTAATGTGCATGTCCTCCAGACTCTGCAGCAGCTCCATAGACATCAACTGAGACTCTGCTCCAGCTGTGGCGGCTCTCCTGCTCAGTGCATCTGCTACCACGTTCACCTTCCCCGGGTGGTAGTGCATCTCGTACTGATAGTCCGATAAAAACTCCACCCACCTCCTCTGCCTGATATTCAGTTCCTTCTACGTGTCCACGTACTTAAGGTTCTTATGATCTGAGTATATATCATAGTGGACTCCGTAGAGGTAGTGTCGCCATATCTTCAGTGCAAACACAACTGTTCCCATCTCCAGGTTATGTACTGGATAGTTCTTCTCATGGGTCTTTAGTTGGCGGGAGGCATACGCTATAACATGCCCGTTATGCATCAGCACCGCACCCATACCCTGATATGATGTGTCGGTGTATACATAGAATCCTTCCTTCCCAAATGGAAGGGCCAGGATAGGGTCTGAGATAAGTCGGTTCTTTAACTCCTGGAAGGCTGCCTCACACTGTGACATCCATACAAAGGGCGTGTACTTCTTCGTCAACGATGTGAGTGGAAGGGCGATCCGAGAAAACCCCTCCAAAAATTTCCGGTAATAACCAGCAAGCCCTAGGAAACTCCACACGTCCGTGGCCGTCTTCAGTGGTGGCCAATCCTTGACTGCCTGTATCTTTGTCGAGTACACTGCTAACCCAGCTCCGCTGATAATGTGGCCCAGGAGAGCCACCTCCTTCAACCAGAACTGACACTTGCTGATCTTTGCATAGAGGCAATGCTCCCGAATCTCTCCAAAGTTAGTGCTAGATGTCGGGTATGGTCCTCCTCCGTCCTAGAGTAGATAAGGATGTCGTCTATGAATACTATGACAAACACATCCAAATAAGTATCAAAGACCCGATTCATGAGGCTCATAAACGCCGATGGAGCATTCGTGAGCCTGAAGGGCATCACGGTGAACTCATACATGCCATATTTGCTACTGAAGGCCGTTTTCGGGATATCTTCCTCCTGGATCCGCAGCTGG
Organism: Platanthera guangdongensis; assembly: GCA_039583875.1. Lineage (NCBI taxonomy): Eukaryota > Viridiplantae > Streptophyta > Magnoliopsida > Asparagales > Orchidaceae > Platanthera > Platanthera guangdongensis. Next base: position 144,904,920 of record CM077147.1, on the reverse strand, counting down.
TAGTAGCCTGACCTCAAGTCCAGCTTCGAGAGAAAATGAGCTCCCTCCAACTGATCGAAAAAATCATCTATCCTTGTGTGCGGGTAAGTATTTCGGACGGTCAGCCTGTTCAGTGCTCGATAGTCAATGCACAGTCGAAGTGTCCCATCCTTCTTCTTCTTCACGAATAGGACCGGAGCTCCCCATGGCGAGGAACTCGGTCTGACGAATCCTGCTTCCACCAGCTCCTGTAGCTGTATCCGAAATTCTGCCAGCTCCCTTGTTGCCATCCGATAAGGGGCCTTATATACCGGCTTAGCCCCTGGCACAAACTGAATCTGAAAGTCCTTCTCCCTATGCGGAGGTAGTCCTGGCAGCTTCACTAGAAATACATCGGCGTAGTCACAGACCATCGGAATGCTAACAATCAGGTCCTTCTCCTCAGTCATCTCGAACAGCACCTGATATACCTCGTCTCCCTGCAAGTGGGCCTTGACGACCTGAATAGATGAAAGAAGGCGGCGGGAAACCTGAGTGGTACCTTCAAATGTCGCATAAGTATCGTCGTATCTCATCACGACCCTCCTCGCCGGGCAGTCAATCTGGGCATGGTTCCAGAGCAGCCATGTCATGCCCAAGACATGGTTGAAGTCCGGCATTCTCAGGATCATCGTCAGGGCCTCGAGTGTCAACCCATCTATGGTAACCTTTAGTAGGCACTTCTCTGTGGACTGGATCTCCATCCCATTGGGGAGATGCACCCTCCTTGCCTCTCCCGTATAATATTGAATCTGGCCTAGCTCCTTGACGAAATCCTCCGACACAAAGTTGTGTGATGCCCCCGTGTCGAACAGGGTATGGCCAAATTTGCCACACACTATCACGATTCATAAATTAGTTAAAGGAAAAATAGCTTAGGTCTAAAGTTTTATAACCTAGGTTGTGTAGTTGTTCTACCAATAATTGAAATTACTCTCTGTAATATCCCATTTCCGACTAGACCCCCAAGAGTGATTTTGGTCATGTCAAAACCCTAGGAAACCCAAGGGACCAAGTGAAGAAGGCCAAGGTGAAAATCACCTTGGTCTGCATATAGCTCAGCCTTATATCAACAAGGGGAGATCTGAACCGTCAGATCCTCTAGAAAGAAAAAAACAGCCACACAAATTCCCTGAAAACAACTCTTCCGGGTCTGACATGCCCGTGTCGGCCCAAACACGCCCGTGTCCCAAGGCGTGTCGTCGGCCCGACGATCGTCGAGCTCAGATCAACGATCGTCGAGTTTAATTTGTAGAATAGGGGGGAACACACCCCCGACTTGCTCGTGTCGCCAGGCGTATCGTCAGCCTGACGCTCTTCGAGCTCAGGTCGACGATCGTCGAGCTCATTTTGTAGAACAGGGGGGAACACGCCCCCGACATGCCCGTGTCGCCAGGCGTGTCGTCAGCCCGAGGATCGTCGATCGTCGACGATCGTCGAGCTCAGGTCGACGATCGTCGAGCTCAGTTCGACGATCATCGAGCTCATTTCGTAGAACAGGGGGGGACATGCCCCCGACACACCCGTGTAGCCAGGCGTGTCGTCAGCCCGACAATCGTTGAGCTCAGGTCGACGATCTTCGAGCTCAGATCGACGATCATCGAGCTCATTTTGTAGAACATGGGGGAACAGGCCCCGGACATTCCCGTATCGCCAGGCGTGTCGTCAACCCGACGATCGTCGAGCTCATGTCGACGATCGTCGAGCTCATTTTGTAGAACAGGGGGGAACATGCCCCCGACACACCCGTGTCGCCAAGCGTGTCGTCAACCCGATGATCATCGAGCTCATTTCATCGAGCTCAACTCGACGATCGTCGATTTCATTCCATAGAACAGAAGGGAACACGCCCACCCGACACGCCCATGTCGGATGATACACGCCCGTGTCACAGCCGTGTCACCAGGCATGACACGGCAGTTTTGGGAAGAATCGCCATGAGGATGAGAGACAAATGAGTATGGAGAGGGAAGGAACGGTTCGTCAAAAGCCACATTTAATGGCTGAATGCAATTTCCTAGGGAAGGGGAGAAGTTCCCAGCCGTTTCCCCTCGCCATCAAACCCGATTCAGCCCCCCTCCTCCATGGCCGAGCCTAGCCATTAATGGCTTTGAAGGACTTTAATGATCTAACCCCTCCTCTCCCAATCTGAGGCTTTAAACACCACCAGTGAGTTGAGAGGAGGCTTTCCCAATCCTTACCCAAAGAAACCGATCCTCCCCACCTTGCTGTTGTAGAAACCGAGCAACACAACCTTCAGAAATGGCTTCCCGACGATCTTCCTGACTTCAGGCCACCGGCAAGGTCCAATCCTTGTCCTCTCTATGCATGCTAGATCTAGACTTGTTTAGGTGGATAAGTTGGGCTCAAACGAGCCGGATCGGAGAGAAAATTTCCTTGTAATTCCATGAAAAAATGGTTGTGAGAGTTCGCAGGAAAATGTCGCCTCCGGTGGCATGGTCGCTGTCAAACGCTAGCCACCACCTCAATAGAGGTGGTGGTGGTGGTGGCCAGCCAGGGAGGTGGTCGGGGTGGCCAGAAAGTTGGCTGGAAGAGGCTCCAGGTCGGGCCAATCTTGGCCCTTGGCTGGGGGTTGAGGATGAACGGATGCCCTCCGTTTTGATCAAGTGTTTTAATGTCATTAATTGATTCTTGGAAACTATTAATAGTAGATGGTTTTAATTATTAAAAATACTTAGATGCCTCTACTGCAAAAGTGTTCACTCAATTTGGAGCCCTGGTTAGAACACAGCACTCATTTTGGTGCAATCTATCCATAGGGCTGTCCAGAGATTGAAATGAATGCCCACTCTTCATCCCTTGTCCAAATGACCTGAAATTTGGGCAGGGCGTTACCCTTAGGCATACCTAGAGTCTGTCCAAAAATGGGAAAAAATGGGAACTTTTGGAGACACTTTGCCTAAGGTTTTTGTTTTATTTCAATAAAGTTAGAGTAATTTATTTAAGTGGTCAAATGACCTCCAAACCCTCCCAAATTTTGGTGAGTGGTCCCTGTCTATAAAACCTAGTTCTGTACAAAACTCCAACTCATTTGGATGAGTTTTGGGTGGGAAATCACCTATCCTTAGCTGGCATTAATGAGGCATTTTTGAGTAAAAAGTGCACTAAGAGTTTGGAACAGTCAAATCACCTCAATAGAGGTTGATATTTTGACCACTGACTTGGAAGGGTTATTATAATACACTTGGAGAAAAATGGTGTGGTTTAGGGTTGATTTACCCTAGGATCCAAACTCAAACCCTAAAGGGAGGATTTTGAGGGTTGTGAAGGACATGAGGGCAAATGCCCGCGTATTGCCTTGAAATTCAGTAGAGTCGATGTTAGCATAATACAAATCATTTGGATGGAATCATGGAGGATTTGGAGATAGGTAGAGACCTCAAAACCATAACCTTAGTTTTAGGGTAAAATCTCAAATGAGTAAAATCAGTCACTGAGCATTATTTAAAAGCTGTGAAACTCGGGTAGAGTGAGTTTTGGAATGGGCAAAACCTACAGCAATTTTACTGGAATTTTATGATGTTTATTTCTAGCACTTCATTTGTAAAGTTTGCTATATCCCCAACTGACGTTTTAATTATTTAGATCTTTCTGTTCATTAAAACCCCATGAAATCTTGGTAGTAAGTGTTTTAGGTCAGAAGGTTGCCCCTGTATTTTTGTATAATTTTTAGTTGAGTAAATCTAGTACTTCATTTACAAATGTTAAAAAGGGGTTTATGGTTTAAAAATTAATTATGGATGATATTGCTGTTGAAATATTCTGAGACTTAGGAATTGAGATTTTCAGGCCATTATATGCTTGAAGACAATTAATCATGATTTTTAGAATCTTAGTTACGACACTTTCTTTACAAGTCCACCTTATGAAGATTTTTGATAATTAATTTATTCAGAGATTAATACTTGCTGAAAAATTACGAAACTTGGGCAATGCTATTTTTAAGCTGGTATCTGCATAAGTATAATTAATTTATAATTTCTGGATGGATATTTTCTGTACTTGATTCATAAATAACGAAAGATAGAAAATATTGCTAAAATAGTTTTAGTGCCCTTTTGATGATAGAAAAATTGTGATACTTTGGATTTACCATATTGAGATAACATAATATTTATAATAATTTTGTTGGACATCTTTCATGAGTACCTAGGGTAGTTCATGTTCAAACCGGTAGCCCTTGGAATTTTTGAGGAAATTAATTAAATGCCGGATAAATTAGCAAAATTATGATTCTCTGATTTTAGACTAAACTTGTTATGATATAGCTCTGGTAAATTTTATAGGAGATTTGGAAGACAAACTGGAGAATCTCCTTTATACATCTCATATAGTATAGGGTGGTCTGCATATAGTAACTGCGGAAACTGAACTAGAGTGGGTAAGGAATTTGAAGAGTTGAATCCTTAGTAGGTTGCTGGTTTGGGTAAATAAATGAGAGATCGGATCAAGGGTACAAATCAATAATATTAAGTGCCTTGCGAAAGGGAGCTTTGGGCATAATCCCATCTTAGTTCCTAGTGCCTTCGAGAGCCCTTCTCAGGGAATACCTTGGGCAGTCCTGGGCTAACGTAAACCTTAGGAATAATTTGGGCAAGAGTAACCCTAATAATAGTTTCACCTTACACTCACACATGTACACATAGGGAGATGAATTGGTAGTGAAAGGATAGAGTAGGCCCGTGGCCTAAGGGCTTACTGGTCGAGTTAAAGGGACTCGGTATTGATTTGGAAGTCCGGGGAGCTGGATGCTCGGGGACTTGGAAAAAAGAGACTTGATTAGTCCAGGGAGCCGTGGGCTCGGGAACATGGTGAACTAGTAGGCTTGGTAGTCTAAAGAGATGGAGGCTCGGTACCATAATTAGATACAAACTATCATGGTTGCATGTGCATAACAGTGGTGGATCCTCGGTATTGGACGATCGATCACACCATCATCGGTATGTTGACTCGGGAGACTAGCTAGTTTTCTAGGAATTGTACGGAAACGTACGTGAGGGGATAGACGGGGTAGTGTGATTACCAGTCTAGGAGTGGAGAGGCCCAACCCACTGTCTCTGTTTTGCCACGACGGAGGCTCCTGAGAGTTTAGCTAACTCCAAAAAGGGGAACTAAAGGTCTGTGCGCATAGAGTCGTGTGGGTGAGTTGCACTTGCATGTGCATAGCATAGTATACTTGTATGTCATAGCATAATCATTGCATTTAACCCCTGACACCTATCGTATAAAATGGTATGGGATGTTTTATACGGTAGGCCCTGAAAAACGACCCCTTGGTCTATAGGGGTAATCCCTATAAATCAACGGTTATATTTCTAGTTGCACTTACTTACTCTTCTTCTGCCTTTACTTACTTGCTACTCCTTACTGTTTACTTTTGATTACACACTTGTTTACTCATGTTTAATTATTGTGATACCCCTGTCATACCTTATTATTTTATTCCTTAGGGTAGTTGTCACCTGCTTGATTACGCCCTACTTTTGATCCTCCTTTTCAATCCTTTCCGCCCGGTGCCTAGGAGCCATGGGTAGAGGGGTGGGGGATTGTTGACTGAGTCTTGTTTGACTGACGGTCATTTGACCACCATTTTTTAGGTGCTCCGAATGGGAGATAGGGAACTGCCGCAGGAGACGCGACACCAGCAGAGTACGGTGCAGATGGAGATGGGCTATTGTATCTCGGGTGGACAGGCATCCAGATCCTTGAGTGGAGCCGAGTATTAGTAGTTTTTTGTTTATGAGTGGATTGTAGTGAGGCTATCATGTACCGGGCTTAAGCCCGTTTTCACTTTCTGGTGTGGACTATTTATTTGTCATGTGATTTCCTCCTTTATTCTATTGTGGACTTGGATGCTTACATTTTCATTCATTATACATTCTGTTGATGGTGATCGATTTGGCCGGCAGGATCGGCGTTTTGTAGTGATGACCTTCCTGGGTGTGAAGGTGTCACCGCAAAGCGGTGTTTCTGGGCCTAAGACCTCGGTGGTTGTTGCAAAAAAAATGGGGTCTTATAAGTGGTATCAGAGGGAAACTTTGATCCGACAGAATTTAGTCCACAAAACATGGGACACCACGCGTGGGCTTAGTTTGAGGACAAACTAGTAGCGGAAGCAATGTTGTGGCCATGTGAGGAATCACGTGCAATGCTCACAAGTAACAAAGAGTTTTAGGTCAATTTACTAAACTTAAGACCATCTTTTGTAGGGTGCGACGAATCCTCCCCTGCTGGAGGGGACACCTCCAGCCCCGAATGTGATTCCACCCCCGCCAGCTCCGACCCCGTTGCAGCAGACGGAGCTGGGACAAACTTTGACCGCCATATTGGAGGACTTTAGGGCACAGTAGGCTTCGGCTCCTCAGCCGAGCCCCGGAGCAAACTGGTTGAGTGCATTCTGGGGCCTTGCCCCACCATCATACTTGGTGACAGAGACGGCAGTGCGCACAGAGTAGTGGCTAGACATTATGTACGAGATGTTGGTGGGAATACAGTGCCCGGTGGACCTCGTAGTATCGTTGGTGGTTTCTTGTCTGGAGTCGCATGCGAAGAGGTGGTGGAAATCGGTGATGGACACCACTTATGCGGGAGTGGAGATCACGGACATTACTTGGGAGAAGTTTATGGCGGCACTACTGGAGAATTTTGTGTCGCAATCCGCAAGGGATGAATTGGAGGATAGATTCTTGCAGTTGAAGCAAGGGAACAGGACAGTTCTGGAATATGACCAGGAGTTTACTCATTTCGCCCGGTTTGCGGATTCTTACAAGCTGGATGACGTGGGTTACGCCAAGAGGTTCTACAAGGGCCTCCGTGATGACCTGAGGCAGGCCCTCTTGTTCGTGTCTGGTTGTACCATGGCCAGGATCTTGGGGATGGCCAAGAAGCTGGAGGCGGACCAGCTTGCAGTCCGGGGCAGGAAGAGACACGGGGATGATGCGGTGCTAGGAGGGAGAAGAGACCCGCAGAGGTGCCGGGTCATGGGAGTGAGAAGGAACGGGGATCAACCCTGCCAGGAGGAAAGGCATGAACCAAGGGAGCAGGCATTGCTGGCTCCGCAATCGCTACAGATGAGGGAGGTGCCCAGGATAGGGCAGGGACCACCCCCACCACTGCTGTGCTATCACTGCCATCAGCCAGGGCACATTAAGAGTAATTTCCCTATGAGGAATGGGGCCACACCTGCTGCACAGGGTAGCCCACCGGCTCACCAGATGGGAGGTCGTGGACGTGGTCACGGACGCAGATTTCAGGTCGGTGAACACAGGCAGGATGGGGAGCAGGTCTACGCTCTGGACATAGCGCAGCCTTGGAACCCGAACAGGGTTATTGCAGGTATGAGAGTAATTTATAATATTCATGTAGAATAATTACACAACCTAGGTTAGAAAACTTTAAACCTAAGATGTTTTTCCTTTAACTAATTTAGGAATAGGGATGGTATGCGGCAAACCTGCCCGTACCCTGTTCGACATGGGGGCATCACAAAACTGTGTCGGAGGATTTCATCAAGGATCTCGGACAGATTCAATATTATACGGGAGATTCCAGGAGGGTGTGTCTCCCCAATGGGATGGAGATCCAGTCCACAGAGAAGTGCCTCCTGATGGTTACCATAGACGGGGTAACACTCGAGGCCCCGGCGACGATCCTGAGAATGCCGGACTTCGACCTTGTCTTGGGCAAGACATGGCTTGTCTGGAACCTTGCCCAGATTGACTGCCCGGCGAGGAGGGTCGTGCTGAGACACGGTGACACTTATACGACATTCGAAGGTACTACTTCGGTTTCCCGCAGTCTCCTTTCATCTATTCAGGCCGTCAAGGCCCACCTACAGGGAGACGAGGTATATCAGGTGTTGTTCGAGATGACTGAGGAGAAGTACCCGATTGCTAGCATTCCGATGGTCTGTGACTACGCCGATGTATTTCCGGAGAAGCTACCAGGACTGCCTCCGCAGAGGGAGAAGGACTTTCAGATTCAGTTGGTTCCAGGGGCTAAGCCGGTATCCAAGGCCCCTTATCGGATGGCCCCAAGAGAGCTGGCAGAATTTCGGACACAGTTGCAGGAGTTGGTGGAAGCAGGATTCGTCAGACCGATTTCCTTACCATGTGGAGCTACGGTCCTATTCGTGAAGAAGAAGGATGGCACTCTTCGCCTGTGCATCGACTATCGAGCACTAAACAGGTTGACCGTCCGAAATACCTATCCGCTCCCAAGGATAGATGAGTTGTTCGATCAGCTGGAGGGAGCCCATTATTTCTCGAAGCTGTACTTGAGGTCAAGCTACTACCAACTGCAGATCCAGGAGGAGGATATTCCAAAGACGGCCTTCAGTAGCAGATATGGACTGTATGAGTTCATCGTGATGCCATTCGGGCTCACGAATTCTACATCAGCGTTTATGAGCCTCATGAACCGGGTCTTCGAGACTTATTTAGATGTGTTTGTCATAGTATTCATAGACGACATACTTATCTACTCTAGGATGGACGAGGACCATGCACGACACCTGACACTGACTTTGGAGAGATTGCGAGAGCATCGCCCCTATGCAAAGTTCAGCAAGTGTCAGTTCTAGTTGAAGGAGGTGGCTTTCCTGGGCCACATTATCAGCGGATCTGGGTTAGCGGTAGACCCTGCAAAGGTACAGGAAGTCGGGGATTGTCCACCACTGAAGACGGCCACGGACGTGCGGAGTTTCCTGGGCCTTGCCGGTTATTACCGAAAATTTATGGAGGGGTTTTCTCGGATTGCCCTTCCACTCACTTCATTGATGAAGAAGGACGTACCCTTTGTATGGACGCCACAGTATGAGGCAGCCTTCCAGGAGTTAAAGAATAGACTCATCTCAGCCCCTATTCTAGCCCTTCCATCTGGGAAGGAAGGATTCCAGGTTTATACCGACGCATGATATCAGGGGATGGGAGCGGTGCTGATGCAGAACGGACACGTCATAGCATATGCCTCTCGCCAGTTGAAGACCCATGAGAAGAACTATCCAATGCACGACCTGGAGATGGGAGCAGTTGTATTCGCATTGAAGATATGGCGACACTACCTCTACGGAGTCCAATGTGATATATACTTAGATCATAAGAACCTTAAGTACGTGGACACGCAGAAGGAACTGAATATCAGGCAGAGGCGGTGGGTGGAGTTTCTATCTGACTATCAGTACGAGATGCACTACCACCCGGGGAAGGCGAACGTGGTAGCAGATGTACTTAGTAAGAGAGCCGCCACAGTGGGAGCAGAGCCTCAACTGATGTCTATGGAACTGCTGCAGAGACTAGAGGACATGAATATTACTCTGGTGTCGTCTGATGACCCTGAGCTCTATGAGGAGTACTTAGCTGCGATGGGCATCACCGATGAGATCAGAGACCGAGTCAGAGAGGGACATAGGCAGGATACCAAGATAGAGCCCATCTTCCAGGCCATAGAGGCAGGCACTACAGGAGACTACATACTGAGGGATGGCCTGGTGTGCTTCAGAGGACGGTTGTTTATACTGGAGGGAGAGAAGACCCGGGAGGACATTATGACGGAGGCGCACTGCAGCCGGTATTCTTTGCACCCGGGGATCACAAAGATGACGGTTGATTTGAGGAAGACTATGTTCTGGACGGGAATGAAGAAGGATATCACTTACTTCGTTACCCATTGTGAGACATGTCAGCTAGTGAAGGCAGAGTGCAGGAACCCCGCAGGACTATTGCAGCCACTCCTGGTGCTGGAGTGGAAGTTTGATGACGTAGTCTTGGACTTCATACAAGGGCTTCCCCGGTCTCGGTCAGGGAACGACTCGATCTGGGTGATCGTTGATCGGTTGACGAAGGTGGCTCAATTTATGCCAATCAGGAAGGATGATTCAGTGGGAGTTCTGTTTCGGAAGTTTGTGGAGCAGTTCATTCGCTACCATGGCGTGCCCAGGTCAATAGTGTTAGATCATGATGGGCGGTTTACATCCAGGGTGTGGCGGTCAGTTCAGGCATACTTGGGCACCCGACTGACCTTTAGCACAGCCTTCCACCCTCAGATGGACGGGCAGACAGAGCGCACAAATCGGACATTGGAAGACCTGCTTTGTCTGTGCATTCTAGACCGAGGAGAGCCATGGGAGAAGATGCTGCCACTGGTAGAGTTCTCTTACAACAACAATCATCAGTCCAATATAGGTATGGCCCCCTATGAGGCTCTATATGGATGGAGGTGTAGGACTCCCCTGTCATGGATACAGGATGAGGACCCAAAGGTCCTGGGCTCAGAATTTATGGAGGACACCGAGGCCCAAGTGAGACTGATACGGGACCGGATGTTGTAGGCGCAGAGCAGACAGGCCAAATATTATGACACGCGACATAGATAGGTGGAGTTTCAGGTAGGAGATAGAGTGTTTTTGAAGATACGGCCGATGCACGGAGTCTCTCGAGTTCGCGGGTGAAGGAAGAAGCTCAGCCCGAGATACATGGGGCCCTACATGATACTGGAGCGGATCAGCCCCTTAGCATACAGGCTGGAGCTGCCACCAGAGCTGGAAGGCCTGCACGATGTTTTCCATGTCTCTTGCGTTAGGAGGGCCCTATTACGTCCAGAGCAGCAGATAGACACCACGGATGGGCCAGTAGCATCTGACCGGTCAGTGCACATGGAGCCGGTCCGGATTGATGACACGCGTATGCGAGTCTTATGCCGCAAAAAGGTCCTACTGGTCAAGGTTCTTTGGAGAAATCACGGCTAGGAGGAGCACACTTGGGAGCCCCAGGACTTGATGCAGCAGCGGTACCCGGAATTCTTCAGTCAGGTATCACTCTCAGCCTTTCGGGATGTTATAATTTTTCTTGCATACTTGAAACCGCGTAGGCCTAACTAGAATTTTGTGGAAGAAATTTTTTGTTATATATTGGGATTTGTAACATCCCATTTCCGACTAGACCCCCAAGGGTGGTTTTGGTTATGTTAAAACCCTAGGAAGCCCAAGGGACCAAGTGAAGAAGGACAAGGTAAAGATCACCTTGGTCTGCCTATAGCTCGGCCTTATATCAGCAAGGGGAGATCTGAACCGTCAGATCCTCTAGAAACAAATAAACAGCCACACAAATTCCCTGAAAACAACTCTTCCGGGTCTGACACGCCCGTGTCGGCCCAAACACGTACGTGTCGCCAGGCGTGTCGTCGGCCCGACGATCGTCGAGCTCAGATCGACGATCGTCGAGTTCAATTCGTAGAATAGGTGGGGAACACGCCCCCGACATGCCCGTTTCGCCAGGCATATCGTCAGCGCGACGATCTTCGAGCTCAGGTCCACGATCATCGAGCTCATTTCGTAGAACAGGGGGGAACACGCCCCCGACATGCCAGCTTCGCCAGGCGTGTCATCATCCCGACGATCGTCGAGCTCAGGTCGACGATTGTCGAACTCAGTTCGAGGATCATCGAGCTCATTTCGTAGAAGTGGGGGGGGGGACACATCCCCGACACGCCCGTGTAGCCAGGCGTGTCGTTAGCCCGACGATCGTCGAGCTCAGGTCGACGATCGTCGAGATCATTTCGTAGAACAGGGGGGAACACGCCCTAGACACGCCCGTGTCGCCAGGCGTGTCGTCAGCCCGACGATGGTCGAGATCTAGTCGACGATCGTCGAGCTCATTTTGTAGAATAGGGGGGAACACGCCCCCGACATACCCGTGTCGCCAGGTGTACAACCTCGGGCTCGCAAAGATCCCTCAAGAAGCAAACAGAGCGAGATAGGCAAAGGGGACTAGGAGGGCACACTCGCAAGCGGCGAGATGATGGGCTCTCCAAGGGGCAAAATGGCCCCACCCAGAGGCGAGAGGGCCTCTAGAAGCGAGATGACCTCCAAGGGCGAGAGGCTCCGGCGAGACGGGCGGTGGGTCCTTCTCGCCGGCAGGTTCCTTTCCTCTCGCTAGAGGGAGAGAAGGCTTTTCCTATCAAAGCAGGGGTTTTTTACTCTTCTACCCCGGGTATTTTTACCCTCTTACCCTTGGTGGACTGCGTATAGCTCCTCAGAACAGCGGAGTTCGGCTGTTGGCAGACCCAGCCAAGGGTACCCCGGTAATTTCAGGCCGGTGCAGTTTTGTTATTGGCAGTTCAGTTTCCGAAATCTATAAATAAGCCCATAGGGGTTCTTCAGAAGGGACTTTTTTCCAAACTCTTAAGAGGATTGATTTGGCACAGTCTTCTGAGGAACTCCAAGCCCAGCTTTTGGCTTTGGAGGGGAAGCTCTCTGTGACCTTCCGGGTAAGCGGTGGGACCTCCCTGCTGCGGCTTTGGGCCAGTTTTCCTTAGTCCTTCACGACCAGTCGGAGGTCGAGCTTGGACCAAGTAGGTGTCGGCTACGCCCTAATTTTGTGAACATTCGTCGGAGTCAAATTTTGGCTTCAACAGTTCTGGTGCGGTGAGCGTGGAAGTAGCCGGGTCAAGAAAAGTTTGAGTTTGGTCCTATGGCAGGAGGTGAAGGAGAGGGGTCTGGTTCTGGAGGTTCCCCCTCCCAGGTAGAAGAGGCGACAAGGAAAATGCTGGAGGACTTCAGGCGAGAGGTCATGCAAACCATAAGCTTGGCCTTCTCGGCAAGGAGCGAGTGGGTGACACCTCAGGTCCCGATCGAGGTTGTCCCGCTTTTAGGCGAGAACGCCCCTGGTCAGCGCCCGGGGAAGGAAGTCCCCGCGGAGGCTGGCGAGAGGGACGTGGCGGCGCGAGAGCTCTTCCCAGGCCAGCGTCCCGGGAAGGAGATCCCAGCAGAAGAAGGCGATAAGGAGGCAGCTGTGCGAGAGCTATTCCCCGGGCACGGTCTCGCAGATCGGGCCAGCCAGCCGAGGCCGCGAGACGTGCCCTCTCCGCAAGCAGTCGGCGAGAGCCCGTTTAGTGAACTTGTCGTCTCGGCTCCGGTGCCGGAGGGGTTCCGGGAGCCCGACATGTCCTACTACTCGGGGAAGGACGATCCGGTACTGCATGTATAATGGTTTGAGGATGTGGTTTCGATCAGACAGATGACGGATGCGTTTAAGTGTCGACTGTTTGCCATCACCTTGAAGGAGAAGGCGCGAGATTGGTTCCATCAGTTACCGGCAAGATCGATTTATTGTTTCGAGGATCTGCGGAGGGGTTTCTTATTGAGGTTTTCAACATCGAAGAAGCGTAAGAAGGAGGCAGAGTGCTTGTTCTCGGTAAGGCAGAGCCAGGATGAAACGTTGGGGCACTACGTGGATCGGTTTCAAGAGGAGATCCTCCAGGTCCAGGAGGTCCCTGGGTATACGCTGATGCTTGCATTCACCCTGGGACTGAGGCCAGGCTTCTTCAGCATGGAGTTGAAAAGGGTGCCCCCCTCTCTTTTGAGGAGCTTATGGAGAGGGCGGCAAAGGAGACGGATTTCGAGAGGGCCAATCCGGCGTTTGCAAGGAGGTTAGCCAGGTTGGCGGAGGATGACGCAAAGGAGCCAGGAGCAGGGAAGCAGAAGGAGCAGAGGGGGAAGAGAGAAAAAGGAGGGAGGAACCCCGAGGCCAGGGGAACCAAGGGCAGAACCATCGGGGGGCCCGAGAGCCGAACAACCGGATAGGTTGGAGGCCTCAGGAGGGTCACCCCCAGGAGTTAGGAGGAGGCTTCCGGGGAAGTGATAACTTCCGGGAGCCAAGGAGGTTCGATCAACCAGCATGGAGACAGGGGGTGAGGGATCGTTTTCAGCATCAGCAGGAGGCAATGGGGATCGGACGAGGAAGAGGAGCTCGAGGAGGAGGAAGAAGAGGAAGAGGAGAAGGGAGAAGGGGTGGGGTGGCGTTACCTTTCTGTGACTTTCATCAGGAGAGAGGTCACACTACAGCCACGTGCCCAGAATTCTTGGAGATCAGAGAGGCCAGAGGTTTGAGGAGACAGGATCCGCCGGTGAGGATCGAGGAAATGCAGCAAGGGGAGGCGGAAGACAGGTGCGAGGACCGGGTGGATGTAGGAACCCGGGGAGGGATCGGGGCCATCCATGGGGGGATTGGGATCGAGGCCACCCGGAAGGGGAGCTTCCAGACCATGTTCCGAAAGGGGGTAGCCTCAACCTCCCAAACTCCACCCCCGCTAGAAAAAATTACCTTCTCTTCAGAGGATATACCGGAGTATGAGGACCCATTCTGCGATGCCTTGGTAATCCAGACGGCGGTGGAAAACTTTACGGTCTCCAAGATCCTGGTGGATAACGGGAGCTCCGTAAATGTGATTTTTAAGAAGGCCTTCGATGAAATGCAGGTGGAAGCCAAGAGGGTTTTGGCCTCGGATGGACCGTTGTTCGGGTTCTCCGGGGAGAGGAAAGAAGTGGAAGGGGGAGTAGGGCTGCACGTGAGGTTGGGGGGTGTATCACGGAACTGCCGGTTCGTGATTGTAGATGCCCCGAGCAGCTACAGCGCCATCTTTGGGCGACCCCTCATCAGCGCCTTTCGCTGCGTCCCCTCCTCATTCCATCAATGTCTCAAGTTTAACAACGGAGGGGTGCAGGTCAGGGCCAGGGGAGATCCAAAAGTGGCGAGGAAGTGTTACGTCACAGCGGTTAACACCATATCTTGGATGGCAGAGGCGGAGGAGTTGGAGAAGAAGATGGCAGCGCAAGAAGAAGCTGTCGGGGAAAAGGAGGTGAGCCCAAAGGAAGAAAGAGAAGGAGCCGGAGAGGAAGTCGGGGGAGAGGAGACCGAGAAGCAGCAAGAAGGAGGTGTGCAGGAGGCTCATGGCGAAGTTGAGGTCGAGCAGCAACAGGAAGGCCCGGAGGGGGCAATGGAGATTGAGGAGCGGAGGGGAGGAGATGTGCAGGAAGTACGGAGGAGCGGGGAGTTGGAGCCACGGGAAAGAATGCAGGAGAAAGTGGGACATGAAGGGGCAAAGGAGGAAGCCCGAAGGGAGATGGAAATTGAGCAGCAACAGGACGAGGTGATAGTGGTTGAGGGAGCAGGAGGGGAGGAAGAGATGGAAGAAGAAGCAGGGGACGGCTGGGAGCAGTCGCGGTTGGAGGTGGCAGAGGAAGTAGTAGAGGTGGAGGTCCGCACCAGCCAGGGGTAGGTACGAAGAGTACGAATCAGCGGGGGCTTGAGTCCCGAAGACCAGGAGCAGATGCGGGCCTGCATTCAGGGCAACGTCGACGTCTTCGCTTGGAGCGCGGCGGACATGCCAGGCATTGACGCGGACGTGGCCTGCCATCGCCTAAATCTGGACCCTCGGACGTGCCCCATACGCCAGAAAATGAGGGCCATCGCCACCAAGCTGGAGGAGCCCATTCGAGAGGAGGTCAAGAAGCTCCTGGAGGCGGGCTTCATCTCAGAGATCCAGTACCCAGGCTGGATCTCCAATGTTGTAATGGTGAAGAAAGGGGGGGGGGAAATGGAGGATGTATATTGACTTTTCATTATTGAATAAATCGTGCCCCAAGGATTGCTACCCCCTACCTCGAATCGACGCGCTGGTTGATTCAGCCGTTGGTTTTTCTGTTATGAGTTTTCTGGATGCTTTTTCAGGTTACCATCAGATCCGGATGCACCCTCCTGACGTCAAGGACATCTCCTTCATCACCAGGGAAGGGTGCTTTAGTTATAACATGATGCCCTTCGGGTTAAAGAACGCGGGAGCGACATACCAACGGATGATGGATCGAGTTTTCCAGGGCCAGAGGGGTCGGAACCTAGAAGTCTACGTTGATGATCTTATGGTAAAGAGCAAGGGGGTGAACTCGCATCTCCAGGATCTGGAGGAGACGTTTGCCACCTTGAGAAAGTTCAAAATGAGGTTGAACCCCTTGAAGTGTGTTTTCGGGGCTAGTCGTGGGAAGTTCCTCGGGCACCTTCTGACCCCGGCAGGGGTAGAACCTAATCCTGATAAAGTAAAAGCCATTCTGGAGCTAGAATCACCGCGAAACGCTAAGGAGGTACAGCACTTGACAGGAAAGCTGGCCGGCCTTAGCAGATTCCTCTCTAGGTCAGGAGAGAAGTGCTCACCTTTCTTTAAAGTGCTACAAGGGAATCAGAGATTTGAATGGACAGCGGAGTGCGAGGAAGCTTTTCAAAAATTGAAGGAGCAACTCTCCCGGGCTACTCTGCTTCAAAGCCCTGAAGAGGGGGAAGATCTGACCTTGTACCTAGGAGTGGGAGCAGAGGCGGTGAGCTCCGTCCTAGTCAGAGAAGAGGGAAAAAAGCAGCTGCCCATTTATTATGTTAGCAGGATCCTAAGGAAGGCAGAGCTTCGTTACCCTATCCTAGAAAAGCTGGCATACGCCTTGGTAGTTTCAGCCAGGAAGCTCCGGCCATATTTCCAAGCACATTCGATTAGAGTGGTGACGGACCATCCTCTTCGAAAGATTTTTGAAGGAGTAGAGCACTCGGGTAGGCTGGCCAAGTGGTCTATCGAGTTGAGCGAATTCAACATTTCGTTCGTACCAAGGCTCTCCATTAAGGCACAGGTGGTGGCCGACTTCTTGGCAGACTATGTCGCGGAGGTCGGGGGCGAGGAGCCGCAGCAGCCAGAAGCATGGAAGATAATGGTCGACGGGGCCTCAGGAAAGCACTCCCTTGGAGCAGGGGTGATATTGACAAGTCCTCAGGGAGTGATCATAAAACAAGCAGTCGCCTTGCATTTCCCCACAACCAACAACCAAGCAGAATACGAGGCAGTGATAGCAGGCCTTCGCTTGGCTAAGGAGCTCGAGATCAAGGACGTGGAGGTTTTCACGGACTCATTGGTGGTGGCGTCTCAGATACGTGGAGAGTTCGAGGCCCGGGAGCCCACCCTGGTAAATTATTTGTCCAAGGTTAGGACGATCATCGGGGGGTTCCGGACGTTCTCCATCCAACACGTCCCCAGAGAAGAGAACACTACTGCCGATCAATTGGCCAAGTTCGGACCATGGGAAGGGGGTGCCCTGACTGATTTATTCCATCCAGCGATTGAAGAGGGGGAGCTAATGGAGGTGGATCGGCAACCCTCGTGGGTAGATCCTTTCGTTACCTTCTTTCTGACAGGAACCCTCCCTGAAGGGGTCAAGGAGGCATGAAACTTCCGCCATAAGGTGGCCCACTATCTCATGCATAAAGGAGGATTACACCGGAGGATGCTTTCGGGTCTCCTGGCTCGATGCGTGACGGAAGAGGAGACCAGGCACATTCTGGAGGAGGTGCACTCAGGGGAATGTGGTAGTCATTCCGGAGGGAGGACATTGGAAGCAAGGGTGGTCAGACAAGGGTACTTCTGGCCCACCCTAAGGAAGGACGCGACAGAGTTTGCGAGGAAGTGTCGGAAGTGCCAGCTCTACGCCCCCCTCCAGCTCTTGCCGGCTCAAAGGCTCCGAAGCATCACAACACCATGGCCTTTCGCCATTTGGGGAATAGATCTAGTTGGGCCTTTCCCTCCAGCTAGTGGACAAAGAAGATTTCTCCTGGTTATGATAGATTACTTCTCCAAGTGGCTGGAGGTCAAGGCGCTAGCAAAGGTGTCCTCCCAAGTCATCAGAAACTTCGTTTGGGGGGAGATCATCTGCAGGCACGGGCTACCTCAAGCCGTCGTCACGGATAACGGCCCCCAGTTTGCTAGCGAAGAGTTCATCAGCTTCTGCACTCAGCTGGGCGTCGACCTCAGGTTTGCCTCTGTCCACCACCCCAGGAGCAACGGTCAGGTGGAGGCAGCAAACAAGATTATCGTTAACCTGCTAAAGAAAAAGGTAGAGAATCTGAGAGGGAATTGGGTGGAGCAGCTCCCCTCGGTCCTATGGGCTCTGAGAACAACCCCGAATACGGCCACTGGCGAGACCCCTTTCAAGCTTTCTCATGGTTGTGAGGCGGTACTACCGGTGGAGTTCGAGGTCAGATCCCCACGGGTCGTGGCTGCAGGTGATGGGGACGAGGCGTGGAGGACGGAAAACGAAGAAGGCCTGCGCCTCTCACTAGACCTTACAGAGGAGCTGCGAGACGTAGCAACCATCAGACAAGAGGAGATCAAGCGTCGAATGGCAAGGCACTTCGACAAACATATCAGGATAAAGCAATTCGCGGAGGGAGAGCTAGTGCTAAAGAAGGTTGATGCGGCAGGGAGGTCCGCCCCGGTGGGAAAGCTCAATCCAAATTGGGAGGAGCCTTATATTGTAGAGAGAGTGCTGAAAGCAGGGGGTTACTACCTCCATGATGTGGAGGGTAGGACCTTGAACCATTCCTGCAGTGGGGATGACTTAAAACGCTACTACCCATAAGGGGGGAGAGCGGAAGACATGTACTCAAAGCATAATTAATACAATGTACTTCTCAAATTATTTCTCGTTCATTATTTCTCGAGGAATCCTAATATTAGGAAAAGGGATCTTCATCGGCACCCCGAGCTCGGCTCGGCCCCAGGTAGACCCGCTGCGCAGGCTCCCATCTAGCTGGCAGGTCCGAAGGCTCGCCTGTGGGGGTTTGGTTTTGTGTTGAGATCTTCATCGGCACCCCGAGATCGGCTCGGCCCTAGGTAGACCCTCTGCGCAGGCTCCCATCTAGCTGGCAGGTCCGAAGGCTCGCCTGTGGGGGATAGGTTTTGAGTTGAGATCTTCATCGACACCCCGAGCTCGGCTCGGCCCCAGGTAGACCCGCTGTACAGGCTCCCATCTAGCTGGCAGGTCCGAAGGCTCGCCGGTAGGGGATAGGTTTTGTGTTGAGATCTTCATCGGCACCCCGAGCTCGGCTCGGCCCCAGGTAGACCCGCTGTGCAGGCTCCCATCTAGCTGGCAGGTCCGAAGGCTCGCCTGTGGGGGATAGGTTTTGTGTTGAGATCTTCATTGGCACCCCGAGCTCGGCTCGGCCCCAGGTAGACCCGCTGCGCAGGCTCCCATCAAGCTGGCAGGTCTGAAGGCTCGCCTGTGGGGGATAGGTTTTGAGTTGAGATCTTCATCGGCACCCCGAGCTCGGCTCGGCCCCAGGTAGACCGCTGCGCAGTCTCCCATCTAGCTGGCAGGTCCGAAGGCTCGCCTGTGGGGGATAGGTTTTGAGTTAAGATCTTCATCGGCACCCCGAGCTCGGCTCGGCCCCAGGTAGACCCGCTGCGCAGGCTCCCATCTAGCTGGCAGGTCCGAAGGCTCGCCTGTGGGGGATAGGTTTTGTGTTGAGATCTTCATCGGCACCCCGAGCTCGGCTCGGCCCCAGGTAGACCCGCTGCGCAGGCTCCCATCTAGCTGGCAGGTCCGAAGGCTCGCCTGTGCGGGATAGGTTTTGTGTTGAGATCTTCATCGGCACCCCGAGCTCGGCTCGACCCCAGGTAGACCCGCTGCGCAGGCTCCCATCTAGCTGGCAGGTCCGAAGGCTCGCCTGTGGGGGATAGGTTTTGAGTTGAGATCTTCATCGGCACCCCGAGCTCGGCTCGGCCCCAGGTAGACCCGCTGCGCAGGCTCCCTCTAGCTGGCAGGTTCGAAGGCTTGCCTGTGGGGGATAGGTTTTGTGTTGAGATCTTCATCGGCACCACGAGCTCGGCTCGGCCCCAGGTAGACCCGCTGCGCAGGCTCCCATCTAGCTAGCAGGTCCGAAGGCTCGCCTGTGGGGGATAGGTTTTGTGTTGAGATCTTCATCGGCACCCCGAGCTCGGCTCGGCCCCAGGTAGACCCGCTGCGCGGGCTCCCATCTAGCTGGCAGGTCCGAAGGCTCGCCTGTGGGGGATAGGTTTTGAGTTGAGATCTTCATCGGCACCCCGAGCTCGGCTCGGCCCCAGGTAGACCCGCTGCGCAGGCTCCCATCTTGCTGGCAGGTCCGAAGGCTCGCCTGTGTGGGATAGGTTTTGAGTTGAGATCTTCATCGGCACCCCGAGCTCGGCTCGGCCCCAGGTAGACCCGCTGCGCAGGCTCCCATCTAGCTAGCAGGTCCGAAGGCTTGCCTATGGGGGATATGTTTTGTGTTGAGATCTTCATCGGCACCCCGAGCTCGGCTCAGCCCCAGGTAGACCCGCTGTGCAGGCTCCCATCTAGCTGACAGGTCCGAAGGCTCGCCTGTGGGGGATAGGTTTTGTGTTGAGATCTTCATCGGCACCCCGAGCTCGGCTCGGCCCTAGGTAGACCCGCTGCGCAGGCTCCCATCTAGCTGGCAGGTCCGAAGGCTCGCCTGTGGGGGATAGGTTTTGAGTTGAGATCTTCATCGGCACCCCGAGCTCGGCTCGGCCCCAGGTAGACCCGCTGCGCAGGCTCCCATCTAGCTGGCAGGTCCGAAGGCTCGCCTGTGGGGGATAGGTTTTGTGTTGAGATCTTCATCGGCACCCCGAGCTCGGCTCACCCCGCAGGTGGCAGAGGCCCCGATCTTCATCGGCACCCCGAGCTCGGCTCGGTCCCAGGTAGACCCGCTGCGCAGGCTCCCATCTAGCTGGCAGGTCCGAAGGCTCGCCTGTGGGGGATAGGTTTTGTGTTGAGATCTTCATCGGCACCCCGAGCTCGGCTCGGCCCCAGGTAGACCCGCTGCGCAGGCTCCCATCTAGCTGGCAGGTCCGAAGGCTCGCCTGTGGGGGATAGGTTTTGAGTTGAGATCTTCATCGGCACCCCGAGCTCGGCTCGGCCCAGGTAGACCCGCTGCGCAGGCTCCCATCTAGCTGGCAGGTCCGAAGGCTCGCCTGTGGGGGATAGGTTTTGTGTTGAGATCTTCATCGGCACCCCGAGCTCGGCTCGGCCCCAGGTAGACCCGCTGCGCAGGCTCCCATCTAGCTGGCAGGTCCGAAGGCTCGCCTGTGGGGGATAGGTTTTGTGTTGAGATCTTCATCGGCACCCCGAGCTCGGCTCGGCCCCAGGTAGACCCGCTGCGCAGGCTCCCATCTAGCTGGCAGGTCCGAAGGCTCGCCTGTGGGGGATAGGTTTTGTGTTGAGATCTTCATCGGCACCCCGAGCTCGGCTCGGCCCCAGGTAGACCCGCTGCGCAGGCTCCCATCTAGCTGGCAGGTCCGAAGGCTCGCCTGTGGGGGATAGGTTTTGTGTTGAGATCTTCATCGGCACCCCGAGCTCGGCTCGGCCCCAGGTAGACCCGCTGCGCAGGCTCCCATCTAGCTGGCAGGTCCGAAGGCTCGCCTGTGGGGGATAGGTTTTGTGTTGAGATCTTCATCGGCACCCCGAGCTCGGCTCGGCCCCAGGTAGACCCGCTGCGCAGGCTCCCATCTAGCTGGCAGGTCCGAAGGCTCGCCTGTGGGGGATAGGTTTTGAGTTGAGATCTTCATCGGCACCCCGAGCTCGGCTCGGCCCCAGGTAGACCCGCTGCGCAGGCTCCCATCTAGCTGGCAGGTCTGAAGGCTCGCCTGTGGGGGATAGGTTTTGTGTTGAGATCTTCATCGGCACCCCGAGCTCGGCTCGGCCCCAGGTAGACCCGCTGCGCAGGCTCCCATCTAGCTGGCAGGTCCGAAGGCTCGCCTGTGGGGGATAGGTTTTGTGTTGAGATCTTCATCGGCACCCCGAGCTCGGCTCGGCCCCAGGTAGACCCGCTGCGCAGGCTCCCATCTAGCTGGCAGGTCCGAAGGCTCGCCTGTGGGGGATAGGTTTTGAGTTGAGATCTTCATCGGCACCCCGAGCTCGGCTCGGCCCCAGGTAGACCCGCTGCGCAGGCTCCCATCTAGCTGGCAGGTCCGAAGGCTCGCCTGTGGGGGATAGGTTTTGAGTTGAGATCTTCATCGGCACCCCGAGCTCGGCTCGGCCCCAGGTAGACCCGCTGCGCAGGCTCCCATCTAGCTGGCAGGTCCGAAGGCTCGCCTGTGGGGGATAGGTTTTGTGTTGAGATCTCATCGGCACCCCAGCTCGGCTCGGCCCCAGGTAGACCCCGAGCTCCCATCTCGGCAGGTCCGAAGGCCCCTGTGGGGGATAGGTTTTGTGTTGGATCTTCATCGGCACCCCGAGATCGGCTCGGCCCCAGGTAGACCCGCTGCGCAGGCTCCCATCTAGCTGGCAGGTCCGAAGGCTCGCCTGTGGGGGATAGGTTTTGAGTTGAGATCTTCATCGGCACCCCGAGCTCGGCTCGGCCCCAGGTAGACCCGCTGCGCAGGCTCCCATCTAGCTGGCAGGTCCGAAGGCCCCTGTGGGGGATAGGTTTTGTGTTGAGATCTTCTCGGCTCGGCTTGGCCCCAGGTAGACCCGCTGCGCAGGCTCCCATCTAGCTGGCAGGTCCGAAGGCTCGCCTGTGGGGGATAGGTTTTGTGTTGAGATCTTCATCGGTACCTCGAGCTCGGCTCGGCCCCAGGTAGACACGCTGCGCAGGCTCCCATCTAGCTGGCAGGTCCGAAGGCTCGCCTGTGGGGGATAGGTTTTGTGTTGAGATCTTCATCGGCACCCCGAGCTCGGCTCGGCCCCAGGTAGACCCGCTGCGCAGGCTCCCATCTAGCTGGCAGGTCCGAAGGCTCGCCTGTGGGGGATAGGTTTTGAGTTGAGATCTTCATCGGCACCCCGAGCTCGGCTCGGCCCCAGGTAGACCCGCTGCACAGGCTCCCATCTAGCTGGCAGGTCCGAAGGCTCGCCTGTGGGGGATAGGTTTTGAGTTGAGATCTTCATCGGCACCCCGAGCTCGGCTCGGCCCCAGGTAGACCCGCTGCGCAGGCTCCCATCTAGCTGGCAGGTCCGAAGGCTCGCCTGTGGGGGATAGGTTTTGTGTTGAGATCTTCATCGGCACCCCGAGCTCGGCTCGGCCCCAGGTTGACCCGCTGCACAGGCTCCCATCTAGCTGGCAGGTCCGAAGGCTCGCCTGTGGGGGATAGGTTTTGTGTTGAGATCTTCATCGGCACCCCGAGCTCGGCTCGGCCCCAGGTAGACCCGCTGCGCAGGCTCCCATCTAGCTGGCAGGTCTGAAGGCTCGCCTGTGGGGGATAGGTTTTGAGTTGAGATCTTCATCAGCACCCCGAGCTCGGCTCGGCCCCAGGTAGACCCGCTGCGCAGGCTCCCATCAAGCTGGCATGTTCGAAGGATCGCCTGTGGGGGATGGGGTTGGGTCAAGCTATCTCTATCAACATCAAACTGACAAGGCAGAATTCATTTTGGCAGAATAGGGTAAAAAGTCCCCTTAAGCGGCACTACACCTTAGTATCCCAACTTAGTCCTAAAGTACAAAAATAAACAAAGGGAAAAAAGGGGGGTGGAGCAGGGCAGGTGACAGCACTCGCAGTGGATGGCTTTTGAGGTTCGTCTCGCCGTAGTGAAAGGGTACTCGCGAGGCAAGCCATTGCGCCAACTCGCGGACGTTAAGCGCGTCGAGAACCCGTCTCGCGTAGGACATAAAAACAGGAAAGTATATATATAGAAAGGTTACGCAGCGAGACTAAGTAGTAGCACCGTCCTGCAGGCAAAAAGCAAACCAGAGATTAACTTCACAAAAAATAAGAAATAAAAAATAGACAGCAAAACCGAGCACTCGCTCGTCACTTGGCAGATGCCACAAAATATAGTTTAAAGTCTTTACATCAGGAGGAGGAGAGAGTGATTATAAATCTTGGAGGCGGCGCATCAGTCCTCCTCGCCGGATGAAGAATCATCGCTCTCCTCGCTAAAGAGCTCGGGGACCAAGTCGCGCGCGGTTACTGTCTCAGAGTCGTCCTTCACGACCCCCAGGTCTTTCATCATTTGTAGGACCAGCTCATCCCCACGGACACCAGCGTCTCGGCATCGCTCCTCAACTTCCTCGTAGGAGTAGTGTGGCGGAGGTGTCCGGAAGGGCTCGCGGCGAGATGACGACGCGGCATCAGCCTGAAGGCGCGCGTTCTCAGCTGTCAGGACCCGGATCTCCTCTTCCAAAGCTGCCACGCACGAGCGAAGTTGTCCCGCCGTCTCGGCATCCTGTGGGATGACCTAGCATTTAGCCAAGAATCGTGGGAAAGGAAAGAACCAAGGGAAAAGAGAGTTATAGCTTACCACGCCGCCTTGGGCCTTCGCGAGGAGTGACTCGGCATCGGACAACCTTCTCGCTAGACCAGTATATTTCTACCGCTCCGCCTCCAGATTTTCCTCGCTGGCCTTCCATTTTGAATTGATGTAAATAAGGCGGCGAGAGGAGCAATGCGAGAACTCCAAGGCCCGCATTTGATGATGGCAGGTTTTTAGCACAAGGTCCTTGGTGGACTCGCTTTCGGGCGAAGCGGCGTCAAGGCCGCCATAGAGGCCATACCCTATGGCGAAGGCGTGGCTGGAAGGGACCTCTTGCTCTTTCCATGATGGAAGGAGGGTGGAAATGGACACGCGGTTGGCTTCCCGCCGCCACAGCAGAACCGGGTCACCGACGACATCGTGAACCACGGGACCCAGATTATAATTCATGTGAGAGGAGGGAGCGGGACGGCCAGAGGAGTCGCCCTCGCGACAGGAGGTAGCAGCCACCTGTTCAGGAGCAGCAGCTCGCGGGTTGGAAGCAGTAGCGGGAAGGCTGGAAGCAGCAGCAGGTTGACCAGAAAGCACCGTCTCGCGGATAGGCGAGACGGCCTGGTGATTAGGCGAGGGGGGCGGTAGAGTTTCCCCTATAGAGATAGGGCTCCCTTGAGGAGCCTTCCTCCTTTCCTTGGATATGACTATAGCCTTCTTCATCTTCTTTTTAGGATGGCTGGGGCGAGAGAGGATCGTGTCATCTCCAGGACGCTTCGGCGGGATAACCGCCAGGGACTCTCTCGCCGCCTCTGCCGCAGTATTGGCGAGATCAAGACCCTTGGAAGGGTGAATATTGCTCTTGTAAGGAGGGGATGCTGGAATATTTCGCTCACCTAAAAGCAAGCGGGGGTTAGAAAGAAGCGAGATGACGAATAGCCAAGAGAGAGGGATAGAAGAATACCCTCGCCCGGGAGCACTGGGAGAAGCGAATCGAGGCCTCGCCGCAAGAAGTTGACCTCGAAGTTCTTGCCAGCTAGATACTCGCACAACAGCTTCTCTGGCCTACTGACTTGGGGGGTGGCGTAGAAGCTCTCCGGCGGAGAGACCGGCGCGAGAGGGATGCCGTCGAAGTCAGCCCGGTCTCCCCGGATGAAGACAAATCAGGTGAGCCAGTGATGATTCTTGTTAGGCGTCTCGCATACCTTGACCCCCTGCCCAGTGAAGTACGAGACGCCATCGGTGTTGGCGTGGTAGATGAAAAGCTTGCGGAACGCCGTCAAGCTAAACTCGATGCGTTCCCGGCGCATATAGCAGGCAAACGCGATGAACACCGAAATCGCGTTAGGGTTGAACTGTGCCGGGACGACACCGAAGTACTTGAAGGTTGCTTCACCTCAGGCCAGAGGGGCAGTCGCAACCCCGCCTCGAAGTACGAGACGGGGAAGGCGAGTTCCCCAGGGTAGTATGTGTTGATGCACTCGCCGACCTTGGGGGGACGTGACTCGATCCCTTCCTCCAGATACTCGCGGGCAAACTTATCGTTGTCTTCCCCAGGGAACCGGCCGAGCGGGAAGTCATGGTCAGTAAACCTCTTCCCGCAGCGGCTACGCCCCTCACCCTCCTCCACTTTCTTCTTACCCATCTTCTTCGGCGAATTGGTCCTAGGCGAGACGAAGGTGGAATTAGGCGAGAATGGGTCGGCGAGACGGAGAGGTCAGAGGACCAAGACTTGGTTAACAGCGAAGGCGGAAAGTGCGGTATCTAATCCTGGACTAGGCATATTTATAACTGATGCAGGGCCAATGATTAAAAGGGCGGGAAAATGAGTGGGAGAGGAAGAGTCGACGCCTTTTCTCTCTCCTATGCCTCGAACGGCGCGACCCGTCACAATCAGGAAAAACTATAAATAAATATTTAGCATAAATTAAAAAGGAGGATTAAAAAAAGTGAGAAAAATTAAGCCTTGAAAAATATATATATGATCAGACATCATCCCACAGGAGGCCAAGCTCTCTGCGTGCGTTGGCGAGACTACCATTATTACAAATCTTGCGAGAAGAAGAAAAAGATGGATAGCGGGACGGACATTCTTCAGTATGGGCGCCATTCCCAGCGGCCGCCGCGAGCTCCCCCGCGAGGAGGTCTACTCCGCGAGTGGAAGGAGCGGATGGTTTTAAGACCACGCCGCGCGAGACGGAGCTGCATATCGGTCTCATTGATGATGGCCTCGGGGTCGGTGTCGTCGACATCCAACTCGGCATTGGCTCCAGAAGATAGACGAGCGCACTCGCCCTCCAGCGGCTCGATGCGCTTCTCCGCGGCCTGTTTGTCTAAAGTCAAGGAGTGGATGAGGCGCGCGTGCTTCCGGAAGAGCTCAGCCGTCTTCCGCTTCATCTCCACTGGATCTAAGGGATCGCCCAGATAGTCTTCAATCCCGTCTGCAGGAGGAGGCGAGACGGAGAGTTGCTTTGGCTACTCCTCAATAGGGGAGTTGGCCCGAGAATCTGCGCAAGGAGTGCAGGGGCAAGGTGGAAGAGGCACTCGCAGGAGAGAGTGAGAGTAGCGAAGGGGATTCAAAAGGGCGAGGGAAGGTCCCTTACCAGGATGGCGAGAGGTATCGGCGGCCGGGGAGGGGTCGTCCCTCCTCTCGCTGGGAGTAGTTGGAGGAGTAGATGAGGGCAGCGAATCAAGCTCCTCGCAACGGACAGCAGAACCATCTCGCGGACTCTTCGGGGACCGCGGAACCACAAGAGCCCCCTGAAAAAGCATTAGTCAACAAAAGAGCACCCGGTCGCGAAAACAACAGTGGTAATAGCGAGTAGCCACCTCTTTTTCCGTGGAGGGCGCATGGGGAGTGGGGACAGGTTTCAAAGCGATGTGAGACGAATCTACTGCTACAGGTGAAGGGCCCCCAGCCTTCGTCTTTTTTGAGCGAGACGACGGGCCGAGGGGACGAACCAGAGAGGAGGTAAAAGCATCCACGTTGGCCTTATGTTGCTCTCGCACCAGTGCGCGACGTTTGCAAAAACTTTGACTGTGCGTCATTCTGTAAAACCCGAGAACAGAGAAGAAGAAGAATATGCAGAGCGGGGCATCGGGAGTGCAGGGCAGGAGTCATATATTTATAGGCCCCGGTGGGGGCCTTAGAAGATTCCTCATAAATACGTTTTTTAATGCACCTTGAATAACGAGCCTCGGTTGAACATTCTTTTTGAGCTTAGAGTAATCTCAAAAAGAGCGGGGATTGTGTACAACCTCGGGCTCGCAAAGAGCCCTCAAGAAGCAAACAGAGCGAGGTAGGCAAAGGGGATTAGGAGGGCCCACTCGCAAGCGGCGAGATGATGGGCTCTCCAAGGGGCAAAATGGCCCCACCCAGAGGCGAGAGGGCCTCTAGAAGCGAGATGACCTCCAAGGGCGAGAGGCTCCGGCGAGACGGGCGGTGGGTCCTTCTCGCCGGCAGGTGCCTTTCCTCTCGCCAGAGGGAGAGAAGGCTTTTCCTATCAAAGCAGGGGTTTTTTACTCTTCTACCTCGGGTATTTTTACCCTCTTACCCTTGGTGGACTGCGTATAGCTCCTCAGAAAAGCGGAGTTCGGCTGTTGGCAGACCCAGCCAAGGGTACTCCGGTAATTTCAGGCCGGTGTAGTTTTGTTATTGGCAATTCAGTTTCCGAAATCTATAAATAAGCCCATAGGGGTTCTTCAGAAGGGACTTTTTTCCAGACTCTTAAGAGGATTGATTTGGCACAGTCTTCTGAGGAACTCCAAGCCCAGCTTTTGGCTTTGGAGGGGAAGCTCTCTGTGACCTTCCGGGTAAGCGGTGGGACCTCCCTGCTGCGGCTTTTGGCCAGTTTTCCTTAGTCCTTCACTACCAGTCGGAGGTCGAGCTTGGACCAAGTAGGTGTCGGCTACGCCCTAATTTTGTGAACATTCGTCGGAGTCAAATTTTGGCTTCAACACCAGGCGTGTCGTCATCTCGACGATCGTCGAGCTCATTTCATCGAGCACAGCTCGACGATCGTCAATTTCATTCCATAGAATAGAAGGGAACACGCCCACAAGACACGCCCGTGTCGAATGATACACGCCCGTGCACAGCCGTATCACCAGGCGTAACACGGCGGTTCTGGGAAGAATCGCCGTGAGGAGGAGAGAGAAATTAGGATGGAGAGTGAAGGAACGGTTCGTCAAAAGCCACATTTAATGGCTGAATTCAATTTCCCAGGGAAGGGGAGAAGTTTCCAGCCGTTTCCCCTGGCCATCAGACCCGATTCAGCCCCCTCCTCCATGGCCGAGCCTAGCCATTAATGGCTTTGAAGGACTTTAATGATCCAACCCCTCCTCTCCCAATTTGAGGCTTTAAACACCACCAGTGAGTTGAGAGGAGGCTTTCCCAATCCTTACCCGAAGAAACCGAGCCTCCCCATCTTGTTGTTGCAGAAGCCGAGCGACACAACCTTCAGAAATGGCTTCCCGGCAATCATCCCGACTTCAGGCCGCCGGCAAGGTCCAATCCTTCTCCTCTCTATACTTGTTAGATATAGATTTGTTTAGGTGGAGAAGTCGGGCTCAAACTAGCCGGATCGGAGAAATAATTTCCTTGAAATTCCATGAAAAATGGTGCTGAGAGTTTGCCGTAAATACACTCACGGATTTGGATGCCTGTCCACCCGAACTACACTGGCCTGTCTCCATCTGCACCGTACTCCGCTGGTGCTGCATCTCCTGCGGCTGCTCCCTGTCTCCCATCCTAGAGTGCCTAAAATGTGGTGGTCAAATGAACGTCAGTCAAACTAGACTCAATCAACAGTCCTCCACCCCTATACCCGTGGCTCCTAGGCACCGGGCGGAAGGAAGTGAAAAGGAGGACCAAATAGCAGGGCATAATCAAGAAGATGACAAATATCTTAACAGGAGTGTTATAACATTAAAAGTGCAGCAGGAGTTAATCAATAAAAGGTAATGTAGAGTAGTAAGGTAAGCATAAAGAACTGAAAGTAAGAACTGTACAAATAGTAATCAGTAACCATTGATTTATAGGGATTACCCCTATAGACCAAGGGGTCGTTCTGCAGGGCCTATCGTATAAACTGTCCCATACTAATTTATATGTTAGGTGTCAGGGGTTAAATTCAATGACTATGCTATGACATGCAAGTATGCTAGGGTATGAACATGCAAGTGCAACACACACATACGACTCTATGCGCACAGACCTTTAGTTCCCCAGTTTGGAGTTAGCTAAACTCTCAGGAGCCTCTCCTCGTGGCCAACAGAGACATTGGGTTGGTCCTCTCCACTCCTAGACTAGTAATCATACTACCCAGCCTAGCCCCTCTCGCACATTTCCGTACTATTCCTAGCAAACTAGCTAGTCTCCCCGAGTCAACGTACCGACGATGTTGTGATCGATCGTCCAATACCGAGGACCCACCACTGTTATTCACATGCAAGCTTGTATACTATACCTCACCTAAATCCCCGAGCCCCCAGCTCACCAAACCATCAAGTCTAAAAACTAGACCTCGAGCATATAGCTCCCTGGACTACCAAAACAGTTCTAAGTACCTTAAACTCTACCAGTAAGCCCATCGACCCTAGGTCTATGCTATCCATTCATTACCAATTTGTCTCACCACATATACAAGTGTGAGTGCAAGGTGGAGGTATTATTGAGTTTGTTGGATCCCTAGTTGATTTGTGTCCTAGAGTCTAGGCCAAGTCCTTAGGATCAACTTCAGATGGACCAGACTTCAACAAGACCATCAGAGACCCCAGACTTAGGGGATTTGAAGACTAAGTGAAATGAGTTCGACGTTCGTCGAACTCAGCTCGAAGAAAGGTGTTCTGCGCTCGACGATCGTGAGACAATTCTTAGTACTGAGCTCGATGATCCTAGTTCTCTATTCGACGAATGTTGAGGTTCTACTTCAAGCCAAAGTCAGGACAACTTCAGAATTTTTCTAAGTCCATCTTCAGACTTTGGTCGACGAATTAGATTCTGAGCTCGACGAACTTGGACCTCAGGTTCTCAACTTCTCAGGTCGACGAAGTCAACTTCTCAGGTCGACGAAGTCAACTTCTCAGGTCGACGAAGTCAACTTCTCAGGTCGACGAATACAGTACTCTACTCGACGAATTCTGAATTCAGAGGATTTGTGTCGACACTTAGGGCATATGTCGACACCAGACAATTTATGTCGACACCAGAAGATTTGTGTCGACAACAGGATATCAGTCGACACCAGCTTATGTCGACACTAGAAGATTTATGTCGACACCAGGATATCAGTCGACACCAGCTCATGTCGACACCAAAAGATTTGTGTCGACACCAAGATCAATCAGTCGACACCAGCTTATGTTGACACTGAATATCAACAGATGCAGAATATTTGGCTAAGTCCACAATCTTTCTTCGCTCGACGAATGTGGATCTCAGTTAGACGAATACTGTCTGACAGTGATAATTCTCAGCTCGACGAATGAAGATTTCCAGTTCGACGAAGGTTGTAGCAGTATTGACTTGAAGAATATTTCTATTGTCTGGTCGACGAACTCTCTCAAGCTCAGCTCGACGAACTCAAGCTCAGCTCGACGGACTCAAGCTCAGCTCGACGAACTCAATCTTAGCTCGATGAACTCAAACTCAGCTCGACGAATTGCGTTCTTCGTTCGACGATTCCAGACTAGGTCTTCTCTAGTTTCCCGTCCTATTTCTTTGCGATGATTCCGGAGTTATTAATGCCAGATCTTCTCGGAATGTTACCGTT
The DNA here is from genome assembly GCA_039583875.1 of Platanthera guangdongensis. NCBI lineage: Eukaryota > Viridiplantae > Streptophyta > Magnoliopsida > Asparagales > Orchidaceae > Platanthera > Platanthera guangdongensis. Next base: position 144,874,311 of record CM077147.1, on the reverse strand, counting down.
AGAACGCGCATTAATCATGGACTATTACATGTCATTTTTCCATGGGACAGTTAGGGAAATTATTGATTTTCGCTTCCTTCCTAGGCCGACTGCAATTACTGCTCAACATTCAAATTTTCGAATGATCTTCAGTCAGAGAGAGATCATCAAAAAGGACAATCAGAAAATCAAAGAGATACACACATACACTCAGACATAAGCAATCAGAAAGACACACTCAGATTACACAGAAGAACAATCATTCACAAAATCAAAAGTTCTAATGCAATAAGCCCAGGCCAAAGAACATCTTCTAGAAGAAGAAGAAGAACATTCAAATACTATCAAGAGTCTTCTTCCTTCAACTCTACAGGAAAACTTCAAAGGACAACTGTTGGGTACATTGGTTCTAATGTACCTGATTTGAAGAAGCCTCACCCTACTCAATGATATACATCAAAATGTATTTGATGTATTTTTGAGTTGCCTTGTGCAGGTTAAGTATTTGCAGGGAAAGATGAAAATATTCTAAGTCCATGTGTCGACACCTAGAAGGAAAGTGTCGACACTTAAGAAGACTTGTGTCGACACCCAGGCAAGCAGTGTCGACACTTGGAGTACTTGTGTCGACACCAGGGATGCAGAGTCGACACCAGACAGAAAGTGTCGACACAAGGAGCTGTGTCGACACTCAATGAAGAAAAGTCCAGTGAAGCTGTGTCGACACTTAGCAGTTGTGTTGACACCTAGAAGAACTGTGTCTACATCAGATAGTGTCGACACTTGGAGGCTGTGTCGACACTCAGCAAAAGTCAGCAGAGTCTAAGTATAAGTGTCAACATAATAAAGAATGTGTCGACACTCAGCAAAAGAGTCAACACTTGAAGAAAGTGTCGACACAAGAAAGAATGTGTCGACACTTAGCAGAAGACACAACACTTGAAGTAAGTGTCGACACAAGAAAGAATGTGTCGACACTCAGCAGAAGACTCAATACGTGAAGAATGTGTCGACACTAGGAGGCTGTGTCGACACTCACCAAAGATCAATAAAAAATTCTAAGTACAAGTGTCGACACTAAGGTGATGTGTCGACACTCAGCCAAAGTATCAACAAAAGAAGAATGTGTCGACACAAGGAGCAGTGTCGACACTCAGCAAGTATCAACACAGAAGGCATGTGTCGACACCAAGAAGATGTGTCGACACTGAACAAGTTCAACACATGAAGATGTGTCGACACAAAGGTGTTGTGTCGACACTTACAAGAATTCAACTAAGTGCTGAAGAATAAGGAGTTGTGTCGACACTCAATATCAGTGTCGACACATGATGAAGAAACAGTGTCGAGATATAAATTCTACAACATAAGGAGTTGTGTCGACACCTTGAAGGCTAGTGTCGACACTTAGTTAACTTGTGTCGACACTTGGTCTATAAGTGTCGACACTTAGAGATAGATTGTCTCGACACTTACAGACAGTTACAGTTATTTCAAGAACTGATCGCATGACTTGACAGCTGCCAATCCAGCCGGTCTACTGCACCTGTCAGAGTTGTCAGAAATCAGTTAGGAACCGGACCAACCGGTTACCATGAAGAAGGCCTATATATAGGCTTATACTGTCTATAGAAATAGAAGATCAAGTAATTGATTGATTGATTATCAACACATCAAGTGATACACAGAAGATCTAGCTATTCATTGAAGAATCAAGTGAAGATCTAAGAAGTTGGAGAGAGAGAGCTCCATCCAAGAAGACAGCCGTTGGAACCAGGCTGTGAAGAATTATTCAGACCTTGTTCTTAATCTTAAGTTGCAGAGATCAAAGATCAGCTGCAGAGAAGATCAGTCCTATTGTGTTCTACATTCAAGAAGCTTTGAAGAAAAGCCAAGTGAGATTGATCTCAGCAGAGTTCTTCCAAGAACTCATCAAGAACCTATCAACTCATCTCTCTATTCTGAGTTGTAGGTATATACACTTTGTATTTTATATTTTCTTGTAGGATCCTTAGGGATCTGAGTTGTAAGCCTGCAATTATAAAGGCTGAGTGTAGGGCCTGTGTGCCTGAGTGTAGGAGATATAATTCTCTGAGTGTAGGCCTGTTGTGGCTGAGTGTAAGCCTGTTGTGGCTGAGTGTAGGCTTTGTGAAGAAGCTGAGTGTAGGTCTTTGGAGAAGACTGAGTTGTAGGGCCTTGGGACTGAGCTGTAGCAACCTGTTTTGGGGTTCTGAGTGTAAGATCTGAGGATCTGAGATAGTGGAGGAGTTTGGCCGAATCTAGTACACTACTAGATAGGCGAAGGGGGAAAGTGGATGTACCCAAACCTTGGGGAACCACTATAAATTTGTGTGTTCACTGTGTGCTTGATTGATTGCTGTGATTGCTGTTTGACTGCTGTGTAGAATTTGTTATAACTCTGAGATATAAACTGAAATCTGCCTAAAAAGTTTAAAAAGATTAAGTCACCTATTCACCCCCCCCCCCCCTCTAGATGATTAGGTACAATTTCTTTCAAGTGGTATCAGAGCGAGGTTACTCAAAAAGGGACATAACTGTCTGAGTAGATCCTGTTGGCAGATTAAGTAAAATCAAGAAAATCAAGAAACATGGGTTCAACAGAGAATCATAAGGAGCTTGGATCCATGAAGCTAACCATTTGCAGAAAAGAAATATTTGGCATCTGGAAGGAAAGCGTGAGACTATTCATGGAAGCCTCAGACCCTAGAATTTACATCACAGTTAAAGAAGGGCCATATGTGCCTATGAAGGTTTCAGTCTTAGATGCAAATCAGAGAACACCTAAAGACTTTTCTGAGATGACAAAAGATGAGATAATTCTAGCCACAATGGACAAGAGGGCTTAGAATATCATTGTAAGTGCTATAGATGATGCTACCTTTCAGAATTTGATACACTGTAAGACATCTAAGGAGATGTGGGATACTCTTATTGTGTACATGGAGGGTTCTGAAGAAGTGAGGGAGGACAGAAAGTCCTTATTAAACCAAGAATATGAAAGCTTCAGGCAAGGTAGATCTGATAGCATCACATAATGCTATAAAAAGTTCTATAGGATTGTCAATGAGCTAATGTCCTATGGAAGAGAGTTCAGTAATTATGAGTTAAATGATAAGTTTCTGAGGTCCCTAACAAAGGATTGGGACACCAAGATCTGTGCCATAAGGGAAATGACAAAGTTAGCAGATATCCCTCCACCAACACTGTTTGGAAAACTGCTATCTTATGAGATGCAGTTGATGGTGAGAAAAGAAGAGGAGAAGTCTACAAGAAGTGAACATAAAGAAAGGACAGTGGCATTCAAAACTGAAGCCAACAGAAAATACAGAAGTAAGTCACCAACTCCACCTCCTAGAGTAGCTGAGACTGAGTCAGATGATTCAGAAAGCAGAAAGTCTGAAAGCAGTGAACGTGATGAGGACTTTGTAGCGTTCACAAGACACTTTCAGAAGTTCTTAAATAAGAAATAGGGGAGGACAAAGCCATCCACTTCACAAGGCAAAGATGACTATTATCAGAACAAGAAGTCATCAAAGAAAGACAGGAAAAAGACCAAGTCAAACAAGACAACTTTATCAAAAATTGTTTGCTATTGCTGTAACAGACAAGGACATGTTATTGCTGACTGTCCTGAGAGAAGGAAAGAGTCTAATGATAAGAAAAAGACTCAATTTAAGGGCAAGAAGGAAAGGTCTCTTGTTGCCAAAAAGGATAAGAGCCTGTCAGACATATCTTCATCAAAAACTGAGTCAGATGCTGAAGCATACATAGAACTGTTTACTGAGGAAGAGGAGTTCATTCAGATAATGAACTCTATATATGAGCAAGAGGACATCCAGTGCAAAGGACTGATGGCCTTAACTGAAGGTGACAAAAGCCAGGAGCAGCCTGGACCTAGTAAGGTACAAAATTGTTCTTTAAGTTCAATTTCTTGTGCTAGTTCAGAATCAGATTCATCATCATCAAGTGATGAGAGTGCATCTGAGTCTGAAGGGGATATTCATCAATTGATAGATGAATATAAAATTCTGTTGCAAGCTTTTAAGAAGAGCAAGTCTCTAGCCAAGAGTCAGGCAAAGGAAATTGCTTGTCTCAAAGTTGCTGCAATTGATTTTGAGAAGCTATTTGATCAAAAGTTAAAGGAAATAGCCAGACTGAAAAACATAACTGTTATTCAGATGGGGACTATAACATTTAAGAATGATCAAATCAGAAGTCTGGAGATTAGTCTTCAGAAGGAGAGAGATTTAGTTGCTAGGTTTTCTAAACCAAAGTCTGTTCTACCCTTAATTGATGAATTTGTTCATCAAAAAGGTAAAGCTGGACTGAGGTTTACTAAACCTGCTAGGACAGTTCAGTCCAAGTCTAAGGGCAAAGCCCCAGCCCTCAACAAGCCAGCTGTAGATAAAACAGCTAAGAATGTACCTAAGCAAAGGTACAATAGGTTTGAGTGCTGGTGTTCTGGCAAGGTTATGTCACTTTGCCATGGACTGTTGGCATAATGCAAGTGCCAAAGTGAGTAGCAAACTTCCTGTTGGAAAACCTGCAGGTAGCTTTGTTAGGAGGCAAACTAACCATTACCAAGGACCCAAGAATTCTTTGGGTTCTAAGGTTCACTAATCTGTTTTGCAGGTGAGTCCAAGTGGCCATGCCCCAATATGGTACTTGGATAGTGGATGTTCCAGAAACATGACTGGAACTAGGGGATTGCTAAAGGACTACACACCTATCAAGGCTGGTCCAAAAGTCACCTTTGGTGGTTCTGAAAAAGGAATCATCAAGGGTTTTAGTAACATTTCTAGCACCCATATAATTATTACTCAAGTGGCTTATGTTAAAGGTTTGAAACATAACCTTATTAGTATTAGTCAATTGAGTGATTTAAGATATGACATCTCATTTGTCAAAGATGGTTGTCATATCAGGAGATCAAATGATCAAGAGATCATTTTGACTGGTTACAGAAAAAGGAATGTCTACTGTCTAGACATTATGTGTGAGAACAATGGTTCTACAGTGTGTCTTGTAGCTGATGAGAAAGTCTCTCATTGTGTCAAATGGCACAAGAGGCTAGCCCATCTCAACTACAAGACAAATGGCCAACTCTATAGCAAAGAGTTAGCAAGGAATGGTCCTCAAGTTAAGTGTATTAAAGATGGTATATGCTCAGCTTGTCAAAAGGGCAAGCAGACTAGATCCACCTTTAGTAGCATTGAAAACAAAGATGCTGTGAGGTGTTTATACCTCTTGCATATGGATCTCTTTGGTCCTATGCAAGTTCACAGCTTAGGTAGGAAGGTCTATACCTTTGTGGTTGTAGATGACTACTCAAGGTTTTCCTGGGTGTTCTTCCTTAGACAGAAATCTGAAACACATAGTATCTTCTATAGCTTTGTCAAACAAATTCAGAATGAACTAGACAGTATAGTGGTCAAAATAAGAAGTGACCATGGTACTGAATTTCAGTCTGATAGTATGGCAAAACTATGTGAAGAATTTGGGATATTTCAGGGGTTTTCTTCACCAAGAACACCTCATCAAAATGACATTGCTGAGAGGAAAAATAGAACCTTGATTGAGGCTGGTAGGACCCTATTAAGTGACACATCTCTACCAGAATATTTCTGGGCTGAGGCAGTTAATACTGCATGCCATGTAATTAATAGGGCTACCATTACTAAAAGCCACAACAAGACCCCCTATGAGATTGTGAAAGGCAGAAAACCAAACCTATCCTATTTCAGGATCTTTGGTTGTAAGTGCTTTATACTTAACAATGGAAAGTCTTACTTGACTAAGTTTGCTGCCAAATCCCAAGAGGGAATTTTTGTTGGGTACAACAACAACAGTAAGGCTTATAGAGTCTACAACCTGTCTACACAAGTTGTAGAGGTGTCAGTTCATGTAGTATTTGATGAAACTAGACTTATTAACAATGAGTTGTCTAGTCGTATTTGCAGCTCCACAGGTATGACTGAGAAGATGGACAAGCTCACTATAGAAGAAGGACCTACTGCAAGACAGCAAGTAGAAGATAGTGGTTGTTGTCCAGGGGGGAGTACTACATGTACCTAATGAAGAAGAAGTTCAAGGAGTGCAGCAAGTTGAAGAAACTGAAGAAATTCAACCTAAAGACAGGATGCCTCCAGCTAACAGGAATCTAAGGATCATCCAGCAGATCAAATCATTGGTGATCTAAGACAAGGGGTACAAACAAGGAGCAGAAATCTGAGTGCAGCACTCTACTCCAGTTTTCTATCCCAAGTAGAGCCAAAGAAGTTTGAAGAAGCCATCCTAGACCCTCATTGGATTGAGGCAATGCAAGAAGAGCTGAATCAGTTCAAAAGGTGCAAAGTCTGGGAGCTTGTTCCTAAACCAAAAGACCACAACATAATTGGAACCAAGTGGATCTTTAGGAACAAGATGGATGAACATGGAGTTATTGTCAAGAACAAATCCAGATTGGTTGCTAAAGGATATAGGCAGGAAGAAGGTATTGACTTTGATCAAACCTTTGCTCCAGTAGCCAGACTGGAAGCCATAGGGATGTTCCTGGCCTATGCAACCTATCAAGGATTCAAAGTATACCAAATGGATGTAAATTTAGCCTTTCTTAATGGTAATCTAAAGGAAGAAGTATATGTGGAACAACCATCAGGTTTTGTTGATTCAACTCAACCTAATTATGTCTATAGACTTAGGAAAGCTTTGTATGGGTTAAAACAAGCCCCTAGGGCTTGGTATGAAACCCTGTCTAGTTTCCTCATTGAGAATACGTTCACAAGGGGGAAAATAGACAAGACTCTATTCCTTAGGGAATCAGAGGCAAAATAATACTAGTCCAAATATATGTAGATGACATAATATTTGGGTCTACTGAAAGTAGTCTTTGCAAAAAGTTTGCAAAACTAATGCAAGGACAATTTGAGATGAGTAGTATGGGGGAACTTAAGTTCTTCTTGGGCCTCCAAGTTAGACAGACTGAGAATGGATTATCCATATGCCAATCTAAGTTCACCCTAGAACCCATAAGGAAGTATGGTATGGATTAATCCAGTACCATGAAGACTCCTATGGGGTCAAGTATGTCTCTTAGCAAAGATGATGCATGGAAACCTGTAGATGAGACTTTGTATAGAGGTATAGTTGGCTCCCTACTCTATTTGACTACAAGTAGACCAGATATCATGTATGCTACATGTGTCTGTGCTAGGTACCAAGCATGCCCTAAAGAGTATCATTTGACAGTAATCAAAAGGATACTGAGATATCTAAAGGGCACTCCTTATCTAGGTCTTTGGTACCCTAGGAATAGAGACTTTGAACTAACAGGTTATTCAGATGCAGATTTTGCAGGCTGCAAAGAAGACAGAAAAAGTACAACTGGAACCTATCAATTCCTAGTGGAAGACTGATTTCATGGTGTAGCAAGAAGCAAACAAGTGTGGCTATCTCCACTGCAGAATCAGAATATGTGGCTGCAGGAAGTTGCTGTGCTCAACTTCTATGGATACAATATCAGCTTGAGGATTATGGAATTCAGGTAAGTAGAACACCACTCTTTTGTGATTCTACGTGTGCTATATCAATTGCAAACAATCTTGTTTCCCATAGTAGAACTAAACATATTGAAATAAAATATCATTTTCTTAGGGAACATGTAGAAAAAGAAGATATTTTACTGGAATATGTTAAAACAGATAATCAACTAGCTGATATGTATATTAAGCCCTTAGAAGAAACAAAGTTCAATAGGTTTAAAATTGAAGTAGGTATGATAAACTTAGAATAAGTTTATAGTAATGGCTAAGTAAAATAGTGTTGACACATAGAGTTGTCTGTGTCGAGACAGAAAATTGGTGTCGACACTTCAGAGAAAAGGTGTCGACACATCTAGGAAGTAGGTGTCGACACTTAAGAAAATTAGTGTCGACACATGATAAGTAGGTGTCGACACATCCAAGGTGGTGTCGACACTTAGGCTTTACTCAGAATTAGTATAGTAAAGTCTCGACTATGTGTCGAGCTGAGTGGTGTCGACACATAAACAAGTGTCGACACATATATTCTGTTGACTAAACTTATGTCGACACATAGGTGTCGAGACATTATAAGTTAGTGTCAACACTTTTTATCAGTGTCGACACAATTTGAGTTAGTTAACCCGCCCTTTCATCTTCAATCCTAGAAAGGTATAAATTGGATTTCACCATTGACTGTCGACACGCTCACTAAAGTTTCGAGACCAAACTAGTGTGTCGACACCTCTCTTCTCTCAATTCAAATTCTTCAAACCCTAATGGTGCCAAAGCTCGAGGAGAACGTGAACGAAGGCTATGAATTGGTGCGGCATGCGTTTGACGATGCAGAACAAGAGATCAAGGATGTGGTAACCCTAGTCGTAAACTCAGGGTTAGATTTTCTTGTGTCAGAACCAACCAAGATTTGGAAGAAAGAAGTTCTAGAGTTTCTGACTGGAGCAACCCTAGACGATTCAGGATTCAAGATAAAGTCCAGGGTTCATGGGGAAAAAGTGAAGGTCTCACCAAAGAGTTTAAGAAAGGTCCTAAACCTACCTAGGACAAAAGAAGAGGATGAAGTTACTGCTTCTAAGACCAGAGAAGCATTAACTTGGTGTGGTCTAGATTCCAAGCTGAAAATTGGATCTGTATTCAATAGGAAAGGCATGAACAGACAGGGGAAATTTCTCTCAGAAATTGTTGGCAATGTTATCCTGTGCAAGTCTGGAGGACATGACAGGATTTCAGCTTATATGTTCAGCATCATGACAAGGATTATCTTTCAACTAACTATTGATTGGTCTGCAGTATTATTTGAGAAGATTAAGGAGAGCCTGAAGAAACCCAATATGGGTGGAATTCTAAGTCTTTACATGGCTGATAGTATACCAGAAGTAATGAGTCAAGTTGCTGGCACTAAGATCAACCATATGAGGAAGATGGATATGAGGATATTCTCTAGGTGGGACAGAGTTTTAACTAAGGAGATGCCTACTCCTGAGAAAGTAACACCCCTAAAGAAGAAGAAGAAGATATCCCATATGGCTTAGGATTCATCTAGCAGCTCTGAGGAGCATGTTGTCTTCACTCCTGATGAAGAAGACACTGGAGATGCTGGGCAGTCACCAGCTCAACAAGAAGTTGCAGAGAGGCAGGGGGAGCTACCTCAAGCTAGCCCCATACACTAGGATACTATCCATGGGGAGCCACTAGTAGTGGAAGAACCAACTCCACTAGAGAGTGAGCAAGCAACCCACACTATCCTTGAGGTAATCTCAGAAATCAATCAATTAGATTTCCTTATTGAAAGTGAAGTTGTAATTGACAACTTATCTGATGTTAATCAGCAACCTCAGATTGATAGTCAACTCCCAGATGTTGTCATGGAGGACACATCTGTTGCAGATCAAGTGGAACCACATCAAGTACTGATGAGATAAGAGAATCTCCATCTCTTCCTCAACAAGAATTTACTATGGAAGATCTCTTCCTTAACTTGGATCAGACAGACTTTGAGAAGGAAAGTGCTGCTGCTGAGGGGGAGAATGCTCAAGTTCAGGGGGAGCAAGTGGAAATTCTAGAAGAAATAGCAAGGAAAGAGCCAGAGAAGCCCAAGGAAGTTGAAGAGCTCCCTAGGGAGAGGGTAGACATAGCAATCACCTCAGCTTCTGAAGATGAGGAGGCAGCAAGATCTAAAAAGAGGAAATTTCAAGTATTTAAAAGAAGAAGCCAGAATTATAAGAAGGCTTTGCAAACTATAGCACCACAGCCTGCACTACAGCCAGCACCAACTGTAGAGTACAGTGCTTTGATGGTTGCTATGCAAATTATGCTTGATGAGCACAGGAAAGTCATAGAAACATATATGGATGAGGGGCATAAGTCTTTACAGTTTGATCTAGCTCAAGATATTAAGTCTATAAGATTTGAAATGAATCTAAATAAGAAGGAAATGACTGACTGCTTCCACAAAGGAGGGAATGCAGTGGTATACTTGGCTACACATTAAGAGAAAATCAAAGCTCAAGTGGATGACATTGTACTGAAGCAAGGATATATTCTGGAAAATCAAATAAGAATGAATGATAATTTGACTGCTTCCCACAATGCCATAGTAACAGGATGAAGAATATAGCTGCAGGACAGACTACTTCTACTGCTACTACTAAAGCAGAGTTTGATAAAGTTTTGCAAGAGGGTATCACTGATGTTACTACTGCTATTGAAAATTCTCAGAAGTTGATAACTGAAAAACTCCAAAGGTTGAAACCTTTCTTTAAAGATGGAGTAAACTATTTGGATGCCCAAGTAAGATTTCAAAAGGATGATCTAAGAGATCACATGGAAAGAGAAGTCATAAAAGGGGAGAGGGTGTTAGTCAAAGCCAGCTCTGATCATACAAAGTGGATTTCTAATTCTATCAGAGCAACTCTTGGTTATCCTCCTTTATGTGATGATGACAATGTGGCAGAATCTGGGATACATCCTGCATATCTAGGAGTGGAGCAACCTGAAGTGGCTCAAGTAATCTACCCTACTCCAGATTTTAATATGGTACATGCAGGTATACAGTCCATGTATAGCCCACCTGAGGGAAAGCACAATGTCATTATAGAAAAAGTGGTTCAGCCAGTATCTGAGGCTATGCAAGAAGCTTTGCAGAAAGAACAAGAAGCTAGATTATCTAAGAAGAGGTTCAGAGAGCAAGCTGAACAAAGGCCTGATTTTGAATAGTGGAGCCCCACTCCAAGAAATATTATTTTGAATGCTTGGAAGGCTGCCAAAGATAATATTCAGGATAGAAACAAATGGTTTTCTGAACTAGAATGGAGAAAGCATGAGACTAAGCAAGAAGACATAGTGCAATATATAAGAAAGGCAAAGATGGGAAAGCTACCTCCTACTGCCCAGGAGCCTAGCGAGTACTTTCCCAAGTCTTATCATTACTTTGAGAGGCAGAAGATTAAAGCTGAAGAGCTAAAGAAGAAGGAGCTGAAAGGGAAAAAGCCTGCTGATACTGAAGATGCTGAAGCCCCTGTACAAGCCAAGATACAGTCTGGCAAGGGCATAGTGATCAAGGATGTTGAGAAAAAATAAAATAGAATTTTCTTCAGTTTACAATTGTAATCTTTTGATTTTAAACACTTTGTAAACTTTTGAAAAATGAATATGACAAAGCTGTTAGAACAATGTGCTGTGTGATATATTTATTTCATAAGTGTTCTGAGATGATATCTATGTATACATGTTTGTTTAATACATGTTTATGTTTTCCCTGATTGCATAATCCTGTTTTACATCATGCTATGATTTTATTCGGTATGGTGTATATCATTGACTAAGGGTTATGACTTCTCCAAATAGGGGGAGATTGTTGGGTATATTGGTTCTAATGTACCTGAATTGAAGAAGCCTCACCCTACTCAATGATATACATCAAAATGTATTTGATGTATTTTTGAGTTGCCTTGTGCAGGTTAAGTATTTGCAGGAAAAGATGAAAAGATTCTAAGTCCATGTGTCGACACCCAGAAAGAAAGTGTCGACACTTAAGAAGACTTGTGTCGACACCCAGGCAAGTAGTGTCGATACTTGGACTACTTGTGTCGACACCAGGGATGCAGAGTCGACACCAGACAGAAAGTGTCGACACAAGGAGCTGTGTCGACACTCAATGAAGAAAAGTCCAGTGAAGCTGTGTCGACACTTAGCAGTTGTGTCGACACCCAGAAGAACTGTGTCTACATCAGATAGTTTCGACACTTGGAGGCTGTGTCGACACTCAGTAAAAGTCAGCAGAGTCTAAGTATAAGTGTCGACATAATAAAGAATGTGTCGACACTCAGCAAAATAGTCAACACTTGAAGAAAGTGTCGACACAAGAAAGAATGTGTCGACACTTAGCAGAAGACACAACACTTGAAGAAAGTGTCGACACAAGAAAGAATGTGTCGACACTCAGCAGAAGACTCAATACATGAAGAATGTGTCGACACTAGGAGGCTGTGTCGACACTCAGCAAAGATCAACAAAAAATTCTAAGTACAAGTGTCGACACTAAGGTGATGTGTCGACACTCAGCCAAAGTCTCAACAAAAGAAGAATGTGTCGACACAAGGAGCAGTGTCGACACTCAGCAAGTATCAACACAGAAGGCATGTGTCGACACCAAGAAGATGTGTCGACACTGAACAAGTTCAACACATGAAGATGTGTCGACACAAAGGTGTTGTGTCGACACTTACAAGAATTCAACTAAGTGCTGAAGAATAAGGAGTTGTGTCGACACTCAATATCAGTGTCGACACATGATGAAGAAACAGTGTCGAGATATAAATTCTACAACACAAGGAGTTGTGTCGACACCTTGAAGGCTAGTGTCGACACTTAGTTAACTTGTGTCGACACTTGGTCTATAAGTGTCGACACTTAAAGACAGATTGTCTCGACACTTACAGACAGTTACAGTTATTTCAAGAACTGACTGGATGACTTGACAGCTGCCATTCCAGCCGGTCTACTACACCTATCAGAGTTGTCAGAAATCAGTTAGGAACTAGACCAGCCGGTTACCATGAAGAACGCCTATATATAGGCTTATACTGTCTACAGGAATAGAAGATCAAGTAATTGATTGATTGATTATCAACACATCAAGTGATACACAGAAGATCTAGCTATTCATTGAAGAATCAAGTGAAGATCTAAGAAGTTGGAGAGAGAGAGAGCTCCATCCAAGAAGACAGCCGTTGGAACCAGGCTGTGAAGAAGGATTCAAACCTTGTTCTGAATCTTAAGTTGCGGAGATCAAAGATCAGCTGCAGAGAAGATCAATCATATTGTGTTCTACATTCAAGAAGCTTTGAAGAAAAGCCAAGTGAGATTGATCTCAGCAGAGTTCTTCCAAGAACTCATCAAGAACCTATCAACTCATCTCTCTATTCTGAGTTGTAGGTATATACACTTTGTATTTTATATTTTCTTGTAGGATCCTTAGGGATCTGAGTTGTAAGCCTGCAATTATAAAGGCTGAGTGTAGGGCCTGTGTGCCTGAGTGTAGGAGATCTAATTCTCTGAGTGTAGGCCTGTTGTGGCTGAGTGTAGGCCTGTTGTGGCTGAGTGTAGGCTTTGTGAAGAAGCTGAGTGTAGGTATTTGGAGAAGACTGAGTTGTAGGGCCTTGGGCCTGAGTTGTAGGAACCTGTTTTGGGGTTCTGAGTGTAAGATCTGAGGATCTGAGATAGTGGAGGAGTTTGGCCGAATCTAGTACACTACTAGATAGGAGAAGGGGGGAATGTGGATGTACCCAAACCTTGGGGAAACACTATAAATTTGTGTATTCACTGTGTACTTGATTGATTGCTGTGATTGTTGTTTGACTGCTGTGTAGAATTTGTTATAACTCTGAGATATAAACTGAAATCTGCCTAAAAAGTTTAAAAAGATTAAGTCACCTATTCACCCCCCCCCCTCTAGGTGATTAGGTAGAATTTCTTTCAACAACAAATATCTATCTTTCAAAGAAGTTCCTGAAGAAATTTCTGGTTCAGACATTCTAGGTCTTTAAAGAACTATCACCCTGTAGCAGTGCTCCAGCTGTCCTGATACATTCAAGATCTCTGGGGTAGCATATCTGCTGAAATCAATCCACAGTCTTCTCAGTTGCTATTGAGAAAGTGAAGACACCATCACCTCTTTTCCAACTCCTGTACAGGGTTTTAATTCCCTTCAAAATTATTCCTGGTTGCAAGTCTCCTACCAAAAGACTTGAGGTTTTGGTTTTTCAACACCTGAATAAAAGCTCATTGGTGTCAGGCACCTGATCAAAAACCTGAGTGGATTTCTACCAGGGTTGTAGAAGAGTGGATGTACCCAGTTGGGGAACCACTATAAAATTTCTTGTGTCGTCTGGTTGCCCTTTTCTTTTGTTTTGGCTGTGTTGTTCTGTGCTTAATAAGTGCTGTGCTTATTTTATTTTACTTACTGAATTGTTCACTTAGGATTACAACAAAAGTTGTAAATAGTTTTGTAGTGAGCACAATACTCTATTCCCCCCCTCTAGAGTATTTCAGATCTAACCTGCACTTTCAATTGGTATCAGAGGGAGGTTAGTTAAAATACCATACCTTATTGGTTGTACATGCTAAAACCTGAACCACAAAGATCCCTCTTGTTAGATCTGTTTGTTTGTTTTTGTTATTAGATTTATTTCTTCACATACATGGCCCAAAACAAAGATTATGCAAGCATCAGACCTCCAGTTTGCAATCTTAACAAGTTTGCCATCTGGAAGGCAAGAATCGGGTTATACATGAATTCTATTGATGAGGATATTTTTTCTGTTATCTTGACAGGTGTACCTCCAGCACCTGCAGCTTCTACAAGCACCTCTACCAACATGACTGCAGTGCCTCCTCCAGAGAATAATGATGCATACAAGAAAGCCAAAATGGCAGATGCTAAACAAATGAACATCTTAGCTCAAACTATGTCAGATGACATATTTCAAAAGGTGGCTGAGTGCACCTCAGCCAAGGCCATTTGGGATTCCCTCAAAAAAATGATAGCTGGTTCAGCAAATGAAAGGAAAGATAGGAGATCCAATCTCATATCCCTGTATGAGAATTTCAAGAAGGATGAGGCTGAATCAGTGGCTGACATGTACAATAGGCTGAGCTCAATCATCAATGAGCTCAAGACCTTGGATAAGGACATCACCCTGACAGAGGTGAATGATAAGATATTGATGTGCTTCCCTAGATCTTGGGACTCTAGAATCTGGCCAATCAAAGAAGCCAGAAGCCTAAATGAGATATCAATTGAATCTCTGCTAGGCAAATAAAAATTCTATGTGCAGCTGATCAAATCAAGAGAGATAGCAGAACAAAAGGCAACAACTCCAGTGAGAAAGGATCACAACATAGCCTTCAAAGCATCTGAGGAAAGTGAGACATCAACATCAAATGAAGAATTGATGAGCCTCTTTGCAAAAAGATTCTATAAGATGGATAGGAAGGATTTCAGAAGGAAATCATCTATGCAGGATGATAAGCCCAGATTTGATAAGACACCAACCAAGGAGGTTGTATGCTTTGGGTGCCGAAAGCCTGGACATTACATCTTAGAATGTCCAGAAAACCAGAAGAAGGACAAGAGCAGAGAATAGGATTCCAGGAGAAAACACAGCAGCAGACCCTCCTCTAGTAAATACAAAAAGAAAGACAAGGGCTTTGTTGCTGAAACATGGAGTGATATAGAGGAAGAATCATCCTCTTCTAGCTCAAGTGAAGAAGAGGAAGAAGCAAGATCCAAGGAGGTTTGCCTAATGGCAATTGATGCCTCCAGGAGCAATTCTAGATCAGAAGGAGAATCTGAAGATGAAGCAGCCTCAGACTCAGAGGAAGATCCGGTTCTTTCTAGTTTTGATTTTAATTCTGATTTATTTAAAACAGAATTCAAAACTATGTGCTTAGACTTAATCAATTCAAAAAAAGAAATAAAAACTCTTAGAGAAAGATTAGGTAGTCTTGAATCTGTTAACTCAGAAAACAGTAAACTGCAAGATCAACTAACCTTAGCTAATGAACAAATAATTAAATAAAAATCTGACTTATGTGTGGCAAAACAACTTGAGCAATCTCTCAATGGGAGAAGCCTCAAGCTGATGGACATAATAAGGACAGTTAATGTCAGATTAAATGGCATGCTGGGCTTGGGTGCTTCATCAAGTTTGCCCCCCATAATCAAGAAAAATATTCTTACAACCCCCATCAAGTTTATTTCTGCCAAGGGAAAAGAAAAGTTAATAGACAAACCAAAGTCAGAAAACAATCCAAAACCTATAGACAAGAGAAACAGAAATCAGAAAATAGTTAATAAAAACAAGGTTTAGCAGCATTCATTGAACTCAGATCAACGAAATAAGTCCAGTTCGTCGAACCAAGATAGACGAACGTTGAACGCAAGCTTTAGTAATAACAATTCGTCTAACTGCGATCAACGAACTTGGTATGGTTCGTCGAGCAGAGGTCGACGAACTTGGGGCGCAGAAAATGACTATTGTCATTCTCTGAGCAGAGATCGATGATCTCAACCGTATTCGTCGAACTCTAGTCGATGAACTTACAAAAAATCATCGAACCCAGAAAGACCAAACTTAAACTATTTCTCTTACAGAAATTCCAAGCCAAATAATAAGACATTCAATCCAGTAGCTGATTGGGTTATTCCACCTAGGAGATATCACCCCTTAGGTTATAAATCTCAACCTGCTTTATCAGTTATTTCCAGCTTTTCATTTCAACCAAATAAAGGACCCAAGGTAACCTGGGTCAAGAACAATTGAGTTTTTGTTTTTCTTTGCAGGTATAAGTGAAGAGCTGTCCAAGGGTAAGTCAAACCTGGTTCTTGGACATTGGTTGCTCCAAGCATATGACAGGCAGCAAGGCAAATTTATCCAATTTCAAGTCCAAGCTAGGACCAAAGGTGATTTTTGGAGATTCAAACAGTGGCCAGTCAAAAGGATATGGAGCAGTCAATATTAGGACAGTTACTTTCAAGAAAGTAACATATGTAAGAGGACTCAAACATAACCTAATATCCATAAGTCAATTATGTGATGAAGGTTATCAGGTATACTTTAACTCTACCTCTTGCTCTATTATTAATAATGAAAACCAAACTGTTTTAATTGGACTTAGACATGGCAACATATATCTAGTAGATTTTATTTCTGCCATAACTGATATCTACTTACTGAATTTTACTAGTAATCAAAATGAGTTATGGCATAAAAGATTAGGCCATATAAACCTTAAGAATATATCTAGATTATCTAAAGATAACCTTGTTAGAGGTTTACCTTCTGGCCCCTATAAGAAGGAAAATCTATGCAGGGCTTGTCAATTAGGCATGCAAACTAAAACTAGTTTTAAATCTATTAATAAAAGTGACTCACCTAGGATTTTGTATTTGCTTCATGTGGATCTATTTGGACCCATTGTAGTACAAATCCTAGGAGGGAAGTCTTATACTTTAGTGATTGTTGATGACTTCTCTAGATTCAGTTGGGTAGCCTTTCTGAGAGCTAAGTCAGTTACATTCAAGGTTCTTACAGATTTTCTCAGGACCATACAGATTGAGTTCTCTACTCATGTTGCATTGATTAGATGTGATCATGGTACAGAGTTTGAGTCTCTTCTTATACATGAGTTCTGTGAGAAGGAAGGTATTAGGAAGTGCTTCTCAGCTCCTAGGACTCCCCAACAAAAAGGGGTTGCTGAAAAGAAAAAAATAGGACACTCATTGAATCTGCAGGCACATTATTGGCAGATACTTACATGCCTCTATCCTTTTGGTCAGAAGCTGTAAATACTGCTAACTATGTCCTGAATAGAAGCCTTATACATAAGCTGAAAAATAAGACCCTCTATGAATTACTTAAAGGGAAGAAACCTAAAATCACATACTTTAAAGTTTTTGGCTGCATTTGTTACATTCACACAAATAACAAGAGATACATTAGAAAGTTTGAGGCTAAGGCTGAAGAAGGGATTTATCTAGGATACTCCCAAGTAATCGAGGCCTGTAGGGTTTTTAATAAATCCACCCTTAAAATTGAAGAGTCTGTTCATGTATCGTTTGATGAAGCTAACATATCTTATAAGGAGAAAGAGAATTCTACCAATAGCCTTTTACAGGTTCCACAACTATGTGAGTATATGGATGGACTAAACCTTACCCAAGAGGTATGAACCCATCCTACTCCACAGGTTGCTGAAGATAGTGAAGAAGAACTTCAAGTGGATGTGGCTGAACTTCCCTCAACAGCTAGTACCATTCCACAAGAGGAATTAATTACAGAAACTATTGCTCAACAAACTCCACCAACTGATCTTGTCACACTTAGAGATCGCCCTAGATCTCAAGTGATTGGAGACATTTCAGTAGGTGTATAGACAAGGCATCAACTCAACCAAGACTTGATGCATGCCTGTTTTCTCTCTCAAATTAAACCTCTCACCATCCATGAAGCAGATCAAGATCCCCACTGGATCATTACAATGTAAGAGGAACTAAATCAGTTTGAGAGATGTAGAGTTTGGGATTTGGTTCCAAGACCCCATAACTACCTAGTTATTGGAACCAAATGGGTCTACAGGAACAAGTTGGATGCTCAAGGGAACATAGTGAGAAACAAGGCTAGGCTTGTTGCTCAAGGCTACAGGAAAGAGGAAGGAATTGATTATGACCAAACCTTTGCCCATGTTGCAAGGTTAGAGGCCATAAGAATATTCCTTGCCTATGCAGCTCACAGGAGATTCAAAGTATTCCAAATGGATGTCAAGTGTGCATTCTTGAATGGAGTTCTTAAATAAGAGGTTTATGTGGAACAACCTCCAGGTTTTATCTCTCTAACTTATCCCTCTTTTGTATTTAAATTGCATAAAGCTCTTTATGGTTTAAAGCAAGCTCCAAGAGCTTGGTATGAGACCTTAGCAAGCTTTCTTTTAGAGCATAAATTTACAAGAGGAACCATAGATAAAACTCTTTTCACTAGACATCATAAGGACCAAATATTGTTAGTACAAATATATGTAGATGACATCATTTTTGGGTCTACTGATCCCAAATTGTACAAGAGGTTTGCTGACCTCATGCATTCCAAATTTGAGATGAGTAGCATGGGTGAGCTTTCTACTTCCTTGGTCTCCAAGTGAAGCAGCTCCCTGATGGTATCTTCCTCTCCCAAGCTACGTATGTTAAAGAGCTTATTAAGAAGTTTGGGATGGGTGATGCTTTAGGAATGAAAACACCTATGGCTACAAATGTTGTTTTGGATTCTGATTCAGCAGGGAAACCTGTGGATCAGAAGCATTATAGTGCAATTGTTGGATCCCTATTATACCTAACATCTAGCAGGCCTGACATAATGTTTGTCACATGCCTTTGTGCTATGTTCCAAGTGAACCCTAAAGAATCTTACCTTATTTTCTTAAAAAAGATTTTGAGATATATAAAGAGTTGTCCTAATCTAGGACTCTGGTATCCTGCAGAGTAAGAATTTGAGTTAACTGGATACTCAGATGCTGACTATGCTAGATGTAGAGTTGACAGGAAGAGTACCTCTGGAACTTGACAGTTCCTGGGTATGAGACTTGTCTCCTGGTTTTGTAAAATGCAGACATCTGTGTCTACATCAACTGCAGAAGCAGAATACATGGCTGCTGGCAGTTGCTTTTCACAGATGTTATGGATACAGAATCAACTCCTAGATTATGGTGTTAACTTAAATAATTCAACATTATTTTGTGATAATACTAGTGCTATTGCTATAGCACAGAATCCAGTTCACCATTCTAGGACCAAGCATATTGAAATAAGACATCATTTCATTAGAGATAATGTAGACAAAAAGAAAATTAACTTAATCCATATTCCTACTGATTTACAAAAAGTAGACATTTTCACCAAACCCTTGGATGAGAAAAATCACCTGTTCTTTATAAATCAACTGGGAATGATCAATGGAGAAGAGTTAAATTAGTTTCTGTCTGCATTCGACGAATTTTCCAGAGTTCGTCGAACGGAATTCGACGAATTAGGGAAAGTTTTAGAGAATCTCGTCCAACGGAGATCGACGAATTCTCTGTGTGTGGAAACAATTTTCGTCGACCAGAGATCGACGAACTTTGCTTCAGAAGATATTTCGTCGAACGGAGTTCGACGAACTATTTTCGATTCTTCTGGATGAGATCGACGAATTATCTGTCTATAATTTATTTCATCGAGCTCAGTTCGAAGAATTTTTCTTTTTCATGGAACGGAGATTGTCGATTCATATTCTGAATAATTATATCTAGGTTTTCTTCGACCTCTGTCCCGCGCTTTCAGTTCCTTTGCTCTTTATCGCCGTTTTTCTCTGTCCTTCTTGCAGGTCATCAATGGAGATTCCAGCAGGAGCTTTAGCCGCAATGACATTTGATACTTGTTTTGATATGGATTTCGATTCTTTCCAGCACTCAGACCCCATATTTCTCTATATCCTGGAACTGCTAGAAGAACTTCATCTCAAGGATTTCATGACCAGACGGATTAAACTACATGGAACTGAAATCAGAGAATGGCTGTATACATCGTCTGTTTCTGAGGAAGATGTTTTGACACTAACTATCGGGAGTAATGCTGTTTCCCTATCTCCCACAATTCTTTCTGAGATTTTTGGATTAGTAAATGGAGAAGATGACATGGAAATGGATTCTGAAGAATTTGGTGATATACTGAAGTTAATGGGGTTTTCAGGAAGCAACCCTAACAAGATATTGAAGAAGCAACTGTCTGTCGCGGACCAGTTCCTGGCGGACATTGTAGGGAAAGTGCTGATGGGTAAGCACGCAGCATACGACTACATCACCCGCTACGAATTCCTTATCATGTGTGTGGTGGTAAATAAGCATTCTGTTGATTGGAGTAAGATTTTCTTTGAGTTAATTAAGAAGAAGAATAGCAAGAAGGAAGTCTGCTTTGGAAGAATCCTGGGGATCTTCCTTAAGGAAAAGGCTGGTGAATGCATGGTCTCCCCGACCATCTTCATCAATGCCAGCAGGCAGCTCACCTGCGCCTTGTTTGGCAGATGGGAGAGGACGATCTCCAAGCCCTCCATGGCTTCCTCCTCTTCCATCCAACTTCTGAGAGCACCAGGGCTGTAAAGGCAACTCCCCACCCTGTAGAAGAGGCTATTCTATCTCCACCATCTCTTCCTGCACAACTTCCAGCACAACAACTCCCTTCATCTTCCATTCCTTCTTCCACACCAAAATCTCCACAACATACTCATGTGCTTACTCCTCCTCCATCTCCACCTCTGGACATCACCAACATTCCTACACCCCCTACTTCACCTCATGAGACATCTATTCCTACCCCTCCTCAGTCTCCTCTTCCCCCACAATTATCCTCCATTCCATATTACAACATACCCTCAGACACTGCCACACCAGATATCCTTCCTCCTCTATCCCCTCCATCTGTCCCCCTTCCTTCATCTACTTCTCTACCTTCATCCACTATCTCTCCATCCTTGGAATCCCCCACTGTATCTACACTCATATCCCTGCTCACTCCCCTCATAAAATCCCTAATCACAGAGGCCATTACACCTCTTATGAATTCCATTAATTCTTTATCTGCACAAGTTTCTCTTCTCTCCGCTGCCCCCTCTTCATCCAGGGGCCTGCCTCCAGGTATTCCTGAACCCAGGCAGGGGGAGATACTCTATGATGAAGCAACAGCAGATGCAGATGGAACAGCAGCAGCAGTAGATACAGATGTAGAAGCAGCAGCAGCAGATACAGTAGCAGCTCCCTCCACAGCAGCAGTTTCAGATACAGATGCAGATAATTTGCCAGATTTTGATTCTGATTTGGTTGAGTTGTTTAATTTTATGGATACTGACATTGACCTAGATGAGTCAGTTGAGCAAATAAAAACTGTTGGTGATTTCTATTTAAATCCCACAGTTAATTTGTCTGTTTTGTTGAGAGTTTTGATACTATTTTTGTACAGTTACCCTCTACTAAGCCACAATTGGATATTATCACATACACTTCTCCAGTTAGTCCAGTAGTTGCTAAGAAACTCTGTGACAGTTTTGCTCTTCCAGTTGTTGCTCCATCATCTACAGCTATTCCAGAAGGTATCTCAGCCCCAGATTTTGTTATGGATGACTCTCCTATACCTGACTTGGATGAGCTAACCCTGGCTGATATAGAAGAGGAAAATAAGGCAGCAGCTGAAAGCTCTGTCCTTATTATTTCTGATTCCTGTGCAGTCTCCTCCTCTCCTGTTGCTGAAACTCCAGTTCCTGAACCTTCTGCCCCTCCCCCAGAAAAAGCTGTAATTTCTAATAAAGCTTTAAAAGCTTTGGATGCTGTTTATGACAACCCTCAGGGTTCTGATTCTGAAGATGAAGATGATGATGATGATTCTGATGAAGATGCTGCAAAGAAGAAAAAGAAAATGCTGACAAAGAAAAGGAAGGCTCCTCCTCCTCCAGCTCCTAAGCCTAATCCAAATGCTGACACCCCTTATTACATTCTGCACAATGTCACTCCATATAAGGGAATGCCTACATGGATGTGGCTATCCAAGAACCAGCAGAAGGATAGAAAGGGAAGTAGGAGATATTCCCCTCCTCCAATTCACAGATTCAGAAAGGATCCTCCTCCTCCTCCTCCTCCTCCAGTAGCTGGTGCCAGTGGCTCTAGCTCTCAGAGATTTGCCCCATGCAAACATACCAGAGACAGTCAGGGAGATCATCTGGAAGCTGCCAGCAGAGGCAGCCATCCTCAGGTAATCAACAACAGCATCAGCAGCACCAGCAATATACCTCTGAAGTATAAAAAGCTGACAGTCCAAAAAGGTCATACTCTCCTCCAATTCCATTTGAAGATCCTGAAACTGCAAATACTGCAAGAATGGCTAGATACCAGGAATTAATTGGACTATCTTTGATCAATAAAGCCAAGGATGAAGGAAAAGACACATCAGGATTCACGACAATGTCAAAGTACAGAAAAGAAGAGTTGAAAAGGTTTGACAAAGGCAATAAACTGTTTAATGTTGATGACTATATGAAGCTCCATCCAGAAGCAGTTGTCCCCAGAGCTACATCATTGAATATTATTGGGGAAGCTGATATGACTATGACAAAGGCTCAGGCTTCTGATCCAAAGAGAGAAATTATCTTCAAAATGCCAGGAGAGCAGACAGCAGAAGACAGGTCCAAGCAGAAAAAGGAAAAGTAATCTTTATTTTGTTTTAATTTCTTTCTGCTCTTTCTTTCAGAACTATACTATGTGCTTAAACAAAGATGTGTATATATATATATGCTGCATATGTTGGTAATTCTCTGCCAGATATATTTATTTTCCTGCTTTGTTTATTTGTTTTTCTATTTTGAGTCACTGTTAGTGACCTCACCAAAATAGGGGGAGATTGTTGGATGCATAGTTGATTTGGGCTAGGTTCACTAGCTTAGGATGTGACCCAACCTGTATAGCCAGGGTCAATTTGTGTCCTAGAGTATAGGCCAAGTCCTTAGGTTTAACTTCAGATGGACCAGCCTTCAACAAGACCATCAGAGACTCCAGACTTAGAGGATTTGAAGACTAAGTGAAATGAGTTCGACGTTCGTCGAACTCAGCTCGACGAAAGGTGCTCTGCACTTGACGATCGTGAGATAATTCTTAGTACTGAGCTCGAAGATCCTAGTTCTCTGTTCGACGAATGTTGAGGTTCTACTTCAAGCCAAAGTCAGGACAACTTCAGAATTTTTCTAAGTCCATCTTCAGACTTTGGTCGACGAATTAGATTCTGAGCTCGACGAACTTGGACCTCAGGTTCTCAACTACTCAGGTCGACGAAGTCAACTTCTCAGGTCGACGAAGTCATCTTCTCAGGTCGACGAATACAGTACTCTACTCGACGAATTCTGAATTCAGAGGATTTGCGTCGACACTTGGAGCATGTGTCGACACCAGACAATTTATGTCGACACCAGAAGATTTGTGTCGACACCAGGATATCAATCAACACAAGCTTATGTCGACACCAGAAGATTTGTGTCGACACCAGGATATCAGTCGACACAAGCTCCTGTCGACACCAGAAGATTTGTGTCGACACCAAGATCAATCAGTCGACACCAGCTTATGTCGACACTGAATATCAGCAGATGTAGAATATTTGGCTAAGTGCACAATCTTTCTTCGCTCGACGAATGTGGATCTCAGTTCGACTAAAACTGTCTGACAGTGATAATTCTCAGCTCGACGAATTAAGATTGCCAGTTCGACGAAGATTGTAGCAGTATTGACTTGAAGACTATTTCAATTGTCTGGTCGACGAACTCTCTCAAGCTCAGCTTGACGAAATCAAGCTCAGCTCGACGAATTCAAGCTCATCTCGACGAACTCAAACTCAGCTTGACG
Organism: Platanthera guangdongensis; assembly: GCA_039583875.1. Lineage (NCBI taxonomy): Eukaryota > Viridiplantae > Streptophyta > Magnoliopsida > Asparagales > Orchidaceae > Platanthera > Platanthera guangdongensis. The sequence continues at coordinate 144,850,303 of CM077147.1, read as the reverse complement.
AATTGCGTTCTTCGTTCGACAATTCCAGAATAGGTCTTCTCCAATTTCCCGTCCCGTTTCTTGGCGATGATTTTGGAGTTATTAATGCCAGATCTTCTCGGAATTTTACAGTTGGAACGCGCATTAATCATGGACTATTACATGCCATTTTTCCATGGGACAATTAGGGAAACTATTGATTGTCGCTTCCTTCCCAGGCCGACTGCAATTACTGCTCAACATTCAAATTTCCAAATGATGTTCAGTTAGAGAGAGATCATCAAAAAGGAAAGTCAGAAAATCAAAGAGATACACACAGACACTCAGACACAAGCAATCAGACAGACACACTCAGATTGCACAGAAGAATAATCATTCACAAAATCAAAAGTTCTACTGCAATAAGCCCAGGCCAGAGAACATCTACTAGAAGAAGAAGAAGAACATTCAAATACTATCAAGAGTCTTCTTCCTTCAACTCTACAGGACAACTTCAAAGGACAATAAATATCTATCTTTCAAAGAAGTTCCTAAAGCAATTTCTGGTCCAGGCATTCTAGGTCTTTGAAGACCTATCACCCTGTAGCAGTGCTCCAGCTGTCCTGATACATTCAAGATCTCAGGGGGAGCATATCTGCTGAAATCAATCCACAGTCTTCTCAGTTGCTATTGAGAAAGAGAAGACACCATCACCTCTTTTCCAACTCCTGTACAGGGTTTTAATTCCCTTCAAAATTATTCCTGGTTGGAAGTCTCCTACCAAAAGACTTGAGGTTTTTGTTTTTGAGCACCTGAACAAAAGCTCATTGGTGTCAGGCACCTGATCAAAAACCTGAGTGGATACCTACCAGGGTGGTAGAAAAGTGGATGTACCCAGGTTGGGGAACCACTATAAAATTTCTTGTGTCGTCTGTTCGCCCATTTCTTTTGTTTTGGCTGTGTTGTTCTGTGCTTAATAGGTTGCTGTGCTTATTTTATTTTACTTACTGACTTGTTCACTTAGGATTACAATAAAAGTTGTAAAAGGTTTTGTAGTGAACATAATACGCTATTCACCCCCCTCCCTCTAGAGTATTTCAGATCTAACCCGCACTTTCAGAGTTTACTCTTGTTCATATTATCCCTAAAGTTTACGTTAGCCCAGGACTGCCCAAGATATTCCCCATGAAGGGCTCTCAAAGGCACTAGGAACTACGATGGGATTACGCCCAAAGTTCTCTTTCGCAAGACACTTAATATTATTGATTCCTACCCTTGACAAATCTTCTCTTTTATTTCAGTGTGGCCCCCCTAAGTGTGTTCAAGTTCTCCGAGCTAGCCTATTTTAATTCTTTGTACTATATGCAGATTGTGCTAAGTTACATGATGCTCCCACTAAGGGGTACTCCATTTACTCATCCAACAGAACCAAAACAATTACTAGGAGTCTACCATGACCTATTTAGACTAACTCCAGAGTTTGATAATCTTCCTAATTAATTGGGCATTCATTCTAATTACCCTAAGACTCTGGATGCCCTACTTTGAACATGAAATGCACTTTTAAATCAGTAACATACCAGCACTAAATCATGATAAATACTAGGTAACATTTCAACAACAAATCCAAGGTATAAGAATTTTTAGAATTGTTTAGGCCCCAAATCCACAATTTAGAACATAAAGCCGATAATGCCATTTTAAGAAGCAAAGGCCAGCAGTATTGTTCTAAAAATTATGATAAAAATTCAGTAAGACCATCATGGCCTAAAAACACCCTAAAAGTACTCTCCCAATTTTTCCAGTGAATAGTAACCCTTAATTTAATTTTAATTCAATAATTCCATAACCATTGGTTATTGAAGCAAGTACTATAAAAATTCAACTAATAATTATAACAAATTTCCAGGAGATAGATAATGATCTAAAACTAACCCTAACCAAGTTTTACAATTTTTTCAATACATGGGGGGCTCTGAATCTAATTAAAAGTAATCTCCCAAATTTATAACCTTGTGAAGCAAGTACTGTTTCTAATCACTTACAAATTATGAGAAAATTCCAAGGCCTACACATTCACATAGAACACGCACTGACCAAGTTTCATAATTTTCATAGCAAAATTGGGCTCCAAATCTATTTTTCATCAGAAATCCACAATTCATATTTTATAAAACAAGTACTTAAAATAATCATCTACAAATTTCAATGAAAATACAGAAGGGACTAACATGATGCAAAACTTCCAAATACTATATTTCAAAACTTTTCAGTGGTTAGAAATATCATAACCAGAAAAATAAACTTAAGGACACAGTTAGGGTTATAAAGGAAGTACTGATTTTATTAGTCAAAAAATTCCACCAAAATTATTTTAGGGTTTTTTTTATCATAGAAATACCCTGCCCAAGTTTCAAGTTATTGTGAGGTATTTTGATTTCCTAAACCCAAATATTAGGCTTTGTGCCTTAAACTAGGTTAGGGATTTGAGGGGGGGTTATAGGCTTCCAAATTCAATAAATCTTCAATCAGAGGACCATAGCCACCCTATGATCCCTTCCACCAAGTCCCAAGTAATTCCAAGGTCATTCGACCCCATGACCATCAAACCCTAAAAATCACCATAAAAGGGGCCCACCCGAGGGTTCTATGGCTACCCTATCCCAAACCACCCCAAATCTCATTGAAGGGTGTTACATGCCATCTAAAATCAATGGCCAAAATATCAGCCTCTGTTGAGGTGTTTTGACCAACCAAACATCAGAAATAGCTCTTGACCTAAATAACCCTATAAGGGTATACCTAGGGTTGGATCAATACCTAAACAAAACATCTCCAAATGGGGTGACATTTTTACCATAGCCTTTGCATGCCCTCTAAGACCACCCACCAAAATTTAGGGTAGTTTTGAGATTTTTAGGACACCTAATTAATTTATTCATGGATTATTAAATTTTTCTAAAAACTATAGAAAAATATTCTCCAAAAATTCTGATTTTTGGATAAGTCATTGATATAGATAAGTGTAGCCCATACCGCAAATTTCAAGTCTTTTGGAGGTATGGTTTGGAGTGGGAATCCATTCTAATGTCTGATCATGCATATGTATAGGTTGCACCAAAACGAGTGCTGTGATCACATAAATTTCCAAATTGGTTCAAATAAATTTTAAAATACACTAGACTTCAAGCACTACAATTTTCATGTTGGCCACTTTTATAGGAGAGGCCTCGAGGTATTTTTAATAATTAAAACCATATACAGCTAATTATTCCCAGAAAATTGAATAACATTAATATCATATAAAATACCTTGATCAAAACGGACGGCATCCGCTCATCCTCAACCTCCAGCCAAGGGCCGTGATTGGCCCGACGTGGAGCCTCTTCCAGTCCACTTTCCGGCGACCCCGACCACCTCCCTGGTCGGCCACCACCACCACCTCCGTTGAGGTGGTGGCTAGCGTGTGGCGGCGACCATGCCGCCGGAGGCGGCGGTTTCCGGCGAACTCACACCACCATTTTTCCATGAAAAATCCGAAAATACAAGCTCCCATCCAGGCTCCATTGAGCCCGATTTCTCTACCTAAACCGATCTAGATCTTGCACAGACAGAGAGGGAGAGGATTGGACCTCATTTGGAGCGTTTCCTTGCTCCAGTTGCGGGCCACCATTGTTCCACCTCAAAGCTTTCAGTGTCATGGATTTTCCTCCTCCGAGAGCTCTAAGTGTTCGGGAAAATGGGAAATTCAACTCCTCAGAGGTCTCTCAAAATGATGGAGGGGTCGGTTGGGGGGTGTGGGACTTTAATTCTCTTGGCCATGGTTGACCTCTTCACCTCCCCTCCCATGGCCGACCCTATGCATCCCCCCTTCATTAAATGTCTCTTGAAACTGCTGTAATCCCCTCTAATTCATCAGGGAAGATGAATGAGAGCATAATGGAGGGATACCGAGGGGTGTATCACCTTAATGGCCATGAATGGCCACTTCCTCTCTCCTCCACATTGGGGGAAAAATAGAGCTTTCTCTCTCCTACTCACCATGGCGGAATTTTGGGTGACACGGCTGTGACACGGGTGTGTATCATCCGACACGGGCATGTCGGGTGGGCATGTTCCCTTCTGTTCGACAAAATGAGCTCGATGAAATGAGCTCGACGAAATGAGCTTGACGATCGTCGGGCTGACGACACGCCTGGCGACACGGGCGTGTCTGGGGCGTGTTCCCCAATGTTCGACTAAATGAACTTGATGATCATCGAGCTGAGGACATGCCTGGAGACACGGGCGTGTATCATCCAACACGAGCATGTCGGGTGGGCATGATCCCCACTGGTCGACAAAATGAGCTCGACGATCGTCGAGCTGACGACATGCCTGGCGACACGGGCGTGTCTGGGCCGACACGGGCGTGTTAGACCCGAAAGAGCTATTTTCAGGGAATTTATGTGGCTGTTTATTTCTTCCTATGGGATCTGATGGTTCAGATCTCCCCTTGCTGATATAAGGCCGAGCTATAGGCAGACCAAGGTGATTTTCACCTTGGCCTTATTCACTTTCTCCCTTGGGCTTCCTAGGATTTTGCCATAACCAAAACCACTCTTGGGGGTATAGTCGGAAATGGAATGTTACAAATCGCAACACATAATAAAAAAATTTCGTCCCCGAAATAAAGGTTAGCACTGCGGTGTTCTACCATAGTATTAATTGTAACATCCCAATATTTAACTAAAAACAAAATTTTACCTGAGGGGAAGAGCTCAGGGTACCTCTGCTGCATCAAGTCCCGTGGCTCCCAGGGGTGCTCCTCTTGGCCATGATTTCTCTAAAGGACCTTGACCAGCGGTACCTTCTTGCGGCGCAAGACCCGCATATCCGCGTCGTTAATTCGGACTAGCTCCATGTGCACTGACCGATCAGATACTACCAGCTCATCCGTGGTGTCTATCTACTGCTCTGGACGTAATAGGGCCCTCCTGAGGGAGGAGACATGGAAAACATCGTGCAGGCCTTCCAGCTCTGTCGGCAGCTCCAGCCTGTATACTAAGGGGCCGATCCGCTCCAAGATCCTGTAGGGCCCCATGTATCTCGGGTTGAGCTTCTTGCTCCATCCGCAAACTCGAGATACTCCGTGTATGGACCGTATCTTCAATAACACTCTTTCTCCTACCTGAAACTCCACCTGATGATGCCACGCGTCATAATATTTGGCCTACCTGCTCTTCACCTCCAACATCCGGTCTCGTATCAGTCGTACCTGGGCCTCGGTGTCCTCCACAAATTCTGAGCCCAGGACCTTTGGGTCTTCATCTTGTATCCATGACAACGGAGTCCTGTACCTCTACCCATACAAAGCCTCATAGGGAGCCATGCCTATACTATACTGATGGCTGTTGTTATATGAGAACTCTACCAGAGGTAGCACCTTCTCCCATGGCTCTCCTCGGTCTAGAATGCACAGTCGTAGCAGATTTCCAATGTCCGGTTGGTGCGCTCTATCTGCGCGTCCGTCTGAGGTGGAAGGCTGTGTTGAAAGTCATGTGGGTGCCCAAATATGCCTGAACTGACAGCCACTACCTGGACATAAACCGCCCATCACGATCTGACACTATTGACATGGGCACGCCATGGTAGCGAATGAACTGCTCCATAAACTTCCGCACCAGCACTACGAATGAGTCATCCTTCCAGATCGGTATGAATCGAGCAACCTTTGTCAGCCGATCGACGATCACCCAGATCGAGTCATTCCCCGTCCGAAATCGGGGAAGCCCATGTATGAAATCAATGGCTATGTCGTCGAATTTCCACTATGGCACCGGGAGTGGCTGCAACAGCCCTGCGGGGTTCCTGCACTCCGCCTTCACTAGCTGACATGTCTCACAATGAGTCGTGAAGTATGTGATATCCTTCTTCATGCCCGACCAATACATTGTCTTCTTCAAATCCGCCGCCATCTTTGTGATTCCCGGGTGGACCGAATACCGGCTGCAGTGCACCTCCATCATAATCTCCTCCCAGATCTGGCCTCACTCTGGTATATAAACCCGTCCTCTGAAACCTACCAGGCCATCCCTCAGTGTGTAGTCTCCTGCAGCGCCTTCCTCTAAGGCCTAGAAGATGGGCTCTAGTTTGGCTTTTTGCCTCTGTCCTTTTCTGACTCGGTCTCTAACGTCATTGGTGACGCCCATCGCGGTCAAGTACTCCTCATAGAGCTCGGGGTCGTCATAAGACACCAGAGAAATATGCATGTCCTCCAGACTCTGCAGCAGCTCCATAGACATCAACTGAGACACTGCTCCAGCTGTGGAGGCTCTCCTTCTCAGTGCATCCGCAACCAAATTCGCCTTCCCTGGGTGGTAGTGCATCTCATACTGATAGTCCGATAAAAACTCCACCCACCTCCTCTGCCTGATATTCAGTTCCTTCTGTGTGTCCACGTACTTAAGGTTCTTATGATCTGAGTATATATCACAGTGGACTCCGTAGAGGTAGTGTCGCCATATCTTCAGTGCAAACACAACTACTCCCATCTCCAGGTCGTGTACTGGATAGTTCTTCTCATGGGTCTTTAGTTGGCGAGAGGCATACGCTATGACATGCCCGTTCTGTATTAGCAGCGCACCCATCCCCTGATATGATGCGTCGGTGTATACCTGGAATCCTTCCTTCCCAGATGGAAGGGAAAGGATAGGGGCTGAGATAAGTCAGTTCTTCAACTCCTGGAAGGCTGCCTCACACTATGGCGTCCATACAAAGGGCACGTCCTTCTTCATCAATGAAGTGAGTGGAAGGGCAATCCGAGAAACCCCTCCACATATTTTTGTTAATAACTAGCAAGCCCAAGGAAACTCCGCACGTCCGTGGCCGTCTTCAGTGGTGGCCAATCCCTGACAGCTTGTATCTTTGTCGAGTCCACCGCTAACCTGGCTCCGCTGATAATGTGGCCCAGGAAAGCCACCTCCTTCAACCAGAACTGACACTTGCTGAACTTCGCATAGAGGCGATGCTCCCGCAATATCTCCAAAGTCAGTGAAAGATGCCGTGTATGGTACTCCTCCGTCATAAAGTAGATAAGGATGTCGTCTATGAATACTATGACAAACACATCCAAATAAGTGTCGAAGACCCGATTCATGAGGCTCATAAACGCCGAAGGAGCATTCGTGAGCCTGAAGGGCATCACAGTGAACTCATACAGGACATATCTACTACTGAAGGCCATCTTCGGGATATCTTCCTCCTGGATCTGCAGCTGGTAGTAGCCTGACCTCAAGTCCAGCTTTGAGAAAAAATGGGCTCCCTCCAGATGATCGAACAACTCATCTATCCTTGGGAGCGGGTAGGTATTCCGGACGGTCAGCCTGTTCAGTGCTCGATAGTCAATGCATAGTCAAAGTGTCTCATCCTTCTTCTTCACGAATAGGACCGGAGCTCCCCATGGTGAGGAACTCAGTATGACGAATACTGCTTCCACCAGCTCCTGCAACTGTGTCCGAAATTCTGCCAGCTCCCTTGGTGCCATCCGATAAGGGGCCTTGGATACCGGCTTAGCCCCTGGCACCAACTGAATTTGAAAGTCCTTCGCCCTATCCGGAGGCAGTCCTGGAAGCTTCTCTGGAAATATATCGGCGTTGTCACACACCACAGGAATGGTAACAATCAGGTCCTTCTCCTCAGTCATCTCGAACAGCACCTGATATACCTCGTCTCCCTGCAAGTGGGCCTTGATGGCCTGAATAGATGAAAGGAGGCGGCGGGAAACCGGAGTAGTACCTTTGAATGTCGCATAAGTATCACCGTATCTCAGCACGACCCTCCTCGCCAGGAAGTCAATCTGGGCATGGTTCCAGACCAGCCATGTCATGCCCAAGACAAGGTCGAAGTCTGGCATTCTCAGGATCGTCGCCGGGGCCTCGAGTGTCAACCAGTCTATGGTAACCTTCAGGAGGCACTTCTCTGTGGACTGGATCTCCATCCCATTGGGGAGACGCACCCTCCTGGCGTCTCCCATATAATATCGAATCTGGCCCAGATCCTTGATGAAATCCTCCGACACAAAGTTGTGTGATGCCCCCGTGTCGAACAGGGTATGGGCATGTTTGTCGCACACCATCACGATTCCTAAATTAGTTAAAGGAAAAACAGCTTAGGTCTAAAGTTTTCTAACCTAGGTTGTGTAGTTATTCTACCAATACTTAAAATTACTCTCATACCTGCAATAACCCTGTTCGGGTTCCAGGGCTGCCCTAAGTCCAGAGCGTAGATCTGCTCCCCATCCTGTCTGTGTTCACCGCCCTGAAATTTGCGTCTACGACCACGTCCACGACCTCCCATCTAGTGAGCCAGTGGGCCACCCCGTGCAGTAGGTATGGCCCAATTTCTCATAGGTCAATTAATCCGAATGTGCCTTAGCTGATGGCAGTGGTAGCACAGCTGTGGTGTAGGTGGTCCCTCCCTATCCTGGGCACCTCCCTCATCTGTAGCGGCTGCGGAGCCAGCACTGTATGCTCCCTTGGCTCCTGCCTTTCCTCCTAACAGTGTTGATCCCCATTCCTTATCTCTCCCATGACCCGGCCTCTCTACAGGTCCCTTCTCCCTCCTAGCACTGCATCATCCCCATGTCCCTTCCTGCCCTGAACTGCAAGCTGGTCCGCCTCCAGCTTCTTGGCCATCTCCAAGATCCTGGCCATGGTACCATCAGTCACAAACAAGAGGTCCTGCCTCAGGTCATCACGGAGGCCCTTGTAGATGTAACACCCCCTATCTATCACATAGGATATAACAGCAGGTCCGGCCGGGGCCCGACGCCATATACCACAGACAGACCGGGTGGTTACTTAATGGAAACCTTTCAACCAATCATAACATCCTACACAGAGCATTCTAGCAGAAGCAGTTTTATAAGTTGCTATTAAAAGAACCCAGCACCTAGCATGAATGTCCATTAAACCCTGAATAGGAATGTAGTATATACACAAGTACTGGCCTTAAGGCCTTACAAATGGTTTACTCTTAAAACATGTTTTCCATACCACGTCACGCATGCCGGTCATACATGAACAAAAGCAAGTAAACAATTCAATTAGGCCTTCAAGGGTCGGCTTCGCAATTTGGGCTTTAGCCCGCTATTGACCGCTTGGTCCAGCAGCACCTACAAGCCGCAAACCACCGCATGGTGGCAAACAAAAGCAACGGCCAGCAATGCTGACCAAATTATAACGATCCAGCCCCCAATTCGGGGCGGCGATGCTCCTTCCCTGCACTTATTAGCAAAACCAAGCAGTATATAAATATACATTGCATCACCGGCGTTGGCTCGCACGGCCACACACCCCGTGCACTCAGGGCACATTCTCAATGAATCGGCCAATGTCACGTCAATTTAAGCCATAGACATTCCGGACTCACCACCGCCACTTCGACGGCCAAATATATGAGCGTTTTGTCTTCTTGGCATGTGTAACGTCAATTTAAGCCATAGACCGCCGAAGACACTCATCTATGCCAACAGCAAGTGCTACGTACCCTTAGATCTCTTTAACCGAACGACATAGAATGGGTACGGTTTCATCTAACCCGTGCTCACATTGGAACGACAATTTAAGCCATATACGCGAGTCAAACTTCTCCCGAGTCCCGTTTCCATCACACTTCACATAACCCGGTTATGTTCAAGTTGGCTCCCAGGACACCAAGTTGGCAAGATCACGCATCCGCCCAGTTTTCCAGGTTCACCTTAGGGTTAATCCCCAAGGCTCACTGTTGCAATCTACCACGTAGAAAACCCGAAAAGCAAACAATCGCATGGAGTCTTCTCCGGCATTTATGCAATGCAACATCACCGATCCAGACCAACATGTCCGGATAGGATTCACACATCATGCCTATGTCCGTTCTCGTTTACGGACTCTACACAACGGGGACTATTCATGTCTACCCGAAGGAACGCCTCCAAGTCACCGCAAACTCGCGAGAGCGGGCTTCCTATGCAAAAGAAGGAGATCTTCACATTTTCAAGAAGACAATCGTTACCCTAGCATTCTTCCTTGGCGCCATGGAAATGTAAGCGGATGAAAAGCACCGCACTCTCTTTGCCTCCGTAGATCCGAAGTCGGTTCGCGATTTGAAGCTCCGAAGCTCCTCCAAAGACCGGATCTAAGCTTCTTCTTCCTCCTTTGCTCTACTCTCTCTATATACTTTAGAAAGAGAACCTCTCAAGCGAAATGAGGGTTTCAAGCGGCCAATCTCGTGTATATCCAAACACTAACAGCCCCCAGCCGTCGGATCCCGAATTAAAGAAACGAACGGCCACGATCCAGATCAAAAATGCAGAATCTGGGCCGAACACAGCCTGTGACACGCTCGTGTCCAGGGTCGTGTCCCTCATTTACCGTCAAAATCGATGCGTCTAGAAAAACACACCAGCATCCGGCACGCCCGTGTTTGACTTAACATGCCCATGTTCCAACTAACACGGCTGTGTGGTTGGCCTTGTGCCCCCATCGACACAACCCCGAAAACAACCCGAGACTCACATGGGTCTTGGACACGCCCGTGTCCTATTTGACACGCCAATGTCAAACTCGGACACGCCTGGGCTCCAGGCTGTGTTCACTATCTCGACACTTCGTCGAGAGAAGTTCGTCGACCATACGACACGGCCTTGGACATGCCCGTGTCCTAGGCTGTGTTCCCTGTCTCGACACATCGTCGAGAGAAATTGTCGACTCCCCGGGCCGATCGTCAACACGGGCTCGACACGCCCGTGTCTCAGGCCGTGTTCCCTGCTCAACGATCGTCGACTCCAAATTTCGTTGACGTCGCGGCCAAATTGTCGAACCAGCTTGACACGCCCTGGGACACGCGTGTGTCCCAGGCCGTGTGCCCCCTGCCAAATTCCAAATTTGGCCTGAAATGCCTCCCGTCGCTCTTTTGAGTTTCGGGGCATTACAGCTCTCTCCCTCTTAAAATAATTTCGTCCACGAAATTACATAAAGGAAAGACAAGTACCAAAATTAAATTGTACCTCAGTAGAACAACTCCGGTTACTCGTCGAGCATAGTCTGCTTTTGTTCCCAAGAGAGCTCCTCTCGACCGCAATTGTCCCATCGGAACTTGACCATCCTGATCTCTTTATTGCGTAGACGCTTGACCTCCGAGTCCTCAATCCGCACGGGCTTGACTTTTGTCGTCAACCCACTACCAATCGGCACTTGATCGACCGCGATCACTTGCGTAGGTTCCTGCACCTCCTTCCGTAGCGCCGATATATGGAATACATCATGTAAACCACTAAGCTCCACTGAAAGCTTCAACCGATAGGCTGCTTCACCAACCCGCTCCAAAACCTCAAACGTCCCAATGTACCTCGGGCTTAGCTTTTTCAATCGCCGCACCCGCGAGACACCCTTGAACGGCTTGATCTTTAAGTACACCCAGTCGCCCACAGTAAACTCCACGGTCCTGTGCTTGGCATAATAGTACTTCGCCTGACAGTCCTGAGCGATTAGCAACCTTTCCCGAATGGTACGAACCAAAAACATAGCATCTTCCACCTCTTGGCGCTTGTACAACTTTAACTGGCCCGTTTCCAACCAGGACAACAGCGTGCGACATCTTCTACCATATAGGGCCTCGAAGGGCGCCATTTGAATAGTTGCCTGGTAGCTATTGTTGTACGCAAACTCCACCAAATAAAGATGGTCTTCACATTGCTTTCCAAAGTCCAAGACACATATGCGGAGCATGTCTTCCATAATTCTATTGACCCTCTCGGTCTGCCCATCCATTTACGGATGGAAGGCTATGCTGAATTTTAAGTTTGTTCCCAACATTTGCTGCACTAGCCTCCAATCATTGGACGTGAACCGCCCATCTCGGTCACTCACGATGCTGCAGGGCACACCGTGAAGCCATACTATATTATCCACATATAGTTTTCCCAACTTCTCCACCGGATCATCCTTCCTATGTGGAATGAAATGCGACACCTTTGTTAGCCGATCTACGACCACCCAGATGGCGTCGTTCCCCTTTTGCGACCTCAGCAAACCGTGCACAAAGTCCATAGTGATGTCGTCGAATTTCCACTCCGGAATAGGCAAGGACTTCAGAAATCCTCCCGGCTTTTGGCATTCCGCCTTCACCAAGGCGCAAGTTTGGCACTTCGCCACGTAGAGTGCCACATCCTTCTTCAAACCCGACCACCAAAATAGTTTCTTTACATCGTGGTACATCTTCGTGCTCCCTGGGTGAATCGAGTACTTGGTATGATGTGCCTCGTACAACAATTCCACCCGCAAATTGCCCACACTTGGGACGCACAGACGGCCGTCTTTCCAAAGTAATCTGTCCTCCGCAACGAATTGGGAATTTGACCCATCCAGAGCCTCTACCATGAATTGCTTCATATGGAAATCCATATCCAATGCCTGCCGAATCCGATCAGCCAGATCATATTGAACTTCAGTCCAATTCAAGAGTTCTTCAGCACTTGACTGCTTGTGTACACAAACAATCTCCAACGCCTCCAACTCCCGAAGCAACCACTCATCATGCACCGATAGCCAATTGGCTTGAGCTGAGGCTCGGCGACTCAACGCGTCAGCAACCGCATTGCCCTTACAAGGCACGTTGTGGATCTTGAATGTATAGTCACCCAGGAACTCCATCCATCTATGCTGCCTCATATTCAGATCTTTCTTATTAATCAAATACTTCAGGCTCTTGTGATTGGTGTAGATATCAATTTTCACACCGTACAAATAGTGTCTCCACAGCTTCAAGGCAAAAATCACGGCCGCTAACTCCTAGTCATGGATCGAATAATTCCTCTTGTGCACTTTCAGCTGTCTCGAGCCATAAGCTATCACACTTCCATGTTGCAGTAGCACGCAACCCAAACCGCTGCCCGAAGCATCGCTATAGATCTCATAATCTTTGGTCCCACTCAGCGAACTCAGCACAGGCGCCGTGGTCAACCGACATTTCAACTCCTCAAAAGGTCGCGCGCCCTCTGGCATCCAAATGAACTTCTGCTCCTTCCTCGTCAAAGTAGTGAGAGGTAACATTATCCGCGAGAAGTTCTCTACGAAGCGCCTATAATAGCCGGTAAGCCCCAGAAAGCTCCGGACATCCGCTACCGTAGAAAGCTCAGGCCACTCTCGTATCGCAACAATCTTCGCCGGATCCACAGCAATACCTTCTCCACTCACTATATGACCGAGGAACGCCACTGAGGACAACCAAAACTCGCACTGCGAGAATTTGGCGTATAATTGATTCCTCCTTAGCGTCTCCAAAACCAAATGAAGATGCCTGAAGTGATCTTCCTCACTCTACGAGTACACCAAAATGTCGTCGATGAAGACGATCAAAAAATGGTCCAACTACTCCCTGAAGGTCTTGTTCATCAAATCCATGAACACTAACGGCGCATTAGTCAGCCCAAATGGCATGACCGTAAACTCGTAATGCCCTTATCTCGTACTGAACGCTGTCTTCGGGATATCACTCCCTTATTCGTAGCTGATAGTACCCGGATTTGCGATCCAACTTCGAGTACACCGTCGACCCGACCAACTGATCAAAAAGATCATCGATCCGGGGGATCGGCTACTTGTTCTTTTCCGTCAACTTGTTGAGATCCCGATAATCAATACATAGCCTCAAGCTTCCGTCCTTCTTCTTAACAAAGAGGATCAGCGCGCTCCAAGGTGAAGAACTTGGGCGCACATACCCTTGCTCCAACAACTCTTGCAGTTGCACCTTCAGCTCCGCCATTTCTTTAGGCGCTAGACAATATGGAGAGCGTGATACAGGCTTTGCACCTAGTACGAGCTATATCATAAAATCTATCTCCCGTTGAGGAGGGGCTCCAGGAAGATCTCTAGGGAACACATCAGGGTACTCTGATACCACTGAAATACTATCCAACGCGGGCTTTGGCTTTGCAACCTCCACTAGTGTAAAGAACAGTTCTGCTTCGGCATGAACCTCTTTCACCACCTGAAGAGCAGACATCAACGTCTTGCTCGACCCCTTCAAGCTCGTAAAAGTCATCTCACGACTTGCGCCCAACTTGACTTCCTTGCGACCACAATCAATATAGGCTTGCTGCTCCGAGAGCCAGTACATGCCAAATATAACGTCGAACACCACCAACGGTAGTAACGATGCTTGCAGATCGAACTCTCGATTCCCAATGCGAATCTTAACACTGCAAATTTTATCTGCACGCATCGAACACCCATTGGGCAACAACACATCCAACTTATCCCTCGCCATCGAAGAAGGTACTCCGATGCGTGATATAAATCCTTCGGACAACGAGTGTGAAGCTCTTGTATCGAAGAGTGGTCTTGCCGGATTTTCACAAATCAAAATAAAGCCTAAACAAGCAGTGGTAAGGCAACATGTGCATAGCAAATATTTAAAGAAATTAACTTGCTATAAATTAAAACGTACCTGTCACCACATCTGTCTATTTGATGGCCTCCTGTTGGCCACGATTATACACCCTCGGTTGGGCCGGAGCAAAATGGGATGCGGTTGACTACACTGCCTTGCCCTTCTCTTCAAAGCAGCTCCCGCCTCCTTTCCGACTTGGGACGTCCGCTCCAACAGTCACGGGGAAAGTGCCCCGGCTTCCCGCAAGTAAAGCATGCACCCGAGGTCCGACCCGTAGTCACCATAGACGCACCAGAAGGAGCTGGAACCGAAGTCCTAGGCTTCTTAAAGAATTTTTGATAGCCGGACTTTGAAGTGGTCGGCACTTTGAACCCAGACTTCTTATCACTAATGCTCTTCTTTGCTTGAACATTCTTCATGTCCTTCTCCAAGGACCGGGCCGTGTTGACCAAGGTCAAGAAACCCTGCGTCATCGACCCCGAGATTAGTAGCCTCAACTCATCTCGCAACCCTTCGTAGAATCGATTCGTCTTGTACTCCTCATCCGCGATGGTGGAGCTAGCATACCGACTCAATCGAGTAAACTCGTGGAGATATTCATGCACGCTACTGTCTCCTTTAACCAACTTCAGGAACTCGTTCTCCAACGCTATCCTCTACGTCTAAGGGAGGTATCTTGCCAAGAACAATCTCGAGAACTCCTCCATTGAGATGTCTACAAGTTGCCTACCTCTCAATAGATGCAGCTCCAATCCTTCCCACCACAATCTCGCTTCACCGTCCAAAAGGAACGTAGCAATGGTGGTCATTTGCCAATCCTCCGTCTCTATTGCTGTCATGACTCTCTTCACCCTGGAGAGCCAGTCTTCAGCTTGAGATAGGGTTACCAACCCTGAGAATACCGGAGGATTAAAGCTCATGACATGTTTGAGCTATCTTTTTGTTTCCCACCTTGGCACCAACGGTTGCTCTACTTCCTGCTCCACTCTTCTCTGCTTAGCCGCTTGCAGCGGTACCTACTCCAACGCAGGAGCGGGCTACTATATTTGCCTTGTAGGCTGCGCATTAATCATGGCAAACACTGCTTCGGCCAACAATCATATGGTCTCAGCCGATGGAGGTGTTGCAGGAGCTTCATTACGTGCACTGGCAGCGTCAGAAACTCGACGTTCTGATGGCCCAGCACCACTTCTGGTCACCTATAGTGATACAAAACACCGTTAAGCGACCAAATAAAATTGCAAACAACAATTATAGGAACACACAGGTTCCACAAACACGTGTATTTTCCTTCCTGAGTGGACATTCATGGGTTCTTTTACTGTTATAACGATGACGCACACACAAGTGCTCACCACCCCTTAAATCAGTAGTCTGATACCAAATTGTAACACGCACTATCCGTCGCATAGCATATAGCAGTAGGTCCGGCCGGGGCCCGACGCTATATACCACAGACAGACCAGGTGGTTACTCAATGGAAATCATTCCACCAATCATAACGTCCTACACAGAGCACTCTAGCGGAAGAAGTTTTATAAGTTGCTATTAAAAGAACCCAGCACCAAGCATGAATATCCACTAAACCGCGAATAGGAACGTAGTACATACACAAGTACTGGCCTTAAGGCCTTATAAATGCTTTATGCTTAAAACATGTTTTCCATACCACGACACGCAGGCCGGTAATACATGAACAAAAGCAAGTAAACACTTCAATTAGGCCTTCAAGGGCCGGCTTCGCAATTTGTTCTTTAGCTCGCTATTGACTACTTTGTCCAACAGCACTTGCAAGCAGCAAACCACCGCACGGTGGCAAACAAAAGCAACGGTCAGCAATGCTGACCAAATTATAACGATCCCGCCCCCAATTCGGGGCGGCGATGCTCCTTCCATGCACTTATTAGCAAAACCAAGCAGTATATAAATATACATTGCATCACAGGCGTTGGCTCGCACGGCCATACACCCCATGCACTCAGGGCACATTCTCAGTGAACCAGCCAATGTCACGTCAATTTAAGCCATAGACATTTCGGACTCACCACCGCCACTTCGATGACCAAACATATGAGCATTTTGTCTTCTTGGCATGGGTCACGTCAATTTAAGCCATAGTCCGCCGAAGACCCTCATCTATGCCAACAGTAAGTGCCATGTACCCTTAGGTCTCTTTAACTGAACGACATAGAACGGGTACGGTCCCATCTAACCCGTGCTCACATCGTAATGACAATTTAAGCCATATGCGCGGGTCAAACTTCTCCCGAGACCCGTTTCCATCAAACTTCACATAACCCGGTTTTGTTCAAGTTGGCTCCCAGGCCACCAAGTTGGCAAGATCACGCATCCGCATAGTTTTCCGAGTGCACCTTAGGGTTAATCGCCAAGGCTCCCTGTTGCAATCTACCACGTAGAAAACCCGTAAAGCAAACAATCGCATGGAGTCGTCTCCGGTATTTATGCAATGCAACATCATCGATCCAGACCAACATGTCTGGATAGACTTCACACATCATGCCTATGTCCGTTCTCGTTTACGGACTCTACACAACGGGTACTATTCATGTCTACCCGAAAGAACGCCTCCAACTCACCGCAAACTCGCAAGAGCGGGCTTCCTATGCAAAAGAAGGAGAGCTTCACGTGCTCAAGAAGAGAATCTCAACCCTAGCGTTCTTCCTTGTCATCATGGAAATGTAAGCGGGTGAAAAGCACTGCACTCTCTTTGCCTCCGTAGATCCAAAGTCGGTTCGCAATTTGGAGCTCCGAAGCTCCTCCAAAGACCGGATCTAAGCTTCTTCTTCCTCCTTTGATCTCCTCTCTCTCTATACTTTAGAAAGAGAA
Organism: Platanthera guangdongensis; assembly: GCA_039583875.1. Taxonomy (NCBI): domain Eukaryota; kingdom Viridiplantae; phylum Streptophyta; class Magnoliopsida; order Asparagales; family Orchidaceae; genus Platanthera; species Platanthera guangdongensis. Next base: position 144,833,086 of record CM077147.1, on the reverse strand, counting down.
AATCTCAAGTGAAATGATGGTTTCAAGGGTCCAATCCCGTGTATATCCAAACACTAACAGCACACAGCCGTCGGATCCCGAATTAAAGAAACGAACGACCATGATCTAGATCTAAAATACTGAATCTGGGCCGAACACAGCCTGTGACAGGCCCGTGTCCAGGGCCATGTCCCTCATTCGCCGTCAAAATCGACGCATCTGGAAAAACACACGGGCATCCGACACGCCCGTGTTTGACTTGACATGCCCGTGTTCCAACTGACACGGCCATGTGGTTGGCCATGTGCCCCCATCGACACAACCCCAAAAACAACCCGAGACTCACACGGGTCTTGGAAATGCCCGTATCCTATTTGACATGCCCGTGTTAAACCCAAACACGCCTGGGCTCCAGGCCGTGTTCACTGTCTCGACACTTCATCGAGCGAAGTTCGTCGACCACACGACATGGCCTTGTACACGCCCGTGTCCTAGGCTGTGTTCCCTGTCTCGACACATCGTCGAGCTAAAATGTCGACTACCTGGGCCGATCGTCGACACGGGCTCGACACGCCCTGAGACACGCCCGTGTCTCAGGCCATGTTCCCTGCTCGATGATCGTCGACTACAAATTTCGTCGACCTCGTGGCCAAATCGTCGAACTATCCTGACATGCCCTGGGACACGCCCGTGTCCCAGGCCGTGTGCCCCCTGCCAAATTTGAAATTTGGCCCGAAACGCCTCCCGTCGCTCTTTTGAGTTTCGGGGCATTACAGTAGAACCTCTTGGTGTAACCCACGTCATACAGCTTGTAAGAATCCACAAACCGGGCCAAATGAGTAAACTCCCGGTGATATTCCAGAACTATCATGTTCCCTTGCTTCAACTACAAGAATCTATCCTCCAATTCGTCCCTTGCGAACTGCGGAACAAAATGTTCCAGTAGTGTCGCCCTAAACTCCTCCCAAGTAATGTCCGCGATCTCCACTCCCGCATAAGTGGTGTCCATCACCGACTTCCACCACCTCTTCGCATGCGACTCCAGACAAGAAACCCCCAAAGATACTGCCAGGTCCATCGGGCACTGTATTCCCACCAACATCTCGTGCATAATGTCTAGCCACTCCTCCGTTCTCAATGCCATCTCCGTCCCCAAGTATGATGGTGGGGAAAGGCCCCGGAATGCACTCAACCAGTTCGCTCCGGGGTTCGGCTGAGGAGTCGGAGCCTGCTGTGCCCTAAAGGCCTCCAAGATAGCCGTCAAGGTTTGTCCCAGCTCCGTCTACTGCAACAGGGTCGGTGTCGGCGGGGGTGGAACCACATTCAAGGCCGGAGGTGTCCCCTGCGGCAGGGGAGGATTCGTCGCACCCTACAAAAAGACAGACTTAAGTTTAGTAAATTGAACTAAAACTCTTTGTTATTAGAAGCATTGCACATGATTCCTCACATGGCCACACCATTGCTTCCACTGCTAGTTTGTCCACAATCTAAGCCCGTGCGGTGTCGCATGTTTTATGGACTACATTCTCTCGGATCGAGTTCTCCTCTGGTACCACTTGTAAGACCCCCCCCCCCCTTTTTGCAACAACCACCAGGGTCTTATGCCCAAAATCACCGTTTTGTAGTGGCCCCGACTCTCGGGAAGGCCGCCACAACAAAACGCCGATTCTGCCGGCCTTTTTGATCAACAAGAGAGAATGCATAATGATTAGAAAAGCTAAAACAATCAAGTCCACAACATAGAGAGAGAAAGTCACATTACAAATAAAGAGTCCACACCACAATATACGGACTTATGCCCGGTACATAAAGACCTCACTACAAGCCACTCATATAAGTAAAACTACTACTACTACTCAGCTCCACTCACGGATCTGGATGCCTGTCCACCCGAACTACACTGGCCTGTCTCCATCTGAACCGTACTCTGCTGGTGCTGCGTCTCCTATGGCTGCTCCCTGTCTCCCATCCAGAGGTACTAAAATGTGGTGGTCAAATCACTGTCAGTCAAACTAGACTCAGTCAACAGTCCTCAACCCCTCTACCCGTGGCTCCTAGGCACCAGGCGGAAGGAAGTGAAAAGGAGGACCAAATAGCAGGGCGTAATCAAGCAGATGACAACTATCCTAATAGGAGTGTTATAATATTAAAAGTGTAGCAGGAGTTAATCAATAAAAGGTAATGCAGAGTAGTAAGGTAAGCATGAAGAACTGAAAGTAAGAACTGTACAAATAGTAATCAGTAACCATTGATTTATAGGAATTACCCCTATAGACCAAGGGGTCGTTCTGCAGGGTCTATCGTATAAATTGTCCCATACCAATTTATATGTTAAGTGTCAGGGATTAAATGCAATGACTATGCTATAACATGCAAGTATGCTATTGTATAAACAAGCAAGTACAACACACACACACACGACTCTATGCGCACAGACCTTTAGTTCCCTAGTTTGGAGTTAGCTAAACTCTCAGGAGCCTCTCGTCGTGGCCAACGGAGATAGTGGGTTGGGCCTCTCCACTCCTACACTAGTAATACCCAGCCTAGCCCCTGTCGTACATTTCCGTACTATTCGTAGCAAATCAACTAGTCTCCCCGAGCCAACATATTGACGACGATGTGATCGATCATCCAATATCGAGGACCCACCACTGTTATGCACATGCAAGCTTGTATATTATACCTCACCTAAATCCCTGAGCCCCCAGCTCACCAAACCATCAAGTCTAAAAACTAGCCCTCGAGCATACATCTCCCCGGACTACCAAAACAGTTCCAAGTCTATTAAACTCTACCAGTATGCACATCGACCATGGGTCTATGCTATCCATTCATTACCAATTTGTATCACCATGTATACAAGTGTGAGTGCAAGGTGGAGGTATTATTGAGGTTACTCTGTCCATATTATCCCTAAAGTTTACGTTAGCCCAGGACTGCCCAATGTATTCTCCATGAAGGGCTCTCGAAGGCACTAGGAACTACGGTGGGATTACACCCAAAGTTCCCTTTCACAAGGCACTTAATATTATTGATTCCTACCCTGGACCAATCCTCTCTTTTATTTCAGTGTGGCTCCCCTAAGTGTGTTCAAGTTCTCCGAGCTAGCCTATTTTAATCCTAAGTATTATATGTATACCGTGCTAAGTTACATGATGCTCCCACTAAGGGGTACTCCATTTACTCATCCAACAGAACCAAAACAATTACTGGGAGTCTACCATGACCTATTTAGACGAACTCTAGAGTTTCATAATCTTCCTAATTAATTTGGCATTCGTTCTAATTACCCTAAGACTCCAGATGCCATACTTTGAACATGAAATGCACTTTTAAATCAGTAACATATCACCACTAAATCATGATAAATACTTGGTAACATTTCTACAACAAATCCAATGTGTAAGAATTTTTAGAATTATTTAGGCCCCAAATCCGCAATTTAGAACATAAAGTCGATAACGCCATTTTAAGAAGCAAAGGCCAGCAATATTGTTCTAAAAATTATGATAAAAATTCAGTAAGACCATCATGGCCTAAAAACACCCGAGAGGTACTCTCCCAATTTTTTCATTTAACAGTAACCCTTAATTTAGTTTTAATTCAATAATTCCATAACAATTGGTTATTCAAGCAAGTACTGTAAAAATTCAAATAATAATTATAACAAACTTCCAGGAGATAGATAATGATCTAAAACTAACACTAACCAAGCTTTACAATTTTTCCAATTCATGGGGGGCTCTGAATCTAATTAAAAGTAATCTCCTAAATTTATAACCTTGTGAAGCAAGTATTGTTTCTAGTCACTTAAAAATTATGAGAAATTTCCAGGACCTACACATTCATATAGAACTCACTAACCAAGTTTCATAATTTTCATAGCAATATTGAGCTCCAAATCTATTTCTGATCAGAAATCGACAATTCATAATTTATAAAACAAGTACTTAAAATAATCATCTAAAAATATAAATGAAAATACAGAGGGGACTAACATGATGCAAAACTTCCAAATACTAAATTTCATAACTTTTCAGTGGTTAGAAATATCGTAACAAGAAAAATGAACTTAAGGACACAGCTAGGGTTATAAAGGAAGTACTGATTTTATTAGTCCAAAAATTACACCAAAATTATTTTAGGGCTCTTTTAATCATAGAAATACCCTGCCCAAGTTTCAAGTTATTGTGAGGTATTTTGATTGCCTAAACACAAATATTAGGCTTTGTGCCCTAAACTAGGGTAGGGATTTGAGGGGGGTTAAAGGCTTCCAAATTCAATAAATGTTCAACCAGAGGACCATAGCCAACCTATGATCCCTGCCACCAAGTCCCAAGTCATTCCAAGGTCATTCGACCCCATGACCTTCAAACCCTAAAATCACTATAAAAGGGGCCTACCCTAGGGTTCTATTTCTACCCTAGCACAAACTACGCCAAATCTCATTGAAGGGTGTTACATGCCATATAAAATCAGTGGCCAAAATATCAGCCTCTGTTGAGGTGTTTTGACCAACCAAACATCATAAATAGCTCTGGACATAAATAACCCTATAAGGGTATACCTAGGGTAGGATCAATACGTAACCAAAACATCTCCAAATGAGGTGATATTTGTACCAGAGCCTTAGCATTCCCTCTAAGACCACCCACCCAAATTTGGGGGAGTTTTGAGATGTTTAGGACACCTAATTAATTTATTCATAGATTATTAAATTTTTCTAAAAACTATAGATAACGTTTCTCCAAAAATTATGATTTTTGTATAAGTCCTAGATATAGATAAGAGTAGCCCACACCCCAAATTTCAAGTCTTTTGGAGGTCTAGTTTGGAGTGGGCATCCATTCTAATGTCTGGTCATGCCTATGTATAGGTTGCACCAAAACGAGTGCTGTGATCACACCATGTTTCCCAATTGGTTCAAATAAATTTTAAAATAAACTATACTTCAAGCACTACAATTTTGTATGTTGGACACTTTTACATTAGAGGCCTCAAGGTATTTGTAATAATTAAAACCATCTACAGCAAATAATTCCCAAAAAAATTGAATAACATTAATATCATATAAAATATCTTGATCAAAACGGACGGCATCAGGTCATCCTCAACCTCCATCCAATAGCCGTGATTGGCCCGACCTGGAGCCTCTTCCATTACACTTTTCGGCCACCCCGACCACCTCCCTGGCCGGCCACCACCACCACAACCTCCGTTGAGGTAGTGGCTAGCGTTTGGCGGCGACCATGCCACCGGAGGCGGTGGATTCTGGCAAACTCACACCACCATTTTTCCATGAAAAATCCGAAAATACAAGATCCCATCCAGGCTCAATTGAGCCTGATTTCTCTACCTAAACCGATCTAGATCTAGCATAGACAGAGAGGAAGAGGATTGGACCTCATTTGGAGCGTTTCCATGCTCCGGCCGTCGGCCGCCATTGTTCCTCCTCAAAGCTTTTGGTGTCATGCCTTTTCCTCCTCTGAGAGCTCTAAGTGTTCGGGAAAATGGGAAATTCCACTCCTCAGAGGTCTCTAAAGATGATGGAAGGGTCGGTTGGGGGGTGTGGGGCTTTAATTCTCTTGGCCATGGTTGACCTCTTCACCTCCCCTCCCATGGTCGACCCTATGCATCCCCCCTTCATTAAATGTCTCTGGAAACTGCAGGAATCCCCTCTAATTCATCAAGGAAGATGAATGAGAGCATAATGGAGGGATACAGATGGGTGTATCACCTTAATGGCCATGAATGGCCACTTCCTCTCTCCTCCACATTGGGGGAAAAATGGGGCTTTCTATCTCCTACTCACCATGGCCGAATTTTGGGTGACACGGCTGTGACACTGGCGTGTATCATCCGACACGGGGGTGTCAGGTGGGCGTGTTACCTTCTGTTCGATGAAATGAGCTCGACGAAATGAGCTCGACGAAATGAGCTCGACGAAATGAGCTCGACGAAATGAGCTCGACGAAATGAGCTCGACGAAATGAGCTCGACGATCATCGGGCTGATGACATGCCTGGCGACACGGGCGTGTAGGGGGCTTGTTCCCCCTGTTTGATGAAATGAACTCGACGATCGTCGAGCTGAGGACACGCATGGAAACACGGGCGTGTATCATCTGACACGAGCGTGTCGGGTGGGCGTGATCCCCAGTCATTGATGAAATGAGCTCGACGATCGTCGAGCTGATGACACGCCAGCGACACGGGCGTGTCTGGGCCGACACGGGTGTGTCAGACCCAGAAGAGCTATTTTCAGGGAATTTGTGTGGCTGTTTATTTCTTCCTATGGGATCTGATTGTTTAGATCTCCCCTTGCTGATATAAGGCTGAGCTATAGGAAGACCAAGATGATTTTCACCTTGGCCTTTTTCACTTGGTCCCTTGGGCTTCCTAGGGTTTTGCCATTACCAAAACCACTCTTGGCGGTCTAGTAGGAAATGGGATGTTACATCCAAAATACTAAGATGGAGGTGCAGCCGGTGGTGCTGGTGGTGGTGCCCCCCTCATGGGGCAGTTCCTCCGGATATGCCTCACATGGTAATAATTGAAGCACTCTAGCGGGGGATATGCAATACCCTCGGGTCTCTGCACCTCCCGCATCTAGCGTGGCTGAGGGGCCACCACTCCTGGTTTCGTCTACTCATGTCTATCCTCCTGACGAGGCTGGTCTTATCCTCTTCTCCCATCTGTGATGTGACCCCGTCGTTGATCATTCCTGGCTACCCGGCCCTGGTCCTTAGTTGGCCGCTTCCGGCCTCGGGTAGTATGCCAATCTACCTCAATCCTTTTCATCATCTCCAATATCTGAGGAACAGGCCCATCGGACACGAACAACATAGCCTACCTCATATCCTCTCGCAGGCCTTTATAGAACCTCTTAGTGTAACCTGCCTCATCCAACTGATAAGAATCCGCAAACTGGGCTAGGTGGTTGAACTCCTAAGGATACTCCACCACTATCTTGCTACCCTGTCTCAACTGTAGAAATCTATCTTCCAGCTCGTCTCTGGTCGACTGCGAAATAAAATGCTCCAACAGTCCGGTCCTGAATTCCCCCCAAGTAATCACTGCAACCTCTCTGTCAGCAAACGTCATGTCCAACGATGTCTTCCAACATCTCTTGGCATGGGACTCCAAGCAAGAGACAACCAAGGGCACCCTCTCCTCCCACGGGAACCGGATCCCAATCAGCATCCCCTACATGATGTCCAGCCATTCCTCCGTCCGAATAGCTGACTCCTTCCCCAAATAGGATGGGGGAGAAAGTCCTCAGAATATACTCAGCCAGTTGACCCCCGGGTTTGGTTGCGCAGCCGGAACCTGTTGAGCCCTAAAATCCTCTAAGATGGCTGTCAGAGTCTTCCCCATATTTGACTATAGGAATGGAGTGGGGACCATGGGAGGCAGTTGTAATACCACGAAACTCAAAAGAGCGACGAGAGACGTTTTGGGCCAGATTTGGAATCTGGCAGGAGGCAGACGGCCTGGGACACGGGCATGTCCCATGGCGTGTTAGGTTGGAGTCGACGATTTGGTCGAGAGGTCGACGCTTTTGGAGTCGACGATCGTCGAGAAGAGAACACGGCTTGCGACACGGGCGTGTCTCAGGGCGTGTCGAGCTCGTGTCAACGATCGACCCGGGGAGTCGACGAATTTCGCTCGACGATATGTCGAGTGAAGGCACAAGTCCTAGGACATGGGCGTGTCCAAAGCGGTGTCAGTTAGTTGATGAATTTCGCTCGACGAAGCGTCGAGACAAGGCACACGGCCTAGGACATGGGCGTGTACAAGGCCGTGTCGGGTGGTCGACGAACTTCACTCGACGAAGTGTCGAGACTGTGAACACGGCCTGGAGCCCAGGCGTGTTCGAGTGGACACGGGTTAGGACACGGGCCTGTCCAAGAACCCGTGTGAGTCTCGGGTTGTTTTCGGGCTGTGTTGATGGAGGCACACGGCCTACCACACGGCCGTGTCAGTTCGAACACGGGCGTGTCAGGTCAAACACGGGCGTTTCGGATGCCCGCGTGTTGTTCCAGGCGCGTCGATTTTGACGGTGAATGAGGGACACGACCCTGGACACGGGTGTGTGCCAGGCCGTGTTTGGTCCAGATTGTACATTTCAGGCTCGAATCAAGGCCGCTCGTTTCTTTAATTTGGGATCCAACGGCTGGGGGTTGTTCCTGATGAGATATACCCGGGATTGGACCTTTGAAACCCTCACTTTTACTTTAGTGGTTCTCTTTCTAAGTCAAGAGAGAGGTGAGAGCAAAGGAGGAAGAAGAAGCTAGATCCGGCCATTGGAGGAGCTTCGAATCTCCAAATCGCGAGCCGACTTCGGATCTACGGAGGAAAAGAGTGTGCGGTGCTTTTCATCCTCTTACATTTCCATGGCGCCAAAGAGGAACTCTAGGGTAACGATTCTCTTCTTGAGCATGTGAAGCTCTCCTTCTTTGCATAGGAAGCCCGCTCTCGCGAGTTTGCGGTGAGTTGGAGGTGTTCCTTCGGGTAGATATGTAAAGTCCTCATTGTGTAGAGTCCGTAAGCGAGAACGAACATAGGCATGATGTGTGAAGCCTACCCAGACATGTTGGTCTGGATCGGTGATGTTGCATTGCATAAATGTCGGAGAAGACTCCGTGCGATTGGTTGTTTTTCGGGTTTTCTACATGGTAGATTGTAACAAGGAGCCTTGGGTATTAACCCTAAGGTGCACCCGGAAAACTGGGCGGATGCGTGATCTTGCCAACTTGGAGGCCTGAGAGCCAACTTGAACATAACCGAGTTATGTGGATTGTGTGACGGAAATGGGACTCGGGAGAAGTTTGACCTGCGCATATGGCTTAAATTATCATTGCGATGTGAGCACGGGTTAGATGGAACCGTACCCATCTCTATGTCGTTCGGTTAGAGCCGTTAGCATAGATGAGGTTCTTCGGCGGTCTATGGCTTAAATTATCATGACCCATGCCTGGAAGACAAATAGCTCATATGTTTGGCCGTCAAAGTGGCGGTGGTGAATCCGGAATATCTATGGCTTAAATTGACGTGACATTGGCTGGTTCACTGAGAATGTGCCCTGAGTGTACGGGGTGTGTGGCCGTGTGTGCCTACGCCTGTGATATTGTGACAATACTATATTGCTCGCTTATGCTAATGCAATGCAGGGAAGGAGCATCGCCGCCCCGAGTTTGATGCGGGATCGCTATAATTTGGTAAGCATTGCTGAACGTTGCTTTTGTTTGCCATCGTGCGGTGGTTTTGTTGCTTGCAGGTGCTGCTGGACCGAGCGGTCAATAGCGGGCTAAAACCCAAATTGCGAAGCCGGCCCTCGAAGGCCTAATTGGAGTGTTTACTGCTTTTACTCATGTATGGCCGACCTGCGTGCCGTGGTTTGTAAAACATGTAATATTGAAGTAAACCATTTTGTAAGGCCTTAAGGCTTGTACTCATGTATGTACGACATTCCTATTTGGTATTTTAGTGTACATTCGTGCTCTTTGTGTTGGGTTCTTATTTGCAACTTATAAACTTCTTCCGCTAGAATGCTCTGTGTAGGACATTGGATTGGTTGGATGGTTTCCATGAGTAACCACCCGGTCTGTCTATGTTATATGGCGTCGGGCCCCGGCCGGACCTACTGCTATATGCTATGTTACGGATAGGGGGTGTTACACGGTGCAACATTCGGGGTCTGCTGGACTCCTCCTTGTGGCGTAGGCTGTGCTGGGGGCTGCGTAACAAACTCCATTAGTAAGTAATCGACTCAAACCTAATTAAAAGTGTACAAGTTACATGTGATCCCCCATATGGGCACACCACTGCTTCCGCTGCTTATTTTGTCCCAAAACTAAACTCGCGTGGGGGTGTCCCAGGGGTTGTGGACTGTTACTTTTCGATCGAGGTTTGCTCTGATACCACTTGTAAGAGCCCCCATTTTTTTTGAAACACCGGGGTCTTAGGACCAGAACCGCCGCTTTGAGGTGACACCTTCACGCCTGGGAAGGTCATCACTACAAAACGCTGATCCTGCCTGCCAAATCGATCACAACTGTAGCAAAATAATAAAAGGCAAGTCCACATAAAATCACAAATAAAGTAAATAAACTCCACTAAGGGAGTGTCCACAGAAGTAATAAAAGTACTAAAACTTGGGCTCATGCCCAGTACATCAAATCCTCACTACATGTCTCTCATTATGGAAGCAAAATAAATATAACTACTGGTGATCAGGACTCATAGTCCCTGCTGTCTGAACTCCAGTGCTAGACTGCCCCATATCCAAGCGTGCCGACCTCCGGGGCTGCTCCTCCATGCTGGGCTCCACGGTCCCCTAAAATGATGTGGTTCGAAAACTATTAGTCTAAAAGACTAAGTCCTATCATCCCCCGCCCCTTCCCCCATGGCTCCTAGACACCGAGCGAGGATGAGGAAAGGATAGGACATGAAGGCGGAGAATAACAAAATGAGCAGATGGCGGCAGAACTAAACTAGCAGTTCTATAGTACATGATGCAGTAATAAAGGTATGAAAAACTGAACAAAAACAATAACCTTAACTTATACGAAAACACATAAGCCAAGGGATATTTTGCAGGTCTCCTATCGTATAAAAAGTCTCATACCAATTAATACGACAGGGTGTCGGTTTCCTAACAACCATATATATATTTACTGAATAAAACCTTGACTTACAAGCACGCTTACACGAACTTATAAACCAAGGGGTCGTTTTGCAGGGCCTATTGTATAAGCGTCCCATACCACTTATACAATAGGTGTCGTGTTATATGCAATGAATATGCTGTGAAATATAATTATGCCATGATGTGAACATGTAAGTGCAACTCACCCACTCGACTCTATGTAAACAGACCTTTAGTTCCCCCTTCCTGGAGCCGAACCTCCCAGGATACCTCTGTAGTAGCAAACGGAAGCGGTGGGTTGGGCCTCGCCCACCTCTAAACAGGTAATTACACTATCAGTCAAACCTATCGTACGCCTCGACGCTGGTGCACTAAGAGGAGCTCCTGCGTACTCTTGTCGGCTGGCGCACCGGACTTTATTTGGCCAAGTGCTAAACCATACTTGCCGAGTCAACGAATTGGCGTCGGTGCATCGACTATCCAATATCGAAGACCCACCACCTTATACTATATACATATGCAACCTTGATGTATATCCACTGAAATAAAGCTCCCTGGACCAACCTATCCATCACAAACCACAACCGATCCAAAGCTCGCCGGGCCAACCTGCCCATCACAAACATCAACCGAGCCAAAGCTCATTGGGCCAACTTTCCCATCACTAAATCCACCGAGCCTACTGCCTGAGTGACCCAACCTAACATCTCGAGACATCGAGGTGAGTGAAAGTGAAACCCTAGTTACACTAGTTATTCTTGCAATTTAGTTTTACCTACAGGTTAGGTTAGCCCAGGACTGTCCAAGGTATACCCCGTGAAGGACTTTCGAAGGCACTAGGAACTACGATGGTATTACGTCCAAAGCTCCCTTTCCCAAGGCACTTACTATTATTGGTTGCTACCAGATTTCCCAAACCCTTACTTATTGTAGTGGATCTAACTCTAGAGTATTGGACACTTCCTCCCCATGGGAAAGACGATCTTTCGTCGATCTCGAGCACCGTTTAACACTAGCCAATCCAACACTCTACTCATCCTATCTTCCAATGATGTACTCATTTTTATTTAACCAAACCAGCAAAATCTGTAATCCCAATCTCATGTGCCCAAATTCATAATCCGACATAATTTCGGCAGTTTTACTAAATTCAGACCATGTTAAGCTATATGACATGTAAAATGGGAGGTACACAAAATAATCACCCAGTACCCCTATAATAATTACTGGAGGGCTTTCATGACCTTTTTAAGCCAAGTCCAAAAATTTATAATTTTCCAATTTTATCTGATAATTTATTTAATTAATCTAGTAATCCAGAAACCTCAAGTTTGAACATGAAGTACCAATTTTAGATAAGCAAATGCTCCACAAAATTTATGATAACTTCAATATGTCTATTTAAAATAAAATCTAGAGTCTCCCAATTTTCCAGCAAGGTTTAAACTCAAATTCTATTTTTTGAATATATCCTATTTTTATTATTTGTAAGAGGCAAGTGCAGCAAACCATTTCCAAAAATTCTGAGAAAATTCGGGAATGATTGTAAGGACATATAAATGCTCCGGTTCAAGTTTCATATTTTTTTTGCAAGTAATGAGCTCTAAGCAAATTATTGAATAATTTTCCAAATTAATGAGTTTGTGAAGTAAGTACTGCAAATATATATTAAAAATCATAACAAACTTTATACAAAAACAATGAGGTCTGAAATTCCCTCGGCCAAATTTTCATGAGCTTCCATTGGGCAGTGGGATCATAAAGTCCAGATAAATAATTAGGGCTAACTCATGCATTTATAAATAAGGTACTAAAATTTATGACCCACAATTCTCAATTAAATTACCAGAGGTTCATTATACCCCTATGACCACACTACAAAAATTTCAATGTTGTTCAGGAAGTTTTGCTAACCTTTCCTAGCACTACAAAGTTTGTGCCTAAAACTAGGGTTATGGTTTTATGGGGCCTACCCTTTCTCAAATCCCCTAAGATTTTTACCAGAGGGTTTTATCTACCCTAGCACCCTCCCTACCAAAGTTTAAGTTCATTCATGGTCTTTTGGCCTCATTCCCTTCACAAGGCACAAAAGTCCTTCCTTAGGGTTTGATCTTAGATCTTAGGGCAAAACTATTATAATCTACCCCATCTTGCATGGTAAGGTGCTAATACCCATGCCAAGTCAGTGGCCCCAATATCAACCTCTGTTGAGGTGATTTGGTCACTCAAACCCAAAGTGCACTTTTTGACCAAATATACCCTTTAGAGGCAAAGCTAGGGTTTGCATGATTTCAATTCAAACCACCTCCAAATGAGATTAAATTTTAGATTGAGCTTTATTATAACCCCAAGCACCACTCAGGAAAATTTGGTTGAGTTTGGAGGTCATTTGGTCCCTAAATTTATTTACCCTAGGGAAATTAAATAATTTCGAAAACTATAGAAAACTTGTACCCAAAAATTCTCATTTTTGGGCTGGACCTAGATATGGTCTAGGGTGAGCCCCTTTCCAAATTTCAAGTCAGTTGGATCAGAAATGAAGTGTGGCATCCATTTTAATTTTTGCCTAGCCCTAGGTATAGAACTCACCAAAATGAGTGCCCTAGTCAAACCAGGCACCGAAATTGGTTCAAACTAATTTTGCAGTAAACTAGACTGACCAGGCCACATGTTTTATGTTGACCATTTCCTTATACAGAGTCTCTAAGTATTTTAAATAATTTAAAACATTAAAGAGAAGAACTATGACATATTCATTAAAATGTATGAATGTATCCCATAGTTTAATTTTAATACAGCACGAATCTTGGTGCAGCTTTGGACGACATCCCGTCATCGTCCCCGCGTGCCAACGGCTATGATTCAATCTTCATGGGCTAACTTCAAAGCCCTGCCGTCGGCCACCCAGCCACCTCCCTGGCCGGCCCCCGGCACCACCACCTCCGTTGAGGTGGTTGTTGTCGCCAGGCGGCGGCAAAGCCACTGGAGGGGCCTTTTCCGGCGATCCTGACAAGATCAAAATCGTGGAAAAACCAGGAAATTTCCAACTTTGATAAAGCTCAACTGAGCCCGATTCCCTTTCTATATGAATCCTATGATCTACCCATGGAAGAAGGAGAGGAGGAGGACCTGAGTCGCGGACTGAGAGCGGGTGTTGTGCCTCCTCGCCATTTCCGACCACCAAGCTTTGGCTCCTCTGCAACCTCCACACTAACTTCTCTGGAACTGGGATCTGATCTGAGGAAACTCTTCCACTTTGCCTGGTGAAGGTGTCTAATGAAGGAATTTGGGAGAGGAGGTTTGTAACTCCCCAACTCTTCAAGACACCATTAAGGCCATAAATGGGGGTTTTTTTGGTTTCACCAAATTTGAATGGCTGCGCTACTCCACTGGACGGCCACCACCTAAAACCTCCTCCCCTGCCTCCAAGGAGTTAAAGCCCCATCAAAAGGGGGAGTTATGGGGCCTCCATGGCCATGATTGCCATTAAGCTCATCTTTCTCTCTCCTCCAATTTTAGGTAACTCCCTCTTTCTCTCTACTAGTCAGCTATTTCTAAAATTGGTGGGCCCAAAATGTGCATCACCACCTCCTAGACCAATGGGACACACTTGCCTTGGCCTAGCCTACTTGGATTGGGCTTGAGTTAGCCATTTTGGCTAGTTTGACCATTTTGACCCAAGGGTTGACTTTGGTCAAATTAGCCCCTAGGGCTGACCCAAATGGGTCCTTGTGTAACACCCCCTATCTGTCGCATAGCATATAGCAGTAGGTCCGGCCGGGGCCGTACGCCATATACCACAGACAGACCGGGTGGTTACTCAATGGAATACCACCCAACTAATTACCAACGTCCTACACAGAGTCATTCTAGCGGAAGCAATTATAAAAAGTTGCAAATTAAAGAACCCAGCCACAAGCATGAATGTGCACTACAAAACCTAATAGGAATGAAGTACAATACACTAGTACAATGGCCTTAAGGCCTTACAAATGTTTACTCGAATAAAATGTGTCTTCCATACCACGACACGCAGGCCGGTCACACATGAATAAATAAGAAAACACTCAAAATTTGGCCTTCGAGGGCCGGCTCAGCAACATGAGCTTTTGCCCGCTATTTACCGCTTGGTCCTGCAGCACCTGCAAGCAACAATCCACCACAACTGTTGCAAACAAAGGCAACAACAAGCTATGCTGACCAAATTATAACGATCCCGCCCCCAAACTCGGGGCGGCGATGCTCCTTCCCTACACTTTATTAGCATAACCAAGCATTATATAGTAATAACACTACATCACAGGCGTAGGAACGCACGACACACAGCCCGTGCTCTCAGGGCACATTCTTGGTGAATCCGGTCAAAACAGCGGTCCCACCACTGCCACTTGGACGTCACATCTTGTGAGCATTTGAGTCTTTTAGGTAGAAGTCATGATACTTAAATCATCAACAGCCTATAGGCAGAAGTCATGATACTTAAAATCATCAACATCCTAAGACTCGACCTCTATTCCCTCGGTAGGCCTCAAAGACTGAACTGCATAGAGCAGGAACAGTTCCACTCAACCCGTTGCTCGCTTGCCACGATAATTAAAATCATCAGCACGGGTTAAGCTTTCCCGGAGCCAGCGAATCGAACACACAATATTACATAACACAGTTATGTACAAGTTGGCTCCCAAGCCACCAAGGGGGCAGAATCATGCATCTGCCCAGTTTTCCGGGTGCACCTCAAGGTTAGTCCCCAAGGCTCCCTATTGTAATCTACCGCGTAGAAAACCTGAAAAACAACCAATTGCAAGGAGTCTTCTCCAGCCATTAATGCAATATAACATCACCGATCCAGACCCACTTGTCCGGGTAGGCTTCACACATCATGCCTATATCCGTTCTCGATTACGGACTCTACATGTACACAACGGGGATTATTCATGTCTACTCGAAGGAACGCCTCAACTCACCGCAAACTCGCGAGAGCGGGCTTCCTATGCAAAGGAAAAGAGGACTTCATATGTCCTAGAATGAGAATCATTACCCGAGCATTTTGTCAAGGCGCCATGGAACTGTACGGAAATGAAAAGCACTGCAATCTCCTTGCCTCTGTAGATCCGAAGTCTGCTCGTGATTTGGAGCTCCGAAGCTCCACCGGTGACCGGATCTAACTTCCTTTCTTTTTCCTTGCTCTCCCCTCTGTCTAAACTTTAGAAAGAGACTAAGTGAAGGAAATGAGGGATTTGAAACCCTATTCCTGGGTATATCCCAGCAGGAACAGCCCCAAGCCACCGTATCACAAAAAAGGAAACGAACGGCCACGAACCAGATCTGAAATCCAAAAATTGGGCCGAACACGGCCTACGACATGCCCGTGTCCAGGGCCGTGTCCCCCATTCACAGTCAAAACCGACGCATCCCAAATTCACACGGGCACCCGACACGCCCGTATTATAACTGACACGTCCGTGTCATCCAGTACACTCCCGTGTTCCCAGGCGTGTTCCTCCATCGACACAGGATCAACACTAAGCTGAGACACACATGGGTCTTGGACACACCTGTGTCCTATTTGACATGCCCGTGTCAAACCCGAATACGCCTGTGCTCCAGGCCGTGTTCATTGTCTCGACACTTCGTCTCGACACTTCATCGATCACCTGACACGGCATTGGACACACCCGTGTCCTATGCCGTGTTCCCTGTCTCGACACTTCCTCGAGCAAAATCGTTGACTTTCCTGGCAGATCGTCGACACGAGCTCGACACGCCCTGGGACACGCCCGTGTCTCAGGCCGTGTTTGCTACTCGACGATTGTCGACTCCAAAATTCGTCGACCTCTCGGCCAAAATGTCGACCCAAACACGACACGCCCTGGGACACGCCCGTGTCCCAGGCCGTGTGCCCCCTGCCAAATTCCAAACTTGGCTCAGAATGCCTCCTGTCGCTCTTTTGAGTTTCGGGGCATTACAACTCTCTCCCTCTTAAAAGAATTTCATCCTCGAAATTACATAAAGGAAAGATAATCATAAACTTAAACGGTACCTGAGTGAAACAACTCCGGGTACTCCTCAAGCATGGTCTGTTCTCGCTCCCAAGAGAGCTCTTCCAGACCGCAATTGCCCCAACGGACCTTCACCATCCTGATCTCTTTTTTGCATAGCCGCTTGACTTCCGAGTCCTCAATATGAACGGGCATGACCATCGTCGTCAACCCATTATTGACCGGCAATTGGTCGACCAAGATCACATACGAAGGCTCTTGCACCGCCTTCCGTAGTACCGATATATGGAATATATTGTGTAGGCCACTAAGCTCCACCGATAGCTTCAACCAATACGCCTCTTCGCCAATCCGCTCCAAAACCTCAAACGGTCCAAAGTACCTCGGGCTTAGCTTCTTCAAGTGTCGAATCCGCGAGACACCCTTGAACGGCTTGATCTTCAAGTACACCCAGTCGTCAACAGCGAACTCCACGTTCCTGTGCTTGGCACTATAGTACTTAGCCTGGCGGTCCTGAGAAATTAGCAACCTTTCCTGAATGGTTCGCACCCACGAGGTAGCATCTTCCACCTCTTGTCACTTGTAGAAATTTGACTCTCCCATTTCCAACAAAGACAATGGCGTGCGACATTTTCTACCATAAAGGGCCTCGAAGGGCGTCATTTGTATGCTTGCCTGGTAGCTATTGTTGTACGCAAACTCCACCAAGTATATGTGGTCTTCCCACTATTTCCCGAAGTCCAGGACACACATGCGAAGCATGTCTTCCATTATCCTATTGACCCTCTCGGTCTGCCCATCCGTTTGCAGATGAAAGGCTATGCTGAAATTCAGTTTTGTTCCCAACATCTGCTGCACTAACCTCCAATCATTAGACGTGAACCGCCCATCTCGGTCACTCACAATACTGCGGGGCATACCGTGAAGCCGTACTATGTTATCCACATATAACTTCGCTAGTTTCTCCACGGGATCATCCTTCCTATGCGGAATGAAGTGCGACACCTTCGTTAGACGATCTATGAACACCCAAATGGTGTCGTTCCACTTTTGCGGCCTTGGATACCAGTGCACAAAGTCCATAATAATGTCGTCAAACTTTCACTCTGAAAGTAGGCAAGGACTTCAAGAATCCTCCCGGCTTTTGGCATTCCGCCTTCACCAAGGCGCAAGTCTGACACTTTGCCACGTACAGTGCCACATCCTTCTTTAGTCCTAGCCACCAGAATAATTTCTTCACATCGCGGTACATCTTCGTGCTCCCCGGGCGAATCGTGTACTTGGTATGATGCGCCTCGTACAACAATTCCAGCCGCAAAGTCCCCATAATTGGGACGCACAGACGACCGTCTTTCCAGAGCAATCCATCACAACCTCATATTGGGAATTTGACACATCCAGAGCCTAAACCATGATTTGCTTCATGCTGACATCCCTATCCAGAGCCTGCCAAATACAATCAGCCAGGTCATACTGAACTTCCGTCCAATTTAATAGCGCTTCAGCACTCGACTGCTTGTCTACGCAAGAGATCTCCAACTCCTCCAACTCCCGAACCAACCGCTCATCATGGACCGACAGCCAATTGGCTTGAGCTGGGGCCCTGCGGCTCAACGCGTCCACAACCGCATTGCCTTTACCAGGCACGTAATGGATCTTGAACGTGTAGTCCCCCAGGAAGTCCATCCATCTCCTTTGTCGCATGTTTAGATCTTTCTGATCCAACAAATATTTCAGACTTTTATGGTCAGTATAAATATCGACCCTCACCCCATACAAGTAGTGTCTCCACAACTTCAAGGCAAAAATCACGGCCGCTAACTCCAAGTCATGGACCGGATAATTCCTCTCGTGCACTTTCAGCTGTCTCGAGACATACTCTATCACACTTTCATGCTTTAGTAGCACACAACCCAAGCCACTGCTAGAGGCATCGCTAGAGATTTCAAAGCCTTCGGTCCCACTCGGTGAACTCAGCACAGGCGCCGTGGTCAACCAACACTTCAACTCCTCAAAAGCTCGTGTGCACTCCGCTGTCCAAACGAACATCTGCACCTTCCTCGTCAAAAAAGTGAGGGGTAACGCTATCAGGGAGAAGTTCTACACGAAGCGCCTGTAATAGCCTGCAAGACCCAGAAAACTCCAGACTTCCGCTACCGCAGAAAGCATATGACACTCTCGTATCGCAACAATCTTCGCCGGATCCACCATAATGCCCTCTCCAGTTATTATATGACCAAGGAATGCCACTGAGGACAACCAAAACTCGCATTTGGAGAACTTGGCGTACAATTGATTCCTCCTCAGCGTCTCCAGCACAAAATGCAGATGCTTAAAGTGATCCGCCTCACTTTGCAAGTACACCAAAATATCGTCAATGAAGACGATCACAAAATGGTCCAAGTACTCCCTGAACGTCCGGTTCATCAAATCTATGAACACCGACGGCACATTAGTCAGCCCAAACGGCATGACCGTAAACTCGTAATGCCCGTATTTCGTACTGAATGCTGTCTTAGGGATATCACTCTACCTTACCCTCAGATGATAATATCCAGACTTGAGATCCAACTTTGAGTACACCATCGACCCGACCAACTGATCGAACAGATAATCAATCCTTGGGATCGGGTACTTGTTCTTCTCTGTTAGCTTGTTCAGCTATCGATAATCAATACAAAGTCTCAAGTTTCCGTCCTTCTTTTTCACAAAAAGGACCGGTGCGCTCCAAGGCGATGAACTTGGACGCACAAAACCTTGCTCCAACAACTATTGAAGTTGCACCTTCAGCTCCGCCATCTCCTTAGGCGCTAGCCGATACGAAGAGCGTAACAACAATTTGGCATCACACTAAACCGCCTTAACCGTCTGAAGAGCAGACATCAACGTCATGCTTGATCCCTTTCAAGCCTACAAAGGTCGTCTCACGACCAGTTTCCCAACTTGACTTCCTTGTGATAGTAATGACACTTTTGAGTCAAATTCTTGACTACCAATCTGCACCTAAACGCAACAGATTCTACTCGCGCGCATTGAGCATCATTAAACAACAACACATCCAATTTTTCTTTTGCCATCGAAGGAGGTACTCCGACGCACAATACGAATCCTATGGTTACGCGAAGCTCCCTAAGCGAATGGTGCTCTCGCTGAATTAATCTAAAATCATAACAAAGCTTAGCACAAACAGTTCTAGTCTAACATGGACAAGGGCAATAAGTATTTAAAGCTAAACTGCTATAAATTTAAGTCGTACCTGTCATCACGACAGCGTGCTTCTTCTCGGACTTGGGACGTCCGCTCCAGCAGTCTCGGGCAAAGTGACCCCGGCTTTCCACAATTAAAGCATGCACCCGGGGTTCGACCCATAGTCCTCCTAGAAGCACCAGAAGAAGGAGCTGAACCTGAAGTCCTAGCCTTCTTATACCACCTACGATAACTTGACTTGGAGGAGTTCGGCATTTTGAACTCCGTCTTCTGCATATCCAAGTCTGTGCTTCCTTGGATTCGATTCAGATCTCTTGCACTTTGTCCTATACCAGCTCCTGACATAGCTTTCTTTAACTTCGGAGCACCATTCCGACAATCTCGGGCAAAGTGCCCTTCCTTGCCATAAGAATGATAGTTGTAAGTGACTTTGCTAGTCGATGATCTAGCCCCCTTTTTTGGCGTTCCATAGGATGCATCTCTTATGGGGCTTACAGAGTTCGATACTCCTCTCACTGGCATCTGGTGAGTCTTCCTCAAATCTGCTTCCAATGCTCTAGACGACTCCACTAAGGCTCGGAATCCCAATAGTTTCGGTCCTAGCAGTAGAATTCGTAGCTCGCCACGCAGACCATTATAGAATCTATCAACTATAGACTGCTCGTTCTACAACTCAAAGCATGGGTAGCGGCTTATCATAAGAAACGCCTGCAAGTACTCATCAACTGAGTGCGTACCCTGCAATAAGAACATATTCAACTGCTGACATGATGGTCTTCTTAAGGTCATTTGATTCAACACACCACCCGACATTGAATCCATCTCAGGGACAAAGGGTTGCACATTGCTACCCTACTGTGCATTAGTCACAGCGAACAACGCTTCAACGATCCTTCTTATGTTTTGAAACGAAGGAAGGGTCTCAAGCACGTCGTTGGATGCACTATAATCCTCAGAAACCGGATGTTCTGACGGACCTACGCCACTCCTAGTCACCTATAGTCGTACAAAACACCATTAAGTGACCAAACAAAATTGCAAAAAGTAATTATAGGAACACGCAGGTTTCTCAAACACGTGTATTTTCATTCCTAAGTGTTCATTCATGGGTTCTTTTGATGTTATAACGATGACGCACATACATGTGCTCACCACCCCTTAAAAAGAATTCGTCCATGAATTCAGTTTAAGCTCGACCGAAACTAGTAGTCTGATTCCAAATAGTAACACCCCCTATCCGTCGCATAGCATATAGCAGTAGGTCCGGCCGGGGCCTGACGCCATATACCACAGACAGACCGGGTGGTTACTCAATGGAATACCATCCAACTAATTACCAACATCCTACACAGAGTCATTCTAGCGGAAACAATTATTAAAAGTTGCAAATTAAAGAACCCAGCCACAAGCATGAATGCCCACTACAAAACCCAATAGGAATGAAGTACAATACACCAGTACATTGTCCTTAAGGCCTTATAAATGTTTACTCGAATAAAATGTGTCTTCCATACCACGGCACGCAGGCCGATCACACATGAATAAATAAGAAAACACTCAAAATTTGTCCTTCAAGGGCCGGCTCAGCAACATGGGCTTTTGCCCGCTATTTAACGCTTGGTCCTGCAGCATCTGCAAGCAACAATCCACCGTAACAGTGGCAAACAAAGGCAACGGTCAGCTATGCTGACCAAATTATAATGATCCCGCAACCAAACTCGGGGCAGCGATGCTCCTTCCCTGCACTTTATTAGAATAACCAAGCATTATATAGTAATAACACTACATCACAGGCGTAGGCACGCACGGCCACACACCCCGTGCTCTCAGGGAACATTCTCGGTGAACCCGTTCAAAACTGCGGTCCCACCACCGCCACTTGGATGACACATCTCGTGAGCATTTGAGACTTTTAGGCAGAAGTCATGACACTTTAAATCATCAACAGCATATAGGCAGAAGTCATGACACTTAAAATCATCAATAACCTAAGACCTAACCTCTATACCCTCGGTAGGCCTCAAAGACTGAACTGCATAGAGCAGGAACGGTTCCACTCAACCCGTTGCTCACTTGCCACGATAATTAAATTCATCGGCATGGGTTAAGCATTCCCGAAGCCCGCGAATCGAACACACAATATTACATAACCCAGTTATGTACAAGTTGGCTCCCAGTCCACCAACGAGGCAGAATCACGCATCTGCCCAGGTTTTCGGGTGCACCTCGAGGTTAGTCCCCAAGGTTCCCTGTTGCAATTTACCGCGTAGAAAACCCAAAAAATAACAAATTGCATGGAGTCTTATCCGTCCATTAATGCAATGCAACATCACCGATCCAGACCAACTTGTCTGGGTAGGCATCACACATCATGCCTATGTCCGTTCTCGATTACGGACTCTACATGTACACAACAGGAACTATTCATGTCGACCCGAAGGAACGCCTTAACTCACTGAAAACTCGCGAGAGTGGGCTTCCTATGCAAAGGAAAAGAGGACTTCACATGTCCTAGGATGAGAATCGTTACCCTAGAATTTTTCCTTGGCGCCAGGGAAATGTATGCGGATGAAAAGCACCGCAATCTCCTTGCCTCCGTAGATCCAAAGTTCACTCGCGATTTGGAGCTCCGAAGCTCCATCGGTGACCGGATCTAACGTCCATTCTAATTCCTTGCTCTCCCCTCTCTCTAGACTTTAGAAAGAGACTAAGTGAAGGAAATGAGGGATTTGAAACCCTATTCCCGGGTATATCCCAGCAGGAACAGCCCCCAGCCATTGGATCCCAAAATAAGGAAACGAACGGCCACGATCCAGATCTGAAATCCAAAAGCTGGGCCGAACCCGGCCTACGACACGCCCGTCTCCAGGACCGTGTCCCCCATTCGCCACCGAAACATACGCGTCTAAAAATTCACACGGGCACCCGACACTCCCCTATTATAACTGACACGCCCGTATCATCCAGTACACGCCCGTGTTCCCGGGCGTGTTCCTCTATCGACACAGGATCAACACCAACCCGAGATACATACGGGTCTTGGACACTCCCGTGTCCTATTTGACATGCCCGTGTCAAACCCTAACACGCCTAGGCTCTAGGCCGTGTTCACTGTCTCGACACTTCATCTTGACACATCGTCGAACACCTGACACGGCCTTGGACATGCCCGTGTCCTAGGCCGTGTTCCCTGTCTCGACACTTCGTCGGGCAAAATCATTGACTTTCTTAGCAGATCGTCGACACGAGATCGACACGCCATGGGACACACCCGTATATCAAGCCATGTTCGCTTCTCGACGATCGTCGACTCTAAAATTCGTCGAACTCTCGGCCAAAATGTCGACCCAAACACGACACGCCCTGGGACACGCCCGTGTCCCAGACCGTGTGCCCCCCTGCCAAATTCCAAACTTGGCTCAAAACTCCTCCCGTCGCTCTTTTGCGTTTAGGGGTGTTATACCACGGTGACCCATGGACCTCCCCTAAAGTAAAGAAGTACTTGGGTGGGGTCAACTTGCACACTATAGGTCACTTGCCCCTTAGTTAGGGCACTTTGACACCTTTTGGGACTACGGTTGACTTAGGTCAACTTAGGCTATAGAGTGGACCCTAATGGGTCCAAGGTGACCATTTGACCTTACTTTAGAGTTAGGACAGCATAAGTGGGGTCCACTGGGCTAAGGGAAGGTCAGTTGACCCAATATAGGTCAGTTTGACCCATTTAGTGTTAGAGTTGACTTTGGTCAACTTAATGTCTTTGACTGCCCTACATGGGTCCATAGTGACCCATTGACCCCACGTTAGGTCTAGTAAGACCCTGGTTGGGTTAGTTGGCCTTTACTAGGGCACAGTGCCCTTAGTTAGGGCACCTTGCCCAATATAGGCCTATAGTGGTTCTAGGTCAACTTGGCCACCCTGGGTCAACTCCAATTGGCACTTAGGGCTCTAATGGATCTCATAATGGGTTTATGAGACCATGGTGGGGTCTTGAAGTCTTGGTGAAGCCTCAGATCTTCTTGAATAAGGGTTCAGAAATCTACTATTTACAGATCGTAGTGGTCTCACCTACATTCCTAGATTCACTTGGCCTTCTTGGGCTTCTAAGGGTTTTGTCATGACCTAGTCATGACAAAACCACTCCGAGTGGTCTAGTTGTTTGGGTGATGTTACATCCCAGGTGCGCTTTATTTATAGTAGTGTAGCTTGATTATTTTGGCGAGATTATATTTCAAGGAGGGATATGGTTTCGTTATTAACGCATACTGGGTCGCCCGTTATATATAATTTCAAACGATGTATGTTTCCGGGTGGGAGACGAGTACAGTCTCATATGGCCAAAACTCTTTAACTTTGAAGGGGCCAAACCATCGTGATTTTAGTTTTCCCGGAAAAATCCTAAGATGTGAATTATAAAGAAGGACGAGATTTCCTGGAGAAAAAATTTTGGGGGGTTGATTTTTCGATCGTGATAAACTTAGAACGCTTCTCATAAAACTTATTACTCTTGTAAGAATTTGCACTCCATTCATCGAGCTCGTTTGTTGGAGTTTTCTATTTTGAGCGGCTATGTTAGCGTCGAGATTTACGAGTTTTAAAGCCCAAAGAGTGCGATGTTCTAGTTCTACAGGGAGATGACACGCTTTACCATAGACTAATCGATACGGAGTACAACCAATTGTGGTTTTGTATGTCATACGATACGCCAACAACATATCATCAAGTTTGACAGACCAATTTTTCCTATTAAGTGAAACAATTTTTTCTAATATACCCTTAATTTCTCAATTTACTACCTCAACTTGGCCACTTGTTTATGGGTGGTAGGGGGTTGCAAGCTTGTGTGTGACTCCGTATTTCGCTAACGTCTTAGCCATTTGGGCATTATAGAAATGTGTTCCCCTATCGCTGACAATTGCAGGAGGTGTGTCGAGGCGAGAAAATAGTTTTTTTAAGAAATTTAACGACGACTCATGCATCTTTGGTGGGGAGAGCTTTCACTTCCGCTCACCTTGATACGTAGTCGACCACCACTAAATTATAATTATTTTTTAAAGACGGAGGTAGGGGGCCAACAAAATCCATGTCCCACAAATCGAAGACTTCGCTCTATAAAAATAATTTTTTGGCCATCTCGTTTCGATGAGATATGTTACCCGACCGCTGGCAGCTATCGCTGGAGCACACAAAATTGGGAGCGTCTTTGAATAGAGTGGGCCAAAAGAATCCCGCATCTCGCACCTTCCGCGTGATCCGATCTGCTTGATAATGCCCATCAGCCAGACCCTCGTGGAAGTTCCTAAGTATTTGCGTGCACTCCATACCAGTGATGCATCTGCGCACTACCTGGTCCGCACAGATACGGAAAAAAAGGGTCCTCCCAAGAGAAATTTTTCAAGTCAAAAAAGAATTTCTTCTTTTGCTGGCTCAAAAAGTCTTTTGGGATCACTCGCGCAACTAAATAATTCGCGAAATCTGCGAACAAAGGCGGGGAAGATGAAATAGTATTTATGGCTAGGACGCGTTTCTCGGGGAATCTGTCATTTATGTCAGATTCGATGAGTGCTTCCACACCCGAATTTTCTAAAAGGGAGAGGTTATCCGCCGCTAAATTTTGGTTTGACCCTCCTTCATCCTAAAATGTTTCGGATTTTGCTGCTTAGGTGTTCTTGCGACCAGATCAGAGTGGAAGTGTGCCGGTGTGGCCTTATTTCTGGACTTAGAGGCAAGAGGTGATTTCTTCCCCTTACCAAGAGTATTTCGTGAGTCTTTCTTGTTATTTTCTTCTTCCCTCCTTAGATTTAAGAGTAGTGTACGGATTGGCCAAGTTCAATCTACTAAGTAGTGCAAAAAGCAGAAACTGTCACATTTTACTGCTAGTCTAGGTCAACTGCAGAGTATATGACCACTCGTTTAAGTGGGATCCATCGGGTGTATGATAAATAACCTAAGGTATTTTTGTCATGTATGATAGGCTAAGTATAAACAAACCGTTAAATATGACCTCTAGTTTAGGTTTAAAGAAATCGTCGAGAATGATGAGGCTAGCCTGGGTAAATTCGTCGAATATAGGTGGAGTTTGGGTCTAAGTAAAATTCGACGAGTATCAATTGGAGTAGTGTAAAATTCATTGAATATCAGATTAAAATTCGGCGAGTAATGCCTAGCGTTGAGTGAATCTCACTTGGCATTGAGTGATATATTAAACTACGTTATTATCGTCGAGTAATCTCGACGAATTCGTCAAATATCAGCTAGGTATTGAGTGAGGTTACCTTGGAGTTGAGTTCGTAGAGTATTAGGCATCGAGTTAATCGAGTAATAGTCTCGGCGTTGAGTGTCTCTGTCTCCGCTAAGTAAAATCATTGAGTCTATCGTGTATAAGCCTTGGAATTGAGTGAGATTTTAGTCTAAGTTGAATTCATCGAGTTATCTCGATGAAATCATCGAGTAATGCTTGTTTGGCATTGAGTGCCTCGAGTGATGGTTTGGCGCTAAGGAAAAAGCATTGAGTGTACTCAACGTGGCATTGAGTGAACTCAACGCGGCGTTGGGTGAACTCAATGTGGCATTGAGTGAAGGCAGAATCGTTGAGTTTACTTGATTGGCGTCGAGTGTGTTGAATGCACTCAACGCGACATCGAGTTGACTAGACGCTTTTTCGTGTACTATGATAATTCCGTCGATTCATCGTGTATTTTGATAATTGATGCTGTTAAGTGAAATTCATCGTGTATCTACTATATTCGTCGAGTATACTCGACGAATCAGTGTAGACTTAGAAACTTTTGCCGAATTGTATCTTTTTCTTCGGGTTTGGCTTTAGGTCAATTTCTAGGATTTATTCATCCATTTATTATGGGAGAGGCTATTGGGTACATTGGTTTAAATGTACCTGATTTGAAGAAGCCTCACCCTACTCAATGATATACATCAATATGTATTTGATGTATTTTGAGTTGCCTTGTGCAGGTTAAGTATTTGCAGGGAAAAGATGAAAAGTTTCTAAGTCCATGTGTCGACACCCAGGAGCAAAGTCTCGACACTTAAGAAGACTTGTGTCGACACCCAGGCAAGCAGTGTCGACACTTGGAGTACTTGTGTCAACACCAGGGTTGCAGAGTCGACACCAGACAGAAAGTGTCGACACAAGGAGCTGTGTCGACACTCAATGAAGAGAAGTCCAGTGAAGCTGTGTCGACACTTAGCAGTTGTGTCGACACCCAGAGGAACTGTCTCTACATCAGAAAGTGTCGACACTTGGAGGCTGTGTCGACACTCAGCAAAAGTCAGCAGAGTCTAAGTATAAGTGTCGACATAATAAAGAATGTGTCGACACTCACCAGAAGACTCGACACTTGAAGAAAGTGTCGACACAAGAAAGAATGTGTCGACACTCAGCAGAAGACTCAGCTCATGAAGAAAGTGTCGACATAATAAACAATGTGTCGACACACAGCAGAAGACTCAACACATGAAGAAAGTGTCGACACAAGGAGCAGTGTCGACAATCAGCAAAGTTCAACAAAAATTCTAAGTACAAGGGTCGACACTAAAGAGATGTGTCGACACTCAGCCAAAGTCTCAACAGAAGAAGAATGTGTCGACACAAGGAGCTTTGTCGACACTCAACAAGTATCAACACAGAAGACATGTGTCGACACCAAGAAGAAGTGTCGACACTGAACAAGTTCAACACATAAAGATGTGTCGACACAAAGGGGTTGTGTCGACACTTACAAGAATTCAACAAAGTACTGAAGAACAAAGAGTTGTGTCGACACTCAATATCAGTGTCGACACATATTGAAGAAGCTGTGTCGAGAAGTGAATTCTACAACACAAGGAGTTGTGTCGACACCTTGAAGGCTAGTGTCGACACTTAGTCTACTTGTGTCGACACTTGGTCTATAAGTGTAGACACTTAAAGACAGACAGTCTCGACACTTTCAGACAGTTACAGATTTTTCAAGAACTGACTGGATGACTTGACAGCTGCCATTCCAGCCGGTCTACTGCACCTGTCAGAGTTATCAGAAATCAGTTATGAACCGGACCAGCCAGTTACCATGAAGAAGGCCTATATATAGGCTTATACTGTCTACAGAAATAGATGATCAAGCAATTGATTGAAAAGAATATTCAACACAGATTAACACAAATCAGTTGAAGAGATCTAAGAAGTTGGAGAGAGAGAGATCCATCCAAGAAGACAGCCGTTGGAACCAGGCTGTGAAGAAGGATTCAGACCTAGTTCTGAATCTTAAGTTGCAGAGATCAAAGATCAGCTACAGAGAAGATCAATCCTATTGTGTTCTACATTCAAGAAGCTTTGAAAAAAAGCCAAGTGAGATTGATATCAGCAGAGTTCTTCCAAGAACTCATCAAGAACCTATCAACTCTTCTCTCTATTCTTTGAGTTGTAGGTTTAAACTTTGTATTCTAATTTCTTGTAGGATCCTTAGGGATCTGAGTTGTAAGCCTGTAATTATAAAGGCTGAGTGTAGGGCCTGTGTGCCTGAGTGTAGGAGATCTGTATCTCTGAGTGTAGGCCTGTTGTGGCTGAGTGTAGGCCTTGTGGCTGAGTGTAGGCTTTGTGAAGAAGCTGAGTGTAGGTCTTTGAAGAACACTGAGTTGTAGGGCCTTGTGCCTGAGCTGTAGGAACCTGTTTTGAGGTTCTGAGTGTAAGATCTGAGGATCTGAGATAGTGGAGGAGTTTGGCCGAATCTAGTACACTACTAGATAGGAGAAGGGGGAAAGTGGATGTACCCAAACCTTGGGGAACCACTATAAATTTGTGTGTTCACCGTGTGCTTGATTGATTGCTGTGATTACTGATTGATTGCTGTGAAAAAGTAGATATAACTCTGTGATATAATCTGAAGTCTGCCTAAAAAGTTAAAAAGATTTTTGTCACATATTCACCTCCCCCCCTCTAGGTGATTAGGTACAATTTCTTTCAAGTGGTATCAGAGGGAGGTTCCTCAAAAAGGACTTAACTGTCTGAGTAGATCCTGTTGGCAGATTCAGTCTAAGTAAATTGCAGAATCAAGAAAATCAAGAAACATTGGTTCAACTGAGAATCATAAGGAACTTGGATCCATGAAGTTGCCCATTTGCAGAAAAGAAATTTTTGGCATCTGGAAAGAAAGGGTGAGACTATTTATGGAAGCCTCAGACCCTAGGATATATATCACAGTTAAAGAAGGGCCATATGTGCCTATGAAGGTTTCAGTCTTAGATGCAAATCAGAGAACACCTAAAGACTTTTCTGAGATGACAAAGGATGAGATAATTCTAGCCACAATGGACAAGAGGGCTCAGAATATCATTGTGAGTGTTATAGATGATGCTACCTTTCAGAATTTGATACACTGTAAGAAATCTAAGGAGATGTGGGATACTCTTATTGTGTACATGGAGGGTTCTGAAGAAGTGAGGCAGGATAGAAAGTCCTTATTAAACCAAGAATATGAAAGCTTCAGGCAAGGTAGATCTGATAGCATAACAGAATGCTATAAAAAGTTCTATAGGATTGTCAATGAGCTAATGTCCTATGGCAGAGAATTCAGTAATTATGAGTTAAATGATAAGTTTCTAAGGTCCCTAACAAAGGATTGGGACACCAAGATCTGTGCCATAAGGGAAATGGCAAAGTTAGCAGATATCCCTCCACAAACACTATTTGGAAAACTGCTATCCTATGAGATGCAGTTGATGGTGAGGAAAGAAGAGGAGAAATCTACAAGAAGTGAACATAAAGAAAGGACAGTGGCATTCAAGACAGAAGCCACCAGAAAATACAGAAGTAAGTCACAAGTCCACCTCCTAAAGTAGCTGAGACTGAGTCAGATGATTCAGAAAGCAGAAAGTCTGAAAGCAGTGAAAGTGATGAGGACTTTGCAGCATTCACAAGACACTTTCAGAAGTTCTTAAAGAAGAAACAGTGGAGGACAAAGCCATCTACTTCACAAGGAAAAGATGACTATTATCAGAACAAGAAGTCATCAAAGAAAGACAGGAAAAAGACCAAGTCTAGCAAAGCAACTCTATCAAAAATTGTATGCTATTGCTGTAACAGATAAGGACATGTTATTGCAGACTGTCCTGAGAAAAGGAAAGAGTCTAATGATAAGAAAAAGACTCAATTCAAGGGCATGAAGGAAAGGTCTTTTGTTGCCAAAATGGATAAGAGCCTGTCAGACATATCTTCATCAAAAACTGAGTCAGATGCTGAAGCATACATAAGACTGTTTGCAGAGGAAGAAGAAGAGGAGTTCATCCAGATAATGAACTCTATATATGAACAAGAGGACAGTCAGTGCCAAGGACTGATGGCATTAACAGAAGATGACAAAATCAAGGAGCAGCCTGGACCTAGTAAGGTACAAAATTGTTCTTTAAGTTCAATTTCTTGTGCCAGTTCAGAATCAGATTCATCATCATCAAGTGATGAGAGTGCATCTGAGTCTGAAGGGGATATTCATCAATTGATAGATGAATATAAAGTTCTATTGCAAGCTTTTAAGAAGAGCAAGTCCCTAGCCAAGAGTCAGGCAAAGGAAATTGCTAATCTCAAAGTTGCTGCAACTGATTTTGAGAAGTTGTTTGATCAAAAGTTAAATGAAATAGCCAGACTGAAAAACATAACTGTTATTTAGATGGGGACTATAACATTTAAGAATGATCAAATCAGAAGTCTGGAGATTATTCTTCAGAAGGAGAGAGATTTAGTTGCTAGGTTTTCTAAACCAAAGTCTGTTCTACCCTTAATTGATGAATTTGTTCATCAAAAAGGTAAAGTTGGACTGGGGTTTACTAAACCTGCTAGGACTGTTCAGTCCAAGTCTAAAGGCAAAGCCCCAGCCCTCAACAAGCCAGCTGTAAACAAAAAAGCTAAGGATATACCTAAGCAAAGGTACAATAGGTTTGAGTGCTGGTGCTGTGGCAAGGTAGGCCACTTTGCCATAGACTGTTGCCATAATTCTAATGCCAAGTTGAGTAGCAAACTGCCTGTTGGAAGACCTGCAGGTAGCTTTATTAGGAGGCAAACTAACTAGTACCAAGGACCCAAGAATTCCTTGGGTTCTAAGGTCAACTAATCTGTTTTGCAGGTAAGTCCAAGTGGTCATGCCCCAATATGGTACTTGGACAGTAGATGTTCCAAACACATCACTGGAACTAGGGCATTGCTAAAGGACTACACACCTATCAAGGATGGTCCAAAAGTCACCTTTGGTGGTTCTGAAAAAGGAATCATCAAGGGTTTTGGTAACATTTCTAGCACCCATATTACTATTACTCAAGTGGCTTATGTTAAAGGTTTGAAACATAACCTTATTAGTATAAGTCAATTGAGTGATTTAGGATATGACATCTCATTTGTCAAAGATGGTTGTCATATCAGGAGATCAAATGATCAAGAGATCATTTTGACTGGTTACAGAAAAAGAAATGTCTACTGTCTAGACATTATGTGTGAGAACAATGGTTCTCCAGTGTGTCTTGTAGCTGATGAGAAAGTCTCTCATTGTGTCAAATGTCACAAGAGGCTAGCCCATCTCAACTAAAAGACAATTGGCCAACTCTATAGCAAAGAGTTAGTGAGGAATGGTCCTCAAGTTAAGTGTATTAAAGATGGAATATGCTCAGCTTGTCAAAAGGGCAAGCAGACTAGATCCACCTTTAGTAGCATTGAAAACAAAGATGCTGTGAGGTGTTTATACCTCTTGCATATGGATCTCTTTGGTCCTATGCCTGTTCACAGCCTAGGTTGGAAGGTCTATACCATTGTGGTTGTAGATGACTACTCAAGGTTTTCCTGGGTGTTCTTCCTTAGATAGAAATCTGAAACACCTAGTATCTTCTATAGCTTTGTCAAACAAATTCAGAATGAACTCGACAGTACAGTGGTTAAAATTAGATGTGACCATGGTACTGAATTTTAGTCTGATAGTATGGCAAAACTATGTGAAGAATTTGGGATATTTCAGGAGTTTTCTTCACCAAGAACACCTCAGCAAAATGGCATTGCTGAGAGGAAAAATAGAACCTTGATTGAGGCTGGTAGGACCCTATTAAGTGGCACATCTCTACCAGAATATTTCTTGGCTGAGGCAGTTAATACTGCATGCCATGTAATTAATAGGGCTACCATTACTAAAAGCCACAACAAGACCCCCTATGAGATTGTGAAAGGCAGAAAACCAAACCTATCCTATTTCAGGATCTTTGTTTGTAAGTGCTTTATACTTAACAATGGAAAGTCTTACTTGACTAAGTTTGCTGCCAAATCACAAGAGGAAATTTTTGTTGGGTACAACAACAACAGTAAGGCTTATAGAGTCTACAACTTGTCTACACAAGTTGTAGAGGAGTCAGTTCATGTAGTATTTGATGAAACTAGACTTATTAACAATGAGTTGTCTAGTAGTATTTGCAGCTCCACAAGTATGACTGAGAAAATGGACAAGCTCACTATAGAAGAAGGACCTACTGCAAGACAGCATGTAGAAGATAGTGGTTGTTGTCCAGGGGGAGTACTACATGTACATAATGCAGAAGAAGTTCAAGGAGTGCTGCAAGTTGAAGAAGCTGAAGGAATTCAACCTGAAGCCAGGATGCCTCCAGCTAATAGGCATCTAAGAGATCATCCAGCAGATCAAATCATTGGTGATCTAAGACAAGGGGTATAAATAAGGAGCAGAAATCTGAATGCAACACTCTACTCCAGTTTTCTATCACAAGTAGAGCCAAAGAAGTTTGAAGAAGCCATCCTAGATCCTCATTGGATTGAGGCAATGCAAGAAGAGCTGAATCAGTTCAAGAGGTGCAAAGTCTGGGAACTTGTTCCTAAACCAAAAGACCACAACATAATTGGAACCATGTGGATCTTTAGGAACAAGATGGATGAACATGGAGTAATTGTCAAGAACAAAGCAAGATTGATTGCTCTAGTAGCCAGACTGGAAGCCATAAGGATGTTCCTGGCCTATGCAACCTATTAAGGATTCAAAGTATACCAAATGGATGTAAAGTCAGCCTTTCTTAATGGTAATCTAAAGGAAGAAGTATATGTGGAACAACCATCAGGTTTTGTTGATTCAACTCAACCTAATTATGTCTATAGACTTAGGAAGGCTTTGTATGGGTTAAAACAAGCCCCTAGGGCTTGGTATGAAACCTTGTCTAGTTTCCTCATTGAGAATAAGTTTATAAGGGGGAAAATAGACAAGACTCTATTCCTTAGGGAATCTAGAGGCAAAATAATACTAGTCCAAATATATGTAGATGACATAATATTTGGGTCTACTGAAAGTATTCTTTGCAAAAAGTTTGCAAAACTAATGCAAGGACAATTTGAGATGAGCAGTATGAGGGAACTTAAGTTCTTCTTGGGTCTCCAAGTTAGACAGACTGAGAATGGATTATCCATATGCCAGTCTAAGTTCACCCTAGAACTCATAAGGAAGTATGGTATGGATTCATCCAGTACCATGAAGACTACTATGGGGTCAAGTATGTCTCTTAGCAAAGATGATGCAGGGAAACCTGTAGATGAGACTTTGTATAGAGGGATAGTTGGCTCCCTACTCTATTTGACTGCAAGTAGACCAGATATCATGTATGCTACATGTGTCTGTGCTAGGTACCAAGCATGCCCTAAAGAGTCTTATTTGACAGCAGTCAAAAGGATATTGAGATATCTAAAGGGCACTCCTTATCTAGGCCTTTGGTACCCTAGGAATAGAGACTTTGAACTAACAGGTTATTCAGATACAGATTTTGCAGGCTGCAAAGAAGATAGAAAAAGTACAACTGGAACCTGTCAATTCCTAGGTGGAAGACTGATTTCATGGAGTAGCAAGAAGCAAACAAGTGTGGCTATCTCCACTGCAGAATCAGAATATGTGGCTGCAGGAAGTTGCTGTGCTCAACTTCTATGGATACAACATCAGCTTGAGGATTATGGAATTCAGGTAAGTAGAACACCACTCTTTTGTGATTCTACTAGTGCTATATCAATTGCAAACAATCCTGTTTCACATAGTAGAACTAAACATATTGAAATAAAATATCATTTTCTTAGGGAACATGTAGAAAAAGAAGATATTTTACTGGAATATGTTAAAACAGATAATCAACTAGCTGATATGTATACTAAGCCCTTAGAAGAAACAAAGTTCAATAGATTTAAAATTGAACTAGGTATGATAAACTTAGAATAAGTTTATAGTAATGGCTAAGTAAAATAGTGTCGACACACAGAGTTGTCTGTGTCGAGATAGAAAATTGGTGTCGACACTTCAGAGAAAAGGTGTCGACACATCTAGGAAGTTGGTGTCGACACTTCAGAAAATTAGTGTCGACACATAATAAGTAGGTGTCGACACATCGAAGGTGGTGTCGACACTTAGGCTTTACTCAGAATTAGTATAGTAAAGTCTCGACTATGTGTCGAGCTGAGTGGTGTCGACACATAAACAAGTGTCGACACATATATTCTGTTGACTAAACTTTTGTCGACACATAGGTGTCGAGACATTATAAGTCAGTGTCGACACTTTTTATCAGTGTCGACACAATTTGAGTTAGTTAACCCGCCCTTTCATCTTCAATTCTAGAAAGGTATAAATAGGATTTCGCCATTGACCGTCGACACGCTCACTAAAGTTTCGAGACCAAACTAGTGTGTCGACCCTCTCTTCTCTCAATTCAAATTCTTCAAACCCTAATGGCGTCAAAGCTCGAGGAGAACGTGAACGAAGGCTATGAACTGGTGCGGCATGCGTTTGGCGATGCAGAACAAGAGATCAAGGATGTGGTAACCCTAGTCGCAAACTCAGGGTTAGATTTTCTTGTGTCAGAACCAACCAAGATTTGGAAGAAACAAGTTCTAGAGTTTCTGAATGGAGCAACCCTAGACGATTCAGGATTCAAGATAAAGTCCAGGGTTCATGGGGAAAAAGTGAAGGTCTCACCAAAGAGTTTAAGAAAGGTCCTAAACCTACCTAGGACAAAAGAAGAGGATAAAGTTACTGCTTCTAAGACCAGAGAAGCATTAACTTGGTGTGGTCTAGATTCCAAGCTGAGAATTGGATCTGTATTCAATAGGAAAGGCATGAAGAGCTAGAAGAAATTTCTCTCAGAAATTGTTGGCAAAGTTATCCTGTGCAAGTCTGGATGACATGACAGGATTTCAGCTTATATGTTCAGCATCATGACAAGGATTATCTTTCAACTAACTACTGATTGGTCTGCAGTATTATTTGAGAAGATTAAGGAGAGCCTGAAGAAACCCAATATGGGTAGAATTCTAAGTCTTTACATGGCTGGTAGTATACCAGAAGTAATGAGTCAAGCTGCTGGCACTAAGATCAACCATATGAGGAAGATGGACATGAGGATATTCTCTTGGTGGGAAAGAGTTTTAACTAAGGAGATGCCTACTCCTGAGAAAGTAACACCCCTAAAGAAGAAGAAGATGATAGCCCCTGTGGCTCAGGATTCATCTAGCAGCTCGGAGGAGCATGTTGTCTTCACTCCTGATGAAGAAGACACTGGAGATGCTGGGCAGTCACCAGCTCAACAAGAAGTTACAGAGAGGCAGGGGGAGCTACCTCAAGCTAGCCCCATACTCCAGGATACTATCCAGGGGGAGCCTCTAGTAGTGGAAGAGCCAACTCCACTAGAGAGTGAGCAAGCAACCCACACTATCCTTGAGGTAATCTCAGAAATCAATCAATTAGATTTCCTTATTGAGAGTGAAGTTATAATTGACAACTTATCTAATGTTAATCAGAAACCACAGATTGATAGTCTACCCCCAGATGTTGTCATGGAGGATGTAACACCCCCTATCCGTAACATAGCATATAGCAGTAGGTCCGGCCGGGGCCCGACGCCGTATGCCACAGAGAGACCGGGTGGTTACTTATGGAAACCATCCAACCAATCTCAACGTCCTACACAGAGCATTCTAGCGGAAGGAGTTTATAAAAGTTGCAATAAAGAACCCAGCATTAGAGCATGAATGTCCACTAATACAAATTAGGAATGTTATACAAAATACCCAAAATAAGCCTTAAGGCCTTACAAAATGTTTCACTTCCAATTACATGTTTTACAAACCACAGCACGCAGGCCGGTCACACATGAATAAAGCAGTAAACACTTCCAATTAGGCCTTCAAGGGCCGGCTTCGCATTCGGGCTTTAGCCCGCTATTGACCGCTTGGTCCAGCTGCACCTGCAAGCAACAAACCACCGCACGGTAGCAAAACAAGGCAACGGTCAGCAATGCTGACCAAATTATAACGATCCCGCCCCCAACTCGGGATGGCGATGCTCCTTCCCTGCATTTCATTAGCATAAGCGAGCAATATATAATTAGCCATTTCATCACAGACGTTGGCTCTCACGGCCACACGCCCCGTGCTCTCAGGGCACATTCTCGGTGAACCGGTTGATGTCACGTCAATTAAAGCCATAGACATTCCGGACTCACCACCGCCTCTTGGATGGCCAAACCTATGAGCAATTTGTCTTCCCGGCATGGGTCACGTCAATTTAAGCCATTGACAGCCGAACACTCTCATCTATGCCAATGACAAGTGCCACGTAACCTTAGGTCTCTTTAACCCGAACGACATAGATATGGGTACGGTTCCATCTAACCCGTGCTCACATCGCAACGACAATTTAAGCCATTTGCGCGGGTCAAACTTCCGCCGAGTCTCATTTCCATCACAAGTCACATAACCCGGTTATGTTCAAGTTGGCTCTCAAGCCACCAAGTTGGCAAGATCACGTATCTGCCCAGTCTTCCGGGTGCACCTTTGGGTTAGTCCCCAAGGCTCCCTGCTGCAATCTACCGCGTAGAAAACCCGAAAAACAACCAATAGCACAGAGTCTTCTCCGGCATTATGCAATGCAACATCACCGATCCAGACCAACATGTCCGGGTAGGATTCACACATCATGCCTATATCCGTTCTTGCTTACGGACTCTAAACAACGGGGACTTCACATATCTACCCGAAGGAACGCCTCCAACTCTCCGCAAACTCGCGAGAGCGGGCTTCCTATGCAAAGAAAGAGAGCTACTCATGCTCAAGATGAGGATCGTTACCCTAGCGTTCCTCTTTGGCGCCATTGAAAAGTAATCGGATGAAAAGCACTGCACTAGCTTTGCCTCCGTGGATCCGGAGTCGGCTTGCGATTCGGAGCTTCAAAGCTCCTCCAATGGCGGGATCTAGTTCATTCTTCCTCCCTTGGCTCTCCTCTCTCTCTAAGGTTTTAAAAAGATAACACTTAAGAAAAAGTGAGGGTTTCTAAGTCCAATCCCGGGTATATCACTTCAGGAATAACCCCCAGCCATTGGATCTCAAAATAAGGAAACGAACGGCTTTGATTTGGGACTGAAATGCCCAATCTGGACCGAACACAGCCTGGCACATGCCCGTGTCCAGGGCCGTGTGCCTCATTCGCCGTCAAAATCGGCTCGCCTGGAACCTCACACGGGTATCGAACAAGCCCGTGTTCGATCTGACGCACCCGTGTTCCATATGACACGGCCGTGTGGCCGGCCGTGTACCCCTATCATTTTTCCCCAAAATCAACCCGAGCACTGCACGGGTTCTAGGACGCGCCCGTGTCCTTACCCGTGTCACCTCAACACGCCTGGACCCCAGGCCGTGTACACGGTCTCGACACTCAACACTTCGTCGAGCGAAGATCGTCGACCTGATGACACGGCCTTGGACACGCCCGTGTCCTAGGCCGTGTGCCTTGTCTCGACACACTGTCGATACCAAAGTGTCAACTTCCCGGGACGAGTGTCGACACGGGTCGACATGCCCTGCGACACGCCCGAGTCGCAGGCCGTGTGCCATGTCTCGACACTTCGTCGACCGCAGAGTGTCGACTTCGCGGCTAAGTGTCGACACGGGTCGACACGCCCTGCGACACGCCCGTGTCGCAGGCCGTGTGCCCAGTCTCAGCACAATGTCGAGACCAAAGTGTCGACTTCCCGTCTCAGTGTCGACACAGGCTCGACACGCCCTGGGACACGCCCGTGTCCCAGGCCGTGTGCCTGCTGCCAGAACCCAAACTGGCCCAAAACGTCCCCCTTTGCTCCTTTGAGTTTCGTGGCATTACAGAGGATAGATCTGTTGTAGATCAAGTGGAACCACATCAAGTAATAGATGATATAAGAGAATCTCCTTCTCTTCCTGAACAAGAATTTACTATGGAAGATCTCTTCCTTAATCTGGACCAGACAGACTTTGACAAGGAAAGTGCTGCTGCTGAGGGGGAGAATGCTCAAGTTCAGGGGGAGCAAGTGGACATTCTAGAAGAAATAGCAAGAAAAGAGCCTAAGAAGCCAAAGGAAGTTGAGGAGCTCCCTAGGGAGAGGGTAGACATAGCAAGCACCTCAGCTTCTGAAGATGAGGAGGCAGCAAGAGCTAAAAAGAGGAAATTCCAAGTATTTAAAAGAAGAAGCCAGACTTATAAGAAAGCTCTGCAAACTATAGCACCATAGCCTGCACTACAGCCATCACCAACTGTAGATTATAGTGCTTTGATGGTTGCTATGCAAATTAAGCTTAATGAGCACAGGAAAACCATAGAAACATATGTGGATGAGGGGCATAAGTCTTTACAGTTTGATCTGGCCCAAGACATTAAGTCTATAAGATTTGAAATGAATCTCAATAAGAAGGAGATGACTCACTGCTTTGACAAGGGAGGGAATGCAGTAGTCTACTTAGCCACTCATCAGGAGAAAATCAAAGCTCAAGTGGATGACATTGTACTGAAGCAAGGATATATTCTGGAAAATAAAATAAGAATGAATGATAATTTGACTGCTTCCCACAATGTCATAGTAATAGAGATGAAGAATATAGCTGCAGGACAGACTACTTCTACTGCTACTGCTAAAACAGAGTTTGATAAAGCTTTGCAAGAGGGTATCACTGCTGTTACTACTACTATTGAAAATTCTCAGAAGTTGATAACTGAAAAACTCCAAAGGTTGAAACCTTTCTTTAAAGATGGAGTCAACTATTTGGATGCCCAAGTAAGATTTCAAAAGGATGATCTAAGAGATCACATGGAAAGAGAAGTCATAAAGGGGGAGAGGGTGTTAGTCAAAGCCAGCTCTGATCATGCAAA
This sequence comes from Platanthera guangdongensis, assembly GCA_039583875.1. Classification (NCBI taxonomy): domain Eukaryota; kingdom Viridiplantae; phylum Streptophyta; class Magnoliopsida; order Asparagales; family Orchidaceae; genus Platanthera; species Platanthera guangdongensis. The sequence goes on along the minus strand of CM077147.1, from coordinate 144,794,073 downwards.
GTGGATTTCTAATTCTATCAGAGCAACTCTTGGTTATCCTCCTTTATGTGATGATGATAATGTGGCAGAATCTGTGATACATCCTGCATATCTAGGAGGGGAGCAACCTGAAGTGGCTCAAGTCATCTATCCTCCTCCAGATTTTGATATGGTACAGGCAGATATACAGTCCATGTATAGCCCACCTGAGGGAAAGCACAATGTCATTATAGAAAAAGTGGTTCAACCAGTATCTGAGGCTATGCAAGAAGCTATACTGAAAGAACAAGAAGCCAGATTGTCTAAGAAGAGGTTCAGAGAGCAAGCTGAATAAAGGCCTGATTTTGAACAGTGGAGCCCCACCTCCAGGAATATTATTTTGACTGCATGGAAGGCTGCCAAAGACAATATTCAAGATAGAAACAAATGGTTTTCTGAACTTGAGTGGAGAAAGCATTAATCTAGGCAAGAAGTCATAGTGCAATATAGAAGAAAGGCAAAGATGGGAAAGCTACCTCCTACTGCCCAGGAGCCTAGCAAGTACATTCCCAAGCCTTATCATTACTTTGAGAGGCAAAAGATTAAAGCTGAAGAGCAAAAGAAGAAGGATCTTAAAGGCAAGAAGCCTGCTGATACTGAAGATGCTGAAGCCCCTGTGCAAGCCAAGATACAGTCTGGAAAGGGCATAGTGATCAAGGAGGCAGAGCACAAATATAATAGCATTATCTTAAGTTTACTATGTAATCTTTTGATGTTAAACATCCTGTAAACTTTTGTATATTGAATATGACAAAGTTGTTAGAATAATATGATGTGTGATTAATCTATTTCATAATTGTTCTGAGATGATATCTGTATATACATGTTTTATTTGATACATGTTTAAGTTTTCCCTGATTGTATAATCCTGTTTACATCATACTGTGATTTTGTTATGAAGACTTGTGTCGACACCCAGGCAAGCAGTGTCGACACTTGGAGTACTTGTGTCAACACCAGGGTTGCAGAGTCGACACCAGACAGAAAGTGTCGACACAAGGAGCTATGTCGACACTCAATGAAGAAAATTCCAGTGAAGCTGTGTCGACACTTAGCAGTTGTGTCGACACCCAGAGGAACTGTCTCTACATCAGAAAGTGTCGACACTTGGAGGCTGTGTCGACACTCAGCAAAAGTCAGCAGAGTCTAAGTATAAGTGTCGACATAATAAAGAATGTGTCGACACTCACCAAAAGACTCAACACTTGAAGAAAGTGTTGACACAAGAAAGAATGTGTCGACACTCAGCAGAAGACTCAGCTCATGAAGAAAGTGTCGACATAATAAATACAATGTGTCTGTTAAATTTTCTCAACGTGGTCAGCAAGATTGCCCAAATGCCAAATTAATATCTTCGGAACTACCCAGTTCGCACGTTGAACCAGCGGAAACCAAGGACTAGAGGTACAAAGGTAAATCCCAACAAACAATGGAAGCACAAGCAGGTCTATTATTCATTCACTTCTTTACAATGCGAGGCATACATAGCGAGACATGATTTCGCTAGTATAACAGCTGAAAACCAGAAGCACCAAAAAACAAGCCGGGCGTACAGCACCCGAGTCCGCCGAGACCGCGAGGTCGCCGAGGTCGCCGAGTCCGCTGAGCTCGCCCAAGCTATGCTGCAATCCGCCGATTACCACGGAGTCCGCCGAAGCCGTGAGGCCGCGCGGACACACCGTTATTCGCCTCCTGCTGAACCCGAACTGAGGAACTCCCCTACCCGCCTGAAACCGGCGGACAGGTTATTGAAGCTGGCAAAGTTGAAACAGAACTGACAAGCCGCAAAGCGACCTCCTGCTGAGTCCGCAGAGACCGCACACTTCCAAGCACTTGACCGAAGTAACAGCCAAACTCCTGGCTCCTTGAAGTTATCCGCGCGACCTGCATACAGAAAACCGTCAGCCTGAAACAATCCGTGCGGACTGACAAACACAGACCGCAGCTCCTTGCACAACCCAACTTATTGTTCACTCTAGTTACTTAGGTTACTGTAGATGTGCCAGGGGGGTCCTATTTATAGGCCAGGTGAGGAGTGTGGTCACCACCCAAGAGATAGCGACACCGCCCCAGTCCGCGTGAATACAAAACACCGTCCGCTGAGTCCGCGAGGACTTAGCCGGTCACCAAGGAAAACCGCCAGGAGCAAGGCAACCATTGACGAACCCTCTCCAGTCCGCCTAAGCTAAGCGGACAAGGCATCAGCCCGCAAAGCTCCAACCGCTTCAGGACAGCAACCCCCTTTAATGGCTGTCCGCACCAACCCGAGGTAGTCCGCAAGACACACACCTCAATCCGCCACAAGTCCACGACCAAAGACAGCTAAAAAACAGACCGCCCGGTCACAGCGGACTCGGCGGATACGGCGGACACACTGAACTCGGCACCAAGTGTGACCAAGCCCAAAACCATTAAGGGCTAATGCGAGCTTGGCGGACGCAAAACCCTAGTCCGCCAAAACACCACAGTGCAGACCGCCACAGTCCGCGAGCTCCTCGCACTCATGCCCTATCACAGCGGTCTAATGCCAGACTCCAAAACCAGGCCGCCACAACGATCTCCACAGCAACTCGCCTGCTGTGCCACCAGAGCTCGACAAGGCCTCAGCCAAGCTCTAAGCTCAGTCCGCAATAGCCAATACCGCGGACACATCAGTCCGCAAGCCTCCCGCGGACAAGAGCCAACCCGCCTTTCAGCACAATCTTGCACCCACGGCCACTGAGCAAAGCACCAGTCCGCAAGCCTCTCTATCCGCAGATACCAGGCCGCACCAAACCACAGACTCCATGCAACAACCCGCTCAGAACACAGCCGGCTTCCACCAGACTTTTCACCAGGCCGCAAACCTCAGTCCGCCCAGTCCGCCCAGTCCGCCAAAGCTGTCCGCCACAGGCCGCGCGGCCTGGCCCGTCACCCACTTCCACTTCACAAATTTCAACACTCCCCCTTGAAGTGAGAAGTGGTGACCAAGCCCAGCAAGCTGCGCAAGCGTTCAAAGGGCCCCTTCGACAGTGGCTTCGTGAAGATGTCAGCAAGATTATCTTCACTCCGAACATGCCCGACCAACAGAGACCCCTCCAACACCTTCTCCCTGATGAAGTGGTGATCAATCTCTATATGCTTGGTCCTGGCGTGACACACTGGATTATTAACCAGTTTGAGAGCACTCTCATTGTCACCCCGGAGTAAAGTAGGCCCTTGCACTTCTTCATGAACATCCTCTATAAGCCTCCTCAACCAAACGGCTTCCCGAGCAGCCAAGGCCGAAGCCTTATACTCCGCCTCCGTGGTTGAAACCGACACCAAGTCCTGCTTCTTGCTACACCACGAGATGCTAGCTGAACCGCAAGTGAACACATAACCTGAAGTAGACCTCCGATCATCCGAATCACCGCCATAGTCAGCATCCGTGTACCCGAGCAACGCAAACTCCGCATCCCTTCTATAGAGGAGTCCCATGTCAGAAGAAGCCTTGACATACTTCAAAATTCCCTTCGCCTCCACTAGATGAGATTGCCTTGGTTCAGCTATATACCGACTTACTCGGCCAACAACATAAGCTATATCCGGCCTTGTAATCGTCAGATAAATCAAGCTCCCAACAAGAGCCCTGAACACCAAGGGATCATGAAGAACCCTTCACTCATCCCGTCGAAGCTTCAGCCCAGATTCCAGTGGAGTAGAGCACTTCTTCCCTTCGCCCATGACAAACCGCTTCACAATACGATCAGCATATCCTTTCTGGCTAATGAGAACCCCACACTCCTTCCTCTCCACTTCAAGACCAAGAAAGTGATGCAACTCTCCCAAGTCTTTCATCTCGAAGCGTATAGCAAGCTCAGCCCTGAGCCTTGCTACTTCCTCCTCCGAATTCCCTGTGATGATCATGTCATCCACATATAGTAGGACCAAGACCCGTAGCTCTCCATTCTTCTTGACGAACAAGCTTGAATCCGAGTTAGAAGCAACGTATCCACAGAATTGCAGGTACTCTACAATCTTCCCATACCAAGCTCTAGGAGCTTGCTTCAACCCATAGAGAGCCTTCCTGAGTTTGCAGACATAGTCCGGATGCTTCTCAGAGACAAAACCAAGCGGCTGATCCATGAAGATGTCCTTGTCAATCTCTCCGTAAAGAAAGGCATTCTTCACATCGAGTTGCCACAACCTCCATCTCTTGCTAGCAGCCAAGGCGATCACCACTCTTACAGAAGTCATCTTCGCAACTGGACTGAATGTCTCCTCATAGTCTTCTCCATACTGCTGTGAGAATCCTCTAGCGACCAGGCGAGCCTTGAACCGATCAATGCTCCCATCAGCCTTCTTCTTCAACTTATACACCCACTTGCAAGTAACCGGAGTAACGCCATCAACCTTGGGCACAAGGTCCCAGGTTTCATTCTTTTTCAGAGCATCAATCTCTTCCTTCATGGCACCTTCCCACTCCGTCACTCCAGTGGCCTCGTTGAAGTTTGCAGGCTCTCGCTCATCCAGAGGACCTGCAAAGAAGCAGGAGACAAAGCTCACTGCATTCCCATCACAGTACCGAGCCGGTGGCTTAACCACCCTCTTCGATCTCCGAAGACATGGCTCCTTGCTCACGGCTTCCGTTGCTTCTTCAGGCTCCACTCCTACCTGGGGCAAGCATTGAGCAGTGCTCCCCCTGCTTCCTGAGCCAGAAGGCTCAGCCTCGGATTTCAAAGTAATAGGAGCTGCTGGTGACACATCAAGCTCCTCTTCCAAGACTTCAGCAGCCTCCACCGGTGCTTCATCAACCTTGCTACTTCTGGTTAGCTCCACCGAGCCACCTCCATATGACGTCAGCTCGTCAAAGACAACGTCTCTTGACACCACGAACTTCTTCGTCACAGGGTCCATGCACTTCCATCCCTTCTTCCGCTCATCATAGCCAACAAAGACAAGTTTCCTTGCCTTCGCATCCAGCTTCGTCCGTGAAGCATCCGGGACATGCACGTAGCAAGTTGAACCGAACACCCTAAGTTGTCCAACACTCGGCTTCTCCTTCAGCAACAGCTCAACGGGAGTCTTCATGTTGATAGGGCTGAGTGGCATCCGGTTGATAACATAAGCAGCACAAGACATTCCCTCCGCCCAAAAGGACCTTGGGATATCTTTCGCATGAAGCCAGCATTTGCAGGTTTCCGTCAAATGACGGATCTTCCGCTCCGCTACCCCATTTTGTTGTGGAGTGTGAGCACAAGTAAGCTCTCGTTGGATCCCGTGCTTCCTGCAGAAGTTAGAAAACTCGGAGGAGACAAACTCCCCCCCGTTATCAGTTCTAAGCTTCTTAATCCGCAAGCCAAGCCGGCCTTCTACCAACTCCTTAAACTCCACAAACAAACGGAATCCTTCTGACTTCTCCTTTAAGAAGTACAACCAAGTATACCTTGAGTAGTCATCAACCAAGACAAGCATGTATCTGCTTCCTCCAAGGCTGACAGTAATCGTTGGTCCCATCAGGTCTCCATGTATACACTCCAATGGTTTCTTGCTCCTTGTTTGTGATTTATCAAACGGAAGGCGATGTGCCTTACCGAATTGACAGCCCGCACAAACATGCCGATCACCAAAGGAGGACAACTTCGGCAACCCCCTCACCAAACTTCTACTCGCCATTGCCTTTAGCTTGTCCATGCCAACATGCCCCAGCCTCTCATGCCAGATAGCCGCACTATCATTGGCCCTCATTCTATCAACATAAGCACTGGTGGAAAGAACATACAAGCTCTTCACCTTCTCCCAACATGAGCAACATCAGCCTTCACCGCTGATACGTTGCGAAGGAACCTCACGTCTATTGGCCCAAACAGAACGTGATACCCAGCGTCCACCTCATTGGTCACCGAGAAGAGGTTCTTCTTCATGCCCGGCACGTGATACACACTCTAACGTGAGTGGCCCCTGATCACTACCCAAAGACACGACCCCCTCTTTCTCTACTGCATAAACAGTATTATCAGCAGTGATAATAGCTTCATTACCTGAGTAAGCCTGCATGGAGGTGAACTTCGATTTGGTCTCCGGTGAGGTGATGACCACACCCGAAGTCCACGATCCACTCGCCGTTGAAGTCCTCAGCAGACATGGCCCAGACACAAGTGCCCGTCAAGAAAGCTCCGCCCCATTCTGCTTCTTCACTTCTCGAACAAGCTTCCTCCTTTCCCGCAGCATGCCCAGGCTTACAGTTTGACCTTGCAGTCCGCTTGAAGTGCCCACGCTGATGACACCGTAGCACTTCAGATTCTTATCTCCAGTCCTTAGGAGTATTGCTCCTCTCCGGCGGATATGAAGTTGAAGTCTCCTTCTCAACAGCGGCCTGCACCTTCTTCTTCTTCTTCCTTCCCATCCTTTCTTCTTGCCTGAGAAGAGAGCTTCGCTGCCTTCCTGATTCAGGTTCACTCCAGCCATCTGCCTTGCTAAGCTCTCCTGTGAGGCAAGCAGATTCTCCAGCTCCAGCAACGATGGCTGGTAGCCCACCCTTGAACAGATGTGACAAAGGCCACATATACTCCTTCCGCAAGCCGCGGATAATGTGCCTTGTCATCTTTGCCTCAGAGATAGGCTCATCAGGATCCAGTGCCGACAGCTCAGCACACAAGCTCTCATCTCTTTAAGAAGTACTTGGAGATGGAAAGGTCTCCCTGAGTTGCCCTGGCAACTCATTCTCCAGGAACTGAAGCCGCGCCACATTCTTCCTATTGAAACAACTCATCAATGGTTGTCCAAATATCAGCAGCCGACTCACATCCAATGATGTGATCAAACAGTTCCGGAGACACAGCTCTCTTCAGAACAACTCCGCCTTAGCATTTGTTCTTCTCCAGAGCCTCACCTGCTCAGCAGTACCGAAAGCAGCAGTGACTTCCTGCCGGTCGTCTCCACCAACGACATCCCACAGATCCTCGCCAAGAAGATAACTCTTCATGCACGACTTCCACTTCTTGAAGTTAGTCGGCGTTAAGAGTTCAATGCCCAGACCTCTTGCTAAGCTCCCTTCCATTGCAACACCTGTTGGCAACCTTTCAGCAGCTCCGAGCAACAACACAGGTTGATCACCACTCAATCACTGAGTAACAACACTGGCTGACCTCCGCTCACGCAACTGAACCTCAGCAACCTGCCTCTGATATCATGTTAAATTTTCTCAACGTGGTTAGCAAGATAGCCCAAACGCCAAATTAATATCTTCGGAACTACCCAGTTCGCACGTTGAACCAGCGGAAACCAAGGACTAGAGGTACAAAGGTAAATCCCAACAAACAATGGAAGCACAAGCAGGTCTATTATTCATTCACTTCTTTACAATGCGAGGCATACATAGCGAGACATGATTTCGCTAGTATAACAGCTGAAAACCAGAAGCACCAAAAAAACAAGCGGGCGGACAGCACCGAGTCCGCCGACGACCAGCGAGGTCGCCGAGGTCGCCGAGGTCGCCGAGTCCGCTGAGCTCGCCCAAGCTATGCTGCAATCCGCCGAATACCACAGAGTCCGTCGAAGCCGCGAGGCCGCGCAGACACACCGTTATTCGCCTCCTGCTGAACCCGAACTGAGGAACTCCCCTACCCTCCTGAAACCAGAGGACAGGTTATTGAAGCTGGCAAAGTTGAAACAGAACTGACAAGCCGCAAAGCGACCTCCTGCTGAGTCCGCAGAGACCGCACACTTCCAAGCACTTGACCGAAGTCACAGCCAAACTCCTGGCTCCTTGAAGTTATCCGCGCGACCTGCACACAGCAAACCGTCAGCCTGAAACAATCCGCGCGGACTGACAAACACAGACCGCAGCTCCTTGCACACCCCAACTTACTGTTCACTCTAGTTACTTAGGTTACTGTAGATGTGCCAGGGGGGTCCTATTTATAGGCCAGCTGAGGAGTGTGGTCACCGCCCAAGAGATACCGACACCGCCCCAGTCCGCGCGAATACAAACCACCGTCCGCTGAGTCCGCGAGGACTTAGCCGGTCAGCAAGGAAAACCGCCAGGAGCAAGGCTACCATTGACGAACCCTCTCCAGTCCGCCTAAGCTAAGCGGACAAGGCATCAGCCCGCAAAGCTCCAACCGCTTCAGGACAGCAACCCCCTTCAATGGCTGTCCGCACCAACCCGAGGCAGTCCGCAAGACACACACCTCAATCCGCCACAAGTCCATGACCAAAGGCAGCTAAAAAACAGACCGCCCGGTCACAGCGGACTCGGCGGATACGGCGGACACACTGAACTCGGCACCAAGTGTGACCAAGCCCAAAACCATTAAGTGCTAATGCGAGCTTGGCGGACGCAAAACCCCAGTCCACCAAAACACCACAGCGCAGACCGCCACAGTCCGCGAGCTCCTCGCACTCAAGCCCTATCACAGCGGTCTAATGCCGGACTCCAAAACCAGGCCGCCACAACGATCTCCACAGCAACTCGCCTGCTATGCCACCAGAGCTCGACAAGGCCTCAGCCAAGCTCTAAGCTCAGTCCGCAACAGCCAATACCGCGGACACATCAGTCCGCAAGCCTCCCGCGGATAAGAGCCAACCCGCTTTTCAGCACAAGCTTGCACCCGCGGCCACTGAGCAAAGCACCAGTCCGCAAGCCTCTCTATCCGCAGATACCAGGCCGCACCAAACCGCGGACTCCATGCAACAACCCGCTCAGAACACAGCCGGCTTCCACCAGACTTTTCACCAGGCCGCAAACCTCAGTCCGCCCAGTCCTCCCAGTCCGCCAAAGCTGTCCACCACAGGCCGCGCGGCCTGGCCCGTCACCCACTTCCACTTCACAAATTTCAACAGTGTCGACACACAGCAAAAGACTCAACACATGAAGAAAGTGTCGACACAAGGAGCAGTGTTGACACTCAGCAAAGTTCAACAAAAATTCTAAGTACAAGTGTCGACACTAAAGAGATGTGTCGACACTCAGCCAAAGTCTCAACAGAAGAAGAATGTGTCGACACAAGGAGCTTTGTCGACACTCAGCAAGTATCAACACAGAAGGCATGTGTCGACACCAAGAAGAAGTGTCGACACTGAACAAGTTCAACACATGAAGATGTGTCGACACAAAGGAGTTGTGTCGACACTTACAAGAATTCAACAAAGTACTAAAGAACAAAGAGTTGTGTCGACACTCAATATCAATGTCGACACATATTGAAGAAGCTGTGTCGAGAAGTGAATTCTACAATACAAGGAGTTGTGTCGACACCTTGAAGGCTAGTGTCGACACTTAGTCTACTTGTGTCGACACTTGGTCTATAATTGTCGACACTTAAAGACAGACAGTCTCGACACTTTCAGACAGTTACAGATTTTCAAGAACTGACTAGATGACTTGACAGCTGCCATTCCAGCCGGTCTACTACACCTGTCAGAGTTGTCAGAAATCAGTTATGAACCGGAGCAGCCAGTTACCATGAAGAAGGCCTATATATAGGCTTATACTGTCTACAGAAATAGATGATCAAGCAATTGATTGAAAAGAAGATTCAACACAGATTAACACAAATCAGTTGAAGAGATCTAAGAAGTTGGAGAGAGAGAGCTCCATCCAAGAAGACAGCCGTTGGAACCAGGCTATGAAGAAGGATTCAGACCTAGTTCTGAATCTTAAGTTGCAGAGATCAAAGATCAGCTGCAGAGAAGATCAATCCTATTGTGTTCTACATTAAGAAGCTTTGAAGAAAAGCCAAGTGAGATTGATCTCAGCAGAGTTCTTCCAAGAACTCATCAAGAACTTATCAACTCTTCTCTCTATTCTTTGAGTTGTAGGTTTAAACTTTGTATTCTAATTTCTTGTAGGATCCTTAGGGATCTGAGTTGTAAGCCTGTAATTATATAAAGGCTGAGTGTAGGAGATCTGTATCTCTGAGTGTAGGCCTATTGTGGCTGAGTGTAGGCCTTGTGGCTGAGTGTAGGCTTTGTTAAGAAGCTGAGTGTAGGTCTTTGAAGAAGACTGAGTTGTAGGGCTTGGCCTGAGCTGTAGGAACCTGTTTTGGGGTTCTGAGTGTAAGATCTGAGGATCTGAGAAAGTGGAGGAGTTTGGACGAATCTAGTACACTACTAGATAGGCGAAGGGGAAAAGTGGATGTACCCAAACCTTGGGGAACCACTATAAATTTGTGTGCTCACTGTGTGCTTGATTGATTGTTGTGATTGCTGATTGATTGCTGTGAAAAAGTAGATATAACTCTGTGATATAATCTAAAGTCTGCCTAAAAAGTTAAAAAGATTTTTGTCACCTATTCACCCCCCCCCCCTCTAGGTGATTTGATACAATTTCTTTCAGAGGCCCGGTGTTTTGGTTGAGTTTTACCTGTGTTTTACTATGGTGGTCGGTGTTTTGGGTGGTATGTTTATGGTTAGGTTGGCAGTGGATAAAGGACCGCCAACCTGATGCCTTTTGGTGAATTTTTGCCCTGTTAGGTTTGCCCGGTGTGGGTATGTGACTGCTGTTGAGTTGGGCCGGTTCCCACAAACGCAGGTGCCAGTTTTTTCCTAGTTTTGGTTGTGTCAGGTTATAAGACGACCTTTCCTTGGGCACTTGTGATGTTTTTGTTATTGGTGTGATGGGTAGGTTCCCACCACCATAGGTGCCGGAATGACCGGTGTTTTGTTGTGCACCAAGTTATTGGATAATTAATTCCTTACACATACAATTATTTATTTATATGTTCCATAAAGCATAATTCTTTATAGCGCTTGGAGCAAATTTCGTACTTTTGGACTTTATGGCTTAATTAATCATTTCAGTATTTTGGTTTTATTGTTGAGGTTTGTCAGCTTCTTCCTCATATTGGGTTGGTAAACCTTTATTCCTTTTTGTTTTTGTTTTGCCAACCCTTTGATCTTTGTTCACCATTTGTATTTTTATTCTTACTGAGGTGTTCTTTCTTTTAATGCCTCAGGTTTGGAGAAGTAGCCGGTTGAGCGTCTAGGGTTGGTTTTGGCTAGTACTCTGCAGCTGCCTTTTTCTCACCGACTGTGAAGTAGTGCTATTATTTTTTCATTAAGTTCAGACCTACATACTTTTAGTGGGTTCGTGTCAGGATTCTTGACGCCCACTGGATTTTTTTTAATGTTAAGTACTTGCTAACTGCTAAGACTTTTCTATATGATTGTGTGGATTTACTTGCTCTCTCGGAAGATTTTATACTAGGTTGCATGTTATATATTTTAAACTATAAAAGTATTACTGCTATCATCTCATACATGTTATCTTTCAAAACTAAAGTCACTATGTTCGACGAACTTACAAGCTTTTTTAATACTTATACTAAATCTAGAGTCATTCATACCTTGAGTTGTCCTATATGGATGTTTTGTGATCATGTAGGATGTCAATCAATATAAACAAGATATTTTCTATAGCATATACTTATATTTTCAGTCGTGCACTAGTTGATCCTCTGAGACGAGTGATACGACCATCAAAACATAACTTAAAACATGAATTTCTCACATCATAAGTTAGTATTTGCATAAACTATGTTGGGATTGGGGTTTGTCTGAACGTCTGCAGTTATCCACTACACGGCGTGGCATCACGACACATGTTTTATCTTACTCTGATATACATTTACATTCGGTGAAAATGTGGGTTGTGATAGTAGGGCCTTGGGCCTGAGTTGTAAGTCTTGAAGGAGACTAAGTTGTCTTGCGGGATCGTGTTGTAAGCTCTTAAGCAATCGAGTGAGTATTGGGGAAGAGCCTTATCTAACAAGTTGTTAGAATGGAGGAGAGGGACAATGGATGTACCCATTGTAACAGCCCAAAGTTCTGAAACGGGAAAATTTGGGTGACACGGCCTGGGACACGGCGTGTCCCAGGGCGTGTCAGGTGGACACCGCCTGCGACACGGGCGTGTCGCAGGGCGTGTCAAGGCAGTGTCGACAGTCGACTTAGGTGTCGACGATTTTCGCTCGACGATCGTCGAGAGAGGCACACGGCCTAGGACAACGGGCGTGTCCATGGCCGTGTCGTTGAGTGTCGAGTGTCGAGATCGTCGAGTGTCGAGATCGTCGAGTGTCGAGTGTCGAGTGTCGAGATAGGTGACACGCCTGTGACACGGCGTGTCACAGGGCGTGTCAAATCGGAACGACGAGCTCAGCCCGCCGAATGATTTTGACAGGGCGTGTCTGGGTGCCGTGTCTGGGCACACGGCCGGGGACACGGGCGTGTCCCAGGCCGTGTGAAGTCTCGGGATGATTTTGGGATTTTTTTCACCCAGGTACACGGCCACAGACACGGGCGTGTCTTAAGGCGTGTTGGTGACACACGGCCATGACACGGGCGTGTCCCATGGGCGTGTCACTGGTTTGGATAGGTCGGTTGACCACCGCTTGAGGCACACGGCCAGGCACACGGCCGTGTTCGAGGCCGTGTCGGGTCAAAATGTGTTTTTTTTTGGCAGAATCGTGGCCGTCCATTTCTTCAGTCTGAATCAAGGGCTGAAAACTCTTCTTCTTTTTCCTTAAGGGCCGAATTCAGAAAAGAATCCTCACTTTGAATTGGCCTTCATCTTTCTTCAAGAGAGAGAAAGAGTGAGAGAAAGGAGGAGGAAGAAGGGAAGGGGGCTGCTGTTGGTGGTGCTGCGGTTTACCGGCGAGAGATCCGAAGCCAGCGTTGCGGAGGAAACGCTCTTGCGAGTCTTGCAAGCAAGCTTTCAAGCCATGGCACCGAAGCGATCGTCAAGGGTAACGACTTTTCTTCCTAGCCATGTGAAGGCTTCTATTTTGGCATATCGTTTGATTCCCCCACCAAGAGGTGGCTGCTTTTGGGAGTCATTTGGGTGATTCTTGAAATCCCCTTTTGTTGTGCATATAGATCCGGAAATGGAGTACGGAATAGGCATGCTGTGTGAAGCCCATCTGGACAGGTTGGTCTGGATTGGTGATGTTGCATACGAACTGGAGAAGACTCCGTGATAACGTGTAGTGTAAGGAGTCTCGGGTTATACCTGCGAAAAGGAGTAGCAGGAAGTACTGGGGTGGTAGCCCAGGAAAATAGCCTTGTGATGGTTTTGGGTCCAACCTGTGAATGAGGCACAGGTAGTACTGGTGAGACAGGAAAAGCCCTTTTTGTGATGCTTGATGTCATAGGGTGTCCACCTGTGAAGCGAGTCACAGGAAGTACTGGTATGCCCAGGAAAGACCCCTGACATTTGTGCTTGTGCGGTGTCCACCTGTGAAGAGAGTAACAGGAAGTACTGGTGTGCCCAGGAAAAGACCCGCTGTTGTTGTGAGAAAATAGGTGTACGGCTTATGCCCAGGCTTAAATGCCAGGAACAGGATTGGTGAGACCGACCCGCGCCTTTGATATAGCCATGAGTACGCTGTACTCGGAGAAGGCAAGGCGATTGAGCAACGGGGGTGGAGGATCCGACCTGCGCTATGTCCGTCCGATGTGAGACCAAAGTACGGTCTGTTGGAGCGCATAGCAAGAGTCTTCGGCCTGCGCGCCATGACACAATGGGGGGCTACGGGCCCTTCCGGTGTCCGAGGACTAACTCCGGCTGCACGCCATGGAGTAAATGCTCAAGAGATTTACCGTTGGGTGATAACCCTGATACGGTGGTGGGCAAGAGGTTGCCAGAACACCAAGAATGTGCCCTGAGTGCACGGACCGTTGGGCCGGGTGGCGAACGGTTGTGATGGCTTGTGTGCGTGAAAGCACATTTTGATATATTGCCATACTTGTGATATGATATGCCTGCATGGATAAATACCGCTGCCCCGAGAGAAGGGGTAGGGTCGTTATAAATTGGTCAGCTGAACGCTGACCGTTGCTTTTGTTTGCCACCGGTGGGTGGATTGTCCCTTGCACAGGTGCTGGAGAGCCGAGCGGGATGCATAGAGGTTGATGCTCCTGCTGGTGTTGTTGCTGCTGCTGCTGTTTAGCCCCTCGAAGGCTATGTTTGAGATGTGTGTTTCTTTTGTTGTGGCCGGCCTGCGCGCCCATAGTTGTAGCCACTGTATGAAAGCTATGTAAGGCCATAAGGCCAACACTTGTTCTTATTGTAAGACATTCCTATATGTATATAAAATGGGAGTTTTATGTTTGGACATTCATGAGGAGTTCAAGTAGTTTAGGCTTCCGCTAGAATGCATGTGAAGGTGCGATGCGCTACTCTGGTATCATCCTGTACCTTCACCGACTTTTTGTGGTATATCCTGTGGGGCCCCGGCCGGACCTTCTAGAATATATCATATGAACGGATGGGGTTGTTACACCCATAATCTTGGGAACCACTATAAAATATCTGTGTCTTCTATTTGTGTATCTTGAATGCCAAACAAACTAATCACATAGCACAAGTTAATCTGTTAAAGGTTTAAAAGATTTAAAAGAGACCTAAATCTGATTCATCCCCCTCTATGTGTTAACTATCCTTGAAAACAAAGTTTTCATTATACTCGATGGATTCTCATTAGCTGAAATAACCAAGTCCAGCTCTCTTCATGTGTCAAGTGCATCGTGTGTTATGTCTTGATATTTGAGAAATAACATCGGTCACAACGAAAGTACCCAAGTCATACTTGACGAATTCTCCTTATCTAAAATTACCAAGTGTAGATCTCTTCAAGCGTCGAGTGGGTCGAGTGTAATATGACGATGTTTGATGAATAGTACTGGCCTCAACAAAAGTACGGAGGTCATACTCGACGAATTCTCCTTAGCTGAAATTACCAAGTTCGGCTCTCTTCATGCATTGAGTATTATGTGACGATATTAGACAAGTAGTACTGGCCTAAACGAAAGTATGCAAGTCATACTCAAAGAATTCATCGGATATCCGTGACAATATCCGTCGAATTATACTTGTCGAATCCAATGCACCCCGAGCCCGAGTCAAGTCTCATGACTCAAAACTTGTTCGAGGGGTCTAGCACGAAATGGGACGTTACAAATCCTATAAACAAAATAAAAGATTTCATCCCGGAAATCTGGCAAGGTTATGGGGAAATTATAGCATGAAAAGTATATATATGATTTTAAGTTTACCTTCGGGAAACAACTCCTGGTAGCGCTTCTACATCAAGTCCACTGGCTGACAAGTGTATTTATCTTTCCCATGATTACACCACTGGACCTTCACAAAAGGGACTCTCTTTCGCCACAAGCGCCTTATCTCAGTATCCACTATTCGTACTGGCTCTGGTCGAACGGACCTATGGGTTTCCATTATTCCATCTGTGGAGGTGACATGTTGAACGGGCCATAAGAGTACTTTCTGAAGTAACGACATGCGGAAGACATCGTGCAAATTTTGTAGCTCGGGCGGTAGCTCCAGCCGATAGGCCAATGGACCAATCCTTCCCAATATAGCATAGTTCCCTACACATCTCAGGCTGGGCTTTTTACTTCCACGCACTCGTGACACTCCATGCATAGGCCAGATCTTCAAGAATACAATGTCACCCACTTGGAACTCCACCATCCTATGTCTCACATCATAGTACTTAGCCTCCCGACTCTGAGCCTCAAGCATGCGGTCTCGTATAACCCTAACCATAACATCAGTATCATCTATATACTCCACTCCCAATGTCTTTGGGTCTTCATCCTGACCCACGATAATGGAGTTCTAAACCTCCTCCCATAAAGTGCTTCGTATGGTGCCATCCTTGTGCTTGCTTGATAACTATTATTATATGAGAATTCCATTAGTGGTAAGATCCTTTCCAATAGCTCCCCTATATCAAACACACAAAACCTCAATAGATGTTCCATTGTTCTGATGGTCCTCTCAGACTGGCCATTTTTCTGAGCGTGAAAAATTGTACTAAAGGTAAGGTGGGAGCCCATATAAACTTGAACTTCCTTCCATTCCCTGGAGGTAAAGCGACCATCCCGGTCAGAGACTATGTTATTGGGTATGCCATGGTACAATCAAAAACTGTTCCACAAAGAGACGTAGCAATACATCCACATGTGTCTCTTTTCTAATTAGGATAAATCTGGAGACCTTAGTCAAGTGATCCATAATTACCCAAACTGAGTCATTCCCTGATCGTGATCGGGGAAGAACGTGAACGAAGTCCATTGAGATATATTCAAATTTCCACTCTGGAATGGGCAATGATTGTAATAATCCACCATGGCTCTTGCACTCTACCTTCACCTTCTGAAAAGCCACACAATATGTAATGTAATATGTGACAACCTTCTTCATCCCCAGGCAGAACATGATCTTTTGTAGGTCACTAGACATCTTGGAAATTCCAAGATGCATTGAATACTTGGAGCAATATGCCTCTCTTAAGATATCTTCTCGGATTTCACCGCCTATGGGAATGTAAAGTATGCCACGGAAATGAATGAGGTCATCCTTCATAGTATACTCTTTAGTAGATCCATCCTCAATTGTTTTAATTACAAGGATACGAGAAACATCCTTCCCTTGCTCTGCCCAAATTCGATATCGAATGTCACAAATTATACTAATGCCAATTACATATTCAGTATACATCTCGGGATGATCCTTATATACCAGCATAATCTCCATCTCTTTAAGCACTCGATCCAATCCATTGCCATTATACCAGCATATCTCCATCTCTTTAAGCACTCGAGCCAACTTGAACATAACCGGGTTATGTGACTTGTGATGAAATTGGGACTCGGTAGAAGTTTGACCTGCGCATATTGTTTAAATTACCGTTGCGGGCGCATATGGTTTAAATTACCATTGCGTTTGTGAGCACGGGTTAGATGGAACCGTACCCACTCTATGTCGTTCGGATTTAGGGGCCGTTGGCATAGATGAGGTCTTCGGCGGTCTATGGTTTTAATTACCGTGACCCATGCCAGGAAGACAAACTGCTCATTGTTTGCCATCCAAGAGAGGATGGTGGGGATTCGGCAGACTTAGACTGCGTTCACCAGAATGTGCCCTGAGTGCACGGGGTGTGTGGCCGTTGAGCCCCGCCTGTGATGTGAAAATGACTATATTTATAGTGCTCGCTTATGCTAATGAAATGCAGGGAAGGAGCATCGCCGCCCCGAGCTGGGGGCGGGATCGTTATAATTTGGTCACATTGCTGACCGTTGCTTTGTTTGGCCACCGTGCGGTGGTTTGTTTGCTTGCAGGTGCAGCTGGGACCAAGCGGTCAATAGCGGGCTAAAAGCCCTTTTGCGAAGCTGCCCTCGAAGGCCCAAGTGAAATGTTTTCTATTTTATTCATGTATGGCGGCGCTGCGTGCCGAGGTTGGTAAATCATGTAACGGACAAGTGAAACTTTTTGTAAGGCCTTAAGGCCAATGTTTGGGTATTTTTGTATACATTCCTAAATGTTGTATTAGTGGACATTCGTGCTCTTATGCTGGGTTCTTGTTTACAACTTATATTAACTGCTTCCGCTAGAATGCTCTGTGTAGGAACTTAAGATTGGTTGGATGGTTTTCCATAAGTAACCACCCGGTCTGTCTGTGGTATATGGCGTCGGGCCCCGGCCGGACCTACTGCTATATGTTTTACGCGCGGATAGGGGGTGTTACAATTTGGTATCAGACTACTGGTTTTGGTCGGGCTTAAACGGAATTCGTGGTCGAATTCTTTTTAAGGGGTGGTGAGCACATTGTGTGCGTCATCGTTTCATGGTAAAAGAACCATGAATGTCCACTTAGGAATGAAAATACTCGTGTTTGAGGAACCTGCGTGTATAATTGCTGTTTGCAATTATTTGGTCGCTTAACGGTGTTTTGTACCACTATAGGTGACCCGAAGTGGTGTTGGGCTGTCAGAACGCCGAGGTTTCTGAGGCTAGTAGTGCACCAGAAGTTGCTCCTGCACACCTTTGTCGGCTGAAAATATAAGATTGGTGGCTGAAGCGGTGTGGCCGTGATAAATGCGCAGCCTGGACAAGCGCAGCAGCCCGCTCCTGTGATGGAGCAAGTACCTCTGCAAGAGGCGGAGCCGAGGAGGATGGAGCAAGTGGTTGTAGAACCAATAGTGCCAAGGAGGGCGACTGAGAAGGCAGTTGAAGCATGTAATGGCTTTAACCCTCCGTTATTCTCGGGTTGGGAACCCCATCGCAGGCTGAAGACTGGCTCTCTAGGGTGAAGAGAGTCATGACAGCGACGGAGACGGAGGAGTGGCAAATTACCACCATCGCTACATCCTTCTGGATGGGGGAAGCGAGGATGTGGTGGGAAGGTTTGGAGCTGCATCATTTGAGAGTAGACAACTGATAGACGTTCCGATGGAAGAGTTCTCGGTTGTTTTCTTAGCAAGATACTCCCTTCTACTCAGAGGATTTCAATGGAGAATGAGTTCCTGAAGTTGGTGCAGGGTGAGAGGGAGTGGATGAATATCTCCACGAGTTTACGCGGTTGAGTCATTATGCGGCTCCATCATCATGGATGAGGAGCGCAAGATAATCGTTTTTATGAAGGCTTGAGGGATGAGCTGAGATTGTTACTGTCGGGGACAATGACGCAGGGTTTCTTAACCTTGGTCAATACTGCCCGGTCCTTGGAGAAGGACATGAAGAAGTGTACAAGCGAAGAAAGGCTTGGGCGAGAAGAAATCTGGGTTCAAAGTGCCGACTACTTCAAGTCTGGCTATCAAGATTCTTTAAGAAGCATAGGACTTCGGGTCCAGCTCCTTCTGGTGCTTCTAGGGCGACTACGAGTCGGACCCCGGGCGCGTGCTTTTACATGTGGCCAGACGGGGCACTTTGCCCGTGATTGTTGGAGCGGACGTCCTAAGTCCGAGAGGAGGGCCAGGAGCTACTTATGAAGAGAAAGGTAAGGCGGTGGAGTCGACCGCATCTCACTATGCTCCGGCCCAACCAAGGTTTTACAATCTTGGCCAACAGGAGGCTATTAAACAAGCTGACGTGGTGACAGGTACGGTTTAATTTATAGCAAGTCAATTCCTTTATATGCTTGTTATGTATATGTTACCTTACCACACTGCTTGTTTAGGATTTGTAATGATTTGTGAAAATCCGGCACGTCACTCTTCGATACGGGAGCTTCACACTCCTTCTTGTCCGAAGGATTTATATCACGCATCAGAGTCCCTTCTTCGATGGCGAAGGACAAGTTGATGTGTTGTTGCCCAATGGGTGTTCGATGCGAGCGGTTAGGATCTGCGAGGTTAAGACTCGTATTGGAGAGCAGGAGTTCGACCTGCGGGCGTCTTAACTTCCGTTAGTGGAGTTCGACGTCATATTTGGCATGGACTGGCTCTCGGAGCAGCAGGCCCATATAGATTGCGGTAGCAAGGAAGTCAAGCTGGAGCAAGTCGTGAGACGACTTTTACGGGCTTAAGGGGTCGAGCAAGACGTTGATGTCTGCTCTTCAGGTAGTGAAGGCGGTTCGTGCTGGAGCAGAACTGTTCTTTACACTAGTGGAGGTTGCAAAGCGAAGCCCGCGTTGGATTGTATTTCAGTGGTATCGGAATACCCTGATGTGTTCCCCAGCAGATCTTCCTGGAGCCCCGCCTCAACGTGAGATAGATTTTACGATCGAGCTAGTGCCAGGTGCAAAGCCTGTGTCACGATCTCCGTATCGGCTAGCGCCTAAGGAAATGGCGGAGCTGAAAGTTCAACTGCAAGAGTTGTTGGAACAAGGGTATGTACGCCCGAGTTCTTCGCCTGGAGGCACCGGTCCTCTTTGTTATAAGAAGGACGGAAGCTTGAGATTGTGTATGATTATCGGGAGCTAAACAAGCTGACTGAGAAGAATAAGTACCCGATCCCTAGGATTGATGATCTCTTTGATCAGTGTAGTCGGTCGACGGTTCTCGAAGTTAGATCTCAAGTCTGGGTACTATCAAGCTGCGGATAAGGGAGAGTGATATCCCGAAGACAGCGTTTAGTACGAGATACGGGCATTATGAGTTTACGGTCATGCCGTTTGGGCTGACTAATGCGCCGTCGGTGTTCATGGATTGATGAACAGGACTTTCAGGGAGTACTTGGACCATTTCGTGATCGTTTCATCGACGATATTTTGGGGTACTCGCAAAGTGAGGAAGATCACTTCAAGCATCTTCATTTGGTGCTGGAGACGCTAAGGAGAAACCAGTTGTATGCCAAGTTCTCGAAGTGCGAGTTTTGGCTATCCTCAGTAGCGTTCCTCGGGCATATAGTGAGTGGAGAGGGTATTGCGGTGGATCCGGCGAAGATTGTTGCGATACGGGAGTGGCAGAGCTTGCTACGGTAGCAGAAGTCCGGAGCTTTTTGGGGCTTGCCGGTTATTATAGCGCTTCGTAGAGAACTTCTCGCGGATAGCGCTACCTCTCACTACTTTGACGAGGAAGGAGCATAAGTTCTTTTGGACGCCGGAGTGCGCGCGAGCTTTTGAGGAATTGAAGTGTCGTTGACCACGGCGCCTGTGTTGAGTTCGCCGGTTGGGACCGAAGGCTATGAGATATATAGCGATGCTTCAGGCAGCGGTTTGGGTTGTGTGCTACTGCAGCACGGAAGCGTGATAGCTTATGGCTCGAGACAGCTAAAAGTGCACGAGAGGAATTATCCGGTCCATGACTTGGAGTTAGCGGCCGAGAATTTTTGCCTTGAAGCTGTGGAGACACTATTTGTATACGGTGTGAAGATTGATATCTACACCGATCACAAGAGCCTAAAGTACCTGATTGATCAGAAGGATCTGAATATGCGGCAGCGTAGGTGGATGGAGTTCCTGGGGGACTATACATTCAAGACCACTACGTGCCTGGCAAGGGAATGCGGTTTGCGGACGCGTGTTGAGTCGTCAAGCCCCAGCTCAAGCGAATTGGCTATCAGTGCATGATGAGCGGTTGGTGCAGGAGCTGGAGGCGTTGGAGATTGTTTGGTGTGGATAGACAATCTAGTGCTGAAGCAGTGCTGAATTGGACTGAAGTCCAATATGACCTGGCTGATCGGATTCGGCAGGCTTTGGATATGGATGCTCATATGAAGCAGTTCATGATAGAGGCTCTGGATGGGTCAAATTCCCCATTTCGTTGTAGAGGACGGATTGCTGTGGAAGACGGTCGTCTGTGCGTCCCAAGCGTGGGCAATTTACGGGTGGAGTTGTTGTACGAAGCACACCATACCAAGTACTCGATTCACACGGGGAGCACGAAGATGTACCGCGATATCAAGAAGCTATTTTGGTGGCGGGGTTAAAGAAGGATGTGGCGCTATACGTAGCGAAGTGCCAAACTGCGCCTTGGTAAAAGCGGAGTGCCAAAAGCCGGGAGGATATCTTAAGTCCTTGCCTATTCGGAGTGTAAATTCGACGACGATCTCTATGACTTTGTGCATTGTTTGCCAAGGACCGCAGAAGGGGAAACGACGCCATTTGGGGTGGTGGTCGATCGATTAACGAAGGTGTCGCACTTTATTCCGCATAGGAAGGATATCGGTGGAGAAGCTGGCGAAGCTTTATGTGGATAACATAGTACGGCTTCATGTGTGTGCCCATAGCATCGTGAGTGACCGAGATGGGCGGTTCACGTCCAATGATTGGAGGCTGGTGCAGCAAAATGTTGGGAACAAAGCGGAAGTTTAGCACAGCCTTCCATCCGCAAACGGATGGACAGACCGAGAGGGTCAATGAACCATGGAAGACATGCTTCGCATGTGTGTTTTGATTTCGGAAAGCAATGGGGGACCACCTTTATTTGGTGGAGTTCGCATACAACAACAAGCTACCAAGCAAGTATTCAGATGGCGCCTTTCGTGGCCCTATATGGTAGAAGATGTCGCACGCCGTTGTCTTGGTTAGAAACGGGCGAGTCGAAGTTGTATAAGCGATCGGAAGTGGATGATGCTACTTCTTTGGTGAGAACCATCGGGAGAGGTTACTCATCGCTCAGGACCGGCAAGCAAAGTACTATAATGCCAAGCACAGGAACGTGGAGTTTCGCTGTGGGTGATTATGTGTACTAAAGATCAAGCCGTTCAAGGGTGTCTCGCAGGTGCGACGATTGAAAAAGCTAAGCCCGAGGTACCTTGGACCGTTTGAGGTTCTGGAGCGAGTTGGAGAAGCGGCCTATAGGTTGAAGCTTTCTGTGGAGCTAAGTGGTTTACACGATGTTATTCACATTTCGGTGCTTCGGAAGGCGGTGCAAGAGCTGCGCAAGTGATCGCGGTCGATCAAGTGCCGGTGGATAGTGGGCTAACGACAAAGGTAAAGCCCGTGCGGATTGAGGACTCGGAGGTCAAGCGGCTACGCAATAAAGAGATCAGGATGGTCAAGGTCCGATGGGACAATTGCGGTCGTGAGGAGCTCTCCTGGGAGCGAGAGCAGACTATGCTTGACGAGTACCGGAGTTGTTCCGCTCAGTTCAAATGTTGTTTTTGTATATCTTTCCTTTATGTAATTTCGTGGGCGAAATTCTTTTAAGAGGGGGAGAGTTGTAATGCCCCGAAACTCAAAGGAGCAAGGGGGACGTTTTGGGCCAGTTTTGGTTTCTGGCTGACGGCACACGGCCTGGGACACGGGCGTGTCCCAGGCGTGTTCAAGTGTGTGCCGACACTTAGTCGCGAAGTCGTCGAGTTATACTCGACGATTCGTCGAGAAAGGGCACACGGGCCTGCGACACGGGCGTGTCGCAGGGCGTGTCGACCCGTGTCGACACTTAGCCGTGAAATCGTCGAGTTATTCTCGACGATTCGTCGAGAATGGGCACACGGCCTGCGACAACGGGCGTGTCGCAGGCGTGTCGACCCGTGTCGACGATCGTCAAGGTGAAATCGTCGATATTCACATCGACGATCGTCGAGACAGAGGCACAGCGGCAAGGACACGGGCGTGTCCAAGGCCGTGTCATGGACACGGCGTGTTCTAGAACCCGTGCATGCTCGGGTTGGAAACGGGGGAAAATCATGGGGTACACGGCCGGCTACACGGCCGTGTCATCTGGAACACGGGCGTGTCAACTCGAACTCGGGCGTGTTCGATACCCGTGTGCGTGTTCAGAAGATTCGATTTTGACGGCGAAATGCGGCACACGGCCCTGGACACGGGCGTGTGCCAGGCTTGTTCGTCCAAATTGGGCATTTCAGCCCCGAATCAAGCCGCTCGTTTTCTAGGTTGAGATCCGACGGCTGGGGATGGTTCCTGGGAGGATATACACGGGTTTGACTTAAGAAAAATCCATTTTCCTTCACTTGATCATCTCTCCAAACCCTTGGAGAAAGAGGAAAGCTATTGGAGGAAGAAGAGCTAGATCCGCCATTGGAGGAGCTTCGGCTCCGAATCGCAAGCCGACTCCGATCTACGGAGGCAACGCAAGCGCGGTGATTTCTATCCGATTTCATTTCGATGGCGCCAAAGAGGAACGCAAAGGTAACGATCCTCACTTGTGAGCATGATAGCTCTCTTTCTTAGCATAGGAAGCCCTCTCTCGCGAGTTTGCGAAGAGTTGGAGGCGTTCCTTCGGGTAGATATGTAAAGTCCCCGTTGTTTAGCGTCCGTATGCGAGAAC
Organism: Platanthera guangdongensis; assembly: GCA_039583875.1. NCBI lineage: Eukaryota > Viridiplantae > Streptophyta > Magnoliopsida > Asparagales > Orchidaceae > Platanthera > Platanthera guangdongensis. Next base: position 144,770,616 of record CM077147.1, on the reverse strand, counting down.
GGACATAGGCATTTTGGTTGAAGCCTACCCGGACATGTTAGTCCAGATCGGTGATGTTTGCATTGCATAAGGCCGGAGAAGACTCCGTGCTATTTGGTGTTTTCGGGTTTTCTACGCGGTAGATTGCAACAGGGAGCCTTGGGGACTAACCCAAAGGTGCACCCGGAAAACTGGGCGGACACGAGGTCTTGCCAACTTGGTGGCTTGGAAGCCAACTTGAACATAACCGGGTTATGTGACTTGTGATGAAAATGGGACTCGTAGAAGTTTGACCTGCGCAAATGTTTAAATTACCGTTGCGGGCGCATATGGTTTAAATTACCGTTGCGTTGGAGCACGGTTAGATGGAACCGTACCCACTCTATGTCGTTCGGATTAGGGCCGTTGGCATAGATGAGGGTCTTCGGCGGTCTATGGTTTTAATTACCGTGACCCATGCCAGGAAGACAAACTGCTCATTGTTTGGCCGTCCAAGAGAGGATGGTGGTGAGTCGGCAGACTTAGACTGCGTTCACCAAGAATGTGCCCTGAGTGCACGGGGTGTGTGGCCGTTGAGCCTCCGCCTGTGATGAAATGACTATATTTATAGTGCTCGCTTATGCTAATGAAATGCAGGGAAGGAGCATCGCCGCCCCGAGCTGAGGGCGGGATCGTTATAATTTGGTCAGCATTGCTGACCGTTGCTTTTGTTTGCCACCGTGCGGTGGTTTGTTTGCTTGCACTGAGTCCCTTCTTATTATTTTTGTCCCGTGCTTAATAGCACGCAAGGGATCCACTCCGAGTCCCTTATCAACACATTATTTATGTCTCGTGCTTAATAGCACGCAAGGGATCCACTCTGAGTCCCTTATCAACACATCATTCTAGTGCGACAAACATACACGCACTTCTAACCCTTCCACATTTCCTTACAGCACAAGGGTTCATCATTTACACAAGTGACTAGACACCTTATACAACATATCAATCCCATACTTCTACCCGTAGCGATACACATCTCTAAGCAGTGGACTATTTTATACATTTCATTAATCACCCTATCACATCGCCATGCATTAACCCCATACTATTTATTCTTAATGTCAAGCATTCACAATCAACTAGGCTTTCACAGGAATATCATTTGTTCAATCAAACGTATCAATTTAGTTGTTCACTAGTTTACCGAAACCATTTGTTTGTCAACCTCCTTCAAACCATTGGTATAATCGTGTTCCACCAAACCATTTGTTTATCATGATTACGTATAGGCTAAGTCTGCAAAACCTCAAACATATTTGTTTTCTTCAGGATATATCCCATTAGTCCTTTATTTATAACAAATATCCATAAATTAAATTCAACAATTCTTAATGTTAATTTACCATGGCCTCTCTACCAAATTCAAACCCGGATTCACACTAACCCGAGAACATGTACTTAAGACTTAACTGCACAGCTACTTCAATCGGACTTTCTCGAGACTACAGGATTCGTATGAAAACATGTAACCATCCGTTGGAAAGGTCTTTCCAAGGGCTATGAGTTTTATGTTTATTCGAAAGCCCAGATCGAGTCGTAGCATACCTGAAAATTGCCTTTAAGTTCTCTGGCACAAAAAATAGATTTCTGCCCGGATCTCAAATTAAGATGAACGACATCAGTTCATCTTCTTCCTTTAGGCATTTAATAAAAACAATATGCAGAAAATCCTACTTCATTATTCACCGTAAATAAACCATTTCTCTTTACGAAACTAAGTTCACCATCTTCACAAAAAAAGAGGAGAGGTTGTAGACATCAAATCTCTAGGACACAAGCCCTATCATGGTTTCTACCTAGGAGATCTTCATCACACAAGTCAAACACTTTGGAGTCGACATCTCTTCTAGAAAATAACTACAGATCTAGCACCAAGGGAGATGGTAGGAAGCACACCTCATTTTCGGCGATTCCGGGCATGGATCTCGTCACTCTCCTTGGTGGTATCTTTGTCCATGTTGGTGTTGTTCTTTACGAGAAAGGGAGGGAAGAGTTTTCCTCTAGAAAATCAGACTCCGGTGATCTCCTTCTCCATCAGGTTCATGAAGGATAACTGATTGACAAAAATATTGAAGTGACGACTAGGGTTTCCACAAGTCTCCTTTTATAATAAGAATTAGGGTTAGGTTGCCCTGCCACATGTAGTACTAATATTGGACCGCCTATTATTACATTAAATATGTACTTTTGAAAAGACGCGTCCAATATAAGTCATTTGGCGCCAATGCCGAAATTTCGGTTCAGACCGTGCATGTGGCAGTAAGCAGACTGAGCAAAAAATGTCTAAGTCAAAATAGTTGAGTGTGCCTCCTTTACTCGACGAATCACCGAGTGGCATCAAGTGCACTCATCGCACTCGACCCCTATAGGCCTCAAGAATAACCCTAAGTCAAAATCATTGAGTAAGTAACCTTCACTCGACGAATCATCGAGTGGCATCGAGTGCACTCAACGCACTCGATGCCCATAGACTTCAGAACAACTCTAAGTAAAAACCATTGAGTGGCATTGACTCAACGCCATATTGACTTCAATCAACACCAACATCAGCTAGAATAGTGTTGAGTGGTATTGAGACCAACCAAAGCCGCGTTGACTTCATTCAACGCCAACAACAGTAAGAATAATTCCAAGTTAAAAGCATTGAGTGGTGTTGAGACCACTCAACACATCATTGACTCCACTCAACGTAAAAGACATCCAGGATAAATTTAAGTTAAAAGCATTGAGTGGCATTGAGGCCACTCGACGCCTCTTTGACTTCACTCAACACCATCATCAGCCATAATAGATATAAGATAAAAGCGTCGTGTGGTGTTGAGACCACTCAATGTCACATTTACTTCACTCAACGACAAAATCTCTCAGAATGATTCTAAGTTAAAAACATTGAGTGGTCTTAAGTCCACTCAATGTCGTGTTGACGTCACTCAACGCCTCAATTTCCAGAAAACATTATAAGTAAAATATGTTAGGGGTGTTGAGTCCACTCAACGCCTCAGCATAATTCGTCGAATGGCGTCGAGTGCACTCAATGCATTCGACGCCCCGAATCCAGAAAATATTCTAAGTCCAATTTCGTCGAGTGGTGCTGAGTCCACTCAATGCCTCAATATAATTCATTTAATGGCGTTGAGTGTATTCAACACACTCGACGCCTTAAGGTTCTAGAATTATTCTAAGAAAACATCTGTTCTATTCATCGAGTCTAGTCTCCTAACTCGATGCTTCCCGAGCCCGAGTCAATTCTCTTGAATCAAAACGTGTGCAAGGAGCCTAGAGCGAAACGGGATATTACAAATCCTATAAACAAAATAAAAGACTTCGTCCCTGAAATCAGGCTAATGGTATGAGGGAAGATAAAGCATAAGCATATAATATTCTTGAAATTTTACCTTGGGAGAATAAATCCTGGTAGCACTTCTGCATCAAGTCCTCAGACTCCCAATTGTATTCTTCTTTCCCGTGATTAGATAATTGGACATTTACCAATGGTACACTTTTCCACCTCAAGCTCCTTGTCTCGGTGTCCACTATCCGCACCGGCTCTAGTCGGATGGATCTATTAGTTACCACTACTCCATCTGCAGTGGGGACATTGGTGTTCCTATGCGGTGCTCGACCATTATTTTTAGTTAATGGTGTGGGGGTCAAGTTTCTTGGAAGGAGCGAAGGGGAAAGGCAAGTTCACCTATCATAAGTAATACACAATATTCATCGGGAATATCGAGCTCGTATATTTTTCAGGGCGGATTGATTATCTCTACTCCTCTCGGAAGGACAATTATCTTGGAGAAAAATAAAGTTGCCGGATTAACTAACTAACTAGGACGATTATAAGAAAATGCATAAAAGAGACTAAGAAGATCGATGAATAAATAACGCTCTATATCGAATTACGTTAGGACTAAATTAATTTTATATAACTAGAGATCCTCAGTTTCAAATTAATTAAAGGCAACTTGGATGTGGAGGTTCCTCATGTATGAGCTCACCCATCTCTAGGGTTATCGCTCACCTGAACATTAAGACTATTTGTCCGAGCTCTCATTTGGCGAAGGATCTCTTAATTCCCGCTCTACGCTAAGAGCCCCGCTATTGGGCGGGGCGGGAGGTGGAACCCAATACAGAAGAATTCCGCTCCTCTATCGTGGTTTAGTGGAAAAACTCTTTTTACCGGACGGTGATCAGTCCATATGCACGACCTCTCGGCTAGCTAGCATATGGATAACAAAAATAGAGCCCACACATCGATATGTGGTTCTACGCGTCATATACTCGAGGTAAACCTTAAGTTATTAATTAGAGTCAAAAAGAAGACCTTTAATTATTTAAAAGCTTTTTTTGTCCCAATGCACTTCGATACTGAAGACTGAGAGCGATTAGCCACTCATTGGGATGTGGATGACTCATGATTTGGTTAGGTGTGAGTTGGAAACAAGGCGCTGAACGGTTATAAAAAGAGGACATAAAATAACCTAACATTAGAAAGAGAAGTGATTACTAAAAAAGAACGCACACACTCAACCAAAGCCATAATAAAAAGATAAAGCTAAGTTACAAAAAAAGAAAATTACATAATTGAAATTGCAAGTCCAACTCAAACGAATAGATGGGAAATTACAAGTCCTACTCAAACGAGTAGGCGGGAAATGACAAGTCCTACTCAAACGAGTAGGCGGGAAATGAAAAGTCCTACTCAAACAAGTAGGCAGGAAATGACAAGTGCTACTCAAACGAGTAGGCGAGAAATGACAAGTCCTACTCAAACGAGTTGGTGGGAAATAAAAGCGGTAAAATGACAAGTCGGACTCAAATAAGAAGGCTTGAAATTAAAGTCGTACAATGACAAGTCCTACTGAAACAAGTTGACGAGAAATTAAAGCAGTAAAATGATAAGTTCTACTCAAATGAGTAGGCGGGAAATGAAAGCAGTAAATATTATCTCATACACACACACACACACTCTACTTGAATGAAAGATAGCGATAAAGAAAGCTAAAACAAACTAACTCATACACTCACTCACACAACAAAAAGAGAAAAACAAACTGATCGAAAAATTAAAATGATAACATTTCTACCGTTAGAACTTTCTAAAAATGCATAAAAAGGAAAAATAAAAATTAAAGTAGGAAACGTTTTTCAAAATAAAAGCAAAAAATCAAAGTGTTTCAAAAAATAAAATAGCAACTAATTAATTCTTATAATTTTATAGAAATGCTTAAAAAGTGGATAAAAGTTTAAAAGAAAAAAAGTTTTGTACGATAAAAAAACCTAAGTAAAAAAAAGATAAAAACCACTTTTAAAATACTTTTATAAAACCATAAAAATGAGTATAAAGTTCCTCAAAAAACTATACCTAAACAAACCTAAGGGATAAGATTAGAAAAGCTATCATAACACCTAATAAGTTTGAGAAAATCTAAAACTAGACTAAGCAAATTGATAATTTGAAAACATAAAAACAACAAATCTAACCCATACACACACCCATATTAAAGGGAAAACAAAGATACAAAAGATCACTGAAAGAGAGACACTCAGATGCATTCCAATACCACATAAGGAGAGATAATCTAACAATTTTATTAAGCTAAAAAGAGAGTTATAAAAAACTAAAGCAAGCACTAAAGAGTGGGGGAGAAAATCTCCTTACATAGCTCAAAAAACACCCAAGCAGCACACTAGCAACAAAATGTTTCCAAAATTTTGAAACCTTAGCGTATACACAAAATTTCGATTTATAAACAAAAATTTAAGATTACAAGCCCTAGTCACGGGCGTGTCGCGGGGGGGGGGGGGGGGGGGCATGTCGTGTCCGGCGGATAGATAAGCCGAGTAGTTAATGGCAGTTGATTTCAGGGCTCTTTTTTAAGATTTACGGGGCGGTCACGGGCGTAAGATGAATGACACGGGCATGCGCCGAATGACACTGGCGTGTAGGATGGGTGTGATTGGCGAAGGCATGATAGATGCTTTGAGCCCTTGCCTTAGCGGAGACGTCTTTTTTGGAAAAGTTGAGGAGGTCACGGGCGTGTAAATCTGGACACGAGCGTGTCGGAGGCATTGTGTGTCGGGTCAACTGGAGGCATTGAGTCTCGACTGGGGTGACACGGTCGTCTCGGAGGGGACCCGGGCGTGTTCCACCCTGATATCTCCGATTCACAGCATCAGTAATTTTTTCAATGGCGTCAAAGTGACACGGCCTGGTCACGGGCGTGAACCAATGGACACGGGCGTGTACTTTAAAAATTCGACTTTTTTACGAAATTTTTGAAAAACATAAAATAAAGCTAAGTTAGAATGGAATATAAAAAGGAACATTTTATTGAAGAAAAAATAACAAAAAACAATGAAAATAAACTAAATGACCTAAATAAAGTATTGAAAAATACAAAAATTTACAACTAATCAAATACACTCATACTTAAGCTTTTGCTATTGCAGAACAAAAGTTGAAGATATACAAATAAAGAATTAAAAGAAATTCTAAAATTAGCTATCGCTTGAATTAATTAAAAGAGAGATCTAAATAAACATCTAGAGTATAAGAGTTAAGTCCTAAATCATGAAAATGATTTAAATAGAGGAAACTTTTTGGCCAAAAAGACTTCTTGATGTAACCAAATAGCAATCAAAAATTATAATCGTTAGCTAACAAAAATAGATTGAAATTATAGAAACTTTAGCTTATAAGAGTTTAAAGTAAATAATGCAATTTAAAATTTATGCCCTCAAAAAGATTTTATATTAAGTCTAGAGTCATTGAATATGGCTAAGGGGGTTGTTGGTTTAAGAAGAGGACTTTGGTTTTAGCGGTGAGGTACTTTTTTCTCAAACCTATGATGAAATTTTTTATTTGAATGTGGATGTTTAGGAAAACAAAATCTGATTTTTCATAACATGTAAAGTTTTTTGAATAACTTCATAAAACCCAATGTATATGTATAGAAGTAATAAATTATATCCTTTTACTTCGTAACATATAAGCTTTTTAAAAAAATATTGGATGCTCATGCTTACAGAATGAAATCATATTCCCATTGACATAGGTTTTTTTAAGGATAAAAATTTTATCTTGCTAAGTAAGACATGATAAATATGGGGAGAAAAGGATTTTTTCAAAAAGAAAACTAGATTGTAATAAAAATATTTTTGCGAGCAACATTCATAAATTGAACATTTCTGTATTTCTAAAAGATTGAAGTATATATTTGTTCTTTCTAACATAATACATATGCATCTATTTTAGGTAAATTAGAAGTAGTGTCTAAAACAGGTCCCCTATCTTAAGAAAAAACATAAGATATTCTTTAAAACATAACCCCAGATATTTAAATCTATCAATCTCCAATTAATAAATGAATAGTAAAAAAAATTAATAAAATTCACTTATAAATATACTCGTAAGAAGATTTTTGAAAAGGAAAAAGGATAAGGATGGTATATTCGATTTATTTGTTTCATATAATTTTTTTGGGATTTTCTTAGTATTCACATCTTTTTTTGTATTTTTGATTTATTATCTTTTTTTGGAATGTTTTTGTCTTTCCCTCTTTTTTTTGTAATTTTTAGAGTTATTATTTTTTTCTGGATTTTGAAGTTATTTATTAATATATACATACAAAAAAATGAGCAAAAGATATATTTTTTGAACTAATTTTTTTTTGTTTTCTAAATTTTTTTTATTTTCTAATTTTTTTTTGTATTTTTAAGATTTATAAGTAAATATTTTCAAGAAAGGAAATAGTGAAAAGTTATATACAAAGAGTAGAAAGAAAAGAAGCGCGAAAGAGAAAAAGTTATTTACAAAAATATTTACAGAAAATATTTACAAACAATATTTACAAAGTAAAACTAAATATTTTTGGAATTTTTGTTTTATAATTTTTTTAAATTTTTTAAAATTAAAACAAAAATTGTTTTTGGTGTTTTCATTTTATATTTTTGTCTTGTTTTGTTTTCATATTTTTTTGTATGTTTTAAAAAATTTTAGGAGTGCAGAAAATAGATGTGCAGAAAATAAAGCATGAAAACACCCCCATATTTAATTCCAATATTGTCCCCAATGTTGCAAGATAAGTATGTGCAATAAAAAAGAAATATAATGAAATATATACAAAAAGTAAAGAGAGAGGGTAGAAACTTCCCTAAAACGAGTTCGGGGAGGCCCAATTAGGAACCTTGCATTATTAAGAACAAAATAGCAAAGAAAATGTAAAGAAATAGCGAAACAGATAAACATGGGGTGCCTCCTAGGAGCGCTTTGTTTATAGTAGTGTAGCTTGACAATTTTGGCGAGATTATATTTCGAGGAGGGATATGGTTTCGTTATTACCGCACACTGGGTCGCCCGTTATATATAATTTCAAACGATGTATGTTTGTGGGTGGGAGACGAGTACAGTCTCATATGGCCAAAACTCTTTAACTTTGAAGGGGCCAGACCATCGTGATTTTAGTTTTCCCGGAAAAAGCCTAAGACGTGAATTATAAAGAAGGACGAGATTTCCTGGAGAAAAAATTTTGGGGGGTTGATTTTTCGATCGTGATAAACTTAGAACGCTTCTCATAAAACTTATTACTCTCGTAAGCATTTGCACTCCATTCATCGAGATCATTTGTTGGAGTTTTCTATTTTGAGCGGCTATGTTAGCGTCGAGATTTACGAGTTTTAAAGCCCAAAGAGTGCGATGTTCTAGTTCTATAGGGAGATGACACACTTTACCATAAACTAATCGATATGGAGTACAACCAATTGCGGTTTTGTATGCCATACGATACTCCCACAACATATCATCAAGTTTGACAAACCAATCTTTCGAATTAAGAGAAACGGTTTTTTCTAATATACCCTTAATCTCTCGATTTAGTACCTCAACTTGGCCACTTGTTTGCGGGTGGTACGGGGTTGCAAGTTTGTGTATGACTCCATATTTAGCAAACGTCTTAGCCATTTGGGCGTTACAAAAATGTATTACCCTATCGCTGACAATAGCGCGAGGTGTGTTGAAGCGAGAAAATAGTTTTTTTAAGATAGTTAACGACGACTTATGCATCGTTGGTGGGGAGAGCTTTCGCTTCCGCCCACCTTGATACGTAGTCGACCGCCACTAAAATATAATTATTTTATAAAGACGAAGGTATGGGGCCAATAAAATCGATGCCCCACAAATCGAAGACTTCGCACTATAAAAATAATTTTTTGGGCATCTCGTCACGATGAGAGAAGTTACCCGAACGCTGGCAGCTATCGCTGGACCGCATAAAATTGGGAGCGTCTTTGAATAGAGACGGTCAAAAGGAGCCCGCATCTAGCTCCTTCCACGCGATCCCGTTAGCTTGATAATGCCCACCAGCCAGACCCTCGTGGCAGTGCCTAACTATTTACATGCACTCCACACCCGCGATGTATCTGTGGACTACCTGGTCCGCAAAGATACGAAAAAAGGGTCCTCCCAAAAGATAATTTTTAAGTGAGAAAGGAATTTCTTCTTTTGCTGGATCGAAAAGTCTTTTGGGAGCACCCGCACAACTAAATAATTCACGAAATCTACGAACAAAGGCGGGGAAGATGAATTAGTATTTATGGCTAGGAGTCGTTACTCAGGGAATTTGTCATTTATGTTAGATTCGATGAGCGCTTCCACACCCTGATTTTCTAAATGGGAGAGGTTATCTGCGACTAAAGTTTTCATGCCCTTATTATCCCGGATCTCCAAATCAAACTCTTGTAGGAGGAGGATCCATCGAAGAAGGTGGGACTTGGCATCCAGTTTAGCTAATAAATATTTTTAAGCGGAGTGGTCGGTAAATATGATAACTTTAGATAGCGTTATATATGAGATAAACTTATCGAATACAAAAATGACGGCTAAAAGTTCCTTTTCTGTTTTCGTGTAATTACCTTGTGCGAAAGTGAGTGTTTTGCTAGCATAATAAATAAGATGGAAATATTAGTTTATGACATTGCCAAAATGACACCTACGACAATATCACTAGCGTCGCACATAATTTTGAATGGAAGGGTCCAATTGAGAACCATTAAAATGGGTGAATTGATAAGTTTTTATTTTATAAAATTAAAAGTGGGCTCACATTCACTACTAAAGAAAAAATTAGATTCCTTTTATAGTGGCGAGTAAGCAGCTTTGTTATATTAGAAAAGTCTTGAATAAAACCTCTATAAAAGCCCGCGAGGCCTAAGAAACTTCTAATAGATTTTATGTTAGAAGGCGGGGGAAGATTTTTGATAATTTCTACCTAGGACTTATCGACCTTCATCCCCATAGATGAAATCTTATGGCGGGAATGAAATCTTTTGTTCGGGACGATACCTTCTCGAACACTGAAGTTACACTTTTCCCAATTTAAAACGATATGTGTATCCTCGCATCACTGAAGGACACAATCTAAATTACGAAGACAGGTTTGGAATGAGCATCCGAAAACAGATAAATCATCCATAAAGACTTCCATAATGTCTCCTACCAGCTCACCAAAGATCGCCAGCATACATCTTTGGAATGTAGCCGGTGCATTACAGAGGCCAAATGGCAATCTTCGGTATGAGAAGGTGTCAAATGGGCAGGTAAAAGTTATTTTCTCTTGGTCATCGTGTGAAATGGGGATTTGAAAAAACCCCGATAGACCATCCAGAAAAGAAAAGTATGGATGACCAGATAAACGTCCAGAATTTGGTCTAAAATTGATAGTGCGAAAGGGTCCTTATGGGTGGCATCATTTAGTTTTCAATAATCAATGCATACCCGCCAACCCGTAACAGTACGAGTTGGGATGAGTTCATTATGCTCATTTTCCACTACGGTGAGACCGCCATTCTTGGGCATGACATGAATGAGACTAAACAATGCACCGTCCGAAATAGGATAAATAATCCCCGCATCTAATAATTTTAGGATTTCGTGATTAACAATGTCTTTCATGTTTGAGCTTTAGGCTGAGCGGTTCTTCTAACGAGGTTTTAATTTTAATATCTTTTGATCCAAATGGTTCAAAAGATAATTTTGCAGAGTCATCCAATTCACAATTAAAGCTTTCGAGCGCAAAAATATCGTCGTTTAAAATGGTAGACTCGAAAATAGGGAAAGAACAATCTCCAAAGTAAGTGTCGAAATTATAACAAAAGTCATCGCTCGATGACGAATCCCCTATTGATGGATTAGTAGAGAAATTAACCTCGTCATCTCCTATCTGAAGGAGGAGACAACCATTAATCACATCAATTAAAGCGCAGGAGGTGGCAAGAAAAGGGAGGCCAAATATAATTGGTGCATTAGTGTCCTCCTCGATGTCTAAGATGATGAAGTCTACCGAAAAAAAACTTATCAACTCGTAGAAGAACATCCTCCACTACCCCGACGGGAAACTTAATCAAGCGTTCATCTATTTGCATACGCATTTTAGTAGGATTTGGAGCGCCCAAACATAATTTTTGAAAGAGTGAGAACGACATCAAATTAATGCTTGGGCCTAAATCTGCTAGAGCGTATTTTACTAGTGTATTTCCAAAAAGGCACGAGATGGAAAACCGTCCCAGGTAATTTCATTTTTATGGCAATTTATTAGTACGAGCCACTGAGTAGTCTGCATTGAGAGAGGTATGAAAAATATTTTCAAGTTTTTGTTTATTAGAAAGAAGTTCTTTTTAATATTTCACATACTTAGGCATTTATGAGATTGCCTCGCAGAAGGGAACATTAATTTGAATTTGTTTTAATAATAAAATAATTTTTTGTACTACTCATCCTTACGCTCATTATTTAGCTTATGTGGATACGACAAGTGTGTATTTAAAATAATTTTATCATTTAAAATTGGTAAAGGTGACGTAACCAGAGAAGGGGGAAGAGTGGTCAGAGGGGAAATACGTACGTGTGGATCGATCCGTTTTGGATCGACCACCTCCTTTCCGCTATGATGGGTTATAACATTGGTATTCTCCCAAGGATTGGGCTCCATGTTCCCTGGCAGTGCCCCGAGAGCGCGCTCGGACATCATCCGCGCCAGCTGTCCAACCTGGAGTTATAAGTTTTTTAGCGATCCGGTGATGTTCCAGATATTTGACTCGTTGGACGCCATGTATCTAGAAAAATTTTCCTAAATCATAGCAGGTTTTGGAAGAGGGGGAGGCGGCGAAAATCCGGGCGTAAAAGAATTGGTAGGGCATGACGTATTGTTCACTTGCTCCATGAGAAGTTGGGGTGGTTCCTTTAACCCGAATTATAGTGGTTACTATACGGGTTGTTGTTGGGGTTGAAGGAAGGTCATCCCGAATTTCCCACATAGTCTACGAACTCTTCAACTATGCTGATGTTATAGGGAAGCACCGAAGGCGGAGTGGAGGAGGCAACTGACATCTCTGCCACCTGCTTTGTTAGACTTTCAACTTGAAGGGCTAAGTGAGAAGTGGCATCCACTTCAAAGAGGCCGACAGCTTTCTTGGGACATCCCCGCGAGATGCTCCACTGGTAGCCATTCATGTCCATCTCTTCGATAAGAGCTTGGGAAGACTTGGGGGGCTTGTTATTTAGAGTACCCCCAATAGCTGCACAAATCATTTGATGTGTCTGATAGTTAATCCCGTTGTAAAAAATTAGGACTTGAAACAACGCTAGTAGCGCGTGGTGCGGACACCTGTGGAGGAATTCTTTAAACCACTCCCAAGTATCAAATAGAGACTCTGGATCGTACTACACAAATGAAGAAATGTCTGCCCGCAACTTTGCAATTTTGGCAGGCAGAAAATACTTCGTTAAGAACCATTCCACGGGCTCGAACCAAGTGGTGATACATCCTTGTGGGAGGGAATTTAGCCATGCTTCAGCATTAGATTTTAAGGAAAATGGAAAAGGGCGCAAGCGAATGGCGTCATCAGTGACACGATTAATTTTCAAAGTATAACATATTTCTAAAACACTAGATAAATGGACGTTCGAGTCATCTTCCGGCAGTCCATCGAATTGCATCACATTTTGGATCATTTGAATAATGCTAGTTTTTTAAAAAAATTATTGTTCGCCACCGTCGAGCGAACAATAGTGGACACAGTATCATCAAAATTTGGCCGTGTGTAGTAAGATATTGTATGCTTCGCGGCCGTATTTGAGATAAGGTCATCCATAACAGCGGCAGAGGGTTCTCCGATAGATTCTTTGGATTCCAACGTTGATATCGAGTATGCGCAAGGGAGCGTTAGATCTCAGGATTGAAATCAAAACTTTCAGGCTCCGAAGCTTGTCCACGGGTCATACAACCTAAAATATATCCTAAATAATTAACTTCTTTTTTTGGATTTTAAAAAGAGTTTTTAAGTTTTTTTTAAAAAAAAATTAGAAAAAAGGTAAAAGTACTAGATTCTGAAATTCATAATAACAACACGAAGATTCCCCTACAACAACACCAAAAACTTGGTGGTCCTTTGTGGTGCTCGACCTTTATTTTTAGTTAGTGGTGTGGGGGTCGAGTTTTGCGGAGGGAGCGAAGGGGAAAGGAAAGTGCACCTATCGCAAGTAATAGAAGATATTGAGGGGGAATATCGAGGTCGTATATTTCCCAGGGTGGGTTGATTATCTCTACTCCTCCTGGAAGGACTATTATCTTACCGAAAAATAAAGTTGTCGGATTAGCTAACTAACTAGGATGGTTATAAGAAAATGAGGAAAAGAGACTGAAAAAAATGATGAAGAAATAACGCTTGGTATCGAATTACATTAGGACTAAATTAATTTTATATAACTAGAGATCCTAAGTTTCAAATTAATTAAATGCAACTTGGTCGTGGAGGTTCCACATGTATGAGCTCACCTATCTATAGGTTTATTGCTCACCTGAACATTAAGCCTATTCGATGGAGCTCTCGCTTGGCGAAGGATTCCTCTTAATGCCCTCTTTACGCTAAGAGACCCGCTATTGGGTGGGAACCCAATCCGGAAGAATTACGCTCCTCTCTCGTTGTTTAGTGCGAAAACAATTTTTACCTGAGGGTGATTAGTCCATATGCACGGCCTCTCGGGTAGCTAGCGTATGGATAACAGAAATAGAGCCAATACATCGATATGTGGTTCTATGTGTCATATAACCGGGGTAAACATTAAGTTCTTAATTATAGTGAAAAAGATGACCTTTAGTAATTTAAAAATATTTTTATGACCCAATGCTCTTTGATACCAAGGACTAAGAGTGATTAGCCACTCATCGGGACAGGGACGACTTATGAGTTTGTTGAGGAGTGAGTTCGAAACAAAGTGCTGAAGGGTTACAAAAGGAAGACATAAAATAACCTAACATTAGAAAGAGAAGAGCATACTAAAAAAAGAACGCACGCACTCAACCAAAGCAATAATAAAAAGATAAAGCAAAGTTACAAAAAAAAAAAGAAAATTACATAATTGAAATTACAAGTCCTACTCAAACGAGTAGGCGGGAAATTGCAAGTCCTATTGAGACGAGTAGGCGAGAAATTACAAGTCCTACCCAAACATGTAGGAGGGAAATGACAAATACTACTCAAAAGAGTAGGCGTAAAATGAAAGAGGTAAAATGACAAGTCCACTAAAACGAGTGCGCGGGAAATGAAAGCGGTAAAATGACAAGTCCTACTCAAACGAGTAGGAGGAAATGGAAGCAGTAAAATGACAAGTCCTACTCAAACGAGTAGAAGAGAAATGAAAGCAGTAAAATGACAAGTCCTACTCAAACGGGTAGGTGGGAAATGATAGCAGTAAATATTATCTCATACACGCACACACTCTACTTGAAGAAAAGAAAGTGATAAAGAAAGCTAAAACAAACTAACTCATACACTCGCACACATAAGAAAAAGAGAAAACAAACTGATCGAAAAATTAAAATGATTACATTTCTACCGTTAGAACTTGCTAAAAATGCATAAAAAGGAGAAATAAAAATTAAAGAAGGAAAAGTTTTCAAAATAAAAGCAAAAAATCAAAGTGTTTTAGAAATTAAAATAACAACTAATTCATTCTTATAACTTTATAAATATGCTTAAAAAGTGGGAAAGAGTTTAAAAGAATGAAAAGTTTTACAAGCTAAAAAAACTAAGTAAAAAAGGATAAAACCACTTTTAAAACACTTTTATAAAACTAAAAAATGAGTATAAAGTTCCTAAAAAAACTAAACCTAAACAAACCTAATGTATAAGATAAGAAAAGCTATCTTAACAACTAAAAAGTTTGAGAAAATTCAAAACTAAACTAAGGAAATTGATAATTTGAAAACATAAAAATAACAAATCCAACTCATACACACACACCCATATTAAAGAGAAAAACAAAGATACTAAAGATTACTGAAAGATGGGCACTCAGATGCATTCCAATACAACATAAGGAAAGAAAATCTCCAATTTTTATTAAGCTAAAAAGAGAGTTACAAAAAGCTAAAGGAAACACTAAAGAGAGGGGGAGAAAGTCTCCTTATATAGCTCAAAAAGAACCCAGCAGCACACTAGCAGCAAAATGGTTCCAAAATTTAGAACCCTTGGCTCATACAGAAAATTTCAATTTATTGAGAAAAATTTAAGATTACATGCCCTGGTCACGGGCGTATAGGGGTGGGGGGGTGGGGGGCCGTGTTGAGTCCGGCTAATGGATAAGCAGAGTAGTTATCAGCGGTTGACTTTGGGACTCTTCTATATTTTCCATGTGGCGGTCACGGGAGTGCGCCGAATGACACAAGCGTGTAGGATGGGTGTGATTGGTGAAGGCATGCTAGAAGCGTCGAGTCCCTGCCTCACTGGCGGCGTCTTGTCTGGAAACATTGAGGCGTTTACAGGCATGTAAATCTGGACACAGGCATGTTGGAGGCATTGAGTGTCGAGTCTGCTGGAGGCAATGAGTGTCGACTGGTGTGACACGGGCATGTCGGAGGGGACACAAGCGTGTTCCACCCCGATTTCTCGGATTCATAGTGGTAGTAATTTGTTCACTGGCATCAAAGTGACACGGCCCGATCACGGACGTGACCCAATGGACACGGTCATGTACTTTAAAATTTTGACTTTTTTCCGAAATTTCTGGAAAACAAAAAATAAAGCTAAGTTAGAAGGGAATATAACAAAGGATCATTTTATTGAAAAAAATTAACTAAAAATAACGAAAATAAACTAAAACCACCTAAATAAAGTACTGAAAACTACAAATATTTACAACTCATCAGACATATTGGTCAAGTCATAGTAGTGTCATCTGGAGTGACGACACATGGAAGACATCATGCAAATTTTCCAGTTCTGGCGTTAGCTCCAGCCGATAGGCTAAAGGGCCAATTCTCTCCACTATAGCATATGGCCCCACATATCTCGGGCTGAACTTATTCATACCACGCACTCGTGACAGTCCATGTATTGGCCAGATCTTCAAGAATACCTTGTCACCCACTTGAAATTGTACCATCTGATGCTTCACATTATAGTACTTTGCCTGCCGACTTTCAGCGTCAAGTAGGCGGTCCCGTATCAATCTAACAATTGCATTGGTGTCATCAATGAACTTTATCCCCAAAACCTTTAGATTTTCATCCTGCACCCATGACAATGGAGTTCTACAGCTCCTCCCATAAAGTGCTTCGTGGGGTGCCATCCTGATTCTACCTTGATGGATATTGTTGCATGAAGATTCTACCAGTTGTAGGTGTCTTTCCCATCCTTCCCCTCTATCCAATATACAGTCTCAAAAGGTATTCCATTGTCCTGATGGTCCTTTCAGACTGACCATCTGTATGAGAATGACAATCGGTGCTGAAGGAAAGGTGAGAGGACAGATATGGTTGTACTGCCTTCGACTCCTTGGAGGTAAAGCGGCCATCACGATTGGAGACTATCATCTTAGGTAGGCTATGGTACCATACAAATTGCTACACAAAGAGACACATTAAAACATCCACATGCTCCTCCTTCTTCATAGGGATAAATCTGGTGACCTTC
This sequence comes from Platanthera guangdongensis, assembly GCA_039583875.1. Classification (NCBI taxonomy): domain Eukaryota; kingdom Viridiplantae; phylum Streptophyta; class Magnoliopsida; order Asparagales; family Orchidaceae; genus Platanthera; species Platanthera guangdongensis. The sequence continues at coordinate 144,753,627 of CM077147.1, read as the reverse complement.
GTTAGACGATCCACAATCGCCCAAACTGAATCGTTCCAAGAGCGCGACTGAGGCAACCCGTGAAAAAAGTCCATGGAGATATCCTCGAACTTCCACTCAGGGATGAGCAATGTGCCTCTCTCAATATGTCTTCCCAGATTTCACCTCCTTTGGGGATGTAGAGTCAGCCACAAAAATGCATGAGGCCGTCCTTTAGTGTATACTCTTCAGCAGTTCCATCTTCAATTGACTTAGTTAGAAGGACCAGGGCAGCATCCTTCCATTTCTCCTCCTGAATATGATCTCGGGTGTCACATACTATACTCATAGCATATAGGTACTCAGTATACTCCTCAGAAAGATCTTTATACACCAACGTGAACTCCATCTCCTCGAGCATTCGAGCCAATTCCATAATCATCAACCGGGATCCAGGGATCGATTCTGGTACCTTTCTGTTCAACGCGTCAGCTATAGAGTTTGTTTTTTCGTGGTGGTAGTTCAATGTAAACTCATAATCACACAAAAAATTCTAGCCACCGCTGTTGTCTCAAATTTAACTCCTTTTGGATATGGTGATGGCGTGCCCCCTCCTCCACCATTTGAAGACAATGTTGAAGATGCTGACGATGGTCCGGTTGATAAGGCAATACAACTCAAGGATGTAAGGCGGCACGATGACGCTAACGGAAGGCTACGCTACAACCTCCGCCCGCGGCGTGCTACAACCACTGCAAAGAATTAGCCTTATTTATTTCATTTTCTTGAACCATATTTTATATTTGGAATCTAAAATTATCCTATGTTTAAGTGATAATTTTATATTCATTGCATGTTTTATTATTTTTAAGTTTGAACAATTTTAATGTTGGTGTGCATTTAGCCATTCGGATGGCTGAGATTACATCTCCATCATGAATGGTTAAGGCTTGTTTGTAACTCCTATATAAGGAGGCTTTCTTATGAGATAATTAGAGAAAGATTGAAACCTAATTTTCCCTTGAAAATTTCGGCCAAGAGGAGTGCTCTACAAGCCGCCGCCCCCCTTGTGTGGTGTGAACCCCCCCCCCCCTACTCCCTCCATCCGTTCGGTGCAACTCCGGTGCGGCTTCCTTCGGTGCGACTCCTTGGAATAAGGATGCAAACCCTCTGGTGTGACGTCGGTGGATCCGTGGAGAGAGTGATTCTCCCACAGTTATCTTGTGTGAAACGCTTTCCGGTTGGGTAATCTCTTCCTGTTTCTCTTGTGTGATTCTCTACTTTAGTTGTGGTGGTTTCGCAATCGTTTTCTCCGGAAAGTTATTTTAATCGCTGCAAGTTTTGGATCTAAATCGTCGTTACTAGGATTTTTATTTCTGGATCGGGTGGATCCTATTTGCCTGAGCGGATCTTGGCCTATAGCCTTGGTCTTGCTCTCAAAAAGGAGTGGCAACCTTTGTGTTTTCTTGGGGAATATTCCTACTCAAATTTCCGATCGTCGTTTTCGAGTCGACCATTCCTCCTTTGTTATTTGTGTTGCGTTCTTGTGACGAGAAGCTATTGTGGGCGATAGGTGCTGTGTAGGTGCGGTAGATCTATGACGTGTAGAGCGTAGATAGAGCGTTAGCTTCGTGGAGGTCTCCGATTCCGGACACCCATACATCAAATTGGTATTACAGGCGGTCGTTTCAACTTTCACATTACAAACATCCTCTCTACGTTCCTTGTTGATTGGATCTTTAGAAAATAAAAAAAATTTATTTTCTGTGGTCTGCCAATAGCGGGCTGAAATTTTATTTTTCAGCAAAATTTCAAAAAAAAAATATTTTAGTGATCCACGTGTTCCTCACATCGGGAAAATATAAAAATATCCTATTTTCAGTATAGCTATAGCCCTAGGAAAAATCACATTTCCAAAATTTTTCTAAACCTGAATGCGCACTAGGCTCAGTTCGGAATATTCGACTCCGTCTACGTCTAGGATGGCTGCGAATGAGCGTGGGGATCCCAACACCGAGGCCATAGCAGGTCTGTGTAACGAAATAATGGAGCTTAGGGACATGTTAACACAAATCCTACAAAATCAAACTAGGCCACCCACGCCACCCGTTAATGTTGACCGGCCCAACCGACACCAACATACTTTTGATTCGGATTCTGATGGGGATTCTCCACGGGTGCCCCCTAGAGGACACCGCCCCGAGCGAGACTTTGATATTACTAAGGCCATTAAGATAAATGACCCCACTTATGATGGCAAGGGAGATCCCCAAATCTTCCTTAACTGGACTATGGATATGGAGTGTTACTTCGAGTGGCACAACCTGACGGATCCCCAAAAGGTCCAAGTTGCCCGGATGAAGTTAACCAGTCGTGCAAAGACGTTCTGGCTGAATGAGGAGCGAAGATTAGGAACCGGACATGGAGCCCCCTTATAGGTTGGCCAGTAATGAAGAACCTGTTGACCGATCAGTACATTCCCGCGTACCATCGGACGCAGATGTTCGATGAGCTTGCCACTCTGCGGCAGGGCTCAAACTCGGTAGCTGAATATATGGGTGAACTTAAGGACCGTATGGTGCGATGTGACCTTAGGGAGATCCCCGAAGTCACTTTATCTAGATTTCGAAAAGGCCTTCACCCTGATATCCAAAGGAAGCTCTTGCGATATGGGCATACGGACTTGAACACGACTTTCAATGTCGCCTTGGACATTGAAAAACACCTAGCCTCTAAGGCTAACTCCCGTTACGCTCATGCGAAGAACAAGTCCACCACTGGGGCATCTTCTTCCACATACCCTCATAAGGGAAAGTTCAAATCCACCGAGTCGAAGTCAATCGTGATCACCGCTAGGAACACCAAGAACCCTACGAGTGAGCGTGTCCCTATAGGGAAGGTTAACAAGGCTAACACCACTTGTTACTCTTGCGGTATTCAAGGCCACTATGCCTATGAATGCCCAACAAAGACGAAAACCCTAGCCTTATTAGAGTCAACTACCGACCCTGACGATTATGTTTACGAGGCTGCAGAGGATAGTGACCCCGAAGGAGTCCCTAGTGACTTAGAGGACGATCACCCCCTTATGGTGATGCGTTGTATTTTGACCACTCCTCGTCAATTAGATGATTGGAAGAGGATGAGCATATTTTCTCTGATTTTTAAGAGTGGTGAGAAGATTTGCAAGCTGATTGTTGATAGTGGTAGCTGCGTGAATGTCGTATCTGAGAACGCCGTTGCACGTATGTCCTTGAACACGGAACCACACCCGACCCCATATCAGGTCGCTTGGATCAACAAGATCTCTGTACCCGTTACCAAGCGAAGCCTGGTCCCACTCTCAATCAAATCCTACGTTGATGAGGTGTGGTGTGATGTCCTTCCGATGGATGCTTGTCATGTGTTGTTAGGCCGCCCTTTGCTATACGACCGTGATGTTACACATTTTGGTAGAGCCAACACTTATAAATTCAAATTCAATGGCAAAACCATAACTTTGAGGCCGACCATCCCAAAGGAGCCCGTAGTCTTGGCTAAGGACACCACTATTCCGGTAGAACGGAAGACGTTGAATCTAGTTGGTAGGAAAGAGTTTGAGAGAGATCCGTTCTTTGATGGAATTATGTATGTGCTAGTTCTCTTAAGTGCGAAGCCCGATTCTAGCATTTTGGATGAGTTACCTAGTGAGTTACGGGTACTGTTGGAGGAGTATAGGGACGTGTACCCGGATGAGTTGCCGCCCATGTTACCCCCGCTTAGGAATATCCAGCATGCGATAGATCTCATCCCGGGGTCTTCCTTGCCAAATCAGCCCCATTATCGACTCCACCCCGTAGCTCACTTGGAGTTGCAGTCCCAGATAGAGGGCTTGCTAGAGAAAGGTTTTATTAGGAATAGTATGAGTCCATGTGCTGTACCAGCCCTACTTGCCCCCAAGAAGGATGGTACATGGAGGATGTGCGTTGATAGCCGGGTTATCAACAAAATCACCATCAAGTATAGGTTCCCCATTCCCTGCCTAGATGATTTGTTGGATGTCTTGTCTGGAGCCACCGTATTCTCCAAATTAGATCTTCGGAGTGGCTATCACCAGATTAGGATACGAGAGGGCGACGAGTGGAAGACGGCGTTTAAGTCGAAGGATGGTCTGTACGAATGGCTTGTGATTCCCTTTGGGTTGTCCAATGCCCCTAGTACCTTCTCCCGGATGATGACACATGTCTTTCAGCCATTGATGGGGAAGTTCGTTGTCGTCTACTTTGACGATATTCTGATTTATAGCACCTTTGCTACCGAACACATCTCCCACATGAGAGTGATCCTTTCCACACTGCGGAAGGAGACCTTATTTCTCAATCTTAAGAAATGCACTTTCTATGTCTCGGAGGTAGAATTCTTAGGTTATATAGTCAGCTCTAAGGGAATTCGAGTTGATCCGGGCAAGGTTCAGGTCATTAAGGACTGGCCCGTACCAACAACCCTACGTGAGGTGCGTAGTTTCCATGGGTTAGCCACGTTTTATCGTTGTTTCATACGAGACTTCAGTAGTATTATGGCGCCTATCACAGATTGTATGAAGAAGGGAGAGTTTACGTGGACGAAGTCCGCCACCTATGCTTTTGAACGAATAAAGGAGCTTATGATTGATTCACCTGTCTTACGTCTACCTGACTTTGCTAAAGTCTTTGAGCTCACATGTGATGCGTCTGGGGTAGGGATTGGAGGTGTCTTGAGCCAGGAGGGCCATCCTGTTAGTTATTTTAGAGAGAAGTTGTCCGGCCCTAAGTTGAACTATTCGAATTACGATATGGAATTTTATGCTGTAGTTTGATGTCTACACCATTGAAGGCACTATCTCCACTCCAAGGAGTTTGTGATCCTCTCCGTTCACGAGGCTTTATGTTTCATCAATGGCCAGCATAAGATCAGCCCACGACATGCTAAGTGGGTAGCTTTCTTACATGGTTACACGTTTAATCTCAAGCACCTCAAGGGAGCTGATAATCGAGTCACGGACGCCCTTAGTCGTCTTACTATTTTACTCTCCTCTATGGAAGTACATGTCGTAGGATTTGAGCGGATTAAGGATGAGTACGCCACGTGTCCCGACTTCCAGGACTTCTATCTATCTGCCCAGGATAGCTCCCCCACAACGATATCTGCATACGTCATCAAGGACGTTTACCTGTTTAGGAACGTGAAGCTATGTATCCCGCAGTCATCGTTACGTCTACATATCATATGGGAGTTGCATAGCGGAGGGTTGTGTGGCCACTTTGGTAGAGATAAGACCATTACGTTAGTCGAGGACAAATTCTATTGGCCAAAACTTAAGGTTATGGTGGGACAGGTAGTGAGTAGCTGCCGCACATGTCAGGTGTCTAAGGGTAGTAAGACCAACGTAGGATTATATACACCCTTGCCTATTCCATCCATGCCTTGGGTAGACATTAGTATGAATTTTGTATTAGGCCTCCCCATTACCCTACGCCGCCATGACTCAATTTTTGTAGTTTTGGATAGGTTTTCAAAGATGGCTTATTTCATCCCGTGCAGTAGGACAAATTATGCGTCTCACGTCGCTAAACTTTATTTTAAAGAAGTCGTTAGTCACCGTGGAGTTCCAAAGACCATAGTATCGGATAGGGACGTAAAATTCACTAGTTATTTTTGGAAGACTCTTTGAATATTAATGGGAACAAGATTATTGTTTTCCTCCACCTATCATCCCCAAACTGATGGGCAGACGGAAGTGGTTAATCAGAGCTTAGGAAATTTGTTACGATGCCTTTTGAGTGATCACAAGAGCACTTGGGATCTTCTCCTTCCCCATGCCCAATTAGCCTACAATAATTCCAAGAATAGGTCTACGGGTCTGTCTCCAAATGAGGTTGTCCACGGGTATAAGGCTCCTGTGCCGCTTGACTTGGTGTCGTTGCCCCCAACGTACAAGGCAAGTCAGTTTGCATAATCCTTCCCCCAGCACATCCATGATTTACATGCACGTATACGGGCAACCTTGACTACACAATACGACTCTTATCAAGAGCCCGCTAATTTACATAGGAGAGTATCAGACTTCAAAATTGGCGATCTAGTTTTAGTCCCTTTGGTTACCGAACGCTTGCCAACTGGCACCGATAAAAAGTTAGCACCAAATCACGACGGCCCTTTTCGGATTATTAAGAAGTTAGGTGACAACGCTTTCGTTTTGGACTTGCCTGCTGATTGGGGTATCTCCCCCATTTTTAATGTTTTGGATTTAACAATGTTTGTGTCACCACCACAAGTGTTTATTTCTTTGTCGTCTTCTTCTCCCACTCTAAATTCTCATGGGTTGGGGAGTGGTACTACGGATGATCTCTCTCCTTCGGTCCCTAGAGGTATATCACCGAATGGTAAGTTGCCTTCCATCTTGCCTACTGCTAATATGTTCCCCAGGTTTCCACGGACGTTTTCCACTCCAGAGATGATACTTGATGCTGAGCCTGTTACCACTGCTGATGGCGACACCCACGTCTTTCTCATCCGTTGGCGTGATCGGCCCCCTTCGGATGACTCTTGGGTACTCGAGATGGAGCTGCAACATTTGGATGCCGCTCTCCTTCACCGCTATCGCTTGGACCATGCAACGGAGATGCGTGCATTTGAGCGGGGGAGGATTGATGACGTGCCCCCTCCTCCACCATTTGAAGATGATGCTAACGATGCTGATGATGATACGTTTGATAAGGCAATACAACTCAAGGACGTAAGGCGGCACGATGACGCTAACGGAAGGCTACGCTACAACCTCTGCCCGCGGCATGCTACAGCCACTGCAAAGAATTAGCCTTATTTATTTCATTTTCTTGAACCATATTTTATATTTGGAATATAAAATTATCCTATGTTTAAGTGATAATTTTATATTCATCGTATGTTTTATTATTTTTAAGTTTGAACAATTTTAATGTTGGTGTGCATTTAGCCATTCAGATGGATGAGATTACATCTTCATCATGTATGGTTAAGGCTTGTTTGTAACTCCAATATAAGGAGGCTTTCTTATGAGATAATTAGAGAAAGATTGAAACCTACTTTTCCCTTGAAAAGTTCGGCCAAGAGGAGTGCTCTCCAAGCCGCCGCCACCCCCCCCCCCCCCTTGTGTGGTGCGACTCCTTCGAAGAAGGTTGCAAACCCTCCGGTGTGACGCTGGTGGATCCATGGAGAGAGTGATTCTCCCACAGTTATCTTGTGTGAAACGCTTTCCGGTTGGGTAATCTCTTTCCGTTTCTCTTGTGTGATTCTCTTCTTTAGTTGTCGTGGTTTCGCAATCATTTTCTCCGGAAAGTTATTTTAATCGCTGCAAGTTTTTGATCGAAATCGCCGTTGCTAGGCTTTTTATTTCCGGATCGGGTGGATCCTATTTTCCTGAGCGGATCTTGGCCTATAGCCTTGGTCTTGCTCTCAAAAAGGAGTGGCAACCTTTGTGTTTTCTTGGGGAATATTCCGACTCAAATTTCCGATCGTCGTTTTCGCGTCGACCATTCCTCCTTTGTTATTTGTGTTGCATTCTTGCGACGAGAAGCTATTGTGTGCGATAGGTGTTGTGTAGGTGCGGAAGATCTACAACGTGTAGAGCGTAGATAGAGCGTTAGCTTCATGGAGGTCTCCGATTCCGGACATCCCTACATCAATTTGGTATTAGAGGCGGATCGTTTCAACTTTCACATTGCAAACATCCTCTCAAGGAACACAGTAAGGGGAGAGTTAATATCGAGGAGTACTTGAGATTGAAGTCCTTTGGTCGTAGTTAACTATGGGGGTTTTAGATGGTTGCGGAAAAAGAAAATAAAACGCTAAAAACTACTCCTATGCAACGCCGCTATGCGATGATTCGTCGGGTGGGATGGAAGATTACACGGGCCGCTATGCACCGAATCGCTGGGCGGATAGACGCGAAGGCAAGCATAAGAACCAGGATTTGAGGGTTGTAAGCACCTCTTTGCTACGCACGACACTAACAATCGCTAATGCGGCAAGAACAAATGGATGGCGGATGGAAAATAGCAACTCAAGCAACTTAAGCGAAAGCAATACAAGTTCACATAGACACAAAAATAATAATGTTTACAACTAAGAGCGCATCATCAACACAAAAGTTCTAACAGCACATAAACAACAATAAAGGAAGGACAAGTCAAGAAATTGATCGAATCTGAAGGCTCGTCGAGGGATCGCAGAAGGAATCGCCGAGTTGTCAATCCGCATCCAAGCTCGGTCCTCAACTACGTCCGGGGTAAAGAAGGGATGTCACTACCTCCCAATATACCCGTCTTCTTCGTGTCACGATCCGAAAGAAAGTTGCAAGCTTCCCGTCGCTTGTTAGTTATTGCGTCGAAGCTTGAAATAGTGCTTAGAAGATGAAGGAGAAGGCCGAGAGCAAGTGCCGACAAGGTATAGGCTTCGCGAACATGGCCAGAGCTTCTCCCCTTGGTGGAAGATGAAAGGCGAAGGTGGAAGGGCAGAACTTTACCCTAAAAGACGGCTGGAATGTCCAGAATATGGATGGAATCCAGTCCTCCAAAACTCCTAAAAACCTACACTTAAATAACAAAAAGACCAGAAAATTGGTCACGGACGGTCCGTCACACGACCGTGTGTGAACCGTGCGATATTCGTGCACAAATTTTGATCGAGGAAGAAGAAGCATTGACCGGTTCATTTTACTCACGCACGGGGGATTCCGCCAGTGCGTGAAGGAAATCGCACGGGTAAACTCAGAGCGCAAGAAAGAAGGGAGAAAATAGTGGAACTGTGCATTTTACTCGCGCACGGGCGTTGTTGCTCGTGCATGAAGGAAACACACAATTAACCACAGAATGCAAAACCAAAAAGCTACAGGAAAACCATGTGTTTCCTTCGCGTACGGTTCTGAAGAAACTGTGCGTTAAGATCGTCTAGCTCAGTTCGTCGAGCTCGACTCGACGTTTCTCCTGCACAAACAAAACACACGATCACAAAGGACCATGTGCCAAGAAAACGCACGACCGTGTATTTTACTCAAACCTACATTCCAGATTTGGGGAAAAAGCACCACATGCATACAATCCAATAAAACTAAAGAGAGCCATCCATCATTACAAAAATGCAATGAAAAACATCTAGAAAGAGACCTTGGGGAGTACCATGTGCTTACCCCCAACTACAGAATGCGCAATTGCACACCCTTAGGTCAAAATGGTGCACTTAGCGTGAAAAGCAGAATAAATGAAATATCAACGAAGACATACTAAAAGTGAAGTGCAAGTGCATGAAAACTAGCCCAGATAAGTCCGAAAAACACTATAAATATCAGACTCATCACACCACCAGACTTAAACAGTTGCTCGTCCCGAGCAAATCATCTCTCCGTGGACTCGAAAACAGCGAGCTGGCTTCGAATTTTCAAAATAAAGTAAAGCGAGAAATCAAATACTATTGGGCACAGAGAATATAATAGATAAACTTTTTAACTATGATACGAAGTCTATAGCTTTCGACGGGGCGTAAATAAATATTGTAGCTACTCAAAATAGGAATACTGGAGAATCGTCTGGTCAAACATAGGAAGAAAGTAGGCAAGCCACTAAGCTGAGCATTGTCAAAGACCGGGGCTCAGGATTACCTCCAAAGGAATCCACCAATGTTGAGAACCATACGCTCACCCGTTCACACTCTCTCCATAGCACTAGTTTGACTCATGTGTGAATCCGTAGGACTTTAGGAAAATAATGGGGCTTGGGTATAAGCGAAGGTAAGGATATAAAAGGATACACATGATGGTTACTCATAACCCAAATGAGCTCATACAAAGGACTATCCTCTCGCCAACAAAACAAGCAGGTGCACCACACCACCAGACTTGGACATGACATACGGGTGCGAGCACCGCCTACCAGCACAAAATTTAAAATGGAATTTTCTTTTAAACTTTTTCTTCTTTCATATCCCACTTTTTTCTTTTTCTCTTTTTGTTGGGTACACTGTTAATATGTACCAGATTTGGAGAAGCCTCATCTTAATCAATGATATACATCAATTTGTATTTGATATATATTTGAGTTTCATTGTGCAGGTTTAAGAATTGGAAGAAAATTTTCTAAGTACAAGTGTTGACACTTGTGAAGAAAATTTTCTAAGTACAAGTGTCGACACTTGTGAAGAATTATGTCGACACTTGTGAAGAATTATGTCGACACTTATGAGGAATTGTGTCGACACCCAGACATTGTGTCGACACCAACAGAAGACGTTGTGTCGACACCCAGACTTGTGTCAACACTAGTGAAGAATTGTGTCGACACCTGAAGAAGAAGCTGAGTCGACACTGAGACTTGAGTCGACACCTGAGCCAGGAGTTATGTCGACACTAAAAGCAGAAGCTGTGTCGACACCCAGGAGTTATGTCGACACTGAAAGCAGAAGCTGTGTCGACACCCAGGAGTTATGTTGACACTGGATGAAGAATTGTGTCGACATATAGGACTTGTGTCGACACATTTAACAGATGTTGTGTCGAGTACCAGAAGAACGACTATGTCGACACATGGAGTATTATGTCGACATCATCAAGACTTGTGTCCACACTTAGTCCATTTGGGTCGACACATGTGAAGCAGTTTGCTGAGTGGTTCATGCTGAGTTGGAAAGTCTTTGAAGAATCAGCTGTCATAACCAACAGGTCTGACACCTTTATCAGAACTGTCAGAAGACTGTTACAAACCGGATCAGCCGGTAATCAGGAGGAGACTCGATATAAAGGACTCGTTCGATACAATAGGAAGCAAGGAAAAGAGAACGCACAACACTAAGAAGTGAATCGTTCAGAGAGAGTTTTCTACAACAAGAAAAGGGGAAACCCTTACGAAGGCAGATCCAGATCAGTCTGCAAGGAAGATTCAGATCTCATTCTGAATTCAAGGAGGAAGCTATCTGAAGATCAACTTATATATCAAGTGAAGATCAACCTTATTTTGTTCTATCAAGAAGCTTTGAAATGGCTAAGTCGGGTTGGATCTGAAGATCAGTTTATTCAAGAACTGATCAAGAAGATCACACTAGTGAAGAGATCTATCTGGTGAAATTTTTGTATCTCTTAATCAAACAATTTCTGGTAGGATCTGTTGTAAGATCTGAGTTATAAGCTTATAATTATAAAGGCTGAGGTAGGGCTTTTGCCTGAGTTGTAGGAGTGGGGTTTCACTCTGAGTTGTAAACCTAGTGACATAGGCTGATGTAGGGCTGAGGCCTGAGGTAGGGTTCTTGGCGAAGAATCTGAGGTAGGACTTGTATAAGTCTGATTGTAGGAACCATTTTTGGTTCTGAGCTGTAAGATCTGCGGATATGAGAAGAAAGAAGGAGGTTACGCCGAATCTAGTACACTACTAGATAGGCGAAGGGGGAAAGTGCATGTACCCATCAATTGGGGAACCACTATAAATCAGGTGCGCAATCTGTGTAATGTTGTGTGTAGGTGTATGCTGTGCTGTGTTCACCCTGATTGTCTACATCGAGGGAACAGAAGAAGTTAGAGAGGACAGGAAATCTATGCTGAATCAAGAATATGAGAGCTTTAGACAAGCCAAGACTGACAACATAACTGAATGTTACAAGAAGTTCTTTAGGATTGTCAACGAGTTGATAACCTATGTTAGAGTCTTCAGCACATTTGAACTGAATGACACATTTCTTAGGTCACTAACAAAGGACTAGGACACACATATTTGTGCCATCAGAGAAGTGGCCAAGCTTGCTGATACACCTCCACCCACACTATTTGGAAAGTTGTTATCATATGAAATGCAGCTCACTGCCAGAAAAGAGGAGGAGAAAAGCAATAGGCCTGAGTACAAAGAAAGGTATGTAGCCTTGAAGGATGAAGGCACACGAAAGGGTTGGAGAAAGTGTCCATCTCCACCCAGAAGGAGTGCTGAGGCTGAAGAAGAAAATCTTGACAGTAGCACATCAGATAGCCACACCACTGATGAGGACTTTGCTGTCTTTACAAGGCAATTTCAAAGGTTTATGAAAAATAAGAAATGGAGAACCAGGACATCAACATCCTTTTCCAAGGATGAGTATTACAAGAAAAAGAAGACTCCCAAGGAGGACAGGTATGCCTCAAAACCTAGTAAACAAACTAATTCTAAGATTGTTTGTTATTGTTGCAACAGGCCTGGACATGTCATAGCTGACTGTCTAGACAAGAGGACTGAATCTAAGCATAATAGGAAGCATCAAGTGAAAGACAAGAAGGAGAAACCCCTTGTTGCTCAGAAGCAGAAGAGTTGGACAAACTCTTCATCGTCAGGATCAGGAGAAGAAGATAATGCAGAAGCATATGTTGGGCTGATCTCAACAGAAGAGGATTCTAGGGAACTAGAATTCCAACAAATGCTGGAATCCATAAATGGAGCAGAAGACTATTGATGTAGAGGGTTGATGGCTCTATCAGAAAATGATCAGTGTCCGGATCAGCCTGGTCCTAGTAAGGTATACAGTTCTCCCCCAGCTTCAGATTACTGCACTGCATCAGAATCAGAAACTTCTGCATCAAGAGAAGTGGATGGTTCTGAATCTGAAAGGGATGTACATTAACTCATTAATGAGTATGGTGGGTTGTTGCAAGCTCTGAAGAGGAGCAAGTTTCTTATCAAGGAGCAGGCCAAGGAGATTGAGTCTTTGAAGCAGGCTGCATCAGATTCAGCCGTGTTGATAGATTCAAAACTGAAGGAGATTGGCAAACTGAAAAACATTACTGTTATTGAGATGGGCACAATCTATTTCAAGGAAAATCACATCAAGAAACTTGAGGCAAAACTTCAACAAGAAAGAGAGTTAGTGGCTAAATTCTCTAAGCCAAAATTAGTCTTGCCCTTAATAGATAACTTCATTTCTCATAAAGGAAAGACTGGTCTAGGTTTCAAGGGAAGAACTAAGGCCACCAATTTTCATAGAAAAGGTAAGGCCCCAGCACAGCCACTAGCTATAAAGCCCCCTATTTTCTTTAGGAAAGTGATGCAACCAACAAACAGGTATGATCATGATAGTACTCATGGTCACTGTGAGTATGAAGATCACATGGGAAAGGGTGCAAATGACAATAGATCACACTATACGCTAGCCCATCAGGTTCAAGAGGAAGTCTTGGGGCTTACTGCTCCAGCGCCTACACTCAACAGAACTGCTGCAACAAAGCAGTAAAGTTTGTACCTAAGAAAAGGTATAATAGGTTTGAGTGTTGGTGTTGTGGCAAGGTGGGCCATTTTGTCATGGATTGTTGGTTCAACACAAGTGTTAAAACCAAGAGTAGTCTACCTGTCAGAACAGCTGCAGGATTTCAACGTAACAATGACCTAGGACCCAATAACAATTTGGGTTCTAAGGGTAAGTGATTCTGTATTTGATGCAGGTGAATCCAAGTGACCATAACCCTATATGGTACTTGGATAGTGGATGTTCCAGACACATGACTGGAACAAGAAGAATGTTGAGGGACTATCTACCCACAGAGAATGGACCCAAAGTAATCTTTGGTGGATCAGAAAAAAGTATCATCAAAAGATTTGGTAACATTTTTAGTGATTCAATTACTATCACTAAAGTGGCTTATGTGAAGAGTCTAAAACATAACCTGATCAGCATAAGTCAACTTAGTGATCTAGGTTATGACATCTCCTTCCTCAAAGGGGAGTGCCAAATAAGAAGTCAAGTGATCAAGAGATCATTTTGACTAACACTAGGAAAGGGAATGTTATTGTCTTAACCTATATTGTGAGTTTGACAACTCACCCATTTGTCTAGTTGTAGGAGAAAAAGCTTCACTATATGTCAAATGGCATAAGAGGCTTGCCCATCTGAACTATAAGTTAATATAATAGTTGTTTAGCATGGGGTTAGTGAGGAATGGTCCTCAAGTCAAGTGCAAAAGAGGGTGTGTGTTCAGCCTGCCAAAAGGGCAAATAGACTAAGTCCTCTTTCCATGCACTTAATATCAAACATTCAATGAGATGTTTATATCTCTTGCGTATGGATTTGTTTGGTCCTATGCCAGTTCATAGTCTTGGTAGGAAGGTATACACACTAGTTATTGTAGATGACTATTCTAGATACGCATGGATTTTCTTCTTGAGGCAGAAATCTGAAACCCCAACTGTTTTCCAGACTTTTGTTATTTATATTCAGAATGAACATAACAGTTCAGTGGTCAAAATCAGAAGTGACCATGGAACTGAATTTCAGTCTGAATGTATGATAAAGTTCTGTGATGAACTTAGGATTCATCAGGAATTCTCCTCACCTAGAACTCCTCAGCAAAATGGAGTTGCTGAAAGAAAGAATAGGACTCTAATTGAGGCAAATAGAACACTACTTAGTGACACTACTCTCCCTGAGTACTTCTGGGCTGAGGAAGTAAATAATGCATGTCATGTTCTCAATAGAGACTCCATCAATACGAAACTTAATATAACCCCCTTTCAGATTTTGAATTGTAGAAAACCAAACATTTCCTACTTTAAAATCTTTGGTAGCAAGTATTATGTATTAGTTAATGGTAAGCACTACCAAACAAAGTTTGCTACCAAATCCCTAGAAGGGATATTTGTTGGGTACATCAATAATAGTAGGGCATACAAAATCTACAACTTAACTACCCAGGTTGTAGAGGAATCTGTCCATGTTGTATTTGATGAATCTAAGTTGATTAACAGTGAATTGTCTAGTTCTTCAGTTAGTTCTACAAGTCTAACAGACAGGCTGGACAAGCTGACTATCAATGAAGTTGTACATGCTAGGCTGGATGAGGAAAAAGATGCTTGCTGTCCACATGGAGAACAAGACTCACTGGATGAAGAAGGTAATGAGGAGCATCAGGTTGAGGAAAATGAAGAAGGCCATGAGATTGACAAATTTCCTCTAGAAAGAAGACACTTGAAGGATCATCCAGCACACCAAATTATTGGTGATGCAAGTCAAGGTGTTCTAACAAGAAGAAAAAGTATGAACACAGTCCTATGTTCTAGCTTCTTATCACAAATAGAACCCAGAAAGTTTGAAGAAGTTATCCTAGACACAAACTGGATTGATGCTATGCAAGAAGGGCTGACTCAATTCAAAAGATGTAATGCATGGGAACTGGTTCCTAAACCAAAGGATCACAACATCATAGGAACCAAGTGGATCTACAGAAACAAACTTAATGAGATTGGCACTATAATCAAGAACACGGCCAGATTGGTAGCAAAAGGCTACAAACAAGAGGAAGGGATTGACTTTGATCAAACCTTTGCCCCAGTGGCAAGGTTGGAGGCTATAAGATTGTTCTTGGCCTATGCTGCCTATCAAGAGTCTAAGGTATATCAGATGGATGTAAAGTCAGCATTTCTGAATGGTGACTTAAAAGTGGAAGTATATGTTGAACAACATTCAGGTTTTGTAGACTCTCATTATCCTGATTATGTATATAGGCTTAAGAAAGCTCTATATGGTTTAAAACAAGCCCCAAGGGCTTGGTATGAAACCTTGTCTTCTTTTCTTATTAAGAATAAGTTCTCTAGAGGAAAGATAGACAAAACTCTATTTTTTAGGGAATCTAAAGGCAACATAATCCTAGTCCAGATATATGTTGATGACATTATATTTGGTTCAACTGAAAACATCCTTTGTTGGAAGTTTGCCAAACTTATGCAAGGGAAGTTTGAGATGAGCGGTATGGGTGAGCTGAAGTTCTTTTTGGGACTTCAAGTTTGACAGACTGATGATGGATTGTCCATATCTCAGTCTAAGTTCACCAAGGAGTTGATTAAGAAATATGGAATGGACTCAGCCTCCACCATAAAAACTCCAATGGGAACTAGTATGCCTATAGGCAAAGATGAGGCAGGGAAACATGTTGATGAGTCCTTGTATAGAGGGATATTTGACTCCCTACTTTATTTGGCTGCTAATAGACCTGACATCATGTATGCAACATGTGTCTGTGCTAGGTACCAAGCTTGCCCAAAGGAATCTCATTATACTGCAGTTAAAAGAATTTTGAGATATCTTAAGGGCACACCTAATCTAGGCCTTTGGTACCCAAAGAATAGAGATTTCTTACTAACATGTTTCTCAGATGCAGACTTTGTAGGATGCAAAGAAGACAGGAAGAGTACAACAGGAAACTGTCAATTCCTAGGAGGAAGGCTGGTGTCATGGTGCAGCAAGAAGCAAACAAGTGTAGCTATATCAATAGTTGAGTCTTAGTATGTAGCTGCAGGTAGTTGCTGTGCACAGTTGTTGTGGATAAAGCACCAACTAGAAGATTAGGACATCAAGGTAAGTAGAATTCCACTATTTTGTGATTCTACCAGTGTTATTTCTATTGCTAAGAATCGTGCATCACACAGTAGAATGAAGCATTAAGAAATTAAGTTTCATTTCATCAGAGAACATGTTGAGAAGGAAGATATTAGTCTAGAGTTTGTAAATAAAAATAATCAAATAGCTGATATATATTTACAAAACCTCTGGATGAAATTAAATTCAATTATTTTAAAATTGAATTAGGTATGTTGAACCTACAATATGTTAGCATAAGCTTCCCTAAGAAGAATATGTAAGTACAAAATTTCTCAGGAAATTTGTCTAAGTACAAATTTTGTGTCGACACAAGCACAATTGTGTCGACACACTCAGTATGTTGTGTCGACAAAGAAAAAGGATGTGTCGACACAGAAACAGTATCTGTGTCGACATAGAAAGAGTATCTGTGTCGACAGAAGAATAGGTGTCGACACAACCTTGTCGAGACCTTATATCTAGAGGATTTTTCGCATCGACACACAAAAGTTGGTGTTGACACAACTATATCAAGACATGACCAGCCCGTGTCGACTCTGACACAATTATGTCGACATCTAGACGTGTCGACTAAACCTAAGTTTTGTCAAGACCTAGGTCATTTCTGTTGACACATGTAAAAATTTTATCGACTATGGCTAGTCTTTTGACCTGCCCTTTACGCTAATACTATAAATAGGTAAAGCCAAAATCTGGTCGACTACACATTCAGAAATCTAGGATCTGCACCCTGTGTCGACAAAGACCTTCTCTTCTTTGTTAGAAATGAACAAAAAAACAAGCCGAAAGTGGAGCTAAAACAAACCGGAAGAGGTTTTAACAGAAACTTTATTATCTGAAAAAGGTATCTATTACAAAGGTATGCCCTCCCTTATATAGAATGGAGGAGAGATGAGAGAATACAAATAAGAGATGTGGGACTAAAAATTTACAGGACTAAACGGACTATACAAAACAAACCGCACAAGCCGCGCGGTTAGACAGAAGGGCTAACCGCACGGCTACCATCAGAGAGAAAGAGAGACTGCCAGGGTAGACCGCCAGACTGCCCGATCTCCAAGCCGGCTGAGACAAACCGCCAGACCGCACGGTCTTCAACCCGCCAAGACAGACCGCCAGACCGCTCGGTCACCATCTTCAACACTCGCCCTCAAGGTGGAGCATATATATCGATCATGCACAGCTTGTCGCAGATGTGGAAAAAGGAAGCGGACACCGGCTTGGTGAAGACATCTGCCAACTCATTGTCGGAAGTGACAAATGGAGTGCAAATCTGTTTCTTCAATATTTCTTCCCGAATAAAATGACAGTCGACTTCTATGTGTTTTGTTCTCTCATGAAAGACCGGATTTTTGGAAATGTATATCGCGGCCTTATTGTCACAGAACATAGGAAGAGGATAGTTGTAAACCTCTCCTAAGTCAAGCATGAGAGCCCGCAACCACTTCAACTCACATATAGTCGATGCCATGCTGCGATATTCCGCCTCTGCACTAGACCTAGAAACTACAGACTGTTTCTTGCTCTTCCAACTCACAAGATTGCCTCCAACAAATGTGCAGAAACCTGATGTCGATTTGCGGTCCCCTTTGTCATCCGCATAGCTTGAATCAAAGTAAGCTTCAACCCTTAGGTGACCATTCTTCTGAAATAGGAGTCCTTTTCTGGAGCAGCTTTAATATACTCTAATATCCTCAGTGCAGATTGTAGATGACACTCCCTCGGAGCTTGCATGAACTGGCTCACCTTGCCAACAGCATAAGAGATGTCGGGTCTGGTTACCGTGAGATATATGAGTTTGCCCACCAGACGCCGGTATCTCGTAAGATCGGAGAGAAGAGGCGAGTCATCTGTCCAAGTTTTGTCTTCTCCAGCAGCCATAGGACAACGTGCAGGTTTAGCACCAGTGAGTCCTGCCTCCTTTAAATGATCAAGAGCATACTTCCGTTGGGAAAGGACCATGGAGTTGGGCTTTCTAGAGATTTCAATCCCCAGAAAGTATTTCGGGGAGCCCATATCCTTTGTGACCACATGTTGACGAAGTTGTTTCTTGGTCATCAATACCCCATCCTGGTCATCGCCAGTAAGAAGAATGTCATCAACATAAACCGTAAGAACAACCAATGGCCGCAACAATGCCACTGAACTTGTCAAACCAGGCACGAGGACTCTGCTTGAGGCCATAGATAGCCTTCTTTAGCCGGCATACCCGTGTCTCCCCCTGAGCAACATACCCAGGAGGTTGCTCCATGTAAACATCTTCCTTTAGATCACCATAGAGGAAGGCATTCTTAACATTGAGTTGCGAGATGGGCCAATCCCTATTGACAGCCACAGAGAGAAGAACCCTAATAGTGCTGAGACGAGCCACTTGAGAGAAAGTGTCAAAGTAATCTACGCCATAAGTTTGGGTAAAACCCTTGGCAACCAGGCGAGCCTTATAACGATCCCCACTGCCATCCGGGAGAAACTTCACCACGAAGACCCATCGACAACCAACAACATCCGTGCCGAAAGGAGGAGAAACAAGGGTCCAGGTACCCCGTTTAGTTAGAGTAGCAATCTCCTCATCCATGGCAACTTTCCAATGAGGAATAGTAAGGGCCTCCTGGTAGGAACGGGGGGTGGCAGTGGCCGAGATAGCCAGTGCAAATGCTCGGCGAGAAGGGGTAAGACGATCGTAGGAAACAACTGCAGCAAGCGGGTGTTGGGTACATGCCCGAACCCCTTTGTGAAGAGCAATCGGGAGATCCAGGTCAGCAGGTGCCTCAGTATCCGGAGTATCCGTGGTGGAGAGAGCTGGCCCGGGAGTAGAGAGAGATGGCAGCGGAGTGGAGGGAGAAAGTGGAGTAGAGGGTGGAGATGATGGTGATGGGGAAGAGGGTGGAGAGGGTGGAGATGGCGGAACATCAGTGGGAGCAGAGGGAAGGGATGGGTTGGTAGGAAAAGTAGGATCAAGAGGAGGAGAGGAGGAAGCGGGAGAGAAGTAAGATGCATTGGCAAAGAAGGTGACATCCGCAGAGACAAATTGCTTGCAGGTAACGGGGTCAAAAATAACAATAACCTTTCTGAGTGGGAGAGTACCCCAGAAAGACACATTTAGTGGCACGTGGTGAGAGTTTATCACGGGTGGCAGCGGGAGAGTGCACAAAGGCAGTGCACCCAAAGATGTGCAGAGGAAGAGGAAAGGGATCTTTGTCCGGATAAAGAATGGAGAAGGGGGTAGCACCGTGGAGAACTGTGGAGGGAAGGCGATTGATGAGATAGCAGGAGAGGAGGACATCATAGCCCTAATAGGAGCGAGGAACATGCATTTGAGTCATCATAGTGTGAGCGACATCAAGGAGGTGACGGTTTTTGCGTTCCACCACCCCATTTTGTTGTGAGGTGTAGACACAGCTTGTTTGACGAATAACCCCATGGTGAAGACAAAAAGAGGAGAAGTCTTGGCTAAGATATTCCTTAGCATTGTCAGAACGAAGGATCTTAATAGACGTATCAAACTGAGTCTTAACCATAGAATAAAATGAGGTCCAAATAGAGAACAGCTCGGAGCGATCTTTGAGAAGATACACCCACGTACACCGAGAGAAATCATCAATGAAGGTGACAAAATAGGAACTACCCCGACCGATGGTGAGGTTAGGAGCGGGACCCCATATGTTAGAGTGAACGAGGTCGAACGGACGGGAAGAGCCCCGACTTTGCGTTGGTGGGAAGGATGAGCGGTGATGTTTGCCAAGTTGACATGCATCACAGTTTAGAGGAGGATGATGAGGTGGGAGGTGCGACAGGAGGAGGTGGAGAAGGCGGATAGAGCAGAGACATTGTCGAGGAAGTAGAGGCCACCACTCTCAGTCCCGGTAGCAATCGTCCGTTGGGAGTCCGGATCCTGAAAAGCACAAGAGGTAGGGGTGAATAAGACAGAACACCGTAGTTGCTTGCATAAAGAAGTAACCGATAGTAAATTGCATGGAAACTTGGGCACATAGAGGGTATCAGCCAGGCACATAGATGGAATGACTTGAACCATGCCCGTTCCATGGACCGGTGAGGGAGATCCATCCGCAACAATGACCGGTGGCAATTGAGCATGTGTTTCAAGAAGAGAGAAACATTGAGGATTGCCTGTCATATGATTTGTTGCACCAGAGTCGATTAGCCATCTTCCGCGGGTAACAACGTGAGCACTACCAGAAGAGGTGACCACCGAGGCGGACAGACTGGAGGAGGGGAAATCCATGGAAGCAAGAGAGGAGCAAACCGCGACGATAAGAACAAGCCGCGAGAAGAGGAAGAAGCCCAATGGTGAAGCGAAGAAGAGAAAAGAGCACCAAGTCGGGCGAACAGAAAACAGGTCGTGCGGCTAGGAAGGCCGCTACCAAGAAGCAAAGCAAAAGGGAAAGAAGTCGCACGGCTTGAAAAAGTCGGGCGAACAGAGGAGAACAAGTCGCACGGCTAAATATGAGGCCGGGGCGACAAGCAAGTTGGAGCGGGTAGAAGGAAACAGGTCGAGGCGACTAGTAAACAGGCCGCAGCGACTAAGAGGAGCAGCGAGAAGAGAAGCAAGGAGAAACAAGCCGCACGATCAGGGCAGCGGTCAAAAGAGAAGGCAAGCCGCGAAGACAGGTCGCGGGAAGACGAGAATCAAGCGGAGGGAAAGAAGTCGAGCGGCTAGAAGGTAGCCCGTGCGAACAGAAGAAGAAGCTGAATCAGGAGGAAAAGATCGTTTTCTCTGATACCATGTTAGAAATGAACAAAAAACAAGCCGAAAGTGGAGCTAAAACAAACCGGAAGAGGTTTTAATAGAAACTTTATTATCTGAAAAAGGTATCTATTACAAAGGTATGCCCTCCCTTATATAGAATGGAGGAGAGATGAGAGAATACAAATAAGAGATGTGGGACTAAAAATTTACAGGACTAAGCGGACTATACAAAAAAAACCGCACAAGCCGCGCGGTTAGACAGAAGGGCTAACCGCACGGCTACCATCAGAGAGAAAGAGAGACTGCCAGGGTAGACCGCCAGACCGCCCGATCTCCAAGCCGGCTGAGACAAACCGCCAGACCGCGCGGTCTTCAACCCGCCAAGACAGACCGCCAGACCGCTCGGTCACCATCTTCAACATTCTTTTCTCTTCCATCTCTCTCGACAATGGTGCCTCACCAAGATGATAAGGTGAATTAAGGATATGAGCTGGTTCGTGGAGGATTCACGACAGCTTCACAAGAAATCCAGGGTGTCATTACCCGAATTTCTGATAATGGATTAGTATTATTGGTCTCAGAACCAACAAAAATTTGGAAAAAGGAAGTCATGGAATTCTATTCATCTGCTTCTGTGGACCCAGAAGGGAAGAAGATCAAAGTCACAGTCCAGGATTCACGCATTAGACTAACACTAAAGACTATCAGGAAATCACTCCAACTTCCCATAGTCAAGGATGATGAAGAAATTGTTCCATCCAGGACTAAAGAAGCACTAATGTGGTGCGGGCTAAACCCTAATATCAAGTTTGGATCATCTGTTGCCCGGAAAGGGATGAATTCCCAAGGAAAGTTTCTATCTGAGGTAGTTGGCAAGGTAATTCTGTGTAAGATTGGTGGACATGACATAATTTCAATCCACATGTTCAATCTGATGACAAGGGTTATTTTCACCTTAAAAACAGACTGGGCATCAAGAGTTTTTGATAAGCTTCAAGAAGGAATAAAGAAACCAAATCTGGGAAGGATTTTGATTTTATGTCTATCTGCTATAATACCAGATGTTTTGAACCAACTTCCAGGAACCAAAATCAACCACATGAGGAGGATGGATGTGCGAATTCTATCTAGATGGGATAGAGTTTTGACAAAGGAAGTATTTACTCCACAGAAAGCTGTTAAGAAAGATAAATAGCAGAAAAAGGTTGTTCCACAAGCAGAATCCTCTAGTGATTCTGAAGAAGAAGTGGTCTTCAGTTCAGATGAAGACAGACAACAAAAATAATCACAGGATCAAGTGGAGAGCAGTATGCTCTTAGAGCGACTGGTAGTTTCCACTCCAGGGGGATAAAATCCTGAACCAGCAGTACAAGACACTCTACAAGTTGAGCTGCCTGCCCAAGTGGGAGGTGTTACTGCAGCTGCTCTAGAAAGTGAGCATGTTGCTAATACTATTATGGAAATAGTTTTAGAAATCAACAATGAAGAACTACTAAATGTTGAGAGAGAAGCACAAAATGAGCAGATACAAGATACTACTCGAAATATTCAAGTAAGTATCTCCTTTATAGAGAATGACCTGGACAAAGATCTGGATGTCCGGGGAGAACCATCTATTTTCCAAACAAATTTTGTTCCTCCTGTTCAGCTGCAGCAAGAGGTAACTATGGAAGAGCTATTCTGTAACACCTCCCCTGTAGTGGACGTATAATATGGGTCCGGCCGGGGCCCCACAGCATACGAACGCCACAACTTTAGTATTATAAGTTGATATAACTACCCAAACTCAAAACACTTGCACAACACAGCGGAAACCAACAGGACTAGAAGTTATCCACCACTAAAGAGTAAAACAAATGGCCTTAAGGCCTAACATCAAGTGTCCAAAAGAGAGATAATACATCAATCATGAATGTGCTCAGCACTACTAGTCTACCTCGGCATGCAAGCGAGACAAAAGAGTCTCAAACAAACATCATCATAAATGTAGTGCTACAAAAGAGGGAAAAACACTTCATGGGCTTAGGCCTTTTTGGCCGGCGTGCTAGCTCCTGCATGCGATCCTTGCCCTGTAAAAATTATTAGTAACGTGGGTCAGCAAAGGCTGACCTCAAACTGTGTAACAACACATCTCCTCCCGGCCGCCCCTAACGGATCCCGGGGAGCCCTCCAACCTGCAAGTCAGCACTTCATATGCAATAAAAATAGCTATAAACTGAAGAACATTTAAAACAGGCTTGGATGTCTCAATCATCAAACATGTTCTCTATTGGTTGAGCATATAAGGAAAGGGCCTACTATGCAACATGAATGCAACACCCGGGCTTCACCCAAGGTACCCTACTGCATATGCATCTAGCACAACATCACATCATTTGGGTACTCACAATTCCCCATTGGCATAAAGCTGCAAACACTAAGGGAGACACCTCTCCCTCAAACGGCGCACAGGCCGCCACAAGGAATTCTTGCCAAGGCCCCACCCGCTCGTGGGCTTAGCCTCGGGCTTGCCTGCAAGCTCTGACGTCTCATGTCAGGATTCCAACAAACACAGACCGACCGATTCTAAGAAGCCTTGCTGGACCCCACCAGCTCATGGCCTCTTTGCCTGGGCTTACCCCAAGCTTGGCATTCTCGTCAGTCTCACAGAAGGGGACTAGTCTCGCCGGGACACTCTCCACACATGACGCACATGTTACGGGATAGCCAACCGACCACGGAGACATAGCCACGCCTTGGCACATCACAAACCAAGACTAAATACATCGTAATCCCTCATTGTACTACAGCGTTCCCGCGCACCAAGGAAACCATCTCCAACTCGTGCGGAGCTAACCTTGTCCACCAAGGAAACCATCTCCAACTCATACGGAGCTAACCTTGTCCCTCAAGGAAACCATCTACTGCCACGAGGAGCTAACCTTGTCCGGGTTCGACTACACGTACCTTTTCAAGCAAACGGGACAATCACCACCACAACACAAACGACATCTTGCCGCAACAGAAATCTCTATGAATCCCTAAGTTCTTATGCAACATCACCGAGTCGGACTAACGGTCGCGACTACGGCTTCACCCACCATGCCTAATCCACTAGCGAAGCGGATCTCTAATGCAAAATATGCCGGGGACGGACTCAATCGACCCGGAGGTTCCTCTTGAACCTTGGCAACCAAAACAACTCTCATTCGAGTGGTTGGTGCCCAAAATCTAGAAGAAGACGATGCTAAAAACGTGCATCTTAAAGACCGAGAGGAGAGATGCCGTTACCTTCCGACTCCTCTTCCTTGCCATAGCAAAATAGCCGGATGGAAATCTTCGCAACGATCTAAGCTTCACAGATCCGGACTCGGTTCGCGATTTGGAGCTCTGAAACCCTTCCTACAGCCCAAGACCTTCTTCTTCTTCCTCCTTGCTCTAGCTTTTCTCAAGAACTTAGAAAGAGAAGACTTGGAAAACAATGAGGGTTTCCAACCCTAAAATCGGACTTAACTTCCCAAGAGATGGCCTGAACCGTTAGATCCCAAAACCAGAAAAAGAATGGCCTCGATTCGCCTGGAAAATAGAAAATCTGGGCCGAACACGGCCTGGCACACGCCCGTGTCCAGGGCCGTGTGCCTCATTCGCCGTCTCAAATCTACACGCCTGGAATCGCACACGGGCTTCCGACACGCCCGTGTTCAACCCGACACGCCCGTGTCCCCAGTGACACGGCCGTGTGGCCGGCCGTGTGCCTCCAACAACACGGCCCCGAAACCAACCCGAGAGCTGACACGGCTTGGGACACGCCCGTGTCCCAAGCCGTGTGCCAAGTCTCGACACCCATCGACAGGCTTTGTGTCGACACCGCGGAAAAACATCGAGCGAAGATCGTCGACCAAGCGGGACACGCCCTGTGACACGCCCGTGTCACAGGCCGTGTGCCCCAGTCTCGACACCCTGTCGAGCAAAAGTGTCGACACTTGGGACGAGTGTCGACACGGCCTCGACACGCCCTGCGACACGCCCGTGTCGCAGGCCGTGTGCCCCACTCTCGACACTTTGTCGAGCGATAGTGTCGACACTTGGGCCGAGTGTCGACACGGCCTCGACACGCCCTGCGACACGCCCGTGTCGCAGGCCGTGTGCCTCCTGCCAGAAACCCAAAAATTTTTCCAGATCTGCAGACTGAACCTCTTGCAAAACTGGGGTGTTACAACTCTCCCCCACTTAACAGAATTTCGTCCCGAAATTTCAAAACAAAAGGGTACAAAACTTAAATTGTACCTGACATGAAGAGTTCTGGATAATCTTCTAGCATGGTCTGTTCTCGTTCCCAAGAAAGCTCCTCACGACCGCAGTTGTCCCATCGAACTTTTACGAGTTTGACCTCTTTATTCCGCAACTGCCGAGTCTCCGAATCCTCTATAGCAATTGGAAGGACTCGCGTCCTCAAGTCTTCCTCAATCGGCACCGATGCCGGCTCAATTACTACGCTAGCCTCTACCAAGGCCTTTCTCAAAACGGAGATGTGGAAGACGTCATGTAATCCACTCAAATCTGCGGACAGCGCCAACCGATAAGCTGCTTCTCCTACCCGCTCAACAATTTCAAAAGGCCCCAAAAACCTTGGACTCAGCTTCTTGAGTCGGCGAATCTGTGAGACGCCTTTGAACGGCTTGACCTTCAGATAAACCCAATCACCAACTGCAAATTCCAACTTCCGGTGACGAGCATTAAAATATTTTGCTTGCCTTTCTTGCTCCACCTTCATATGCTCTTGGATGGTCCGTACCAACTCACAAGCGTCAACCACCGCATCCTTTCCCAACAGTTTGGTGTCTGCCCAAGACATTGGCGTTCGACACCGCCTCCCATACAAAGCTTCGTATGGCGCCATCTTTATGCTTGCTTGAAAACTATTGTTGTACGCAAATTCTACCATGAAGAGGTGATCCTCCCACCTCTTGCCGAAATCAAGAACGCACATTCTCAACATATCCTCCATAGTACGGTTCGTTCTCTCCGTTTGCCCATCAGTTTGAGGATGGAACGCCGTACTGAACTTTAGCTTCGTGCCCAAGCTCTTCTGAACCAATCTCCAGTCCTTAGACGTAAACTGTCCATCTCGATCACTGACTATGCTCTTAGGAATTCCGTGCAGTCGCACAATGTTGCGAACATAGAACTCCACCAGCTTCTCTACGCTGTCCTCTTTCCGATTTGGGATGAAGTGAGCCACCTTGGTTAGGCGATCCACGATCACCCAAATAGCATCATTGCCATGCTGCGATTTAGGCAAACCATGCACAAAGTACATGGAGATGTCCTCAAATTTCCACTCAGGAATTGGAAGGGGCTTCAGGAACCCGCCCGGTTTCTGACATTCGGCCTTCACCAAGGCACATGTTTGGCAACGATTCACATACAAAGCTACTTCTCGCTTCAACCCCGACCACCAAAAGGATTTCTTCATATCCAAGTACATCTTTGTACTGCCTGGGTGAATGGAGTATTTTGAGAAGTGAGCCTCAAACATCAACTCCTCACGGAGATTGCCAAACTGCGGTACACAAACCCTTCCATCCTTTCTCAAGATTCCACCAATCATCTCCCAGGCGCTGCTCTCGCCCTTTTGAGCCTCCAACACAAAAGGTTGAAACTCCACATCCAATCGAGTCGCTTCTTGAATATGATCGGACAAGTCGTTTTGCACTTCAATCCAGTTCAACCGAGCCATGCTAGACTCGCCTCTCGCAACACATTCCAATCCAAGGGACTCCCATTCCCGTACCAACCGCTCATCATGAGCTTCGATCCAATTTCCTTGCCCCGAGTACTTTCTACTCAACGCGTCCGCCACCACATTGACTTTACCCGGCATATACTGAATCGCCACTTCGTAGTCTCCAAGAAACTCAACCCATCTGCATTGCCGCATGTTCAAGTCCTTCTGATCCAAGAGATACTTCAGGCTTTTATTGTCCGTGAAGATCTCCACCCTTGCGCCATACACATAGTGTCGCCATATTTTCAACGCGAAGATTACCGCCGCCAACTCCAAGTCATGGACGGGGTAATTCCTCTCATGAGGTTTCAGCTGTCTAGACCCAAAAGCTATCACCTTGCCATGTTGCACCAACACGCAACCCAAACCGCATCCCGATGCGTCACTGAAAATCTGAAATCCATCGGTCCCTTGCGGTAAACTCAGGATTGGAGCCATCATAAGCCTCTCCTTCAGGGCCTCAAATGCCTGACTGCACTATTGGGTCCACACAAACTTATGGTCTTTGCGAGTGAGTGAGGTGAGGGGTAGAGCTATCTTCGAGAAATTCTCCACGAATCTCCTATAATACCCGGCTAGTCCAAGAAAACTTCGGACTTCCGCCACGGTCCTCAACGCCGGCCAATCTCTGATGGCCTCCACTTTCGCTGGATCCACTGCCACCCCATCACCACTAATCACGTGGCCCAAAAACGCCACCTTGGCTAACCAGAACTCGCACTTTGAGAACTTTGCAAACAATTGGTTCTCCCTCAACACTTGCAGGACCACTCTTAAGTGGGTCTCATGCTCCACTTCAGACTTGGAGTACACCAAGATGTCATCAATGAAGACAACCATAAACGAATCCAAGTAATCCCGAAATACTCGATTCATCAGATCCATGAATACCGATGGTGCGTTCGTCAACCCGAACGGCATCACCGTAAACTCAAAGTGTCCATACCTTGTACCAAAGGCAGTTTTGGGTATGTCCTCATCTCGAATTCACAGCTGATAGTAGCCTGACATCAAGTCCAACTTCGAATATACCACTGACCCCACCAATTGGTCAAACAAATTGTCTATCCGAGGAATCAGATACTTATTCTTGACGGTCAATTTATTCAGCTCTCGGTAGTCTATGCATAGGCGCATGCTACCGTCTTTCGTCTTAACAAACAACACCGGTGCGCTCCACAGTGAAGAACTGGGTCTAATATACCCATGCTCCAACAGTTCCTGTAACTGTACCTTAAGTTCCGCCAACTCCTTTGGTGCCATCCTAAAAGGGGGACGCGACACCGGTCTAGCCTCCGACACTAACTCGATCGAGAAGTCGATCTCCCGCCGAGGAGGCGCTCCAGGAAGTTCATCCGGAAACACATCCTTGAACTCTGCCACCACTGGCACTTCCTCAATAGATAGATGGGAGAGACGAACCTCCAATAACTCTACCAGCGCCACACCTCCCTGGTTAACCGCCCGCATCATTTGCATGGCCGTAATTAGGGAATGGGCTACTCCACAAAGGCCCACAAATTTGACTTCCGATTGCCCCTTACTCTTTAGGGTCACTACCTTGGATAAACAGTCAATGCTGGCGCGCTGCTCTGCAAGCCAGTCCATGCCCAAAATGACATCGAACTCTACTAATGGTAACACTGCTGCTTCCAAAACAAAGACAACTCCATCTAGCTCCCAACAAATGCGCCCTTTAGCCCCGGTGGTCATAGATGACCCATTGGGCATGCGCACTTTCAGCTCTGCTCCCGACGAGAAAGACCCAACTCTTATTTTTCGGACGAAGCTCTCCGCAAGAAAAGAGTGCGAAGCCCCAGTATCGAACAATACCCTAGCGGGGTATCCAGAAACTAACACGAAGCCCACAACAAGACAACACACGGAAAGGGGGGGTCTAAAAGTATGAAGCACAGATGTAAACTTAAATTTTCTTCATACCTGTCACCACATCGGTTTGACGGATCGCTTCTTGCTGTCTAAGGTTGTAAGCCCTTGGTTGCACCGGTTGGAACCGAGAAGCGCTCGACTCCGCCATCTTTCCTTTCTCTGCCGCACTGGGGCCCGAGTGCACAGACTGCTCCTGCTTTGCATCTTGCCCCACTCCCCCTTGCTAACAAGCACGGGCTATGTGCCCAACCTTCCCGCAGTTGTAACACGTCGGCAGTCCCCTAGAGTGAGAACCCCCAGACGTCCAAGTGCTCCTCTCACCCGATCTGGAAGTGTGAGGCTTCCTCCTCCACCTACTCCCATCAGACTTTACATGAGATTGGGAGGGTTTCCCTTCCCCATGCTTGGGAGTAAAACCCTTTCGACGCTGGGTTCGCTCCAGATCATTCTCCAAACTCCTGGAGGCTTCAACTAGCTCATTAAATCCCGCCCTCTTCATGGAGATGAGGGGTTGTCTCAGATTCTCCCTCAACCCTTGGTAGAAGAGGTTATCCCTCTCTACATCATCCGCCATTTTCGTTCCCGCATAACAACCCAAACGGGTGAACTCTTGCACGTACTCATCCACTGTCTTGTCTCGCTGCATTAGATGCAGAAACTGCCTCTGCAGGGCCAACCGTGTTGAAACTGGAATATACCTCTTAAGAAAAGCGTCCCCAAACTCTTCCACTAACGGGGTGCGTCCCGGGAACTGGCGGCCGCTATGGCTCACCCACCACAACTTGGCGTCTCCTTCCAACATGAACGCCGCATACTCGGATTTCTTCTCCTCTGGCGTCTCTGCCGCCCTTAGTAGTTCTTGAATACGAACCCACCAATCTTCTGCATCCGTTGGCGTTCCAACACCCTTAAAAGACGGGGGATGGAAACTCAGGAAGTACTTCATGTGTCGGTCTCCATGTCCTACCACCACCCTCTCTGCCAAAGGCTCCACTCGCCTGGCTTCTCCGCCTGGTACGGCCGTCGCCGTGTCCGGTGTAGAAGGGGTTGCTACCTGGGCTGCAGCTGCCGCTTGCGCTGCCACCATCGCTTCTGCAAGCATACGACAGAAGTCAGCCGGGTTTACACCCGTGCCCAGAAGACCTGGAGCAGTGGCACTGCTCGCCGAGAGATCATCCCTTGCTCTTGAAGTGCCTGCCTCATTGCTTGCACTCTTCAGGAAAACAAGAAGTAAGGGATTAGTCTCCAATCTCAAGACTAAAACATAAGGACACTCACGGTCCCGCATTACTCTTATGTGGATAACTTCTCTACGCACTGACCTTGAATCTAACCTCCCTCTGATACCAAATTGTAACACCTCCCCTGTAGTGGACGTATAATATAGGTCCGGCCGGGGCCCCACAACATACGAACGCCACAGCTTTAGTATTATAAGTTGATATAACTACCCAAACTCAAAACACTTACACAACACAGCGGAAACCAACAGGACTAGAAGTTATCCACCACTAAAGAGTAAAATAAATGGCCTTAAGGCCTAACATCAAGTGTCCAAAAGAGACATAATACATCAATCATGAATGTGCTCAGCACTCCTAGTCTACCTCGGCATGCAAGCCGGACAAAAGAGTCTCAAACAAACATCATCATAAATGTAGTGCTACAAAAGAGGGAAAAACACTTCATGGGCTTAGGCCTTTTTGGCCGGCGTGCTAGCTCCTGCATGCGATCCTTGTCCTGTAAAAATTATTAGTAACGTGGGTCAGCAAAGGCTGACCTCAAACTGTGTAACAACACATCTCCTCCCGGCCGCCCCTAACGGACCCCGGGGAGCCCTCCAACCTGCAAGTCAGCACTTCATATGCAATAAAAATAGCTATAAACAGAAGAACATTTAAAACAGGCTTGGATGTCTCAATCATCAAACATGTTCTCTATTGGTTGAGCATATAAGGAAAGGGCCTACTATGCAACATGAATGCAACACCCGGGCTTCACCCAAGGTACCCTACTGCGTATGCATCTAGCACAACATCACATCATTTGGGTACTCACAATTCCCCATTGGCATAAAGCCGCAAACACTAAGGGAGACACCTCTCCCTCAAACGGCGCACAGGCCGCCACAAGGAATTCTTGCCAAGGCCCCACCCGCTCGTGGGCTTAGCCCCGGGCTTGCCTGCAAGCTCTGACGTCTCATGTCAGGATTCCAATAAACACAGACCGACCGATTCTAAGAAGCCTTGCTGGACCCCACCCGCTCATGGCCTCTTTGCCCGGGCTTGCCCCAAGCTTGGCATTCTCGTCAGTCTCACAGAAGGGGACTAGTCTCGCCGGGACACTCTCCACACATGACGCACATGTCACGGGATAGCCAGCCGACCACAGAGACATAGCCACGCCTTGGCACATCACAAACCAAGACTAAATACATAGTAATCCCTCATTGTACTGCAGCGTTCCCACGCACCAAGGAAACCATCTCCAACTCGTGCGGAGCTAACATTGTCCACCAACGAAACAATCTCCAACTCATACGGAGCTAACCTTGTCCCTCAAGGAAACCATCTACCGCCACGAGGAGCTAACCTTGTCCGGGTTCGACTACACGTACCTTTTCAATCAAACGGGACAATCACCACCACAACACAAACGACATCTTGCCGCAACGGAAATCTCTACGAATCCCTAAGTTCTTATGCAACATCACCGAGTCGGACTAACGGTCACGACTACGGCTTCACCCACCATGCCTAATCCACTAGCGAAGCGGATCTCTAATTCAAAATATGTCGGGGATGGACTCAATCGACCCGGAGGTTCCTCTTGAACCTTGGCAACCAAAACAACTCTCATTCGAGTGGTTGGTGCCCAAAATCTAGAAGAAGACGATGCTAAAAACGTGCATCCTAAAGACCGAGAGGAGAGATGTCGTTACCTTCCGACTCCTCTTCCTTGCCATGGCAAAATAGCCGGATGGAAATCTTCGCAATGATCTAAGCTTCACGGATCCGGACTCGGTTCGCGATTTGGAGCTCCGAAACCCTTCCTACAGCCCAAGACCTTCTTCTTCTTCCTCCTTGCTCTAGCGTTTCTCAAGAACTTAGAAAGAGAAGACTTGGAAAACAATGAGGGCTTCCAACCCTAAAATCGGACTTAACTTCCCAAGAGATGGCCTGAACCGTTAGATCCCAAAACAAGAAAACGAATGGCCTCGATTCGCCTGGAAAATAGAAAATCTGGGCCGAACACGGCCTAGCACACGCCCGTGTCCAGGGCCGTGTGCCTCATTCGCCGTCTCAAATCGACGCGCCTGGAATCGCACACGGGCATCCGACACGCCCGTGTTCAACCCGACACACCCGTGTCCCCAGTGACACGGCCGTATGGCCGGCCGCGTGCCTCCAACAACACGGCCCCGAAACCAACCCGAGAGCTGACACGGCCTGGGACACGCCCGTGTTCCAAGCTGTGTGCCAAGTCTCGACCCCCGTCGACAGGCTTTGTGTCGACACCGCGGAAAAACGTCGAGCGAAGATCGTCGACCAAGCGGGACACGCCCTGTGACACGCCCGTGTCACAGGCCGTGTGCCCCAGTCTCGACACCCTGTCGAGCAAAAGTGTCGACACTTGGGACGAGTGTCGACACGGCCTCGACACGCCTTGCGACACGCCCGTATCGCAGGCCGTGTGCCCCACTCTCGACACTTTGTCGAGCGAAAGTGTCGACACTTGGGCCGAGTGTCGACACAGCCTCGACACGCCCTGCGACACGCCCGTGTCGCAGGCCGTGTGCCTCCTGCCAGAAACCCAAAAATTTTTCCAGATCTGCAGACTGAACCTCTTGCAAAACTGGGGTGTTACATATTCCCTGAACACCCAACAACAGGGACTGAGGGGGAGCAACAAACTATAGAAAAAGAACTACCAGGACCTGAGGGGGATATGTCTCAGCATGCCCCAATTGATAAGGAACTAGTGGATATACAAAGTTCCTCAGAATATTCTGATGATGAAGAAGCCTCAATGGCTAAGAAAAGGAAGTTAGCTGCCTTAAGAAAACAGAGCTCAGGCTATAAAAAGGCCTTACAAACAGTCATACCACCACCTGCTCCTAGCATGGATTTCAGTTCCCTACTGGTCCAATTGCAAGTGAAATTAGATGAGCAAAGGCAGTCTTTGGAAAGGTATGTGGATGAAACACTTAAAGATTTGCAATTCAATCTGGCTCAAGATATCAAATCAATCAGATTTGAAGTAAATCAAAATAAAAAGGAAATGACAGATTGCTTCCACAAGGGAGGAAATGTTGTGGTATACTTGGCAAAGCAACAACAAGAACTCAACACTAAAGTGGAAGACATTGCAATTAAGCAAGGATATGTTCTTGAGAATCAAATCCGGATGAATGATAATCTCAAAGAGTCACACTGTGCCATTCTAACACAGATTGATAATCTAACAACTGCTGTCAAAGCTGAAGTGTCCAAGCAGATCAAAGAAGATCTAGCTGTTGTTCAGGACACATTTATAAAATCTCACAAGAATATTTCCGATTTCTTGCATAAGTTCAGGAATTATTACAAAAAAGGAACAGATTCTCTTGTTAACCAAGTCAGATTTCAGAAGGATGATCTGAGAGATCATCTTGAAAGAGAAGTCATAAAGGGGGAGAGGGTGTTAGTCAAAGCACGCTCAGATCATGCTAAATGGATATCAAATAGCATCAAATCAACTCTTGGATATCCCACCTTGTGTGATGATGACAATGTTGCTGAGTCTGGAGTGCAACCTGCCTATATTGAAGGCGATCAACCTGAAGTTGCTCAGGTCATTTACCCTCCAGCTGATTTTGACATGGTTCACCAAGAAGTTCAGTCAATGTACAACCCTCCACAAGAGGTTAAAAATATTATTTTTTTAAAAGTGGAAATGTTAGAGGTTTCCAAGGAAGCTCAAAAGGAAGCACAACTGTCCAAGAAAAGGTTTAGAGAACAGGCTGAGTTGAAGCCTGATTTCGAGCACTGGAGCCCTACTTCCAGGAACGTTATATTGATTGCCTGGAAGGTTGTCAAGGACAAGACCCATAAAAGGTGTAAATGGTATACTGAGCTAGAGTGGAACAAGTATCAAGCCCGACATGAAACCATTCTTCAATACAGAAGGAAAACAAAAGCTGGGAAGTTACCTGCTAATGCTCTGGAGCCTAGCAAGTACTTCCCAAAGCCTTTTCATTATTTTGAAAGGCAAAGGATATGGGATGAAGAACAGAAAAAGAAGGATCTGAAAGTAAAGAAACTTGTTGATGATGCTGAACCTACTGTGCAGGCTCAGATCAGATCAGGAAAAGACATTGTAATTAAGGAGCATAGTAAATTATAGAATAGTTAGGCTTATGTATAGAACAATGTAACCTTTTGGCTTTTGTTCTAAAGAAAACTTTGTAAACTTAAAATTTCTCTCTGATTAAATGAAATCAGTTTCAGTATTCATTTCAGTTGTTTACACTGTTTATATGTTACCTTGCAGTGAAATGTATGTACATCTATTTCTTTTTATGTGTTTTATTATGAGTGATGTATATCTTTGACTAAAGGTTTTGACTTCTCCAAATAGGGGGAGATTGTTGAGTACACTATTAATATATACCAGATTTGGAGAAGCCTCATCTTAATTAATGATATACATCAATTTGTATTTGATGTATGTTTGAGTTTCATTATGCAGGTTTAAGAATTGGAAGAAAATTTTCTAAGTACAAGTGTCGTCACTTGTGAAGAATTATGTCGACACTTGTGAAGATTTATGTCGACACTTGTGATGAATTATGTCGACACCCAGGCATTGTGTCGACACCAACAGAAGAAGCTGTGTCGACACCCAGACTTGTGTCGACACTTGTGAAGAATTGTGTCACACCTAAAGAAGAAGCTGAGTCGACACTCAGACTTGAGTCATACATGAGCCAGGAGTTATGTCGACACTGAAAGCAGAAGTTATGTCGACACCCAGGAGTTATGTCGACACTGAAAGCAGAAGCTGTGTCGACACCCAGGAGTTATGTCGACACTGGAAGCAGAATTATGTAGACACACAGGACTTGTGTCGACATATTTAATAGATGTTGTGTCGAGTACCAGAAGAACGACTATGTCGACACAAGGAATGTTGTGTCGACATCATCAAGACTTGTGTCGACACTTAGTCCATTTGGTTCGACAGATGTGAAGCAGTTTTCTGAGTGGTTCATGCAGAGTTGGAAAGTCTTTGAAGAATCAGCAGTCATAACCAATAGGTCTGACACATTGTCAGAACTGTCAGAAGACTGTTACAAACCGGATCAGCCGGTAATCAGGAGGAAACTCTATATAATGGACTGGTTCGATACAACAGGAAGCAAGAGAAAGAGAACACACAACACTAAGAAGTGAATCCTTCAGAGAGAGTTTTCTACAACAAGAAAAGGGGAAACCCTTACGAAGGCAGATCCAGATAAGTCTGCAAGAAAGATTCAGATCTCATTCTGAATTCAAGGAGGAAGCTAACTGAAGATCAACTTCTACATCAAGTGAAGATCAAACTTATTTTGTTCTATCAAGACACTATGAAACAGCTAAGTCGGTTGGATCTGAAGATCAGTTTATTCAAGAACTGATCAAGAAGCTCACACCAGTGAAGAGATCTATCTGGTGAAATTACTGTATCTCTTAATCAAACAATTTCTGGTAGGATTTGTTGTAATATCTGAGTTGTAAGCCTGTAATTATAAAGGCTGAGGTAGGGCTTTTGCCTGAGTTGTAGGAGTGGGGTTCCACTCTGAGTTGTTAGCATAGTGACATAGGCTGAGGTAGGGTTCTTGGGGAAGAATGTGAGGTAGGACTTGTATAAGTCTGAGTTGTAGGAATCAATCTTGGTTCTGAGCTGTAAGATCTGCGGATCTGAGAAGAAAGAAGGAAGTTAGACTTAATCTAGTACACTGCTAGATAGGCGAAGGGGGAAAGTGGATGTACCCATCATTTGGGGAACCACTATAAATCAATTGTGCAATATGTGGAATGTTGTGTGTAGGTGTATGATGTGCTGTGTTCTGTGATTTAAATTCATCTGTGCTGAGATAGATTTTAATATTTGCCTAAAATTTTGAAGGACAAATTAGAACCTATTCACCCCCCCCCCTCTAGGTGTGTAGGCTCTTGAAATCAAGTCTTTCACGTTTTCTTTTCTTTTTCAAAATTTTATTTTTATATCACGTTCAGCCACATAACATTATGAAAACTATAGCTCACAAACATAAAACTGCACCACGACAACAACACCAACTACAAGAAGTAATAAACTAAAAGCTTAAGATAGGGGTGTGCAACTAGGATAGGCTTTTATGCTTTGGTGATTGCAAAGCGGGGCTGAATCAAAAGGTGGAGTAGGCTTAAAATAGGCTAAAAAGGATAAGATGTTAGGAACGGGTACCAAGCTCAACCTGGCCAAAATGATGGCCTACATCACGCTCACGCTAGGCAAACCATGCACTAATGCTTCGAGAGTAGCTTGGGGCAAGTTCTCAGCCAACGAGAAAGACTATCCATCCTCCCGACTCGAGCAATACGAAACTAGCGGTCGTCTACACACATCCCTACGCTACCGTTCGATTCACATCGAATTCACCAATTTTTGAGTAGAATAAAAAGTTTTTACGCAAATAGAAAAATATAAAACTATAAGCATACAGAAAAATTAAATCTACACAAATTTCTCCATGAGATGAGAGCACTCGACTAGGAGCACAGTAAGGTCAACATTTTACTCTGTCTCACAATCCTATGCCAACACAATAATTTTCCCAAATCATACAAAAGAAACAAGTTTAACTTGCAGCACGCTAACAGCTAAGTACGCGCTCATGTGGGTGTAATGATGTGCGATGCGATGAACTAATCAAAATAAAATAATAAAAGCTTTTAGTATGCACATGAAATGTGTGCGTGTAAAAGGTAACACATACTAGCTCTCCCCCAAACTTAAACTAAGCAATACAGCATATGATGTTGAAATTAAAATTAAATAGAGACAATGGAAGAGGTTACCCAATGCTCAGGCAGTGAGCATACCAGAAGACGCATGAAAAACACAGAAGCAGCTCCGCCATACGAAGAATCACAACCCTGCGACTACGTGTTGTCATGAATACCTGCATGGGTGAGCTCCGCAAAAACAAAAGAAAACTATACAAAATACAAACACATACTAAAACTAAAATAAACATGAAAAAATAAAAATGCAGAAATGAAAGATAAGTAATGGAGTTACTGTCATCCCAGCACGACTTATTAAGCTAAGGAAAATGTTCTAGATAATGGGCCTATGAAATAAAAAATGCACAGGTAACTGTTCCAATATCCGTTTCGGTAACGGGTACTGATACAGTGATAAAATAATTACCCCTCTACCTAAAAAAGAATACTTACCCAACACACGTAGAGTCAATAAGAAATAAGAAGAGAAGAAGCGTTGGTCCTCAATCTTCTCGCCACCAAACAAATCCTTGCCCAGCAAGGTTTCGTCTACAAGGAGACGGCAGGAGGAGAGAGAAATAAATGGAGCTTCCTCAGCAGAGGAGGAATCTACCTCCTCGTGAAAGAGGATGCTATCATCCCTGAATCGAGCTAAAAGCTCCAAGTCCTCCTGAAGCACCTGCGAAGACTCAACCCGCATAGGCTCAGATGCAGAAAGGGGATCAAGAAATAAAGGAGAAGAAAAACTTAAATTAATCGAAATAAGGGGAGTGGTCCCGGTATCACTCTCAACGAGATCCAAGTAGCAATCCTTGTTGGTATCATACAAGTCGTATCATGGAGAATCCGAGAGCTCGAGGTCCATGGTGGTAAGGAGAACAACCACATCCAATAAGGAAGTGCAAACCTCCGCATCGGAAAGAGGATATTCCTCATCCCACCGGGGTGCATAAAAGTGCTCTGAAGATCCACCTTCTCCATCGGAGATAGACGAATCCTCATCCCACTTCGGTGCAACCTCAGGCACCGAATCATCCAAAACTACGACATCATCAACCGACTCACAAGAAAAAGGAGTTGCAAACACATGTAAAAATTGCGGAGGGGTGAAACTACTCTCAATATCATTCATAGAATGAGTAAGACCCATCGCAAACTCCGTCGTAGACGCCATCCCGTCGACCGAAATAATCTCTACGTCCCATATAGAAGCGCTCTTGAATTCCTGATCCTCTTTTTGCTGGATACCATGAGAGTGATCGTCATCACTCAAGGGAAGCTCGTAAAAAAGGGAGCTAGGGACCCATGAAGGATCTGTATGCAGCGATAGATTCTTCCGTAATCTGAACAGGTAAAGAGCGAGCAAGGTGTGAGATGTCAGTGTATGGGCCAGGCAAAACCCGAGTAAGCATGTCCACCACAGTCTCCTGCGAATGGGAGGCTGTTGCACACATGCCCTCAGTGGTAGAAGGCTCACACAAGCGAGGGCAATCCTTCCCCATGTGGCCTACACCTTGGCATAACAAACATCTAATGCAATGTTAGACTTTCAAATCAGCCATGACGTTGATGCATCGGCGCAAAGCGTCATAAAGATGGCACTCGACTACAGAATACATCGCGAACAAGAAAATTTACTAAAGAGTGCTACACAACCAAAATAAAGAATAGCACGAATCTGCTATCTAAAACAAAAAACTGAAAAGGGCAAAGAGAAATAAGCAAAGTAAAAATTCTAACAACTAAAGCAAAAAAATTAAACATGCAATGAACAAATGGAAAAGGGCTTCGATCTACTATCTCCTTCTCCAAAAACTCACACGACTGTGTTCCCCGACAACGGCGCCAAAAACTTAATGCATTTGAACGGCAAGTGTACCGGCCGCACAATTAATATAAAATGGGTGGCTTTCCCAAGTATCGATCTCTTCAAGGAACATAGTAAGGGGGGAGTTAATATCGAGGAGGACTTGAGATTGAAGTCCTTTGGTCAGAGTTAACTATGGGGGTCTTAGATGATTGCGGAAACAGAAAATAAAACGCTAAAAACTACTCCTATGCAACGCCGCTATGCGATGCTTCACTAGGCGGGATGGAAGACTACACGGGTCGCTATGCACTGAATCGCTGGGTGGATGGACGAGAAGGCAAGCATAAGAACCAGGATTTGAGGGTCGTAAGCACCTCTTCGCTACACACGCCACTAACAATCGCTGGTGCGGCAAGAACAAATGGATGGCGGATGGAAAATAAGCGCAACTCAAGCAACTTATGCGTAGGCAATACAAATTCCAATAGACATTAAAATAATAATGTTTACAACTAAGAGCACATCATCAACACAAAAGTTGTAACATCACATAAACAACAATAAAGGAAGGACAAGTCAATAAATCTACCGAATCCGAAGTCTCGTCGAGGGATCGCGGAAGGAATCACCGGGTTGTCAATCCGCGTCCAAGCTCGGTCCTCAACTACATCCGGGGTGGAGAACGGCTGTCACTACCTCCCAATAGACCTGTCTTATTCATGTCATGGTCCGGAAGAAAGTTGCAAGCTTCCTATCACATGCTAGCTATGGCGTCAAAGCTTGAAATAGAGCTTAGAAGATGAAGGAGAAGGCTGATTGCAAGCGCCGACAAGGTACGGGCTTCACTAGCATGGCCGGAGCTTCTCCCCTTCGTGGAAGATGAAGGGAGGAGGTGGAAGGGCGGAACTTTGACCTAAAAGGAAGCTGGAATGTCCAGAATATGAATGGAATCCAGCCATCGAAAACACCTGAAAACCTGCACTTAAATAGCAAAAGATCAGAAAATTTGTCACGCACGGTCCGTCACACGACCGTGTGTGAACCGTGCGATATTCGCGCGCAGATTATGATTGAGGAAGAAGAAGCGTTGACCGATGTGTTTTACTCATGCACGGGCGATTCCGCCCGTGCATCAAGGAAATCGCACGGGTAAACTCAGAGAGCAGGAAAGCCGGGAGAAAATAGTGGAACCTAGGGTTTTACTCGCTCACGGGCACTGTTGCCCATGCGTGAGGGAAACGCACAATTAACCACAGAATGCAAAACCAAGAAGCTACAGGAAAATCGTGCGTTTCCTTCGCGCACGGTTCTAAAGAATCCTTGTGTTAACCGTGCGTTAATATCGTCTCGCTCAGTTCGTTGAGCTCGGCTCGACGTTTCTCCTGCACAAATAAAACACACGATCACAAAGGATCGTGTGCCAAGAAAATGCACAAATGTGCATTTTACTCAAACTTGCATTCCAGATTTGGGGAAAATGCACCACCTGCATATAATACAATAAAACTAAAAAGAGGCCTCCGTCATTACAGAAATGCAATGAAAAACATCTAGAAAGAGCCCTTGGGGAGCACCATGTTCTTACCCCCAACAATAGAATGCGCAATTGCACACCCTTGGCCCAAAATGGTGCACTTAGCGTGAAAAGCTGAATAAATGAAATATCAACGAAGACATACTAAAAGTGAAGTGCAAGTGCATGAAAACTAGCCCAGATGAGTCCGAAAACACTATAAATATCAGACTCATCAGATGCCATATAAATAGTGCCTCCAAACCATTAAGCCGAACACCACTGCCCCAACTCCAAATCATAAAACAGATAATTTGCTTCAGGCATATTCAGTTGCCTCAAAGCATAAGACATCACATGCCCATGCTTCATCAATACTGCGCCCATCCCTTGATATGACGCATCTGTGTAAACTTGAAATCCTTCCTTCCCATATGGAAGGGCTAGGATTGGTGTGGTGGTATATCTATCTTTCATCTCTTGGAATTCAGCTTCGCACTGGGGTGTCTACTCGTATGGCACACCTTTCTTTGTCAGAGTAGTGAGAGGAAGGGATATCTTTGAGAATCCTTTCATGAACTTACGATAATACCCAGCAAGTCCAAAAAAACTCTGTACATCGGACGTTGACTTAAATGGTGTCAATTTCTTCATGGCACGAACCTTGGCCGAGTCTACAGCTACTCCAGCTCCACGATCACATTGTCTAAGAAGGCAACCTCTCGGAGCCAAAATTCGCACTTGCTAAACTTATCAAACAACTAGTGTTCTTTTAACTTTTTCAAAACCATTGCCAAGTGTTCCGCATGCTCCTCCTCTGTCTTCAAATATACCAAAATTTCATCGATGAAGATGATGATGAAGACATCTAAGTACGGCTCGAACACCCTGTTCATCAAACTCATGAAAGCAGAAGGGGGGTTCATGAGCCCAAACGACAACACAGTGAACTCATATAGCCAAAATTCGCACTTGCTAAATGTCGTTTTCTGAATGTCCTCCTCTCGTATCCTTAACTAGTAGTACCCCGAGCGTAGATCTAGTTTGGAAAACCAATTCACTCCCACCAAGTGATCGAATAACTCATCGATCTGGGGTAAGGGGTTGGTGTTTCGCACGTCCAGTCGATTAACTTCCCGGTAGTCCATGCACAGATGCAAGGTTCCATCTTTCCTCTTAACAAACAGAATAAGTGCTCCGCAGGGTGATGAACTGGGGCAAACAAACCCTGAGTCCACTAACACTTGTAGTTGAACTCTAAATTCCGTGAGTTCCTTCTGGGCCATTCGGTATGGGGTCCTAGAGATGGGCTTGGCACCCTGTACTAACTTAATTTGAAAGTCCACCTCTTTTTGTGGTTGCAATTCTGGAAATTTGTCAGGGAAAACCTCAGGGAAATCCCGCACTATTCGCACAACTTTCAAATCAACTACCGTCTCTATTAGTTCAAAACAGATCATATATACTTCATCCCCTCTCATATGGGCTTTTAAGGTCTGAATTGAAGATCATAACATAAGGGGTGCAAGTCTAATACCTTGAAAGATGACCTCAGATTCTCCATACCTTAAGGAAATTCATTTCTTTGCATAATCAATCCTGGAATGGTGCCAATCTAACCCTGTCATGCCTAGAATGTGGTCAAATTCTGGCATTCTCAACACTATGACAGGGGTTTCAAAAAGCTTTCCTCCATGAACTACCTCTAGTTAACACTTTGTAGATTTAGTCATCTTAGTGCCATTTTGGAGGCGTACTATCCGAGTTTTACTGGTTAAGTATTGTACTCATTCTTGGTCTTTAATGAAATCTGCCGACACAAAAAAAATGTGTGGCATCAGTATCGAATAGAGTATAAGCTAGTTTCCCACCAACCATTATGGTGCCTATGTAGCAATTAAAAGGACTCAAACTAGACTCTTAACATGTTTTAGACAATTTGAAGAGAAAAGCATATAACATAGTAATTAAATCAGAACATACCAGCAATCACATCCTAAAGATTCCGCTCTTGCACCATGTCTAGCACGAATACCTGATCCCGAGTAGGTCTGGGATTCCTTCTACGTGGTCCTTGTCCTCGAACAAGCATATATCCCGGTCCTCATGGAGCTGTCGTAGGAAGAGCATGGGGAATTTCCACCTAGATGTGGGCAAAAGTGCTGGATGTGGCCCGACTGATTGCACTACAAGTAAACTCACTTATGCTGGTACCTAGGCTACAGTTATGGTTTTAGCGATGGAGGTAGAGATGGCTGCGGGGGCGGCCCCTCCATTCTAAAACTCTAGCGGAAGCGATCACTGCCTCTGTTGTTTCCTCTCCCTCTATTATCCTGCCTCCTCCTATAGCAAGGGCCGACCTCCATCACACACTTAGCGGGTCTCTTTTTACTTCCCAAGTGATCTGCCTCCAGCCTTTTCTCCATATCAATTATCTCTGCTAAGCTTAAATCCTCTATAAACAAAAGTGCTTGCCTTAGATGATCGTGCAATACTTTGTAGAATCGCTTAGAGTAACCCATGTCATTCAACTAGTATGCGTCAACAAACTTAGCGAGATGATGAAACTCTCACTGATATTCTATAACTGCTTTAGATCCCAATTCCAGTTATATGAATCTTTCTTCAAGTTCATCCCGAGCGGTAGAAGGGATGAAGTGTTCCAAGAAGGCTTCCCAAAAACTCAATCTAATTATTCTCTGTGTACACCCAACCTTGAAAGGTGAAGCACATGAGGGACTTTCACCACCTCTTGTCATGGATTTCCAATCCTAACATGGTTAATGTCACAACCATGTAGGTTGGACATCGGATTCCCACCATTAGTTCTTGCACTAAGTCGAGCCACTCCTCCGTACGTATGGCTGACTCTGTCCCATGATAGGCTGGTGGAGAGAGAGCCCAGAACTTACTTAAACAATTAGAGCTCGAGGATTGCTATTGCACTGGAGCTTGTTGTGCCCTAAACATCTCCAAAATATTCGAGAGCGTCTGTCCTAGATCCGACTGTTGAAATTGAGTTAGGTTTTGCTAATCATAGGGCTATGACTGGACATACTTAGTGTGAATTACATATGGGCACACCACTGCTTCAGCTAGGTCAGTTTGTCCACAAACTAACCAAACGTGTGGGGGTGGCACCATTGTT
This sequence comes from Platanthera guangdongensis, assembly GCA_039583875.1. NCBI lineage: Eukaryota > Viridiplantae > Streptophyta > Magnoliopsida > Asparagales > Orchidaceae > Platanthera > Platanthera guangdongensis. Next base: position 144,710,453 of record CM077147.1, on the reverse strand, counting down.
CGATGACTTCTTAGTTCTGTATCGTTACAAGCTGATACCAATGGTAAGACCCTCCCACCTCTGAAGAAAGACACGGCCTTGGGGAGTCTTTTGCCTAGAACAGCCGCCTTGCGGTAGTGCCAACACACAGGTCGACTTGTACCACAAGACGCCTATCCTGCCGGCTAAAACCAATAGCATCATTGCCAACCCAACAAAAGAATATAAGCAGAGGTCAAAATACGCATAAGTATATAATGTCCAACTAGTACAACAAATAAAAGAAGCAACCAAGGCTTCTATAATATCATAGTACAAATGAAATGCCAAAAGGCTACAAATTGAGTCTATCAAAAACTCACATCATTCATAGATGGAAGCGATGGTGTCGCCACATCAAGCCCCGTCACCCTGGCCTGGCTGCCCACTAGCATAACCTGCTGCTCCTCTATCTGCAGGGTTTCCTCCTAAAAGGAACATGTAGCAACCATCAGTCATAAAGACTAAGTGGTTATCACATCCACTTCCCCGGCGACGCTTAGGCACCGGGAGGAGAAAATAAGAGGGTACAGTATATATAATAGTTGTACAACAAAATATGTCACAAAGAGCTAAACAATATCAGAGCATACCAAAGCAACTATAACAATAAATTCTAGCTGTTCTACCATCAATAGCATTGTACATTTATGAATATTCAACAGGAAGTAACTTAACTTATATGAAAGCCCATACAAACATAAGTTAAGGATCGACTTAACAGTAAAGTAACTCATCATATAAGAGTGTCCAAACAAACTTATATGATGAGGATCTTGTGTATGTAATACAATGCAATGTTATGAATGCAACGTGATGACTCACACATGCTCGCAAACATGCAATTGCTATGTCGACACAGACTTGTAGTTCCCACATTTCGAGCAGGTAGATAACCTCTCAGGCGTCATCCATGGTGGCCAGATGGTGACAGTAGAATGGGCTTTTCCAATACTAGGCAGGCATCCACACTACCATGCCTAGGTCTCTGTATGCCTCGATGTTAAGAACATGATAGTGGAGCTCACAAGCATACTATAGCTCAGAGGGGTATTGGGTAGATGTGCACCAACAACACAACCCAAAATGGCCTACCAGTATGGCACAGAAAGGGCCTCGGGAATGAGCACCGAGGACACAGCCAATCCATCCACTTAGTACGGAAGGAGCCCAGGGAATGAGCAACGAGTACCAAGCCCAACCACACAAATTATATCTGTCAACTCCCATCGGTGTGATGAATGGAAAGCCTATAGACCTGCCACACTTTCCTTAACCCAGGATTATGACACTGCGTGTCAACTCACACCAGATGCAATTTTATAAGGCCTTGTCATCAACATTTTAGTACTCAACAGCACCCAAGGGATCCACCCTGAGTCCCTTCTTATTATTCATGTCCTGTACTCGACAACATGCAAGGGCTCCACGCTGTGTCCCTTATCAACACATCATTCTAGTGCGGCAAACACACACGCACTTCCAACCCTTCCATATTTCCTTACCACACAAGGGTTCATAATTTACATAGTTGTCAAGCTACATTGTGTAACAAACTAATGCCACACTACTACCCGTATGTAGACACAACTCTAAGCAGTGGACTATTTTACACATTCCATTAATCACCCTATCACATGGACAAGCATTAACCTAATCCTATTCCTTCTTAATGTCAAGCATTCACAATCAACTAGTCTTCCACAGGAATATCATTTGTTCAATTAATGTATCAATTTAGGTGTTCACTTGTTATCCCAAACCATTTGTTTGTCAACATCCTTCAAACCGTTAGTACAATCATGTTCCACCAAACCATTTGTTTATCATGATTATGTATATGCTAAGTCTACAAAACTTCAACCTTATTTACTTTCTTAAGGATCTATCCCATTATTCTTTTGTTTATCACAAATATCCATAAATTAAGTTCAACAATTCTCAATGTTTATTTATCACGGCCTCTCTACCAAATTTTAACCCAGATCCACACTAACCCGAGAACAACATGTACTTAAGACTTAACTATACAACAAATTTGAATGGACATTCCCGAGTTTACAGGACTCGTATGAAAACATGTAACAATCCGTTGGAAAGGTCTTTTCATTGGCTACAACTTTCGTGTTTAGTCGAAAGCCCATATCTGGCCATAACATACCCGAACATGGCCTTGAAGTTTGTTGCGCATAGAAAATAGTTTTATACGCTCATTTTAAAGCAAGATGAACGACATTGGTTCATCTTCTTCCTTTAGACATTTAATCAAAACAATATGCAGAACTTCCTACTCCCTTATTCACCCTCAATAGTCCATATCTCTTCACGAAACCAAGTCCACCATTATTGGGTATTGTATACACAATAACTCTGATTTGAAGAAGAGCTCAGTCAAGCTAAGATGAATTGAGTTTGTATTTGATACAGTTTTCTAGTTATGTACTTGCAGGTTTACTTTGTTAAGTACACACCAATGACAGGTTACAATGAGTCAGTAAACATAGGACTACACAATGTAATCCTCATTGTGTAGGCCATCGTGTTGAGTCACATATAATCTCTCTATTTTGGTGTACTTCTATCCCAAGTATAGGTGAAGGATCAAGGAAGGTCAAGGACATGGACCGAGAAAAGTGGAATTTTACCTAAGTAAAATTCGGAAAGTATGGTTAGTCATATACGTCGAATTTGTCGAGTATCCCCTTGATACTCGCCGAATTTGTCGTGTATGCTTCCTGATACCCGTCTAATTCGTCGTATATACTTAGGGAAAATTCGCTCGAAATCTAGTTTTCGTCGAAGGAAAATTCGCCGAGTATCACTGGCGATACTTGCCAAATTTGACGTGTATCCCAGGCGATACTCGTCGGATGTGTCGAGCCATATTTTGACCACTTTTTATTTCTGGCAAAGGAAAATTCGATGAATATCAGTTATAAATTCGGCGAGTATCATAATCTACGTTCGCCGAATTTCGCTGAATTTGACTTTGGTCGATTTTTTTCGTGATTCCTCTGGTTCGAAACTGTCAGCCATGCATAGTAATTTTCTAGGGTTCATTTTTGGAAATCTTTTATAGCCGTTATTTCGAATCTCCCTATAAAAAGGATTGGGATGATTTCTAAATCACCAATATTAACCTAATTGTTATTCGAGTTCAAAAGAACATTCCATAGTCGAATCCGTCTACCGCATATAAGCGATTCGCGATTATCCTCCTGATCGTACTCCGGCATCGTGGGATCTTCATCTTCGACTTCCTCTACTGGATTGTTTCTTCCTTCAAGATATAATATACTCCAGTCCTAGGTTGTTGAAGACCAAAGGCTAAAGATTCAAGATCCAAATGATTTCAAGTTTTTGAGTTCTAACGTTTTCAAGATCTACTTCAACGAAGAACATCAGAGTGAAGACTTGCAATCATTATTGTGTTGTTATATTTATTTTCTATTGTTGGAGATTGTTTCTCCGAATTTATAGATCCTTTAGGGGATCGAGATTATAGATCCGTTAGTGGATTGATTTTGTAGATCTCTGTGTGGATCGAGGTGTAGGAGAGTATATTCTCAGAGGTGTAGGAGCATTGCTTTGAGTTGTAAGATTGTGAAAAATTTGAGAAAGGTGAAGTAGCTGAATCTATCCCTTCATGGTAGATAGACGAGGCGAGATAGTGGACGTACCCAATACAGGGAACCATTATAAATCTCCGTGTTTGTGTGCTTGCTTATTTTTGAGTAATTTTTTAATCCGCGAAAAAACACAAATATCACCTATTCACCCCCCTCTATATGAGTTAGGTACACACTCGATACTTTCAATTGGTATCAGAGGGGAATTTTGGTCGATAAGGTTAGCCCCTTAATTAAAATCCCTGATCTAGTGTCTAGAGATTCCGTCTAGTAACCATGGATCGAAGCAAAGATATGTCATCTATGAAACTACCGGTATGCACCAAAGAAAACTTTCCAAAGTGGGAAGAATGAGTACGGTTCTACATGGAAGCTATCGATCCCAGGATATTCCAGATTGTCGAAGAAAGACCACATATACCCACACAGGCCTCAACGATGAATCCAACAATTATGATTCCCAAGAAGATGATGGATCTCATTAAGGATGAGATTGCCTTAGTCTCCCTAGACAAGAAGGAAAAGAATAACATAGCAAGTGCAGTGGACAATTCAATGCTCCAGAACTTATTCAACTGCAAATCTATCAAAGATATGTGGGACTGTCTTGTTGTCATGATGAAAGGTAATGAAGAAGTGAGAGACGATCACAGATCATTGTTGAACTAGGAGTACGATACCTTCAAGCAAGGTGCCAATGATTCCACAACTGACAGCTTCGAGAAGTTCTTCAAGATAGTGAACGGTCTCGAGAACTACGGTCGTGTCATCACTTATGGTGAACAGAACGATAATTTCATAGATCGTTGACAAAGGACTGAGACACAGAAGTTGTTGCCATTAGAGAATTTTGGAAGCTGTCAGAGATAGACCATCAGAACCTATTAAGAAAGCTGATCTCCTACGAGCGTCAAATTAATACCAGGAAGAAGGAGGAGCAAAGCAACAGAACATCTAGCAGAGAAAAGAATGTGGCCCTAAAGGTGGAAGGTTCGAGGAAATCTAAAGTTGTGCCACCCGTAAGGACACGAGCTCCTGACACTCCAGAAGACTCTAAGTCAAGCACGTCTGGATCCGAGATATCGGATGAAGAATTTTCCATCATCTACAAACAGTTCAAGAAGCTGCTGAGAAATAGGAGACAAATGAAAATTAGGTCATCCTCTTTATATTGCAAGAGATCACGTCATAACGGTGATCGAATGATGAAAATCTATAATAAAGAGGATAGGTACAAATCCAAACCGAACAAATAGTTTTCATCTGATGTTGATTGCTACAGCTGTAATAAATCAGGTCACACAATTGCGCAGTATTATTACAAGAAGTAGGATAGCTCCAAGAAGGATGAGAAAAGATCCTTCAAAGGGAAGAAAGAATAAAAGAGCTTCATTACCAAAAAGTCAAATACTCTCAGTGACAGTGACTCGAGTTCAAAAAATGAGGAAGCCTGCTTCGGGCTTATGGATCAATCAGATGAGGAAGTGGGCGACACCGAGTACCACAGGAAGGTAAATTCGCACACCATACTCTCTGAGTGTGAAACGTCCACTAATGGTCATGAAGACGACACTTCTGATGTGGTCAAATCAGAATTGATGGCTCATTATGAGCACCAATTGAATGCTTTCGACAAATGGCATAAGGTAGTCCGAAAGTAGTCAAAAGAGATTGCATCCCTCAAGGCAGTGGAAGCTAATCTGAAGGAAGGAATTGCAAAATTACTTCCTCTTAGAGATGAAGTCCACACCTTGAAAGAAGAACTCAAGGACTCCGCTGAGACATTGAGTCTGAAGGAAAAATATCTTGATGAGATGGAAGAAAAGCTCGCGGTGGAGAGAACTCTTTGAGACTTACTCCAAGCCGAAGACTGTTCTCCCTCTCATTAATTAGTTTTCAGCTTAGAAGAAGGGTAGTGGTGTTGGCCATGCCAATTAAAAGTGTAAGGCTGCCAAGAAGGCTAGCGCCAAAGAAAAGGGGAAGGTAGCCATGGGTCAACCCTCATTCTGAAAGGTAATATTACCGACAAACAAGTTTGACCTTGAGTCATCCTATGGTTATCATGCTAGTCCTATGTATGTAGAGGCCAAGAATAGATAGTAGGGATGGATCTGTCCCCGTGACTTTGGTGCTAGCATGTTCAGATCACCTTTTGAAGAGATTCAGATGAAGAGTTATGGTCTGTATGTACATGACCATAACAATAAGAAGGTAACAAAAGCTAAATCTGATGTTCCTAAGTCTAAAGAGATGGGGAGCTCGTGTGTATGTTGCAACTAGGAGGCCTTCAACTCTAAGAATGTTTCCCCTGCTAGACCTCACATTCAAAGGGTAAAGCAGGAGTACAAAAGGAGGTACAACAGGTTTGACTGTTGGTGCTGCGGAAAAATTGGTCACTTTAGCGTAGATTGTAGGTACAACCCTACCATTCTTATAACCCCATGAGTTAGCTATGCGAGACCGAGCACTCGCAAGGTTAATGTTCCTAGTGGTGTTCAGCTGACCAGGAACCAAGGACCCAAATATGTTTCGGTTCCTAAGGTAAAATGATATGTTTTTGTAGGTATGTCTGAAGGCCACCAAAAATCAGATTTTGTATTTGGACAGAGGATGCTCTCAGCACATGACCGGGACAAGAAGCCTCTTACTTGAGTATACGCCAGTCGAAGACGGACCAAAAGTAATATTTGTAGGGTCATACAGGAGAACAATAAAAGGTTATGGTATGATTTTGAACGACGTAGTCTCTTTTACAGACGTTGATTATGTTGTAGAATTACACCATAATATTATATGCATATGTCGATTAAGTGACAGAGGCTACATCATTGAGTTCTGCAAGGACAAGAGTTTGATAAAATAGTCTGCAAACTTGGAGACAGTCTTAACAGGCACTCAGAGCAGAAATTGTTTTTGTTTGAATTTTCTATGTTTAGACAATTCTACCCAGTGTGTTCTATGACCAAAAGTAGTTCATCTCTCTATGATAAATAGCATAATATATTAGCACATATTAATTTCAAAACCTTAAATATGCTATTTTCTCACAACTTATTGTGTGTTTCCCCCAACTTTAAGTGTCTTAAAGAGAGTTCATGTCACTCCTGTCAAATGGGTAAGCAGACATGGGCTACCTTCAAGGGTATTGGTAAAAACGTTTCTTCTTGAAGCTTATACTTGCTTCATATGGACTTATTCGGTCCTATGACTATTCACATCTTAGGAGGTAAGGTCTTTACATTAGTAATTGTTGATGAATACTAGTGTTTTACTTGGGTGTTCTTTCTGAAACACAAGTCAGACACCTTTGATTCTTTCACAAATTTTTTCCGGCAATTTCAGAATGAATTGGACTGCTCAGTGGTCAAAATCATAAGTGACCATGGAACAGAATTTGAGTATGGTGTCATGACAAAATTTTGTGAAAACCACGGTATCTTTCATGAGCTTTCCTCCTCGCACACTCCACAATAAAATGGAGTCACTATGTGAAGGAATAGAACCCTAATTGAAGCATGTACAACCATGTTGAACGACGCTTCACTTCCGGAGTACTTCTGGGCTGAAGCAGTCAACACGGCTTATCACATGCATAATCGAGCACTCATTAACAAAATCTATCGTAAGACCCCCTATGAGCTATTGAAGGGCAGAAAACCACCTACGTCCTACTTTAGAATATTTGGAAGCAAATGCTTAGTATTTAATAATTTAAAGTATTACCGAACAAAGTTTAGTGAAAAGTATTTTAAAGGTATTTTTGTAGGATATGGTAGCCATAGTAATGCATATAGGATTTTCAATAAGAAACTCTGGTGGCAGAAGAGTCGATAAATATTGTGTTTGATGAGACTAGCCTGCTCTATAGTAGCTCATCCAGTGTTATTGGTGCAGATGCAGGTATAAGGTTTGAGGAACTTAGCTTGGATGAAGCTGTCAACGAAGAAGCTCCAAGCTCAGTCAATCTCGTCGATCCAGGCTTGGCAGATGAAGAACTCATAGAGGAAGAATTTCCTCAACTTCCAGAGGTGACACCGGGTGTTGCAGAGCCCATTGGAGGGAGATGTCGCAACCCACATTTTCTCAACATTGAAGTAATATCAGAATAAAAGAAAACACGTGCAGTGATGCCACTCCGTACAGTGGATAAGTGCAGACACTCAAGCAAGACTCCCAACTATATAGCTTATGTGAAATTCTTATGTTAATAAGAGGAAAACTAGTTTACGTTTACACGGCCGTATCCCTTGGTACAGTGGGTCAACTAGTCTACGAGTAAAAGTTTAGTTATATGCTGCCGAAGAAAAACTTTGATTATGTTGATTTAACATCCTACATAACTATAAACATCCCTGAAGGTCTAGTCATGTTTTGCAAGACTCTAAATTTACTTTAAGTACAGAAACAGTCTTTATGTTAGTTAGAAGATATTACTTTAGTTTTGAAAAGATGGCAAGTATATGATACTAGTAATAGTGCTTTTATAAGTTAAAATATCTAACATGCAACCTAGCATAAAACAATCCCAGAGAGAAAGTAAAACAACCACAAAATAGGCACACTAGTAGCTTAGCAAAATACTTAGCATTCAAAGAAGTACACCAGTGGGCATAAAAAACCTGACACGAACCCACTGGACAAATAGTATGTATGTACTATCATGAAAACAACCAAAATCTACCTCACAAAGGTGAGGAAACCTCTACAACACAGCAGTCGACTAGAAACTCCAAACCTAGCCGCTCAACTGGCTATCGCCCTGAAACTGAGGCATACAAAAGAAGAACATCTTAGCAAGAAAATACAAGCGGTAAAGGAATAATAGATAGAATCAAGTGAAAACAGGAAGGTGATTACCAAACCCAACTATAAAAATGGTGACAACCTCAGCTAAAAGAATCAATAAGGGACAGAATGTAAGTACTCGCCAGTAAAGCGACAAAAGTGCACCAAGTGCGAGAAGTTACAAGCTTCGCTTAAACCTACAGAAGAAAATAGCCAACAAAAGCAAAGACTATAAAAGGAAGAGGAACTATAAAATCTTAAACATGTGGATCATTAACACTGGTAAAACCACAGATCTAGGTCGGCGACCAAACTATAAAAACCGAACAACCAGGCCGAAATGTATCAGAGGACCCACGGTGGTGACCACATGGTCCAACACACCGAGAAAAAATATCCTTAAAAAGATACCCAGAAAAAAACTAACACGTGCATTGTTCCATGATACGACAACCAATTGGCGGTCCTATGTCCACAACCAAATCTAGCCATAAAACACCAACAAAAATCCTATAAAACCAAAATACCCAAGTCTAAATGTAGCCCAAAACAAACGGGATGCAAATACCCAAAGTATACCCTATGGACCTAACTCGACAAATTAGAAAAGAATCGGCAAGATAAATCAAGCATAATGGAAAAGCGTCCAGTACACTCGACACCGCATCAAGTGTAAGACCCCATTTTTTTCTTTTTAAACCACGGGGTATTAGGCCCAGAACCGCCGCTTTGTGGTGACATCATCATGCCCGGGTAGGTCGGCACTACAAAACACCGATCCTGACAGCCATATCGATCATAGAATAGTAGTAAAAGTATGAGAGTACATGAAATTAGAACTCTAACACATATCCACAATAATCCCATATATAGTAATAATCCTCAATGAAGGGAGTGTCCCCAACAATAATAATAAAAGTACTGGAAATAGGGCCCATGCCCCGATGCATCAAAGTCCTCACTACAAGTCACTCATTGCGGAAGCAATACTATAATAACTACTAGAGAACGGGACTCACTGTCCCAACCGTCTGAACTCCGGTGGTAGACTGTCCCGTCTCCAAGCGTGCCGACCTCCGGGGCTGCACCTCCAAGCTGGGCTCCACGAACCCCTAAATAATTTGGTCCGAAAATCGTTAGTCTAAAAGACTAAGTCCTATCATCCCCTAGCTCTCTCCCCATGGCTCCTAGGCACCGAGCGGGGAGAAGGAAAGGAAAGGTAATGAAGGTGGAGAATAAACAAGGCAGGTGACGGTGGAACTATTCTAGCAGTGACTTATAATGTATTTACAGCTAATGTAGGAAGGTACACGCTAGCAGTAAGGTAAAAAGTAAAACAAAGCAGTAAGTATTTGAAAGGTAAACTAACAAACAAGTAACCTTAACTTATATGAATGCTCATACAAACTTATAAGTTAAGGGATCTTTTACAAGGCTCCCATCGTATAAAAAGTCCCATACCGATTTATATATTGGGGTGTCAATTTTGAAGCAAGCAATTTATATATCCATTGAATAATAACCTTAGCTTATAAGCACGATCACACAAGCTTATAAACTAAGCGGTCGTTTTGTAGGGCCAACCGTATAAAATGTCTCATACCAATTTATATGATGGGTGTCAGGTTTAAATGCAATGATTTATGTTATGCCATGAATCACACAAGTGCAACACACCCACCCAAATCTGTGCACACAGACCTTTAGTTCCCCCTTTCTGAAGCCTAACCTCCCAGGATATCTCCATAGTGGAAAACAGAAGCGGTGGGTTGGGCCTAGCCCACCTCTAAACCGGTAATTGCACTGCCAGTTAGACCTATCATACAACTCAATGCTGGTGCAGTAAGCGGAGCTCCTACGTACTCTTTGCCGGCTGGTCCACCAGACTTAAATTGGCGAAGTGCTAAACCACACTTGCTGAGTCAACGTATTTGCATCGGTGCATCGACCCTCCAACACCAAAGACACACCACCTTAGAATTTATGCGCATGTAATCTTGATGTATCAACCATCGAGCAAGGCTCTACGGACTAACACGACCGTCACAACCAACAACCGAGCAAAAACACCCCGGACTATCCTGTCCGTCACAATGATCTGCCGAGCCATCGGCTCGCCGGACTAACCTTACCGTCACCAAAATCACTGAGCATACCGCCCGTGTGAGCCAACCTAACTTCCTGAGACACAGGGGTGTGTTAAAGTGGACCCCTAGTTATACTAGTTGCTCTTAAACATTGATTTTTCTTACGGTTTAGGTTAGCCCAGCACTTCCCAAGGTATTCCCGGTGAAGTGCTCTCACAGGGCACTAGGAACTACGATGGGCTGAAGCTCAATAATCCCTCTCGCAAGGCACTTACTGTTATTTGTTAATACCCGATTCCCATTCCCTTTTAATTTTATTCTGAATCTAACCCTAGTGTGTTTTGACCCACTCTCTCTCCACAAGAAAAACAATGTTTCGTCGATCCCGAGTGTCCCCCCCCAATCCTAGTCTACCCCACATTTTCCTTATCACAACTTCCAATGATGAACTCAATCTCATTTTACCCAAACCAGCTAACTATTAACCCCAAACCATATGCCCAATTCAAACACTATCACATTTTCTGCAGTTTTACTATATGCAGACCAACATTTATTATATGTTGTACATGATAGGAGGTACTCCAAATTTTCATCCACAAGCCTTAAGATATTTAATGGGGGTCTATTATGACATGATTAGCCTATCTCCATAAACTTATAATTTTTCTAATTAATTTGGTATTTAATTAATTTTCCCCAAAGTTAGGCCTCGGGTAATTTAAACATGAAGTACAATATTTTCTCAAATAATGGCCACCAAAAAATTATGAACACTAGGTAACAGAGGAGTAACAGTAAATACCAAATTTCATGAATTTCATAAATGGTTTGGCCACTAATTAATTAATCTAATAATAAGTCATTAATTATGGGTAAAGAAGAAAGTACTAAAGCTAATCATCAAAAAATTGTAGAAACATTACTGAATCTCAAGGTTGACCAGAAAGGGCTTCTAGCCAAAAATTACATTTTATCAAGCTTAATAAGTATCAAAATAAATTCAATTACTTTTACTTAGAAAACAGCACCTTGTGAACGAACCCCTATAGATATACTTCCAAAAATTACATAATAATTCAAAGAGCTTTAAAATGTCAATAAAGGTCTTCCTACAAAATTTCATAAGTTTCTATTGAGTGGTTTGTTCATAAGAAATTTCAAAGTAGAAGGTTCAACTTGATGGGTTGTGAATGAGGTACCCCATATAATGATCAAAAATTCATATTAAAAATTTCTATGGCTCGTTATAGTCTTAAAATATAGCTTGACTAAATATCATCCAAACCCAATGTTAGGAAGTCACATAATAAAATTCTTCAAGTCAACTCACGATAGTGCACTTTTCAAAGGAACCCACTTATAAACTCATCCAAACATTATGTAGTATATTTTAGTGGTTAATATGATTAAGAAAATGACCTCTACGAAAATGTCATGCAGTTCCAAAGTCATATGAGCCACTAGATATTCCCTAAGGTGTACAGACCCAAAACTTACCCAGTGGTTTAAGTGGTGTGCATGTGTCCAAATCCCACCATATCTCTCCCTAGGGCTTTACACCACCCTAGGATCACATGGACAAAACATCAAGTCCATAGTAGGGCATATCACCCCATACCCTTCACAAATCCCCAAAGTTCAACCTTAGGGTTTGAACTTGGGTCCTAGGGCAAATCCACCACAATCCACCCCAAATCCCATCTGAGGGTATCTAGTATCATAACAAACCACTGGCCCATGTTTCAGCCTCTGTTGAGTTGATTTGACTACTTAAACACACAAGGAACACTTTGACCTAAATACCCCCTTTTGGCCAAGGCTACGGTTTACAAAAATTCAACCAAAATCATCCCCAAATGAGATGAAATTTTATCAATAGCCTTATGGTGACCGAAAGGAGCACAACAAAATTTGGGAAGGTTTGGAGATCATTATGTCCCCCCTAATTAAATTACCTTAGGATTATTAAATAATTTCAAAAATTATAGAAAAAGTATCCCCAAAAATTCCCATTTTTGCACATGACTTATGTATTGGTAAAATTGTCTCCCTATCCAAATTTTAGATCATTTGGACAAGTGGTGAAGTGGGGGCACACATTTAAATCTCTGACTAGCACTTGGTATAGACCCCACCAAAATGAGTGCTCTGGTCAAACCACTTACCCAAATGGGTTGAAATAAAATTTAAATTAAAATAGACCCATAGAAATACAATTTTCATGTTGACCATTTTCTCTGTGCAAGAAACTAAGTATTTTTAATAAATAAAAACATTAATAGCATTTTCTATGACAGAATCACGCAATGAAATTAATTAAATGACTAAGATCTAAATCAATGGCGCAAAAATCTTGGCGCAGAAACGAACAACATTCAGTCATCATCAAGCTCCAGCAGATGGCCAGGATTCTCCTAACCTGAAGCTTATTCCATCCCCAATTCCCGGCCACTTGGCCACCTCCCTGGACGGCCACAGCTACCACCACCTCCGTCGAGGTGGTGGCAATCGTCAGGCGGTGGCACAGCCGCCGAAGGCGCGGATTCCGGCGATCCCGACAAGTTGATTTTTTGGAAAAACCATGGAAATTTCTTCCCCCGATCGGGCTCAATTGAGCCCAATGCTTATCCCTATTGATTCCTATGATCTACCCACAGAGGAAGGAGCAATGGACGACCTGTTGGGAGGGCTGGAGGCGAGTTGATCTCCGATTTTCCATAGTGTTGGTGACGCCGATCGGGTTTCTACAACAGCACAGTCAAGTGCTTCGAATCTTTCAGGTAAAGGTCATAAATTTCTCCCCTCTGCCTGGTGATGCCTTTAATATGCCTAATTGGGGATGGGGAAGGGTGAACTCCAATGGCCATGAATGACAATTAATGGTCATTTTTGGTTTCAGCAATTTGAAGGGCTGAGGCACCCCATTGGCCGGCCTCCTCCTAAAAACCCCTCCCCTGCCTCCATGGAGTAAAAGCCCATCACGGTGTGGGGTGGGGAGAGGGGGGTGGGGGGGTTTGAAACCTCCATGACCATAATGTCCATTAAGCTCCATTTTCTCTCTCCTCAAAAATTGAGTAACTCCTTCCTTCTCTCTCCTAGTCATCATTTTCTGATTTTGGTGGCCCCAAAATGTGTCTCTCCACTTCCTTAGACTAATGGGCCACACCACTTGGGCTTAGCCCACTTGAATTGGGCTAGGTTAACCTATTTTGACCACTTTTACCCAAGAGTTGCCTTTGGTCAACATGACCATTTGTGTTGACCCCAAGGGGTCCTTGGTGACCTCTTGGATTCCATTAAGTTCTACGAAGGGTTGTGTAGGGTTGACTTGGCACCTTGGTGGTTATTTGCCACTTAATTAGGGCACTTTGAGCACTTTAGGGCTAGGGGTGACTTTTGTCAACTTAGCCTCTAAGGTTGACCCCAATGGGTCTTTGGTGACCCATTGACTTCACCTTATATCCAAGAAGACCTGGGTAGGTTGGTTGGGCACATTTAGCGCACATTGCCCTTAGTTAGGGTTCCTTGCCCAATTTAGGACTAGGATGATCCTTGGTGAACTTGGGCACCCTAGGTTGACTCCAATGGACCCTTATGGCTCTAATGGACCTTGAAATAGGTTGGTGAGTTTGTGGTGGTGTCTTGGAGTCATGGTGAAACCTCATGATCATCCTAAACTAGTGTTTAGAAACATACTATTTGCAGACCATAGTGATCTCACCTACATTCCTAGGTCTACTTGGTTTTCTTGGTCTTCCTAGGGTTTTATCATGACCTAGTTATGATAAAACCACACTCAGGTGTCTAGTGTTTTGAGGGATGTTACAAATCCCAATACATAAACAAAAAAATTTCATCCTCGAAATTCAAGTTAGGCCTACGGGGTTTCAAGTATGAGAAATAAAATGTAACATCCCGAGAGGTTGTAAGGAATACCTAACTAAAAAGCTTCTGGTACTTTTGTTGCATCAAATCCTGTGGCACTTATGTGTGCTACTCTTGCCCATGATTCCTCCACAAGACCTTGACCAATGGGACATTCTTGCATCGCAGGACCCGCATCCCAGTGTCGTCTATCCAGATCGGCTCCAGATGCACCGATCGATTAGAAGCTATAGACCCATCTGTAGTCATAATCTGCTGCTCCTACCGAAGTAGAGCTCTCCTTAGGGAGGAGACGTGAAAGACGTCGTGCAAGCCCGCTAGCTATTTCGGCAGCTCTAGTCTATAAGCCAAGGGGCCGATCCATTCCAGGATCCTGTAAGGCCTCATGTACCTCGTAAAGACGCAGTAACTCCTCCAGGGTCCGATTGGTGCTCTCTGTCTGTCCATCCGTCTAAGGTTGGAAGACGGTAGTAAAAGTCAGTCGTGACCCCAAATAAGCCTGAACCACCCCGAATTCCTTAGACGTGAATCGTCCATCAAGATCAGACAATATCGTCCTCGACAGTCCATGATATCGAACGAACTTCTCCATAATATTCCATACCAATTCACCCACCGGTGCGTCCTTCCTGATTTTTAGAAACCTGGCCACCTTCGTCAATCAGTCGACGATCACACATATCGAGTCATTCCCCGCATGTGACCGAGGAAGACCATGTATGAAGTCAATGGCGATGTCGTCGAACTTCCAGTCCGGCACCGGAAGTGGCCGTAATAATCTGGCTGGGTTTATACACTCCGACTTCACCAACTGTGATATAAAATTATTTAACAGAGAAGGGGTTATGCGCGGAGAAGACAAAGTTAAGGGATGAGAAGGTGGAAGTGTAGTTGTGAGATGTTCTCCGATTCTATATTCGATGAAGGCAAGTATACCTTGTCGCATATAGTATAGGATATTAAGTTCAATATCAAGGTCGTATTACCCGGGGCGAATTGAGTACTTCTACTTCAAGGAGTTACTATTATCTTATCAATTAAAAGTTTTTTTTGGGGTTGCTTACTAAATTAGAGAAGTGAGAATGTTTTACTTGCAATTTTGAGAAAAGCTAAATGATGATTAAGCGATAGTACTCGATCGAGAATCATCTCGGCTTAAGTTGATCAAAAGATGCAATAATAAACTTTTTCAATTAATAAGGCAAGAGACCTTGACCGCAGAGGTTCTAAAAGCAAGAACATGCTTCTATCGAAGTCATGCCCATCTGAGTTTAGGAAGGTCTGACCGAACTTTCGTCCGAATCGGAGGCCTAAAACCCGATTTATGCTGCGAACCCCTCTATTGGATTTTACTCCAATCCGGAAGAATTGAACGTCTGCCTCTCTCGTGTGGTGCGAACAACTCCCTTTACTCTTGAGTGCTCATTTCAAACTTTCGGCCTCTCGGCTAGCCCAGAATGAAGCAAAGGTGGAGAGTATATATCGATGATATACCTCCAACCCGTGATAAATCAAGAGTAATTCAAGGCTAAACCCTAAAAGGGAAAGGTAAGATTCAAAGCATCATAACTTAATCACTCGAACCTCGGATCATCAAGATCGAGTACATGGAGGATATGTTAATCATGGTGAGGTGGAAGATGGGGGATGAGTAGTAAAGCATAAAGACACAAAGTAGTAAAGAGAAGAAAACAAGAGCACTATTATTAAAATTAAGGCGAGCTTACATCATGATATTGAATGAGATTACAAGAGCATGGAATTGAAATCCTATTCTGGCCCTATCATTAGCAACTAAAGCATTAATAAAAGCTATTACAAAAGCTTAACTACACTAGGATTAAGGAAAATACAAAGCCAGAGAGAAAGAGCATAAAAGGAACATTAAACAAAGGGGCAGAACCTCCCCCTCTCAGCCAAAAGTGGTCCTGAACCCTTGGGGAAGGGCTCAATTTATAGCTTTTTTCGGGATGGGTCACGCCCCCTGACACGCCCTGGTAGGGCGTGTACCTGTGGCATGACACGGTCGGTGCGACTTTTTCATACTGAAATTAATTGCTGGAGTTGACAGGCGTGGTTGTTGAAGTACACGCCCATATGTCATGCCCGGGTCGGGCGTGACCCGGGGCGTGACACATTCGGTGCGACGATGGAGCAGGAAAAACGAGCGTGTTGCGGCGATTCTTCGGAACCTGGGACATGCCTCTAGAACACGCCCGTGTCGGATGTGATACGGGCATGACAGAGGGCGTGTACACTAAGTTTCCACGGAATGCAGTTTCGGACCAATTGCTTCATTCATCTGGGTTACACGCCCTAGGTACACGGCCGGGTAGGGCGTGACCAGGGGGCGTGTCACAGCAAAATTCGGCTGAAAGCCGTGAAAAGCTGCAAAAAGTAGAAAAATGCATTAGCGACAAAAATATATACAAAGGTGAATCAAAATAAGCAATTTACAAGACATGATTTGCTTTGAAACCCTGAAAATACCCTAATAAAATTGACTATAAACCGTATTATCAAATTCCCCCAAGCTTAAGTTTTGCTTGTCCCAAGCAAAGATATAAAAAATAGCTAATCATAAAAAGTGACTAATTCCAAAAGTTTTAATCATGCTTACACAAGTACTATGCAAAATTCCAGGTAGGGAGAATGTAAAACGTAAATCTAAAACAATTATTTTGGTATGGTTTTACTTTTATAAACTTTACTTAACGAAAATTAATCAACCAGAATTTTGACGAGACTTTTAAATAGATTTAAGCAAGGCAACGAAAATGAAAACAACGTATTGAGTTGTTACTAGATCCAAGCAACGCATTATAATTATATCAATTAAATAAAAAAAATCTAAGTTTAAATCCAGAACTAAAACTGATTTACTTTTCTTCTTTTCGTAGCTGTTAAATAAGATTTAAAAAGGGGTGAATCAAAAGGACTTAATAGGACCGAAATGTTTGGTTTAGGATCATGAATATGAGTGAAATTCAAAGATAAACATGGAGGTTTAAAATCACACTAAACCAAAACAAAGAGTTTCAAAAAATTTTTATTTTAAACAAAATATATATTTTTTGTTTCTTTTTCTTCTTTATTATTATTTATTTTTTTCTCGTCATTTTTTTTTTCAAAACAAAGGCCATAAAAATTTTTTTTCTTTCATGTTGAATTGGCCAAATAAAATCAAACATTGCTTTTGAGTACACTTTTTTTCAATAATTTTTCCAAAGATAACACAAAATTTCCTAGCATGATTATAAAAATTATTGAATGAAACTCAAAAAATTTAGCGTGATTAGATAGGTAGGAATTTTGGCTTCGGTGAAAATGAAATGCTATGTGGAGTTATCAAATGAAATTGGAAAAAAAGGCTCAAAAGCGGCTAACTAGTGGTAAAAGATTTTAGGTTGGCAGGAAAGCTCAAACGTAAACAAAAACGGCCTAAATCATTTTCATGCTTTTTAAATTTATTTAAGACATAGATTTGAAAAATTTCAAAAAGCAAGTCCGAGATAATAAAAGAAGATTGATGAAATTATCTTGAAAATAAAAATAATATGTGACTTGGATCGTTCATATCTACTACATTATTCAAAAGTTGTTCTTACAAAAATTATCTAAAAACGAAAAGGAAAATAGTGGATGATGAATTTTAGGGAAAGTAAAGAAAATAAAGAACGAAAAACCATAATAAAAATGCGCGTTTTAGAGAAATATTTCACCTTAACATGCTACCGTGAATTAGAAACACAGCATGGCCAACATTTTACTTTTGAAATATGATTAAAAAAATGATTAGAGAAATTATAATTAACTACGTTGTTTATAAAAAGTTTTGAGAAAAATAAAACAAAAATATGGGGTACTATTGAAATACCAAAATGCAGCTATATAGTTTTTTTTGGAAAAGTAAAAGATAGTTACAAAAGGCAAAAAGAAGGAGGAAGTCCTCCCCCAAGCTTAAAATCTACATTGTCCGCAGTGGAGAAGGAGGTTGGAGAACGAGAGAAAATTAAAGTACAGAAATGAAAGACAGAATTGAAAAACAGGTACTTCCCCGGTTTTAGTTTGCAGCGAAAGTTGAGTGATGCCACTCCACCAAGCTTGGGCTTTGAATCGTCAGGAAAGGTATTTTGTTGGACATTGTGATGGATTTAGCAGCATCGACGGCGGTGATTTTTGAAGCCGCAACTTGTGGAGCCGTCCGGGGCAAAAAGTGTAAAATAAAGAAAACAAAAAAAAAGATTTGGGTTGTCTCCCAAGAGCGCCCTTTGTTTATAAAGGTCGTTTGAGCTCGACCAAAAGAATATTGTCCAACAACAAGAAGTCTTAAATTATTACAGTCCAAATGAAGGAGAAACGAAATAGTTCATGAGTTCGATAGCAGTAATTATTTCGTCGCAGTAGGAAGTAAATCGTCAGGCAAATAGAGTTTTAATAGCTGACCATTTACCTTAAATTCACCCTTATCCTGGTGCGAAATGAGAACCGTCCCATACGGACAATAAAGGGGCCAGACCATCGCGATTTTAATTTACCTGGAAAGAGGCGAAGCCGAGAGTTATAAAGAAGGACGAGATCGCCAGGCGAAAAAGATTTAGGAAATTTAATATTTTTGTCATGGTAGAACTTTGTTCGCTCTTTATAAAGCCTATTACTCTCGTAAGCGTTCGCCCACCACTCGTCGAGTTCATTGAGCTGAAATTTACGGTGTTCGGAGGTTAGGGTTGGATCTAGATTTAATGTTTTGAGGGCACAAAACACACGGTGCTCTAACTCAACTGGAAGGTGGCAAGCCTTACCATAAACCAAGCGATACGGCGTGCAGCCGATGGCGGTCTTATATGTCGTTCGATAGGCCCATAGGGCATCATCTTGTTTTAGTGCCCAATCCTTCCTTGTTGGAACACCCTATTACTAATTTGGGTCAGGATCACTATGTCTCTAGGAATCAATGCTTGACCTCCAGTATAGCTCTATAGGTCAATTAGAATTGAGTATAAGGGTTAGAAGTCTAGGTTTGGAAGCTGCCCTGAAGACCAGAACTTTCTATTTGGAGACAAAGTCATATCGTCGAGCTCAGCACGACGATTCTTCGAACTCCGATCGACGATCGTCTAGCTCAACTTCGATAGATCGTCGAACTCCATTCGACGATCGCTGACCTCAACTTAACTATATCGTCGAACTCCATTCGACGATTGGTGAGCTCAGGTCGACGATTTTGACTCTGCTTTGGATCTTTGTCTCTGAGCTCAGTTCGACGATCTTTGAGCTCAGATCGACGATATTTTGCTGCTGTATATTTCCAGATCGCTGAGCTCAGCTCGACGATAGCAGAGCTCAGTTCGACGATTTCAGATAACTTCAAGGATGTTTCTAGATTCAAATTCAAATCAGTTAAGGAGTTATTCTGCAATTAATTCAGAGATTTCCTAGCCGTTTTCATTCATTTCTGGACCAAGTTTCAAGGGATTTTTCAAGGAATATTTCTGTGGACTTTCCTCCAGAAGAGATTGTGCAATTAAGGATGCAATTAATGCAGGCCAACAGCTATACTTGAAAGAGAATGTTATTCTATTCTGTATTAGAGAATAAAAGAGAAGAATTTTTGAATCACTCATAGAATACAGATTACAGAGAGACAGACACACAGTCAGACATCATATACTGTCTCAAAGAATTCTCAAGAACACTCATCCAAGGAGATCAATCTTTTCAGAAATCTTCAGATCTCTTTAGTTTCAAAGTGTTCAAGGCCAACATATTTCCAGACTCCAGACATTCAACATTTCAGCTATTGCTGAAATCATCTATTGCTGGAGTTCAATCTTTGAAGGTCTATCACCCTCAGCAAAGCTTTTCTTCCTGAAGATCTCAAGGATTCAGGGGGAGCTTTGACATCAATAATCCACATAGTCTTCTCAGTTGTTTGAGAAAGAGAAGACTTCCATCACTCTCTCACCCCCTCTCTGTAAAGGGTTTCTCAAACTCCCTTCAAAAGTTTGAGCTTGGTTTTTGAGCACCTTGTCAAAAGCTCATTGGTGGCAAGACACCTGATCAAAAAATCTGCTTTGGTTTTTGAGCACCTTATCAAAAGCTCATTGGTGCCCAGGACACCTGATCAACTCATCCTGCAGTGGATTCCTACCTAGGGTGGTAGAAGAGTGGATGTACCCAAGTTTAGGGGAACCACTATATTTCCTTGTGTCTTCTGGTTTTGCTTGTGTTTATGTTTGTTTCTGGCCTTGATTTTGCTGTGTTTAGCTTTTCATTAACTTAGCTCTGTGATTAGATTTTCAACTGCTTCCCTGCTCACTCTTATTACAACAATTGTTGTAAAAAGTTTCAAAGCACCATATACTCTATTCACCCCCCTCTAGAGTATATCAGATCTAGCTGCACTTTCAATTGGTATCAAAGCGAGGTTGGTTAAACATATCATACCTGATTGGTTGTACAGGCTAACACCTGAACCCAAAGATCCCAAGTTAGATCTATTTTGCTTCTGTAGTTTATTATTAGATTTTTCTTCACAAATCATGGCCCAAAACAAAGATTATGCTAGCACCAGACCTCCAGTGTGCAATCTATCCAAGTTTGCACTTTGGAAAGCAAGGATTAGACTGTACATGAACTCTATTGACGAAGATATTTTAATTCTGTTTTGACAGTATGTCCAAGACCCCCAGAGAACACAAGTACAAATGTTGTTCCACCTCCATCAGGAACAGATGCTGATATCAAGAGATGGAAGGTAGCTGATGCAAAGGCTATGAACATCCTAGCCCAGACAATGTCAGATGACATATTTCAAAAGGTGGCTGAATGCAATTCAGCAAAGGAAATTTGGGACAAACTCTCAGAAATAGTCTCAGGCTCAGCTGATGAGAGAAAGGATAGGAGATCCTATCTCATCTCTCAATATGAGAATTTCAAAAAGGGAGAAACTGAGTCAGTGGGAGACATGTACAACAGGCTAAGTCTAATTGTCAGTGAACTCAGAACATTGGACAAAGAGATCTCTCTAACTGAACTTAATGACAAGATCCTAATGTGCTTCCCCAGCACTTGGGATTCAAGAATCTGGCCAATTAAGGATGCCAGAAGTCTAATTGAGATCACTACTGAAGCTCTGTTGGGTAAGCTCAAATCTTATGAGCTACTCATCAAAAATAGAGAGGAAGAATAGAAGGCTGACGCACCAGCCACAAGAAAAAAGAAGACCATAGCCTTCAATGCAACTGAAGATCTGCCTGAACATAAAGCCACAGACAATGATGAACTACTAAGTCTGCTGGCCAAAAGATTTTACAAAATGGCCAGAAAGGATTTCAGAAGGAGATCATACAAGGAGCAGGATAAGCCAAGGTATGACAAGTCCATTAGTAATAATAAAGACATTATTTGCTTTGATTGCAGGAAACCAGGGCACATAGTCCCTGACTGTCCAGAGAACAAGAACAAGGACAGAAGGGACAGGAAAGAAATAAGAAAGGAGAAAGACTCCAAAAGGAATGGCAATGGCAAACCCTCATCAAGCAAAAACAAACATACAAGAAAGGGGTTTGTTGCTGAATCTTGGAGTGAGACTGAATAAGAGTCAGAAGCCTCATCCAGTTCCAGTGATGATGAAGATGATGCAGAAGAAAAAGAGTTCTGCATGATGGCAATCAATGCCTCACAGCACAATTCAGAAGAAGAGGAGTCAGGGTCAGACTTAGAGACTCAACCTGAAGAAGATCAGGTAATTGGTTCTTTTGATTTTAGTTCAGAGGATTTTAAATCTGAATTTAAAGCACTGTGTTTAGACCTGCTAAAGTCTGAGAAAGAAATTATCTCTCTCAGAAATCAATTATCTGAACACAATACTTTAAAGTCAGAAAACCTCAAACTCTCTCAGGAGTTGGAGTGCTGTAGGGAACAGATAGCTTCACTGAAAAGTGAGCTCTCTGAGGCCAAAAAGCTTGAAGAATCCCTTAATGGGAGAAGCATCAAGCTGATGGACATCACAAGCACAGTGAACTCCAGATTCAACAGTACACTGGGCTTGGGTGCTTCATCCAGCCAACCTATAGTTCTAACAACTCCAATCAAATTCATTTCTGACAAAGGAAAGGGAGTTGTAGAGATTGCTAGGAAAAATTCTGATTTGCCTCAGAAAACTAAGTCCCAGCAGAAATCGTCGAACGGAGATCGACGATCGCCGAATGAAGTTCGACGATCGCCGAACGCTGCTCGACAATCTCAGGCACAATCGTCAAACGCAGATCGATGATCTCAGCCAATGTCGTCGAACGCAGGTCGACGATCTCAAATACCTGACCTCAGCCATAGTCGACCGTTGAACGGAGCTCGACGATCTGACCCAAGATCGTCGAACGCAGCTCCAAGATCATCGAACAGAGGTTAGAGCTCTGAAAAATTTTCAAGGGCAAATCAAAATTGAATCTTAAGGGTCCTTCATCCCAAATCTTTAACCCTTATACTGAATGGATTATACCTCCAAGGAGATATCATCCTGAAGGATATAAGAGTCAACCTGGGATGTCTTTCATTTCAGAATTTAAAGGTTATCAACCTAGGCCCAAGGTAAACTGGGTCAAGAACAAATGAATTGTCTTATGTGCAGGTGAAGACCTATCCAACATCTAACCAGCAATGGTACTTGGATAGTGGGTGCTCTAAGCACATGACAGGGAACAAGGACAACCTCACATCCTTTAGAGCCAAACTTGGACCCAAAGTTATCTTTGGTGATTCAAACTTTGGACAGACTAAAGGATATGGTACAGTCCAGATTGGATCAGTAACTTTCAAGAAGGTAGCTTATGTGGAAGGACTGAAGCACAATTTAATTAGCATCAGTCAGCTGTGTGATGAAGGCTACCAGGTGACCTTCAGCAAAGCCTTATGCAAAATCAAGTCAGAGGACAACACAACTGTGTTGACAGGTAAAAGAAAAGGTAACATCTATCTAGTAGATTTTCTTTCAAATGATGTAGATATCTGCTTGTTCAATTCTGTCTGTAGACCAAATATTTTATGGCATAAGAGATTAGGACACCTAAACCTTAGAACTATTGCTAGGCTATCCAAAGACAACCTTGTTAGAGGACTACCTTCTGGCCCCTACAAGAAGGAAGGACTCTGCAGGGCTTGTCAATTAGGCAAGCAAACTAAAAACAGCTTTAAGTCACTTAATAAGAGTGATTCACCTAGGATATTGTATCTGTTACACATGGATCTTTTTGGACCCATCACAGTACAAAGCCTAGGAGGGAAATCTTACACTTTAGTAGTTGTAGATGACTTCTCTAGATTCACTTGGGTATTCTTTCTAAGGAAGAAGTCTGATAACTTTAAGTGTCTGACAGAGTTTCTCAAATGTATTCAGATTGAGTTCAATACTCACATTGCCCTGATCAGAAGTGATCATGGGACAGAGTTTGATTCTCTTCTTATGCAAGAGTTCTGTCAGAGTGAAGGGATCATGCATACTTTCTCAGCTCCTAGAACTCCTCAACAAAATGGGGTAGGTGAAAGGAAAAATAGAACCCTTATTGAATCTGCCACTACATTGTTGTCAGATGCTCATCTACCTCTATCCTTTTGGGCAGAGGCAGTGAACACCTCCAACTATGTGCTGAATAGAAGTCTGATACATAAACTAAAGGGAAAGACTCCCTATGAATTACTCAAAGGGAAGAAACCTAAAGTTGATTATTTTAGAGTCTTTGGTTGTATTTGCTACATTCATAACAATGACAAGAAATATTTAGCAAAATTTCAAGCCAAAGCTGATGAAGGAGTGTTTCTGGGATACTCCATGATCAGCGAGGCTTATAGGGTCTATAATAAATCATCTTTAAAAATTGAGGAATCTGTTCACATTTCATTTGATGAATCTAACATGTCTTTCAAGGAGAAGATTTCTTCTACCATAGAACCCTTGCAGGAACATTCTCTAGTTGAAGACTTGAACAAGTTACAGGTTACTCAAGAGGATGAAAGCAGTGAAGATGAAGAAAATGCTCAACATATTGAAGAACAACTTGAAGAGCCAGTTGTTGTACCACAAGAGGAAACAACAACACAGGTTGGTGAACAATCAACACCCCCTGTTGATTTAGTAACTTCAAGAGACCATCCAATTTCCCAAATAATTGGAGAAATCTCAGCTGGTGTGCAAACCAGAAATCAGGTCAACCAAAACCTGTTGCACACCTACTTCCTATCTCAAATTGAACCTCAGTCCATTCAAGATGCAGAGCAAGATCCACACTGGATCATTGCAATGCAAGAGGAGTTGCATCAATTTGAGAGAAATAAAGTATGGGAACTAGTGTCAAAGCCTAAGGATCATTCTATTGTTGGAACAAAATGGGTATTCAGAAACAAACTGGATGATCAAGGAGTAATTATAAGAAACAAGGCAAGGCTAGTTGCTCAGGGATACTCTCAAGAAGAAGGAATCGACTACGACCAGACCTTTGCACCAGTTGTAAGACTAGAAGCCATCAGAATATTTTTAGCTTATACAGCACACAAAGGCTTCAAGGTATATCAGATGGATGTCAAAAGTGCATTTCTCAATGGAGACATCAAAGAGGAAGTTTATGTCAGACAACCTCCAGGTTTTATCTCTCCTACTTTTCCTGATTATGTTTTTAGATTGAACAAAGCATTATATGGTCTCAAGCAAGCTCCTAGAGCATGGTATGAGACCCTAGCATGCATTCTCTTGGAAAATGGTTTTATTACGGGTAGAGTAGACCAAACTCTTTTCATTAGAACCCATAAGTCCCATACCCTATTAGTACAGATTTATGTAGACGATATTATTTTTGGTTCTACTGACTCCAAATTGTGCATAAGGTTTTCCAACCTGATGCATTCTAAATTTGAGATGAGTAGCATGGGTGAGCTATCCTTTTTCCTAGGATTTCAAGTCAAACAACATGCTGAAGGCATATTTATTTCTCAAACCAAATATGCAAATGAGTTGGTTAAGAAATTTGGTATGTCTGAAGCATCTTGTATGAAAACACCCATGCCTACTAATGCTGTATTAGATGCTGATGAACATGGGAAACCTATTGATCAAACAACATATAGAGCAATGATTGGCTCTTTACTGTATCTTACAGCTAGTAGACCAGATATAATGTTTGCTACATGTATATGTGCTATGTTCCAAGTAAGCCCTAGAGAGTCACACGTAATACTAGTAAAGAGGATTCTCAGGTATGTTAAAAGTTGTCCAAATCTAGGTCTCTGGTATCCAAAAGATTCAGCATTTGATTTAACTGGATTCTCTGATGCTGATTATGCTGGATGCAGAATTGACAGGAAAAGCACCAGTGGAACTTGTCAGTTCCTTGGTGACAGACTTGTCTCTTGGTTTTGTAAGAAACAAACATCTGTGTCAACTTCAACTACTGAAGCTGAGTATATGGCTGCAGGCAGTTGTTGTTCACAAATCTTGTGGATTCAAAACCAACTCCTAGACTATGGCTACAACTTAGAGAAGTCTAAAATCTTTTGTGACAATACTAGTGCTATCTCTTTTAGCTCAAAATCCCGTCCTCCATAGTAGGACAAAACACATAGAGATTAGGCATCATTTCTTAAGGGATAATGTTGAAAAGAATAAAATTGAACTACACTATATCCCAACTGATTTACAAAGGGGAGATATTTTCACCAAGCCATTGGATGAAAAGAAACACACCTTCTTCCTAAATCAGTTAGGAATGTTAGATGGAGGAAGTCTTAAATAATATCCAAGATTTTGAAAGCTTAAAAATTGACCAAGACTAGGCAAACATTCTGATTTTTCTTAGTGTCTAGAATTTTTCTGATCTCTGAACTGCGCTCGACGATTTGCCCCAAGATCGTCGAACGGAGATCGACGATTTCCTAAATTGTCGAACTGAGTTCAGCGCCTCTCAGATAGTATGAACTATCTCTTCCGGTCAACGATCGTCGAACGGCGCTCGACGATTTTGTTCTCTGAACGATCGTCGAACGGAGCTCGACGCTCTCCAATATCGTCGAACGGAGATCGACGATGTTGAAGACTCTTCAGATTCCTTTAGAAGCCTCGATCGTCGAATTGAGTTCAATGATCTTTCCAATTCTGTGTCGAACCCTAATATAAAACTCATTTTTCGCCGTCGTTCTCTTTTGCGCTTTCGATTTCTCTGCAAGAATTTTCTTTCCCTCCAAACAGCTCTACACTTGGTCGTTTTGTTTGTTGAATTTTTGCAGGTACCCATGGATGTGTCAGTTGTTGTTCTTGCTGCTATGATGTTTGATGCTTGTTTTGACATCGACATGGAATCATTCAGCACAACTGACCAGGTTTTTCAAGATATTCTGGGATTGTTCAAAGACCAGAATCTGACAGCAATAATGACCACCAGGATCAAGCTGGCTTCTGATGAGATAAATGAATGGGTTTATACTGCCCATAATCAAGATACCTCCACCATTGTTGGGTCTATATCTGGAACTCAGGTACCTCTAACCCCAGCAATTCTATCAGAAGTTTTTGAGTTGAGGAATGGAGAAGATACTGCTGACTTATCTGGAGATGAGTATTCTGAACTGCTTGCCAGAATGGGTCATTTAGAGGGAAACCCTAGCAAGCTCTTCAAAAGGAACCTGTCTGTAGAATATAGATTCATGGCAGATGTTGTTGGGAAAGTGCTACTGGCTAAGCACTCTGCCCATGATACAATTTCAAGGTATCAGCTTTGCCTCATGGGAGCTCTTGTGGACAAGAAGAATTTGAACTGGGGAGAAATCTTCTTTGACCTCATCAAGAAGAAAATCAACAAAAGTTTTGTTAACTTTGGAAGGATCATTGGAGTGTTTCTGCAGTACAGGTGCCCTGCCTTGCTGGTCTCCTCTGGAATTCATATAAATGCCTCCAAGAGACTGTCTTGTGCCCTCTTTGGAAAGTGGGACAGACAAATCAGCAAGCCCAGCAGGCCCTCCTCCAGTACTCCTTCAGGCACAAGGACTCTAAGAGTCACTCCTCCACAGGTCTCTGCCCCTACAGATGACCTGCCTGCTATTGTTGCCTCTGCTCCTCCTCCTCCAATTCCATCCCTTCCCATACCATCTACCATTCCAGCTCCATCCACCATCATCATATCCAGCCCATCTCCAACATCAACACCATCTCCAGTACCTAATCTACCAACACCAGAAGAACATTTCCACCCATTATTCTCCTACCCTCCACCAGATGTCACCTCATCACCCTCCATTCCATCCTTCACCCTAATTGATGATTCCTTTATGGATGCTTCCCCATCATCTCCTCCTGTGTTACCCTCTTCCTCCACTTCATTTCAAGACCTTCTACACCAAATCATTGACCAACCAACATTCACCCCATCTATCTTCATCCCTCTATCCTCCATTTCCACCTTACCAACACCTCAGCCATCCCTTCCACCATTCTCCATCTCTCCTCTACCAGAACCCTCAGCTGCTCCTATATCTTCTACCTCTGCTCCAGTCACCCTTGAGCAAGTAGACCTCCCAGCCCTTGCTGGCAGGCTGTATGAGTTGCTTGCCCCTAGGCTCTCTCTGCTGTTAGAGACCTCCTTGGCTCCACTACACCTGTCAGTGGCAGCTCTCTCTGCCAGGCTCTCTTCCCTCTTCCCTCAGGCAGCACCTACAGCAGTGTGCCTTGATCCAGACATGTCTGAATCTAGGCAGGGGGAGATGCCATATGAAGTGAGTCTTCATGCTGCTGCTGTTGCTGCTGCTGCTTCTGTGACTGCTTCTGTGAGCCTGTATGTTGCTGCTGCTACTGTCTTTGCTGCTTCTTCAGCTCCTCCTCTTGCTGCTACTGCTGTGCCTCAAGCACATAGTCCTCCTGCTGCAATCCTTGCAATAGACCTCAGGTCTTTGCTATCAGATTTTGATCAGTTTTACTTCAGCCGTCTGCCAGAGGTCAATGCTGTCCAGCCTCCAGAGGATCTATCCAAGGCACTTGTGCCATTTTCTTGCTGTGACCCAAGCATTATAACCTCCTTTGTCAACTCAGTGTATGCTGCTGCTTCCTCTGAAGAAAGCATTGTTGTTGCTTCTAGTATTGTTGATACTGCTGCTGAGAATGTTGATACTGCTGCTGAAGTGTCTGTTATTGCTGTTGAGCCTCTTTCTAAGGATATTCTTATGTCAGAGGCATCTGACTTTGAGCCTTCTGCAGTTTCTGATGACATTCCTTCTGTTTCTGTTGTTGTTAGTGAAGTTGTTGCTGCTGCCACCTCTCCAGAGCCCATAGTTGCTGCTGTTGTTACTACCTCTACTACATCTGCTGCTGTTACTACTTCAACACCTGCTGCTACAACCTCTTCCTCATCTGCTTCTGCACAGCTCAAGAAATACTTAATGAAGAAAATTGATGCTCTCTATGATGACCAGAGTTCTGAAAGTGATGAATTTAGAACAGACTCTGATGACTCATCTGCTACCATTGCCAGGAAAAGAAAGGCAAGGAGCAAAGCAATGAAGAGGGTACCTCCTGCCAAGGTTAAGGATAGCAATGATATTCCATATTACATTCTACATGACTGCCCTATTACTGAGCACTGGATGCAGTACTCCAAGAACCAGCTGAAAGCAATGAAGAAGAAGAGAAAATATAAGAAGGGCTCCTCCCAATTCCAGCACTCTCATCCTCCTCCACCACCTCCTCCTGATGCAGGTGCAGGTGGAAGCTCTGTAGATCAACCCCCAGCCAGAAGTCAGGCCCCCTATCAGCCTCATGCCAGATCTTACAATAGGGGAAGCCAATCAAGGGGATCTCAATCTAGGAGAGGAGGATATAGAGGAAATCAAAGAGATCTTCAAGTTTATTCCAAAGGGTACTCAAGGCAACACCCATATTCTAGGGGAGGACAAATTTCAACTGATACAACATCTGGTCCTTTCCCTTATAAGCTGAAAGAAACTGTGTCTGCCAGGCCTTCTCAAGACAATCCCTCCAACTGATATGAACCACCAGTACCTTTTGAGGATCCTGAAAATAATCCAGCTGCTTGGACTGCCAGATTAAAGGAATTAGCTGCACTGGATCAGATTAAAAAGGCTAGAGAGCAAGGAAAAGATTCTTCCAACATTTCAACTATGTCTGAACAGAGACAGAAAGAGCTAGAGAGATATGCATCAAGTAAATTATTTGATTCTGACAGATATATGGAATTACATCCTGAAGCTGAAGTTCCCAGGCCTAAAAAGCAAACATATTTGGGTGCAGCAGATGATATCAGATCAAACAAAGAAGCCCTCAATCCTAACAAAGAGATTAAACTTGTTAAGGGCAAGGAAAAGAAATGATATTGTAAGGTGACATTCTCTGATTTCTGATTATCTGGATGATATATATTTCTGTGGTTCTGCATTGTCTAGCTTGTTATTTTTCTGTTTTACTGATCGTTTGTTGTTATTTAAATTTTTCCAAAGTCTGTAAATAGTAATCCTAACCCAAATAGGGGGAGATTGTTGGAACACCCTATTACTAATTTGGGTCAGGATCACTATGTCTCTAGGAATCAATGCTTGACCTCCTGTATAGCTCTATAGGTCAATTAGAATTGAGTCTAAGGGTTAGAAGTCTAGGTTTGGAAGCTGCCCTGAAGACCAGAACTTTCTATTTGGAGACTAAGTCATATCGTCGAGCTCAGCATGACGATTCGTCGAACTCCGATCGACGATCGTCTAGCTCAACTTCGACAGATCGTCGAACTCCATTTGACGATCGCTGAGCTCAACTTCACTATATCATCGAACTCCATTCGACGATCGGTGAGCTCAGGTCGACGATTTTGACTCTGCTTTGGATCTTTATCTCTGAGCTCAGTTCGACGATCTTTGAGCTCAGATCGACGATATTTTGCTGCTGTATATTTCCAGATCGCTGAGCTCAGCTCGACGATAGCAGAGCTCAGTTCGACGATTTCAGATAACTTCAAGGATGTTTCTAGATTCAAATTCAAATCAGTTAAGGAGTTATTCTGCAATTAATTCAGAGATTTCCTAGCCATTTTCATTCATTTCTGAACCAAGTTTCAAGGGATTTTTCAAGGAATATTTCTGTGGACTTTCCTCCAGAAGAGATTGTGCAATTAAGGATGCAATTAATGCAGGCCAACGGCTATACTTGAAAGACAATGTTATTCTATTCTGTATTAGAGAATAAAAGAGAAGAATTTTTGAATCACTCATAGAATACAGATTATAGAGAGACAGACACACAGTCAGACATCATATACTGTCTCAAAGAATTCTCAAGAACACTCATCCAAGGAGATCAATCTTTTTAGAAATCTTCAGATCTCTTTAGTTTCAAAGTGTTCAAGGCCAACATATTTCTAGACTCCAGACATTCAACATTTCAGCTATTGCTGAAATCATCTATTGCTGGAGTTCAATCTTTGAAGGTCTATCACCCTCAGCAAAGCTTTTCTTCCTGAAGATCTCAAGGATTCAGTGGGAGCTTTGACATCAACAATCCACATAGTCTTCTCAGTTGTTTGAGAAAGAGAAGACTTCCATCACTCTCTCACCCCCTCTCTGTAAAGGGTTTCTCAAACTCCCTTCAAAAGTTTGAGCTTGGTTTTTGAGCACCTTGTCAAAAGCTCATTGGTGGCAAGACACCTGATCAAAAAATCTGCTTTGGTTTTTGAGCACCTTATCAAAAGCTCATTGGTGCCTAGGACACCTGATCAACTCATCCTGCAGTGGATTCCTACCTAGGGTGATAGAAGAGTGGATGTACCCAAGTTTAGGGGAACCACTATATTTCCTTGTGTCTTCTGGTTTTGCTTGTGCTTATGTTTGTTTCTGGCCTTGATTTTGCTGTGTTTAGCTTTTCATTAACTTAGCTCTGTGATTAGATTTTCAACTGCTTCCCTGCTCACTCTTATTACAATAATTGTTTTAAAAAGTTTCAAAGCACCATATACTCTATTCACCCCCCTCTAGAGTATATCAGATCTAGCTGCACTTTCATTCCTGTTTAAGGATACGGTTTTCTCTAAAATACGTTTCAATTCTCGATTAACAACCTCGACTTGACCGCTCGTCTGGGGGTTATAGGCGGCGGAAAGTTTGTGCGTTACTCCATGTTTTTCCAAAATTTTGGCAAACTGGCTATTACAGAAATGGGTTCCCCTGTCACTAATTATAGCGCGTGGCGTGCCAAATCGAGAGAATAATTTTTTTAGAAATTTTACAACGACTCATGCATCGTTGGTTGTGAGAGCTTGCGCTTCCGTCCACCTTGATACATAGTCGACAACTACGAGAATGTATTTATTTTGATAAGAAGGGGGAAGGGGGCCAATGAAGTCGATGCCCTAAAGATCGAAGATTTTGCATTCGAGGAAAAAATTTTGAGGCATCTCGTCCCGCTGTCAGATATTGCCTGCCCGCTGGCAACTATCGCAAGTACTCACTAGGGCGTGATCATCCTTGAATAGAGTGTGCCAATAGAAACCCGCCTCCAGCACCTTTCTTGCGGTGCGGTTTGCTTGATAATGACCACCTGTTGGTCCTTCATGGTAATGTCCCAATATTTGCACTCCTTCCTCACTCGAAACGCAACGTCTCACTACCTGATCCGCACAGATTCTGAATAAGAAAGGGTCTTCCCAAAAGTAATTCTTTAAATCAGAAAAGAATTTCTTCTTTTTCTGACTTGAGAATTACTTTGGCAAGACCCGAGCCACTAAATAATTGGCAAAGTCGGCGAACCAGGGCATGAGATAACCTTTTGAATTTTCGAGAGCGAAGAGGCGCTCTTCAGGGAATTTATCGTTAGTGTCGGCTTCCACTAATAATTCGCTGGGAGGATTTTCTAAACGAGATAAATGGTCAGCCACCAAATTTTCGGCCCCTCTTTTGCCCCGGATTTCTAAATCAAACTCCTGCAAGAGGAGGATCCGTGGTAAAAGGCGGGGCTTTGCGTCCAATTTGCTAAATAAAAAACGAAGAGCTGAGTGATCCGTAAAAATGATTACTTTGGAGAGGGTGAGATAAGACCTAAACTTATCAAAGGCAAAAACAATTGCTAGGAGCTCTTTCTCGATGGTGGTGTAGTTGGCCTGTACAGACGTGAGTGTCTTGCTTGCATAATAAATCAGGTGGAAGAATTTATCCACCCGCTGGCCTAAGACCGCGCCTACCGCAGTATCACTAGCATCGCACATGATTTCGAAAGGGAGCGACCAATCCGGAGCAACTAGAATTGGAGAGTTTACTAATTTTTCTTTTATTAAATTGAAAGCAAGAAGACAATCGTTGTTAAAATTGAAAGGTGACTCTTTCTCGAGAAGATGGGTTATCAGCTTCGTTATTTTGGAAACATTTTGGATAAAACGCCGATAAAATCCCGCGTGCCCAAGAAAACTACGAATGGCTTTAATATTTGTTGGAGGGGGAGCTTTTCAATAATTTCGATCTTGGCCCGGTCGACCTCGATACCTTTGCCTGAAATCTTATGGCCGAGGACTAATCCCTCTCGGACCATAAAATGGCATTTCTCCCAGTTGATGGCTAAGTTAGTTTCCTCACAACGAATCAACACGCGGTCGAGCTTTCTTAAACAATTCGCAAAAGAACTACCAAACACCGAGAAGTCGTCCATAAAAACCTCCATTAATTCTTCTACCAATTCATCAAATATCGCCATCATACATCGCTGAAATGTAGCTAGTGCATTACATAAACCAAATGGCATCTGTCTATAAGCGAAGGTGCCAAATGGACAGGTAAAGGTAGTCTTCTCTTGGTCTCCAGGTGAAATAGGGATTTGGAGGTACCCCGAGAGACCGTCGAGAAAGCAGCAGAAGGAGTGACCGGAAAGTCGTTCTAAAATTTGGTCGATAAAGGGAAGCGAGAAGTGGTCTTTTCGGGTGGCATCATTGAGTTTGCGGTAATCAATGCACATCCGCCAACCCGTACTAGTACGGGTTGGAATTAATTCATTATTTTCATTTGCCACTACCGTGACCCCGCCTTTCTTTGGCACGACCTGTACTGGGCTTACCCAAGTACTATCGGAGATGGGATAGATAATTCCCGCATCTAGAAGTTTAATAACCTCAGCCTTCACGACATCCTTCATGTTTGGATTTAAACGTCGTTGGGGCTGGATAGTACTACAAAAGTTATTATCTAAGAAAATCTTGTGTGTACAGAATGATGCGCTAATCCCCTTAATATCGGATAACTGCCACGCAATTGCATGGCAGTGATTTTGCAAAACTAGAGTCAACTCAGAAATTTCTGAGTTGCTCAGATCCGAGGAGATAATAACCGGTAGCTTAGAGTCATTTTCGAGGAAAAGATACTGCAGATGAGGGGGAAGTTTCTTAAGCTCCAATATAGGTGGTTCCTCGTAAGAGGTTTTGAATTTTGTGGTGTCCATGGGAAGTGATTCGGGGAGGGTAGTCCGAGAGACTTCCTCTAAGCAGAAGAGCTCAGTGATAAGAGATTCATCAAATGATGAAAAAACTAATTCAAAAGGCCCAAAAAATTCATTTTCGAAGAATTCCTCTAGATAAAAGCAGGAATCATCTTTCTCTAAGGTGTTGCGCATGGAGGGATTAATGTTGAAAGTGATTTCATCATCTCCAACCCGAAGGAGGAGCTTTCCATCACTAACATCAATAATAGCGCGGGAGGTGGCAAGGAAGGGGCGGCCGAGTATCAGGGGTACATCAGCATCCTCTTCGATCTCTAGGATGACAAAATCCACCAGAAAGATGAATTTGTCCACCTTGACCAAGACATCCTCCACAATCCCTATCGGATATTTCACAGAACGATCGGCTAACTGTATGCTCATACGAGTGGGGTTCGGAGACCCTAGACCTAATTTTTTAAAAAGCGAAAAGGGCATGAGATTTGTGCTTGCTCCCAAGTCCGCCAACGCATGTTTGACCAACGAATTACAGAATAGGCACGGGATGGAGAACCTTCCCGGGTCATTCGCTTTGCGGGGTAATTTGTTGAGCACAACCGCGGAGCATTCTGCATTTAAGGAAATATGCGAAATATCATCGAGCTTTTTCTTATTTGATAGGAGCTCCTTGAGATATTTCACGTATTTCGATATTTGAGAGACAGCCTCGTAAAACGGCACATTTATATGAATTTTTGTTAGAATTTCTAAAAATTTTCTAACTTTCTTCAGCGCGTTCATTTTTTAGTTTAGA
Source organism: Platanthera guangdongensis (assembly GCA_039583875.1). Lineage (NCBI taxonomy): Eukaryota > Viridiplantae > Streptophyta > Magnoliopsida > Asparagales > Orchidaceae > Platanthera > Platanthera guangdongensis. The sequence continues at coordinate 144,675,800 of CM077147.1, read as the reverse complement.
CGGATACGGTAATTTTGGATTAGACATATGTGGCGTAGGCATAGTAGGCAAATTTGAAGCTAAAATAACAGGAGGAGAGAGAAGAAGGGAGAGGTACCATAGGTTCGCTTGGTATAGCAACTTCTTTTCCACTGCGGAGGCTAATGGAGTTTGCACTTTCTCTTGGATTTTGCTCGGTATTGCCTGGCAAAGCTCCTTGTTGCCGATCGGAGATTATCTTGGCTAGCTGTCCAACTTGGTTTTCCATGTTTTTGATGGACCCGACAATATTCCTGATATTTGTTTCATTTGTAGCAACGTATTTGGCAAAGACCTCTTCAAGTGAAGAGGGCTTTGCCTGTTGCGGTTGGAAACCAGGTGGATTTAAATTTTAGGGGGGAGCTAGATTAAATGTTTGTCTATGATTATGAGGGGGGTTATGGGGGCGTTGAGCATTTCCTTGGTTGCTCCATGAGAAATTCGGATGGCTCCTATAACTCGCATTGTAAGTGTTATTGTACGGTCCGTTGTTCGGGTTATAGGAGGGCCGAGGAGCATTTCCCATGAAGTCAACATGCTCTTCTGTAAAAGCAGAGTTATTAAAATTATTAAACCAAGGAGGAGTGGTGGAGGAAGCAGTCATCTCTGCCACCTGCTTTGTTAACCGCTCAACTTGGAGGGCAAGATTCGAAGTAGCGTCAATTTCAAAGACTCCCGCTGGTTTGTTAGCCCGCACGCGGGGTGCATTCCATTGATACGAATTCATAGCCATTTCCTCAAAAAGTTCCTGAGCGGCCTCTGGGGTTTTGTTATTTAATGTACCCCCAGCAGCCGCGTCTATCATTTGCCTTGTTAAGGAATTTAAGCCGTTATAAAATATTTGCACTCGTTGCCAAATTGGAAGCGCGTGGTGTGGGCACCTTCGCAATAGCTCCTTGAAGCGTTCCCATGTATCGTAGAGAGTCTCCGAGTTTATTTGCATGAAGGATGCAATATCCGTGCGCAATTTGGCAGTCTTCGCATGCGGGAAATACTTGGTAAGAAATTTCCCTGCCATCTCGGCCCACGTGGTGATGGAACCACTAGGAAGAGAGCTCAGCCACCGCTTGGCCTTTGACCGCAAAGAGAAAGGGAAGAGACGTAATCGAATGGCGTCATCTGAGACTCCATTGATTTTAAAAGTATCACAGATTTCGAGAAAATTTGCAATGTGACAATTTGGATCCTCGTCCGGGAGACCATCGAAGGTTACCGACTGCTGCACCATTTGGATGATGCTGGACTTGATCTCAAACTTATTGTTCGCCACTGTGGGGTGAACAATACTTGATTGTGTACCCTCCAGGTTCGGCCTCGCATAATAGGACATAGTCCTTTGTTGGGCCTCATTTGGGTTGGGCGGATTAGGATCCATCATTTCTGTGGCAGTGTCCCCGATTGACTCTTCGATGCCTAAATGCGATTCCTGGTCACGAGAACGGAGGCGACGCAAAGCTGTGCGCTCTATCTCAGGATCAAAAGGAATAATCGATGAGCTTTCTCGGGTCATACACTTAAAAAGAGAGAAAGAGGCGGGAGGGGGGGGGAAGAGATAAAACTGTTACGAGAGCGAGAGAAAAGGAAAAACGATAAAATTAATAGCTATCCTTTTTTTTCAAAATATCAAAACATGAGTCCCCGGAAACGGCGCCAAAAACTTGATATAAAATTATTTAACGGAGAAGGGGTTATGCGCGGAGAAGACAAAGTTAAGGGAGGAGAAGGTGGAAGTGTAGTTGTGAGATGTTCTCTGATTCTATATTCGATGAAGGCAAGTATACTTTGTCGCATATAGTATAGGTTATTAAGTTCAATATCAAGGTCGTATTACCCTGGGCGAATTGAGTACTTCTACTTCAAGGAGTTGCTATTATCTTATCAATTAAAAGTTGCTTTGGGGTTTCTTACTAAATTAGAGAAGTGAGAATGTTTTACTTGCAATTTTGAGAAAAGCTAAATGATGATTAAGCGATAGTACTCGATCGAGAATCACCTCGGCTTAAGTTGATCAAAAGTTGCAATAATAAACTTTTTCAATTAATAAGGCAAGAGACCTTGACCGCGGAGGTTCTAAAAGCAAGAACATGCTTCTCTCGAAGTCATGCCCATCTGAGTTTAGGAATGTCTAACCGAACTTTCGTCCGAATCGGAGGCCTAAAACGCACTTTATGCTGCGAACCCCTCTATTGGATTTTACTCCAATCCGGGAGAATTGAACGTCTGCCTCTCTCGAGGGGTGCGAACAACTCCCTTTACTATTGAGTGCTCATTTCAAACTTTCGGCCTCTCGGCTAGCCCAGAATGAAGCAAAGGTGGAGAGTATATATCGATGATATACCTCCAACCCGTGATAAATCAAGAGTAATTCAAGGCTAAACCCTAAAAAGGAAAGGTAAGATTCAAAGCATCATAACTTAATCACTCGAACCTCGGATCATCAAGATCGAGTACATGGAGGATAAGTTAGTCATGGTGAGGTGGAAGAGGGGGGATGAGTAGTAAAGCATAAAGACACAAAGTAGTAAAGAGAAGAAAACAAGAGCACTATTATTAAAATTAAGGCGAGCTTACAGCATGATATTGAACGAGATTACAAGTGCATGGAATTGAAATCCTATTCTGCCCTATCATTAGCAACTAAAGCATTAATAAAAGCTATTACAAAAGCTTAACTAAACTAAGATTAAGGAAAATACAAAGCCACAGAGAAAGAGCATAAAAGGAACATTAAACAAAGGGGCAGAACCTCCCCCTCTCAGCCAAAAGTGGTCCTGAACCCTTGGGGAAGGGCTCAATTTATAGCTTTTTTCGGGATGGGTCACGCCCCCTGACACGCCCTGGTAGGGCGTGTACCTGGGGCATGACACGGTCGGTGCGACTTTTTCGTGCTGAAATTAATTGCTGGAGTTGACTGGCGTGGTTGTTGAAGTACACGCCCATATGTCATGCCCGGGTCGGGCGTGACCCGGGGGCGTGACACATTCGGTGCGACGGTGGAGCAGGAAAAACGAGCGTGTTGTGGCGATTCTTCGGAACCCGGGGACATGCCTCTAGAACACGCCCGTGTCGGATGTGACACGGGCATGACAGAGGGCGTGTACACTAAGTTTCCACGGAATGCAGTTTCGGACCAATTGCTTCATTCATCTGGGTTACACGCCCTAGGTACACGACCGGGTCGGGCGTGACCAGGGGGCGTGTCACAGCAAAATTCGGCTGAAAGCCGTGAAAAGCTGCAAAAAGCAGAAAAATGCATTAGCGACAAAAATATATACAAAGGTGAATCAAAATAAGCACTTTACAAGACATGATTTGCTTTGAAACCCTGAAAATACCCTGATAAAATTGACTATAAACCGTATTATCAAACTGACAAACCTCGCAGTGGGTCACGAAGTAGATGATATCCTTCTTCATGCTCGGCCAACACATTATCCTCTTCAGGTCTGCCGTCATCTTGGTGATGGTTGGATGCATCGAGTACCTAATGTAGTGAGCCTCAGTCATGATGTCCTCCCAAATTCTGCCCCTAGCTAGTATGTATACTCTGCCTCTAAAGCATAGAAGCCCATCTCTCTTTGTATATTCCCCAACCATGCCTGCCCCCAAGGTCCTGAATACTGGCTCCTGCTTGTCATCCCTTCTCTGCACAGCTCTGATAAGATCCTGAATGTTGTTGGTGGCAACCATCGACGATAGGTACTCCCGGTATAGCTTTGAGTGACCCTTAGACACTAGAGATATCTATATCTTCTCTAACATCTGCACCAACTTTATGGCCATCAGCTAAGGTCCTACTTCTGAAGTAGTAGCCTTCTTGCCTCGAGTCGTGTGCTAATCTGCTTCAAACCTCTTTGCCATCTCCAACATCCGAGGTATAGGCCCGTCGGATACGAACAAAAGAGCCTTTCTCAATTCCTCTCGCAGACCCTTATAGAACCGCTTGATGTATCCTTCCTCATCCAGCTGATAGGAGTCCGCAAACCAGGCTAAATGATTGAACTCCCGGTAGTAATCCACCACTGTCATGTTGCCCTGCCTCAACTGCAGGAACCTGTCTTCCAACTCATTTCTTGCCGACTGTGGAACGAAGTGCTGCAACAAAGCGGCCCAGAACTCCTCCCAAGTAATATCAACAACCTCATTATCTGCAAATGTCGTGTCCACCAGTGTCTTCCACCATCTCTTGGCATGGGACTCCAAGCAAGAGACCACCAAAGGCACCCTCTACTCCCATGCGCACCATATCCCGGTCAGCATCACGTACATGATGTCAAGCCACTCCTTTGTCCGTACTGCCGACTCTGTCCCAAAGTAAGATGGGGGGAGAAAGTCCTCAGAATATGCTCATCCAATTGTACCCCGGGTTTGGCAGCGGAGCCGAAACCTGTTGGGCCCTGAAAGCCTCCGGAATGGCTGTCAGAGTGTGCCTCCCTCTGACTGTAGAAATAGAGTGGGGATCTGGGGAGGTGGTGCAACATTCGGAGTTTGCTGGACTCTTCCCTGTGGTGTAGCCTGTGCTGGAGGCTGCATAACAAAGATCATTTGTAAGTAATTGACCCAAACCAACTTAAAAGTGGAATATTTGCACGTGATCCCCCATTTGGGCACACCACTGCTTCCACTGCTTAGTTTGTCCCCAAACTAAACTCGTGCGGGGGTGACCCAGTGTTAGTGGACTGCTACTTTTTCGATTGAGGTTTCCCTCTGATACCACTTATAAGACCCCATTTTTTTTCTTTTTTAAACCACGGGGTCTTAGACCCAGAACTGCCGCTTTGTGGTGACACAATCACGCCCGGGACGGTCATCACTACAAAATGCATATACTGCCGGCCATATAGATCACATAATAGTAGCAAAAGTATGAGAGTACATGAAATTAGAACTCTAACACATGTCCACAATAATCACATATATAGTAATAATCCTCCACGAAGGGAGAGTGCACAACAACAATAATAAAAGTACTTGAAATAGGGCTCATGCTCGATACATCAAAGTCCACAGTACAGGTCACTCATCGCAGAAGCAAAACTATAACAACTACTAGCGAACCGGACTCACTATCCCAGCCGTCTGAACACTGGTGCTAGACTGTCCCGTCTCCAAGCATGCTGACCTCCGGGGCTGCACCTCCAAGCTGGGCTCCACGATCCCCTAAATGATTTGGTCCAAAAATAATTAGCCTAAAAGACTAAGTCCTATCATCCCCTACCCCTCCCCCCATGGTTCCTAGGCACCGAGCGGGGACAAGGAAAGGAAAGGTAATGAAGGTGGAGAATAAACAAGGCAGGCGATGGTGGAACTATTCTAACAGTAACTTATAATGTATTTACAGCTAATGAAGGAAGGTACAAACTAAGAGTAAGGTATAAAGTAAAGCAGAGCAGTAAGTATATGAAAGGTAAACTAAGAAACAAGTAACCTTAACTTATACGAATGCTCATACAAACTTTAAAATTAAGGGATCTTTTACAAGGCTCCCATCACATATAAAGTCCCATGCCGATTTATACGTTGGGGTGTCAGTTTTCAAGCAAGCAATATATATCCATAGAATAATAACCTTAGCTTATAAGAACGATCATGCAAGCTTATAAACTAAGGGGTCGTTTTGCAGGGCCTATCGTATAAAATTTCCCATAACAATTTATACGATGGGTGTCAGGTTTAAATGCAATGATTTATGCTATGCTAGGTTATGTCATGAATCACGCAAGTGCAACACACCCACCCGACTTTGTGCAAACAGACCTTTAGTTCCCCTTTTATGGAGCATAACCTCCCAGGATACCTCCCCAGTGGCAAACAGAAGCGGTGGGTTGGGCGTCACCGACTTCTAAACAAGTAATATATTGCACTACCAGTCAGACCAATCATACGCCTCAACACTGGTGCACTAAGCAGAGCTCCTGCATACTCTTTGCTGGCTGGTCCACCAGACTTAAATTGGAGAAGTGCTAAACCACACTTGCCGAGTCAATGTATTGGCAATGGTGCATCAAACCTCCAACACCGAAGACCCATCACCTTAGAATTTATGTACAAGCAATCTTGATGTATCAACCATCGATCCAAGGCTCCCCAGACTAACACGTCCATCACAACCAACAACCGAGCAAAATCTCCCCGGACTATCTTATCTGTCACAATGATCTGTCAAGCCATCGACTCGCCGGGCTAACCTGCCCATCACCAAAATCAACGAGCCTACCGCCCGTATAAGCCAACTTAACTTCCTGAGACACCGGGGTGTGTGAAAGTGGACCCCAAGTTATACTAGTTGCTCTTAAACATTGATATTTCTTACGGTTTAGGTTAGCCCAGGACTGCCCAAGGTATTCCCGGTGAAGTGCTCTCACAGGGCACTAGAAACTACGATGGGCTGAAGCCCAAAGCTCCCTTTCATAAGACACTTATTGTTATTAGTTAATACCCGATTCCTGATCCCTTGTAATTTTATTCTAGATCTAACCCTAGTGTGTTTTGACCCTCTCTCTCTCTCCACAGGAAAGATGATCTTTCATCGATCCCGATTATCCCCCCAATCCTAGTCTACCCCGCATTTTCCTCATCACCACCTCCAATGATGAACTTAATCTCATTTTACCGAAACCAGCAAACTATTAACACCAACTCATATGCCTAATTCAAACACTATCACATTTTCTGTAGTTTTACTATATGTAGAACAACCTATACTATATGTTATACATGATAGGAGTTACTCCTAATTTTTATCCACAAGCCTTAAGATATTTAATGGGACTCTATCAAGACATGATTAGCCTATCTCCAGAAACTTATAATTTTCCTAATTAATTTGGTATTTAATTAATTTTCCCCAAAGTTAATTTGAACATGAAGTACAATATTTTCTCAAATAATGGCCACCCAAAAATTATGAACGCCATGTAACAGATGAATAACAGTAAATACCAAATTTCACGATTTTCCATAAAAGGTTTGGCCTCTAATTAATTAATCCAATAATAAGGCATTAAGTATGGGCAAAGAAGCAAGTACTAAAGCTAATCATGAGAAAATTGCAGAAAAATTACTAAATGTCAAGGTTGACAAGAAAGGGCCTCTGACCAAAAATTACATTTTATCAAGCTTAATAATTATCAAAATAAATTCGATTACTTTTACTTAGAAAACAACACCTTGTGAACCAACCCCTATAGATAGACTTCGACAAATTCCATAAAAATACGCAGAGCTTTAAAATTTCAATAAAGGTCTTCTTACCAAATTTCATAAGTTTTCATTTAGTGGTTTGTTCCTAAGAAATTTCTAAGTAGAAGGTGCAACTTGATGGGTTGTGAATGAGGTACCCCATATAATGATCAAAAATTCATATTAAAAAATTCTAGGGCTTGTTATAGTCTTAAAACATAGCTTGACTAAATATCATCTAAACCCAATGTTAGGAAGTCACAGTATAAAATTCTTTAAGACAACTCATGATAGTGCACTTTTCAAAGAAACCCACTTGTAAACTCATCCAAACATTATGTAGTATATTTCAGTGGTTAATATGATTAAGAAAATGACCTCTACCAAAATGTCATGCAGTTCCCAAGTTATATAAGCTACTAGATATTCCCTAAGGTGTATGGACCCAAATACTTACCCAGTAGTTTAAGTGGTGTGCATATGTCCAAATCCCACCATATCTCTCCTTAGGGCTTTTTATCGCCCTAGGATAACATGGACCAAACACCAAGTCCATACAAGGGCATATCACCCCATACCCTTCACCAATCCCCAAAGTTCAACCATAGGGTTTGAACTTATGTCCTAGGGCAAATCCACCCTAATCCACCGCAAATCCATGTGACGGTTTGTAGTATCATAACAAACCAGTGGCCCAAGTTGCATCCTCTATTGAGGTGATTTGACTACTTAAACCCACAAGGAACACTTTGACCTAAATACTCCCCTTTTTGCCAAGGATAGGGTTTACAGAAATTCAACCCAAATCATCTCCAAATGAGATGAAATTTTATCCACAGCCTTATGATCACCACCCCAAGGACATCTCAACAAAATTTTGGAGGGTTTGGAGATCGTTAGATCCCTAATTAAATTACCCTAGGATTATTAAATAATTTCAAAAACTATAGAAAAAGTATCTCCAAAAATTCCCATTTTTGGACATGCATAGGTAATGGTAAAATTGTCTCCCTGTCCAAATTTCAGATCATTTGGACATGTGGTAAAGTGGGGGCACACATTTAAATCTCTAAATAGCCTTATTTAAAGACCCCACTAAAATGAGTGCTCGGGTCAAACCACTTACTCAAATGGGTTGAAACAAATTTTAAATTAAAGTAGACTCATAGATCTACAATTTTTATGTTGATCATTTTCTCTGTACAAGCATCTAAGTATTTTTAATAAATAAAAAATTTTAATGGCATTTTCTGTGATAGAATCATGAAATGAAAATAATTAAATGCCAAAGATCTAAATCAACGGCGCACGAATCTTGGCGCAGAAACGGACAGCATCCGGTTATCTTCAAGCTCCAGCCGACAGCCAGGATTCTCCTGACCTGTAGCTTATTCTATCCCCAATTCCGGGCCACCCGGCCACCTCCCTGGTCGGCCACCGCCACCACCACCTCCATCGAGGTGGTGGCTATCGCCAGGCGGCGGCACAACCGCCAGAGGGGTGGATTCCGGTATTCCCGACAAGTTGATTTTTCAGAAAAACCATGGAAATTTCTTCCCCCGATCGGGCTCAATTGAGCCCGATGTTTATCCCTATTTATTCCTATGATCTACCCACGGAAGGAGCAAGGGAGGACTTGTTGGGAGGGCTGGAGGCGCGTTGATCTCCGATTTGCCATGGTGGTGGTGGCGCCGATCGGGTTTCTGGAATAAGACAGTCAAGTGCTTCGAATCCTTCAGGTAAAGGTTGTAACCTTCTCCCCTCTGCCTGGTGATCCTTTTAAGATCCCTAATTGGGGATGGGGAAGGGTGTAACTCCAATGACCATGAATGGCCATTAATGGACATTTTCGATTTTAGCCATTTGAAGGGCTGAGCCACCCCATTGGCCAGCCACCTCCTGAAAACCCCTCCCCTCTCTCCAAGGAGTAAAAGCCCATCAAGGTGTGGGGGTGGGGGGTTTGAAACCTCCATGGCCATAATGGCCATTAAGCTCCATTTTCTCTCTCCTCAAAAATTAAGTAACTCCTTCCTTCTCTCTCCTAGTCATCATTCTATGAATTTGGTGGCCCCAAAATGTGTCTCTCCACTTCGTTAGACTAATGGGCGACACCACTTGGGCATAGCCCACTTGAATTGGGCTAGGTTAATCTATGTTGACCACTTTGACCCATGAGTTGACTTTTGTCAACATGACCATTTGGGTTGACCCCAAGGGGTCCTTAGTGACCTCTTGGATTCCCTTAAGGTCTAGGAAGGGTTGTGTAGGGTTGACTTGGCAGCTTGGTGGTCACTTGCCCGTTAATTAGGGCACTTTGACCACTTTTGGGCTAGGGTTGACTTGGGTCAACTTAGCCTCTAAGGTTGACCCCAATGAATCTTTGTTGATCCATTGCCTTCACCTTAGGTCCAGGAAGGCCTAGGTAGGGTTGGTTGGGCACATTAGGGGCACATTGCCCTTAGTTAGGGTTCCTTGCCAAATTTAGGACTAGGATGAACCTAGGTCAACTTGGCCACCCTGGGTTGACTCCAATGGACCCTTATGGCTCTAATGGATCTTGAAATAGGTTGGTGAGGTTGTGGTGGAGTCTTGGAGTCATGGTGAAACCTCATGATCATCCTAAACTAGTGTTTAGAAACCTACTTTTTGTAAACCATAGTGATCTCACCTACATTCCTAGGTCCACTTGGTCTTCTTGGGATTCCTAGGGTTTTATAATGACCTAGTCATGACAAAACCACTCCTAGGGGTCTAGTTGACCGAGGGATGTTACATCGAGTGTAGTCAACGCACTCGACGCCATCCAGCTAAACTCAGCGCCCCATTGGGTCCAGTCAACGCCCCGTTGAGTCCACTCAACGTTGTCAATGATTTTTGACTTAGCCTCATAAATTTGCAAAGGTGAGGCCTCACTCAACTCCGCGTTGGGTGTACTAAGTAATACACATCCTAAAGTAGACAAGAAAATCTGACAAGGGGGAAACTGACCTGAATCTCAATTTTTGTATAGTGAAAGAAGCAAGATAATAGGAAATAAAGAATAAGCAAGGGGGAAAATCCACCACTTGCCTCAAACCTTGCCGAACCAGCACTCCACCTCACATATCTGGCCACAGAAACTCCTAAATAGGAAAACCTGAAACTTTTTGAGAGGAATGAAGATTAAAACAACAAACCTTAATGGCTAAACCTCCACGAAATGGAAAAAACTTACTGTAGAAATGTAGATCTAGGTGAGAGCTGGCCGGATCTACTCTTCGACGATGATTTCGAGAACCGGATCTCCTAAAATCGACAGTCGAAGGCTCTCCAAAGACCGCCGCCTTCCCCTTTCGCAAAACAGGTAGTTGGCTTCAGGAAGAAGACAATGAATAGGGTTCTGTCTATTCACCAGGCAATTTATACTTATAAATATAAGTATTATAATAATAGTTTATTATTAAATAATGGTCCAAACCACCCAAAATTCGAGCTAACATAGATTTCTATGAAAATCACACCATAACTAAATACTGACGTTACAAATCCAATGGCGAAGTCGAAACCAAAATCCAACAAACCAAACTCGGGCAAACACCTCCCAAAGCCAAAATACAAGCATTCCCAAAGAGGCTCCACCGAGTCACCAAACAAGGCCCGGTTCGCTTGGGAATCTTGCAAATAGGCTAAAACCCAGCCACACAGAAAAACCTAAGAGCTAAAACCATACTTTAATAATGACACATGTCAAAAACGCGCCAACATAACCCCCTGACGTCATAAACAGGTCAAATAAAAGGATTAACTAATCATTGAAAAACCAGGGGCGTTACAGTCACTCCCCTAAAAGAAAGTTTCGTCCTGAAACTTTATGCACAAACTTCTATTAAAGAAGAAAAATAACCAAGTGTCATTCAAAATATTACGTACCCAGCAAACTAGGAGAACAGATGAGGATGAGCCTCCCTCATCGCTAACTCCAACTCCCAAGTCGCGCTTTCGACGTCCTGGTTCCGGCATAAAACCTTAACCATCGGAATTATCTTCCTTCGCAATACCCGATCTTGAGTATCCAAAATGCGAATAGGCACCTCCACATAAGAAAGGTTGGACTCTAACTGGGGCAGAAAATCAAGAACTTTCCTCTCGTTTAGTACACACTTCCGGAACTGGCACATGTGAAAACATCGTGCCCAATGGGAAAACTTGCGGGCAAATCCATCTTATACGCTGAGATACCAATCCGCTCAACAAATTTAAACGACCCCACATACTTCGGGTCTACTTTATAGTTCTTACCAAACCTTTTAACTCCAGACATCAGGGAAACCATAAGAAATATCATGTCCCATACTGAAAATTCCAAATCAGACCTTCGCCGATTCGCATTTTTTTCATAGCGTTCCTAAGCTACATGAAGTTTTTCTCAAACAACCTTCACAGAAAGTTCCATTTCTTCTAAAGCATCATGACCCAACAATGGTATCTCACTAACCTCAGCACAAAACAATGGAGTCCTGCAATGCCTCCCATACAAAGCCTCAAACAGGGCCATCTGCAAACTTTCCTGTTAGCTATTATTATAAGCAAACTCCATCAATCTAAGTCGCTCATCCCACACTCCTCCGTGGTCCAAAATGTAACATCTGATCATTTCCTCCATGATCTGATTTACTCTCTCTGTTTGACAATTACTCAGCGAATGACTAGAGGTGGAATACCTCACATCGGTACCCAACCCTTCTTGTAAGTTTTTACAAAAGCGAGACGTAGACCTGGAGTTTTGATTAGACATAATACTAACAGGCACTCCATGTAGCCTAATAACCTCCTAAAGGTACAACTCTGTTATCTTCTTCAAGGAGTAGTCAATCATGAAAGGTATGAAGTGAGAACACTTCATCAGGATGTCTACTATAACCCAAACTGAATCGTATCCTCGGGGAGATCTTAGTAAGCCAGTAATAAAATCAATCGAAATACTCTCCCACTTCCAACTTGGGATATCTAAGGGCGTTAGCTTGCGACCAGGCCTTCCATGATCAGGCTTAACTCATTTGCTGGTGAAACATTCAGACACAAACTTGGCTATGTCACCTTTCATCCCAAACCACAAGGCAATCTGCTTCAGATCTTTATGCATGTTAGTTGAACCGGGGTGATAGGCAACACTAGAACCATGTGCCTCACTGCACAATTTAACTCGGATACCTTAAACATTGGGGATACAAAATCTACCGCAGTACTTCTATAACACCCCCTATCCGTTGCATAGCATATAATAGTAGGTCCGGTCGGGGCCCGATGTCATACACCATAGACAGATCGGGAGGTTACTCAATAGAAACCATCCAACCAATCCAACATCCTATACAGAGTCATTCTAGTAGAAGCAATTATTAAAAGTTGCAAATTAAAGAACCCAGCCACAAGCATGAATGTCCACTACAAAACACTATAGGAATATAGTACAATGCACAAGTACAATGGCCTTAAGGCTTTACAATGGTTTACTCAAATAAAATGTGTCTTCCATACTACGGCACACAGGCCGTTCACACATGAATACAAGTAAACACTCAAAATTTGGCCTTCTAAGGCCTACTCAGCAACTTGGGCTTTAGCTCGCTATTTATCGCTCGGCTCCACAGCACCTGCAATCAACAATCCACCGCAACGGTGGCAAACAAAGTCAACGGTCTGCTATGCTGACCAAATTGTAATGATACCGCCCCAAACTCGGGGCGGCGATGCTCCTTCCCTGCAGTTTGTTAGCATAACCAAGCAGTATAGTGTAAAAACATTTCATCACATGCATAGGAACGCACGACCACATGCCCCGTGCTGTCCGGGAACATTCTTGGTGAACCCGGTCAATAGCGCGGTCTCACCACCACCCCCTGGATGGCAATAACTCGTGAGCATTTGGTCTTTCTGGCCACTGCCTAAGACCCTCCATCTATGCCAACGGTAAGTACCATGTACCTTAGGTCTCTTTAACCGAACCACATAGACCGGGTACGGTTTTGCCCAACCCGTTGCTCACACCGTAACGTCAACTTAAGCTGTCTGCGCGGGTCAAGCTTCACCGAGTCCCATTTCCATCACACACTTCACATAACCCGGTTATGTGCAAGTTGGCTCACATGCCACCATGTTGGCAGAATCACTCATCTGCCCAATTTTCTGTGTGCACCTTGGAGTTAATCCCCAAGGCTCCCTATTGCAATCTACCGTGTAGAAAACTAAAAAAACATCCATTCGCGCGGAGTCTTCTCTAGCCATTCATGCAATGCAACATCACCGATCAAGACCAACATGTCCGGGTAGACTTCACACATCATGCCTATATCCATTCTCTATTACGGACTCTACATGTACACAATAGGGACTATTCTTTTCTACCCGAAGGAACGCCTCAACTCACCGCAAACTCGCGAGAGCGGTCTTCCTATGCAAAGGAAAAGAGGACTTCACATGTACTAGGATCAGAATCTTTACCGTAGCATTCTTCCTTGGCGCCATGGAAATATATGCGGATGAAAAGCACCACAATCCTCTTGCCTCTGTAGATCCGAAGTCGGTTCGCGATTTGGAGCTCCGAAGCTCCCCCGGTGACCGGATCTAGGCTCCTTCTTATTCCTTGCTCTCCCCTCTCTCTAGATTTTAGAAAGAGAACCACCCAAGTAAAATGAGGCTTTCAAAGGCCTAAACCTGGTTATATCCCTGCAGGAACAACCTCCAGCCGTAGGATCCCAAACTAAGGAAATAAAAAGCCATGATTCGCCATTGAAATCCAAAATATGGGCCGAACACGGCCTGTGACACGCCCGTGTCCAGGGCAGTGTTCCCCATTTGCCGTCCAAATCGACGCATCTCAAAAAGTACACGGGTTCTCGACACGCCCGTGTCCGGTTTGACATGCCCGTGTCAACTAGTACACGGCCGTGTGGTTTGCTAAGTTCCTCCATCGACACAGCCCTAACATCAACCCGTGAATGACACGGGTCTTGGACACGCCCGTGTCCAATTTGACACGACTATGTCATACACGAACATGCCTGGGGTCCAGGCCGTGTTTCTCACCCAACACAACTCGGACACCAACCCGAGAAGGACAAGGCCTGTGACACGCCCGTGTCCCACACCGTGTTCACTGCTCAACGATCGTTAACTCCAAAATTCGTCGACCTCTCAGTCAGATCATCGACACGAGCACGACACGCCCTTAGACACGCCCGTGTCGTAGGCCGTGTGCCCGCTGCTAAGTTCCAAACTTGGCCCAAAACGCCTCCCGCCGCTCTTTTGAATTTCGGGGCATTACAACTCTCCCCCTCTTAAAAGAATTTCGTCCCCAAAATTACATAAAGGAAAGATAAACATAAAACTCAAACGGTACCTGAGTGGAACAACTCTGGGTACTCCTCAAGCATGGTCTGCTCTTGCTCCCACGAGAGCTCCTCCTGACAATAATTGTCCCAACGGATCTTGACCATACTGATCTCTTTATTGCGTAGCCACTTGACCTCTGAATAATCAATACGGACGGGCTTGACCTTCGTCGTCAAACCATCATCGAACGGCACTTGATCGGCCGCAACCACTTGCGATGGCTCTTGCACCGCATTCTGCAGCACCGATATGTGGAATACATCATGTAGACCACTAAGCTCCACTGATAGCCTCAACCGATAAGTTGCTTCGCCAATCCTCTCCAGAACCTCAAACGGTCCAAGGTACGTCCGGCTTAGCTTCTTCAAGCACCACACCCGCGAGATTCCCTTGAACGGCTTGATCTTTAAGTACACCCAGTCGCTGATAGCGAACTCCACGTTCCTATGCTTGACATTATAGTACTTAGCCTGGCGGTCCTGAGCGATTAGCAACCTTTCTCGAATCGTTTGAACCAACGATATAGCATCTTCCACCTCTTGGCGCTTGTATAATTTTGACTCACCCGTTTCCAACCAAGACAACAGCATGCGACATCTTCTACCATATAGGGCATCAAAGGGTGCCATTTGTATGCTTGTCTTGTACCTATTGTTGTAAGCGAACTCCACCAAGTATAGTTGATCTTCCCACTGCCTCCCAAAGTCCAGGACACACATGCAAAGCATGTCTTCCATTGTCCTATTGACCCTCTCGGTCTGCCCATCCTTCTGTGGATGGAAGGATGTGCTGAAATTCAGCTTTGTTCCCAACATCTACTGCACCAGCCTCCAATCATTGGACGTGAACCACCCATCTCGGTCACTCACGCTGCTGCGGGGCACACCGTGAAGTCGTACTATGTTATCCACATATAACTTTACCAATTTCTCCATGGGATCATCCTTCCTATGCGGAATGAAGTGCGTCACCTTCGTTAGACGATCTACGACCAACCAAATGGCGTCGTTCCCTTTTTGCGACCTTGGCAATCCATGCACAAAATCCATAGTAATGTCGTCGAACTTCCACTCCGGAATAGGCAAGGACTTCAAGAATCCTGCCGGCTTTTGGCAATCCGCCTTCACCAAGGCGCATATCTGGCACTTCGCCACGTACAGTGCCACATCCTTTTTCAGTCCTGGCCACCAGAACAATTTCTTCACATCACGGTACATCTTCGCGCTCCCCGGGTGAATCGAGTAATTGGTATGATGCGCCTCGTACAACAATTCCACCAGCAAATTGCCCACGTTTGCGACGCACAAACGACCGTCTTTCCAAAGCAATCCTTCCACAACCTCATATTGGGAATTTGACCAATCCAAAGCCTCTATCATGAGTTGGTCCATGCTGCTATGCACATCCAAAGCCTACCGAATCCGATTAGCCAGGTCATACTGAACTTTCGTCCAGTTCAATAGTGCTTCAGCACTGAACTGCTTGTCCACGAAAGAAATCTCCACCGCCTCGAACTCCCGAACCAACCGCTCGTCATGGATCGACAATCAATTGGCTTGAGTTGGGGCCCTGCGGCTCAATGCGTCTGCAACTGCATTGCCTTTACCAGGCACGTAGTGAATCTTGAACGTGTAATCCTCCAGGAACTCCATCCACCTACGCTGCCGCATGTTTAGATCTTTCTGATCCAACAAATATTTCTGGCTTTTGTGGTCGGTATAGATATCGACCTTCACCCCGTACAAGTAGTTCCTCCATAGCTTCAAGGCAAAAATCACGGCCGCAAACTCCAAGTCATGGACCAGAAAATTCCTCTCGTGTACTTTCAGCTATCTTGAGCCATACGCTATCACACTTTCGTGCTGCAGTAGCACACAACCCAAACCACTTCCCAAAGCATCGTTGTATATCTCAAAACCTTCGGTCCCACTCAGTGAACTCGGCATAGGCTCCGTGGTCAATCGACACTTCAACTCCTCAAAAGCTCGCGAGCATTCCGATGTCCAAACAAACTTTTGCTCCTTCCTTGTAAAAGTAGTGAGAGGTAACACTATCCGTGAGAAGTTCTCCACAAAGCGCCTGTAATAGCCGACAAGCCCCA
Organism: Platanthera guangdongensis; assembly: GCA_039583875.1. NCBI lineage: Eukaryota > Viridiplantae > Streptophyta > Magnoliopsida > Asparagales > Orchidaceae > Platanthera > Platanthera guangdongensis. The sequence continues at coordinate 144,659,128 of CM077147.1, read as the reverse complement.
GAAAACTCCAGACTTCCACTACCGTAGAAAGCACAGGTCATGCTCGTATCGCAACAATCTTCACCGGATCAACTGTAATCCCCTCTCCACTCACTATATAACCAAGGAACGCCACTGAGGACAACCAAAACACACATTTGGAGAACTTTGCGTACAATTGATTCGTCCTCAACATCTCTAATACCAAGTGCAGATGCCTAAAGTGATCTTCCTCACTCTACAAGTATACCAAAATGTCGTCGATGAAGACGATCATAAAATGGTCCAAGTACTCCCTTAAATTCCTGTTCATCAAATCCATGAACACCGACGGCGCATTCGTCAGCCCAAATGGCATGACCGTAAACTCGTAATGCCCGTATCTCGTACCGAACGCTGTCTTAGGGATATCACTCTCCCTCATCCTCAGCTGATAATAACCGGACTTCATATCCAATTTAGAGTACACCGTTGACTCGACTAACTGATCAAATAGATCATCAATCCTTGGGATCGGGTACTTGTTCTTTTTTGTTAGCTTGTTCAGCTCTCGATAATCGATACATAGTCTCAAGCTTCCATCCTTCTTCTTAACAAAAAGGACCGTTGTACTCCAAGGCGACGAACTTGGACGCATATACCCTTGCTCCAACAACTCTTGAAGTTGAACCTACAGCTCCTCCATCTCCTTAGGCGCTAGCCGATACGGAGAGCGTCACATAGGTTTTGAACCTTGCACTAGCTCGATCGTGAAATCAATCTCCCGTTGAGGCAGGGCTCCAGGAAGATCGGCAGGGAACACATCAGGGTACTCAAAATACCATTGAAATACTGTCCAATGTAGGATTAGGCTTTGCAACCTCCACTAGCGTAAAGAACAGCACTGCACCAGCACGAACCGCCTTCACCACCTAAAAGCAGACATCAAAGTCTTGCTCGACCCCTTCAATCCCTTAAAAGTCATCTCACGACCTGTTCCCAACTTAACTTCCTTGCGACCATAATCAAGATAGGCTTGCTGCTCCGAGAGCCAGTCCATGCCAAATATCACGTTGAACACCACCAGTGGTAGCAATGATGCTTGCAAGTCGAATTCTTGACTTCCGATACGAATCTTAACGCCACAGATTCTATCCGTGTGCATTGAACACTCATTCGGCAACAACACATCCAGTTTGTACTTCACCATCGAAGAAGGTACTCCGATGCGCGATATGAATCCTTTGGACAAAAAGGAATGCGAAGCTCCCGTATCAAAGAGTGCGCTCGCCAGATTCTCACAAATCAAAACATATCCTAAACAATCAGTGGTAAGGTAACCCACGCATACCAAGTATTTAAAAATTAACTTGCTATAAATTTAAACCGTACCTGTCACCACATCCGCTTGCCTAATGGCCTCCTGCTGGCCAAGATTATAAACTCTCGGTTGAGCCGGAGCATAATGGGACGTGGTTGACTCCACCGCCTTGCCATTCTCTTCATATGGCGCTCCTGACTTCCTCTCGGACTTGGGATGTCCGCTCCAGCAGTCACGGGCAAAATGCCCCAGCTTTCAATAAGTAAAACACGTGCCCGAGGTTCGACCCGTAGTTGCCCCAGAAGCACTAGAAGAGGGGGTCGGACCTGAAGTCCTAGCTTTCTTGTTGAACTACGATACCCAGACTTTGAGTTAGCTGGCACTTTAAACTCAGTCTTCTTATCACCAAAGCTTTTCTTCGCTTGTACGTTCTTCAAGTCCTTCTCCAAATACTGGGTCGTGTTGACCAGGGTCAAGAAGCCCTGCGTCATCGGCCCCGAGAGCAGTAGCCTCAAGTCATCTCTCAAACCTTCATAGAAACAGTTCATCTTGCGCTCCTCATCCGCGAATGTGGAGCTAGCGTACCGACCCAATCGAGTAAACTCATGGAGATAGTCATCCACGCTACTCTCTCCTTGCACCAACCTCTGGAACTCATTCTCCATTATTATCCTCTGTACTGAAGGGAGGTACCTTGCCAAGAACAGTCTCGAGAACTCTTCCATCGAGACGTTTATAAGTTTCCTACATCTCAAGAGATGCAGCTCTAGACCTTTCCACCACAACCTCGCATCCGCGTCCAATAGGAATGTAGCTATAGTGGTCATCTGCCACTCCTCCGTTTCAGTAGCTGTCAGTACTCTCTTCACTCGGGAGAGCCAGTCTTCAGCTTGAGATGGGTTTCCAAACCCCAAGAATACAGGTGGATTGAAGCTCATAACATGCTTGAGCTGCCTTTCAGTCGCTCTCCTCGGCACCACAGGTTCCACCACTACCTGCTCCACTCTTCTCGGTTCATCCCTTTGAAGAGGTACCTGCTCCATAGTAGAAGCGGGCAGCTGCATTTGCCTTCCAGGTTGCGCATTGATCATGTAAAACACTACTTCGGCAACCAATCATATGGTTTTGGCCGAGGGAGGTGTTGCAGGAGTATCATTTGGTGCACTACTTGCCTCAGAAACTAGGCATTCTGACGGCCCAACACCACTTCTGATCACCTATAGTTGTACAAAACACCGTTAGGCGACCATGCAAAATTCAAAAAGCAATTATAGGAACACGCAGGTTCCCCAAGCACGTGTATTTTCATTCCTAAGTGGACATTCATGGGTTCTTTTGATGTTATAACGATGACGCACACACATGTACTCACCACCCCTTAACAGAATTCATCCACGAATTCATTAAAACCTGACCGAAACCAGTAGTCTAATACCAAATTGTAACACCCCCTATCCGTCGCATAACATTTAGCAGTAGTTCCGGTCGGGGCCCGACGCCAGACACCTCAGACAAATATGGCGGTTACTCAATGGAAACCATCCAACCAATCCAACGTCCTACACAGAGTCATTCTAGCAGAAGCAATTATTAAAAGTTGCAAATTGAAGAACTCAGCCACAAGCATGAATGTCCAGTATAAAACCCTATAGGAATATAGTATAATACACAAGTACAATGGCCTTAAGGCCTTACAATGGTTTACTTAAATAAAATGTGTCTTCCATACTATGGCACATAGGCCGGTCACACATGAATACAACAAGTAAACACTCAAAATTTGTCCTTCGAGGGCCTGCTCAGCAACTTGGGCTTTAGCCCGCTATTTACAGCTCGGCTCCGCAGCACCTGCAAGCAACAATTCACCGCAATGGTGGCAAACAAAGGCAACCGTCAGCTTTGCTGACCAAATTATAACGATCCCCCCCCCCAAACTCGGGGTGGCGATGCTCCTTCCCTGTAGTTTGTTAGCATAACCAAGCACTATAGTGTAAAAACACTTCATCACAGGCATAGGCATGCACGACCACATACCCTGTGCTCTCAGGTCATATTCTCGGTGAACCCGGACAATACCACAGTCTCACCACCGCCCCTAGATGGCAAAAACTCGTGAGCATTTGGTCTTTCTGGCCACTGCCTAAGACCCCCCATTTATGCCAAAGCTAAGTGCCATGTACCTTAGGTCTCTTTAACCAAACCACATAGACCGAGTACAGTTCTGCCTAACCTGTTGCTCACACCGCAACGTCAACTTAAGCCGTCTGTGCGGGTCAAGCTTCACCAAGTCCCATTTCCATCACACACTTCATATTACTCAGTTATGTGAAAGTTGGCTCCCAAGCCGCCATGTTGGCAGAATCACGCATCTGTCTAGTTTTCCGGGTGCACCATGGAGTTAATCCCTAAGGCTCCCTGTTGCAATCAACCGTGTAGAAAACCCGAAAAACAACCATTCGCGCGGAGTCTTCTCCGGCCATTCATGCAATGCAACATCACCGATCTAGACCAACTTGTCCGGGTAGGCTTCACACATCATATCTATATCCGTTCTCGATTACGGACTCTACATGTACACAATGGGGACTATTCATGTCTACCCGAAGGAACGCCTCAACTCACCGCAAACTCATGAGAGCGGGCTTCCTATGCAAATGAAAAGAGGACCTCACATGTCCTAGGATGAGAAACGTTACCCTAACATTCTTCCTTGGCACCACGGAAAGGTATGCAGATGAAAAGCACAGCAATCCTCTTGCTTCCGTAGATCCGAAGTCGGTTCGCGATTTGGAGCTCCAAAGCTCCGTCGTTGACCGGATCTAGGCTCCTTCTTCTCCTTTGCTCTCCCCTCTCTCTAGAATTTAGAAAGAGAACCACCCAAGTAAAATGAGGGTTTCAAAGTCCTAAACCTGGGTATATCCATACAGGAACAACCCCAGCCGTTGGATCCCAAACTAAGGAAATGAACGGCCATGATTCGCCATTGAAAACCAAAATCTGGGCCGAACACGGCCTGTGACATGCCCGTGTCCAGGGCCGTGTTCCCCATTCGCCGTCAGAATCGATGTGTCCCAAAAAGGACACGGGTTCTTGATACGCCCGTATCCAATTTGACAGGCTCGTGTCAACCAGTACATGGCCGTGTGTTTGGCCGTGTTCCTCCATCGACACAGCCCCAACATCAACCCGTGAAGGATAAGGGTCTTGGACACGCCTGTGTCCAATTTGACACGCATGTATCATATACGAACATGCCTGGGATCCAGGTCGTGTTTCTCCCACAACACAACTCGTACACCAACCCGAGAAGGACACGGCCTGTGACACTCCCGTGTCCAAGTCCGTGTTCGCTGCTCGACGATCGTCGACTACAAAATTCGTCGACCTCTTGGCCAGACGTCTACACGTGCACAACACGCACTGTGACATACCCGTGTCCCAGGCCGTGTGCTCCCTGCCAAGTTCCAAACTTTGCCTAAAATGCCTCCTGTCGTTCTTTTGAGTTTCGGGGCGTTACAACTTCAATGTACCCGCGTCATCGATCAAAAGGTCTGGTAACTCCATGAAAGAAATAGTGCCTAACCACCTAGAGGGGGGTGAATAGGTGTAATTTTTCTTTTACTTTAAAGGAAGAAAATCTGTTATATAATCTAAGCAGCAATTGCAAATTCTACAGCTATCAGCACAGCAATCACAGAAACAATCATTCACAGAGTGCACACAGAGTTTATAGTGGTTCCCCAAGGTCTAGGTACATTCACTTTCCCCCTTTGCCTATCTAGCATTGTACTAGATTTGGCCTAACTTCTGCACTTCTCCTCAGATCCTCAGATCTTAAAGCTCAGAACCCCAAACAGGTTCCAACAACTCAGAGTGTCCCCACTCCAACAACTCAGGCAAACTGCGCTACCTCAGTCTTCACCAAGGCCTACACTCAGAGAACACAGTCTACTACAACTCAGGCACAATGCCATACCACTCAGTCTACAACAAGACCTGCACTCAGAGAATAGAATCTCCTACACTCAGGCTCAAAAGCCCTACCTCAGCCTTTATAAATTTAGGCTTACAACTCAGATCCCTTAGGATCCTACAAAAAGATAATAAAATATTTTAGGTTACCACTCTGTTTGAGAGAATGAAGATGGCAACCTTCTTGATCAGTTCTTGATAGAATTGATTTCTGAGATCAACTTTGTCTTTGCTTTCTTCAAGGCTTCTTGAGTCTGAACACAGTAAAAGTTGATCTTCTTGAAGTAGTCCGGCTAGCAACTTCCTTCTTAAGATGAAGAATTAAATCTGGATCCTTCTTTGCAGTCTGGTTCAGAACCTGCTTCTTAAGAGATTTGATTAAACAAGTCTCTTTCTTGATTTCAATTACTGAAGTTCTCTCTCTCCAAGTAAATCTGATGTTTCTTCAAAATACTGATTTACAGTTTTCTCTGGATTTGTATTCTACAATGATTGATCGTTTTCTCTTGTTCTTACTTTCTATTGAAGGAGAAAGCCTTTATATAGTCTTCCTCTATGGTAACCGGTTGATCCGGTTTCTAACGAACTTCTGACAGCTTCGACAGTTGTAGTAAACCGGTTGAAATGGCAGCTGTCAAGTCATCCAGTCACTTCTTGAAATCAATGTCTCTGTCTAAAAGTGTCAAGACTGATCTTCATTATGTGTCGACACAAATAAACTAACTGTCGACACAAGTGTACTAAGTGTTGACACTAGCATTGGTGGTGTCGACACAACTCCTCCTATTGTTGTAACAGCTTCTCGACACTGCTTCTGTTGAATGTGTCGACACTGATTGAGTGTGTCGACACAAGTACTTCTTCTTTAAAACTTAGTTGAATTCTGCTGTGTGTCGACACATCTCCTTTGTGTCGACACAAGTACTTCTTTAAAACTTAGTTGAATTCTGCTGTGTGTCGACACATCTCCTTTGTGTCGACAAAAGTACTTCTTTGCTTTAACTGTTGTTGAAACTTGCTGTGTGTCGACACATCTCCTTTGTGTCGACAAAGTTGATGTTGACAAATACTTCTGTGTGTCGAGATTGCCTCTTGGTGTCGACACATTTGATGTCGACTAAGCTTCTTTGGTTGTCGACACTGCCTCTAAGTGTTGACACAATTTATGTTGACAATTATTCACAGTGTGTCGACAATGCCTGCATGTGTCGACACATTTCTTCTGGTGTCGACTCAGCCTTTCCTGGTGTCGACACAATTTAATCCAAGTGTTGACACAGCTTTTCTTCAGTGTCGACACAAGCCTTCATAAGTGTCGACACTACTTCTCTAGGTGTAGATACATGGACTTAAGAAATTTTCTGCATTTCCTGCAATTACTTAACCTGCACATATAAACTCAAAACACATCAAATACACATTGATGTATATCATTGAGCAGGGTGAGGCTTCTTCAAATCTGGTACACATTTTCCAATGTACCCAACAATATCCCCCTATTTGGAGAAGTCATAACCCTTAGTCAATGATATACAACATATATAACAAATACACAATATGATGTATAACAGCATTATATGATAGGGTAATTACTGAAACAAAGCATATAAAATATTTTATCGCAAAATTATAATGCTAACACAATGAGCATTCATAAAAGATTTGTTTCAACTATCAAAAGTTTCTTTAATCAAAAGTTTACATGGATTTCAACACAAATGATTACAAAGTTAAAAACTTAAGAAAATTCTATTCTGTGGCTGCTCTGGCTCCTTGATGACAATGCCCTTGCCTGATTGAATCTTGGCTTGAACTGGAGCATCAATGTCATCAACTGGCTTCTTGCCTTTAAGATCTTTCTTCTTTAGCTCTTCATCCCTTATCTTTTGTCTTTCAAAATAATGATAAGGATTAGGGAAATACTTGCTAGGCTCCTGTGCATTAGGAGGTAGCTTCCCAAGTTTAGCCTTTCTTTTGTACTATACAATAGCCTCTTGCCTGGCTTCATGTTTTCTCCATTCTTGGTCAGAGTACCATTTGCCCCTTTCTAGGATATTGTCCTTTGCAGTTTTCCACGCAATCAATATGATATTTCTAGAAGTTGGGCTCCACTGCTCAAAATCTGGCCTTAACTCAGCCTTTTCTCTGAACCTCTTCTTGGACAAAGGGGTTTCTTGCTCTTTTAATACTGCCTCTGGCACAGGCTGATCTACTTTCTCAATGATAATATTTTTATTTCCCTCTGGAGGGCTATACATAGATTGGACTTCTTGATGAATCATTTCAAAATCTACAGGAGGATAGATTACTTGAGCAACTTCAGCTTGTTCACCTCCAAAATTAGCAGGATGCACTCCAAATTCAGCTACATTGTCATCATCACACAGGGGTGAATATCCAAGTGTGGCTCTGATGCTATTGGAAATTCATTTAGCATGGTCAGATCCAGCCTTGAATAAAACCCTCTCCCCCTTTATGACTTCTCTGGCTACATGATCTCTGAGATCATCCTTTTGGAATCTGACTTGTTCATCCATAAAATTGACTCCATCTTTGTAGAATGCTATTAATTTCAGTAGCTTTCCAGAAATTGTCTTTTGGGAATCTGTAATAGCAGGTTTTACAACAGCTATTCCTTCTTATAATTGCTTGTCAAACTCAGCCTTGGCAGCAGTCCTTGCTTCAGTCTGAGCAGCTGTAATAGTCTTCATTTCAGTTACTATCACATTATATGATTCAGTTAGATTTTCATTCATTCTAATCTGATACTCAAGAACATATCCTTGTTTTACAGCCATATCATCCACTTGAGTCTTTATCTTTTCCTGATGAGTAGCTAGGTAAACAACAGCATTTCCACCCTTGTGGAAGCAATCAGTCATTTCTTTCTTATTTTGATTCATCTCAAATCTTATAGATTTTATATCTGTAGCCAAGGAGAATTGGAGATCTTTGTGAGTTTCATCTATATACTTCTCCATTGCTACTCTTTGTTCATCCATCTTCACTTGCATGGATACTAACAAAGAACTATAATCAATTGTTGGGGCAGGCTGAGAAGACACAGTGTGTAATGCTTTCTTGTAGCTCTGGCTTCTTATTTTGAATAACATGAGCTTCCTCTTCTTAGCCTGAACCTCAGCTGCATCCTCAGAATCAGAGGTACTGGCAATGTCAACTCTATCTTTAGGACTAGGATACAAGTCCTATGTAGTCTTAGGTAGCTCTCCCTGCACCCTTTGCTCCTCATTCTCATTTCTTTCAGTCTCCTCATGAAACTTTACATGCTCCCCCTCAAGATTTGCCTTCTCCCCCTCAAAAACTACTTTCTCTCCCTCAAAATCAGTTTGTAGCAAATCAGGGAACAACTCTTCTAGGGTATACTCCTATTGAGTAGTGACAGGAGAGTTTCTTATTTCTGGAGCATTATCAGCAACTGATGTATCTTCCATGACAACATCTTGTGGTTGACTATGTAATTGAGTTTGCTGATCAACATCAATTAAAGACTCAGTTAATACTTCATTCTCAATATGGAAAATTGATTGATTAACTTCATGTATTACCTCAAGGATTGTTTGAGTTGCCATTTCACTGTCTAAGTGAGTAGGCTCTTCCACATGTTGAGGCTCCCCCTGGAGTGGATCCAGGTGGATGGGGCTAGCAGATGGTTGCTCCCCCTGCCTCTGAGCATCTTCAGTTCTCACTGGTAACTGTCCAGCATTCCCAGCCTCTTCCTCATCAGAACTAAAAACTACTTCCTCCTCTGAACTACTGGAAGGTTCAGGAGCCCTTTTGGTTTTCTTCTGCATCTTCTGTGGAGGTGTTTCCTTCTATGGAGTAGGCATGTCCTTATTTAGCACCCTATCCCATCTTGAGATAATTCTGATATCCATCCTCCTCATATGGTTAATTTTAGAACCAGCAGCTTGGTTCATGACTTCTGGAATAGTTCCAGCTAAGTACAAGCTCATTATCCTACCCAGATTAGGCTTTTTCAGACTTTCCTTAATTTTTTTCAAACATCACTGCTGACCAATCAGTCTTTATCTTAAAGATAATTCTTGTCATTAAACTGAACATGTGAGCTGATACCCTATCATGCCCACCTGGCTTTCACAGAATCACCTTTCCTACTACTTCAGACATGAATTTTCCTTGCATATTAATTCATCTTCTGTTAAATACTGAACCAATCTTCATGGTTGAATCTAGTCCACACCATTGAAGTGCATCCCTAGTCTTAGATGTAGGTACATCTTCCTCTTCGTTAGTTCTTGGTAGATGTAGAACTTTTCTTAGACTCTTTTGGATGAGTTTTACTTTGACTCCATGAACTGCAGACTTGATTTTGAGTCCAGTATCATCAAGGGTAGTTGCACCATAGAATTCGAGTACTTCCTTCTTCCAAATCTTGGTTGGCTCAGAAACTAAATACTCCAACCCGTTCTTAGTAATTAGGGTTACACCATCCTTAATTTCTTGTTCCGCATGGTCAAACACATTCCGTACTAACTCATATCCTTCATTGACGTTCTCCTCGAGCTTTGGCGCCATTAGGGTTTGGAGAAATTTTGAAATTAGATGAGAGAGATGTCGACACAATGTTTTGATCTCGAAACTATTGAGAGCGTGTCGACAAACAATGGTGAAGACCTATTTATACCTTTCTAAAAACGAAGGTGAAAAGGCGCGTCATAATCCTCTAAATGTGTCGACACTGTTGAAAAGTGTCGACACAGACTACTTAAGTCTCGACAACAGTGTTGACTTATATGTGTTGACACTAATTATGATGTGTCGACACTTATACATCTACGTTCGACGATTAGTCAATACTTCACTCGACGAAATCAGTGTTAAATCTAAGTGTCGACACCACCCTGGATGTGTCGACACATACTCTGGATGTGTCGACACTTATTTCTCTGAAGTGTCGACACAGACTTTCTATATGTGTCGACACCATTTCTCTGAAATGTCAACACCACTTCTATGTGTCGACACAGACAACTCCTTGTGTCGACACTATTTTACTTAGCCAATTTTTATCAAACTATTCTAAGTTCAACATTCCTAATTCAATTTTGAACTTATTGAATTTAGTTTCATCAAGGGGCTTAATAAACATATCAGCTATCTGATTATCTGTTTTAACATATTCTAGGGAAATGCCCTCTTTTTCTACATGTTCTCTAAGAAAATTGTATCTATTTTCTATGTTCTTAGTCCTACTATGTGAGACAGGATTATTTGCAATAGAAATAGCATGTGTAGAATCACATAGCAAAGGTGTTCTACTTACTTGAATACCATAGTCTTCTAGCAGATGCTGAATCCACAATAGTTGTGCACAGCAGCTTCCTGCAGCAACATATTCTGACTCAACTGTGGAGATTGCCACACTGGTCTGCTTCTTACTGCTCCAAGACACTAGTCTTCCACCTAGAAAATGACAGGTGCTTGTAGTACTTTTTCTATCTTCCTTGCAACCTGCAAAATCTGCATCTGAATAGCCAGTCAGTAGAAAATCTCCATTCCTAGGGTACCAAAGGCCTAGATTAGGGGTGCCCTTAAGATATCTCAAAATTCTTTTGACTGCAGTCAGATGATATTCTTTAGGGCATGCTTGGTACCTAGCACAGACACATGTAGCATACATGATATCTGGTCTACTAGCAGTCAGATATAGTAGGGAGCCAACTATCCCTCTATACAAAGTTTCATCTACAGGTTTCCCTGCATCATCTTTGCTAAGAGACACACTTGACCCCATAGGAGTTCTCATGGTAGTGGATGATTCCATACCATACTTCTTTATTAACTCCAGGGTGAACTTAGACTGAGTTATGGACAAGCTATCTTCAGTCTGTCTTACTTGGAGACCTAAGAAGAACTTAAGTTCCCTCATACTGCTCATTTCAAATTTACCTTGCATAAGTTTTGCAAACTTTCTGCAAAGATTACTTTCAGTAGACCCAAATATTATGTCATCAACATATATTTGGACTAGGATTATCTTACCTTTAGATTCCCTAAGGAATAGAGTCTTATTTATTTTCCCCCTTGAGAATTTGTTCTCAATGAGGAAACTAGACAGGGTTTCATACCAAGCCATTGGGGCTTTTTTCAACCCATACAATGTCTTCCTAAGTCTATAAACATAATCAAGTTTGAGAGGATCAACAAAACCTGAGGGCTGCTCTACATAGACTTCTTCTTTTAGATTTCCATTCAGGAAAGCTGACTTTACATCCGTTTGAAATACCTTGAAACCTTGATAAGTTGCATAAGCAAGGAACATCCTGATTGCTTCCAGTCTTGCTACTGGGGCAAAGGTTTGATCAAAATCAATACCTTCATCCTGTCTATATCATTTTGCAACTAGTCTTGCTTTATTCTTTACAATGACTCCATTCTCATCCAACTTGTTCCTGAAGATCCACTTTGTTCCAATGATGTCGTGGTCTTTTGGTTTAGGAACTAGCTTCCAGACCTTGCATCTTTTGAACTGATTCAGCTCCTCTTGCATAGGATCAATCCAATGTGGGTCTAGAACTGCTTCTTCAAATTTCTTTGGTTCCACTTGTGATAGGAAACTGGAGTAAAGAACTGTACTCAGATTCTTGCTTCTTATTTGCACTCCTTGTCTTGGATCACCAATTATCTAATTGGCTGGATGATCCTTTAAGTGTCTATTTGCTGGAGGTAGTCTATCTTCAGGTTGAACACCTCCAGCCTCTTCATTAAGCTGCACCTCTTGGTTTTCTTCAGCATCTAGAGAGTCTTGTACTCCCCCTGGACAGCAGCCACCATTTTCCACTTGCTGAGTTATAGTAGAACCTTCTATAATGGTAAGCTTGTCCAACTTTTAATTTATACCTATAGAGCTGCATACACTACTTGGCAACTCACTGTTAATCAGTCTTGTTTCATCAAATACTACATGTATAGACTCTTCTACAACTTGAGTAACCAAGTTATAGACCCTATAAGCCTTACTATTATTGTTGTACCCAACAAAGATCCCCTCTTGGGATTTGGTAGCAAACTTAGTTAGATAAGACTTGTCATTGTTAAGTATATAGCACTTACAAGCAAAGATCCTAAAATAGGATAAGTTTGGTTTTCTGCCCTTTCACAATCTCATAGGGAGTCTTTTTCTGGCTCTTGGTGATAGAAGCCCTATTGATAACATGACATGCAGTGTTTACTGGCTCAGCCCAGAAATATTCTGGGAGAGAAGTGTCACTCAATAGAGTTCTACCAGCCTCTATCAATGTTCTATTCTTCCTTCCAGCATTACCATTTTGCTGTGGTGTTATAGGTGAGGAAAATTCTTGAAATATCCCAAATTCTTCACACAGTTTTGTCATACTTTCAGACTGAAATTCAGTACCATGGTCACTTCTGATTTTGACCACTGTACTGTCCAACTCATTCTGAATTTGTTTAACAAAACTATATAAGATACTTGGGGTTTCAGATTTTTATCTTAGGAAGAACACCCAGGAATATCTAGAATAGTCATCTACTACCACAAATATGTAGACCTTCCTACCTAGACTGTGAACTGGCGTAGGACCAAATAGATCCATATGCAAGAGGTATAGACACCTCACTAAATCCTTGTTTTCAAGGCTATGAAAGTTGGATTTGGTCTGCTTGCCTTTTTGACAAATTGAGCATATTCCATCCTTTATACACTTAACTTGAGAATCATTCCTCACTAACTCTTTGCTAAAGAGTTGGTCAATAGTCTTGTAGTTAAGATGAGCCAGCCTCTTATGCCATTTAACACAATGTGAGACTCTCTCATTAGCTACAAGATAAATAGGAGAAACATTGTTCTCACACTCAAAATTTAGATAATAAACATTTCTCTTCCTATATCCTAACAAAATGATCTTTTGATCACTTGACCTTTTGATATGACATCCATTCTTAATAAATGAAATGTCATATCCTAAGTCACTCAGCTGACTTATGCTTATAAGGTTGTGTTTCAAACCTTTCACATAGGCCACTTGAGTGATAGTAATCTGATTACTAGAAATGTTACCAAAAACTTTGATGATTCCTTTTTCTGAACCACCAAAGGTTACTTTAGGGTCATCCTTGATAGGTGTGTAGTCCTTCAGCAACCCCCTTATTCCAGTTATATGCCTGGAACATCCACTATCCAAGTACCATATTGGGGCATGGCAGCTTGAACTCACCTGCAACACAGATTACTTAACCTTAGAACCCAAATAACGTTTGGGTCCTTGGTACAAGTTAGCCTGTACTTTAACAAATCTACCTGTATTTCTTCTAGCATGCAGATTGCTACTCTCCTTGACACTAGAATTATGCCAACAATATAAGGCAAAGTGGCCTACCTTGCTACAACACCAGCACTCAAACCTGTTGTACATTTGTTTAGGTACTACCCTGGCTGAATTATCTACAACAGGCTTCTTGTTTTGTGCTGGGGCTTTGCCTTTAGATTTGGATCTAGCAGTCCAGGCAGTTTTCTTAAACACTAATCCAGCCTTACCCTTTTGAGGTACAAACTCACCTATCAAGGGTAAAACAGATTTAGGTTTAGAAAAGCTAGCCACAATCACTCTCTCCTTCTGAAGTCTAACCTCCAAATTTCTAATCTGATCATTCTTGAATGTGATTGTACCCATTTGAATAATAGTTATGTTTTTCAATCTGGCAATCTCATTCAGTTTTTGATCCAGCAATTTTTCTGAATCAGATGCAGCCAATTTAAGACTAGCAATCTCCTTTGCCTGAGTTTTGGCCAAGGTTTTCCTTTTCTTCAAGGCCTGCAACAAGTTTCTATATTCATCAATTAACTGATGAATATCTCCTTCAGATTCAGACAAACCCAAATCACATGATGCAGATGTATCTGACTCTGACTCAGTACTATAAATTGAACTAGAAGAACAACTTTGTACCTTACTTGGTCCAGGCTGATCCTGGCTCTTGTCTCCTTCATATATAACCATCAGTCCCTTGTACTGATGGTCTTCATGCTCATAAATTGAGTTCATTACCTGCATGAACTCATCTTCTTCCTCTTCAGTAAATAATCCAATGTAGGCTTCATCTTCTGATTATGTTTCTGAAGATGACTGGTCTGTCAAACTCTTGTCTTTCTTAGCAATAAAAGACTTTTCCTTTTTGCTCTTAAACTGAGTCTTCTTTTTGTCAGCTGACTCCTTCCTTTTTTCAGGACAATCGGCCACTACATGTCCCTGTCTATTGCAGCAATAGCACACAATCTTTGAAGATGTTGCTTTGTTTGGCTTGGACCTGCTTCTGTCATTCTTGGATGACTTTCTCTTCTGATAGTAGTCATCTTTTGGCTGAGAAGTGGAATACTTAGACCTCCACTGCCTCTTCTTTAGAAATCTTTGAAAGTGACTAGTAAAAGCAGCAAAGTCTTCATCACTTTCACTGCTATCAGAACTCTTGCTATCTGAAATATCTGTGACAGCCTCAGCAATTATTTTAGGTGGAGATGGAGACTTGCTTCTATACTTCTAAGTGGATTCAGTCTTGAAGGCCACAAACTTTTCCTTGTGCTCCACTCTAGTATTCTTCTCTTCCTCCTTTCTAGCCATTAACTTCATCTCATAAGATAGCAGTTTTCCAAACAAAGTTGGAGGAGCTATATCAGCAAGGTTGGCCACTTCCCTAATGGAACAAATCTTGGTGTCCCAGTTCTTAGTCAGGGATCTTAATAACTTGTCATTCAGCTCATAGTTGCTGAAGTCTCTTCCATAGGACATCAACTCATTAACAATCCTATAGAACTTCTTGTAACATTCTGTAATGCTATCAGACTTTCCTTGTCTGAAGCTTTCATATTACTGATTTAACATTGACTTCCTATCTTGTCTTACTTCCTCTGAGCCCTCCATATAGACTATTAATGTGTCCCACATTTCTTTAGAGGTTTTACAATAAATTAAGTTCTGAAATGTTGAATCATAAATGACACTAACAATTATATTTTGAGCTCTCTTATCCATAGTGGCCAGGATGATTTCATCTTTAGTCATTTTAGAAAAGTCCTTGGGAGTTTTATGATTTGCATCCAGAATGGATATCTTCATTGGCACATATGGGCCTTCTTTGACTGTAATATATATCCTTGGGTCAGAAGCTTCCATAAAGAGTCTAACCATCTCTTTCCATATGCCAAATATCTCTTTTCTACATATTGACAATTTCATTGACCGCAGCTCCTTGTGATTTTCACCTGAACCCATTTTCTTGATTCTTTCTTAATTCTTATCTCTGCCTTAAGGATCTTACCATGACTATTAAGTCCTTTCTTGAGTAAACAGGCTTTGATACTACTTGAAATAAATAGTGCCTAACCACCTAGAGGGGGGTGAATAAGTGTAATTTTTCTTTTACTTTAAAGGCAGAAAATTTGTTCTATAATCTAAGCAGCAATTGCAAATCCACAGCTATTAATACAGCAATCACAGAAACAATCATTCACAGAGTGCACACAGAGTTTATAGTGATTCCCCAAGGTCTGGGTACATCCACTTTCCCCCTTCGCCTATCTAGCAGTGTACTAGATTCGGCCTAACTTCTGCACTTCTCCTCAGATCCTCAGATCTTACAGCTCAGAACCCCAAACAGGTTACTACAACTCAGAGTGTCCCCACTCCTATAACTCAGGCAAACTGCCCTACCTCAGCCTTCACCAAGGCTACACTCAGAGAACACAGTCTCCTACAACTCAGGCACAAAGCCCTACCACTCAGTCTACAACAAGACCTACACTCAGAGAATAGATTCTCCTACAATCAGGCTCAAAAGCCGTACCTCAGCCTTTATAAATTTAGGCTTACAACTCAGATCCCTTAGGATCCTACAAAAAGATAATAAAAGATTTTAGGTTACCACTCTGTTTGAGAGAGTGAAGAGGGCAACCTTCTTGATCAGTTCTTGATAGAACTGATTTCTGAGATCAACTTTGTCTTTGCTTTCTTCAAGGCTTCTTGAGTCTGAACTCAGTAAAAGTTAATCTTCTTGAAGTAGTCCGGCTGACAACTTCCTTCTTAAGATGAAGAATTAAATCTGGATCCTTCTTTGCAGTATGGTTCAGAACCTGCTTCTTAAGAGATTTGATTAAACAAGTCTCTTTCTTGATTTCAATTACTGAAGTTCTCTATCTCCAAGTAAATTTGAAGTTTCCTAAAATATTGATTTACAGTTTTCTCTGGATCTGTATTCTACAATGATTGATCATTTTCTCTTGTTCTTACTTTCTGTTGAAGGAGAAAGCCTTTATATAGTCTTCTTCCATGGTAACCGGCTGATCTGTTTTCTAACGAACTTCTGCCAGATTCGACAGTTGCAGTAGACCGGTTGAAATGGCAGATGTCAAGTCATCCAGTCACTTCTTGAAATCACTGTCTCTGTCTGAAAGTGTCGAGACTAATCTTCATTATGTGTCGACACAAATAGACTAAGTGTCGACACAAGTGGACTAAGTGTCGACACTAGCCTTGGTGGTGTCGACACAACTCCTTCTGTTGTTGTAACAGCTTCTCAACACTGATTCTGTTGAATGTGTCGACATTGATTGAGTGTGTCGACAAAAGAACTTCTTTAAAACTTAGTTGAATTCTGCTGTGTGTCGACACATCTCCTTTGTGTCGACACAAGTACTTCTTTAAAACATAGTTGAATTCTGCTGTGTGTCGACACATCTCCTTTGTGTTGACACAAGTACTTCTTTGCTTTAACTGTTGTTGAAACTTACTGTGTGTCGACACATCTCCTTTATGTCGACGCAGTTGATGTTGTCAAATACTTCTGTGTGTCGACACTGCCTCTTGGTGTAGACACATTTGATGTCGACTAAGCTTCTTTGGGTGTCGACACTGCCTCTAAGTGTCGACACAATTTATGTTGACAATTCTTCACAATATGTCGACACTGCCTGTATGTGTCGACACATTTCTTTTGGTGTCGACTCAACCTTTCCTGGTGTCGACACATTTTACTCCATGTGTCGACACAGCTTTTCTTCAGTGTCGACACAAGCCTTCATAAGTGTCTACACTGCTTCTCTAGGTGTCGACACATGGACTTAGAAATTTTCTGCATTTCCTGCAATTACTTAACCTGCACATATAAACACAAAACACATCAAATACACCTTGATGTATATCATTGAGTAGGGTGAGGCTTCTTCAAATCTGATACACATTTTCCAATGTATCCAACACTCCCCCATCTCAATTCTATTACGAAGGTGCAGCAAATCCGGATCGTCTTTCTGATACAGCCTCGTAAGTGAAATCCACGAAGGCTCAGACACATCCGAACTGCTTGGCAAGTCACAACTTCCAACAGAGATGTCCATCAAGATAAATTCTTCTACCAATGAATCTACGGAGAGGTTGAAAATTTTCCCTGTCTTCCTACTCAAGGCGCCGTCTACCACATTTGCTTTCCCGGAATGGTATAGAATCTCAACCTCATAATCAGACACGTACTCTAACCATCTCCACTGGCACAAGTTCAATTCCTTCTGAGTGAAGACAGACTTCAAATTCTTATGATCGATATAAATATTACATAATGCGCCATACAACAAGTATCTCCATAACTTTAGGCCATAAAGCATAGTCGCAAACTCTAGATCATGCTTAGAGTAATTCCTTTCATGAACCTTTAGCTGCCTTGACCCATACACAATTATCTTTCCTTCTTTCTTCAACACACAACCTTGACCAACTTTTGATGCATCCACATAAATGACATATTCTAATCTTTTTGTTGGCAAGGTCAACACAGGAGCAGTGCACAATCTCTTCTTCATTTCCAGAAAAGCTTCCTCGCACTTATTGCTCCAAACAAAACCTGCGTTCTTCTACGTCAATTTAGTCAACGGCGCAGACAATGAATGAAATCCTTCTACAAACCTTCTATAATAACCAACTAGCCCTAGGAAGCTCCTTATATCCTCTGGTGTGGCAGCCTAGTCCAATCCATAACAGTAGCTATCTTCTTTGGGTCAACAGAGATTCCATCCCTATTTACCACATGACCCAAGAAGGAAACCTGAGGCAACCAAAACTCATATTTACTCAGCATAGCGAACAACTTAGGGTTCCTCAAAGCAGACAAAAATAAATGCAAATGTTGGGCATGCTCCACAGCATTGCGAGAAAACACTATATCATCATCTATGAACACGACCACAAAACGGTCCAGAAAGTCCTCGAACACTCTGTTCATCATATCCATAAAGGCAGAGGGTGTGTTTGTCAAGCCAAATGACATACCAAAAACTCAAAATGCCCATGCCTGGAACTGAAGGCAGTCTGTGGTATATCCATCTAATGAATCCTTAACTTGTGGTAGCCCAAACAAAGGTCAATCTTTGAAGACATTGTGCTACCACACAATTGATCAAACAAATCATCAATTCTAGGTAATAGATATCTATTCTTGATAGTTACCATGTTAAATTCTCTATAGTCGATGCCCAACCTCATCGACCCATATGTTTTCTTCACAAATAGCATGGGGGCTCCCCACGGTTAAGAACTTGGCCTAATAAATCTGTTTTGCAACAAATCATCCAGCTTGGTACACAACTCCTCCAGCTCAAGAGGGGCCATACGATACGGGGCCTTAGCAATAGGACGTATTACCGGCTCCAAATCTATGATGAACTCCACGTTTCTCTCAGGCGAAAGACCAGGAAGATTAGCTGGAAAGACATCTGAAAACTCACGCACCACAGGAATCTTCTCTAAACACGACAACCGAACCTTGGTTTCCAAAACCGAAACCAAACAAGCAAAACATCTGGATTCTAAAAACTTCTGAGCACATACCGCCTAAATAATTTGAGAAACCTAGCACGGATCACCATAAACACTTCTGTGTTGACCATTGCCCATCTTGAGGTCCAAGTGCTTAACCTTGCACTGGATATCAACATCATGCCTAGACAACCAGTTCATGCCCAAGATCACGTCAAAATCTTCCAGGTCTATCATTTTCAAATCAGCAACTGCGAGAAAATCGACTAACAAGATCAGACAACTCTGAATACCTTGGTCTGATACCATAGAATCACTAGAAGGGAACTTGGCGCAAAATGCCTCACCAACCTGATCGAGAGTCAAAGGATGACGCACTATGAAAGCACTTGCCATAAACTAGTGGATAGCTACAAAATCGAAGAAAACACGCACACAATGGTTCTTTACCTTAAATTTCCCTATAAAGATGCTTACATAACTAATGGAACAACATTAAAACTACAACTACGAGCTAAAATTAAAGAAACCAAAACTAGGTCAAAATCTAACTTGAAATCACTTGGGTATATGTATGGGATTCTTCCAGAGATACCACGTTCAGCTTTCCCTTTCCCTTGTCCAATCGTTATGGTGGTGGCAAAGCTTGAAGCGGACTGGCTGCACTGTGGGATGAGACTGTGGGCACTAAGACTTGTGATGTCCTTCTTGTCCACACTGATAGCAGCCTCTTTTCTTTGCCCAACAATAGGCATCGTCATGCCCCCTCCGCTTACATACAGAACAAACTAATTCTACTTTAGGAGCACTCTGAATGGTATGAACCTACTCCTTCTTCTGAGCTCCTAATCTCTAGTAACATCTTTCAAATGGATGGCCCGGCCGACAAAGAAACTGCATACCTCCCTGCTTCTCTTCCTTGAAGCAGTACCAGATGTCTGAATAATCTTACCCTCGCCAGATTTTCTCTTATCCTTTCTTACTTGCTGACCTCGATTCTTGGAATTATCAATCGCCTCAACCTTCAAAGCGGCCTCCACAACCTCAGTATAACTTACTGATCTGTATGCACTAGCTAGCTTCTGGATGTCACTCCTTAGACCTCTCAAAAAATGTTTTACACAACTAGATTCTAAGGACACCATGTTAGAGAAAAATCATCATAATTTGCTAAACTCTACCTCGTACTCATGAACCATGAGTTTCCTTTAGATTAAATATAGAAAATCATTCATCAGACTGTCCCGCTCGATCGATGACAAAAACTTCTTCAGCAGTAGCTCCTTAAAAGATTCCCAGGAACATCCATCCTTCAGACTTTCCTTTTCTCTTAGCCACCAACTCTTTGCAAAACCCTTGAGCTAGTACGCTACAATCATCACTCTCTGGTCCACTGTAGCTTCTCACAACCGGCATTATTCACTACCAATAAAGGTGTATAATAGTAAGGGAAAAATGCGCGTCATGATGCCATGTCAGCAGTGGATAACTTCAG
The DNA here is from genome assembly GCA_039583875.1 of Platanthera guangdongensis. Taxonomy (NCBI): domain Eukaryota; kingdom Viridiplantae; phylum Streptophyta; class Magnoliopsida; order Asparagales; family Orchidaceae; genus Platanthera; species Platanthera guangdongensis. The sequence continues at coordinate 144,638,580 of CM077147.1, read as the reverse complement.
ATGCTCAGGCACACACCTACTAAATTATGAAAAAAGATTCTTTGAGTTATTTAAAGCTAAAATCAGTTTAAGTGTGGTAGTTAGCCGTACCCCTCTGCTTGGCGGGTCATCTAGTCCCCGAGGAAAGTCGTTATACGCTGCAGAAATTACTTCTTTTACAAACTTAGATGCCCTACATGAGTTTAGAGGTTCCCAGAGAACACCTCAAAGTATGCAAGTTCTAAATTTATAATAGCAATAAAAGTAGATTTTTATGCTCGTTAAATATAGTGTTTCATATTTTAAAACGTGTAATGCATGAGGTAATAATTGTAGTTTCATACTTGAAAATACCTACCATGTAATACTAACATAAAACATCCCAGAGAGCAAGTAATCATATACAGAGAAGGGAAACTAGCAGCTAGCAAGTATCCAAAAATATACAATCCTATGGGTGCCAACAACAAACACGAACACACATAAAACAAAGTATGTCTGCACTAGCAAAGAAAACAAAATAACAAACTACCTCGCTACTGCGAAGCAAAACCACAGCCAAGACAGCTGCCCAGGAACTCCAAAACCAGCACGGCTATCAGCTATAGCTCTGAACCTGAGGCATTCCAAAGACAGAACACCTCAGCAAGAACGTATAAGATTTGGCAGAAAGTAAGCCAACAGTAAACAAAGTCAGGTACCAATCCAAGACCAAAGAAAAATACTTACATAAAGTACAACAGTCAGGTACAAGGTAAAAGAGAACACTCATGTGAAGCATCATGTGTAAACACAACACCCAAAATTCACAAGACTATATGGGGAAGAAGGTCAAGCTTATACCATCAGGAAGGAAACAAACCCCTATTAGCCACCTGTGATCAACTCGACCAAAAACCAAAATGGGTGGGGTGGCCAACCCCAAAGACCATTTATCCGTCTGATTGTGGGGGACACTGGATACTCCACCATTCATCGCAAATGCCCAAACACCCGATAGAGCCCCACAAAGTACTAATAATGAGAACAAATGTTGTGGCGGTGGTTTCGTCCACCAATAACACCCCAAACCAAGGAAACCCCGGAATGAAACCCCGTAACGACCCGATTTTAGTGCTCAGAGGCCCACCACAACCCTTCATGGTCTAGAGGTGAGTCTCGCCCCATGGCGTCGCCACGAAGGAAACCATGATATACATCTCAAGACAACAATGACACATCGGATTCTACTGGACAATTCTAGATTAGTAATGGTTGATCAACCTTTAAGAAGAATTTACAATCCAAAATGAACTCTCACACGTCCTACTTAAATGTTGAGGAACGGTTATAATAGTAAGATTCCACCACATATAACACTTGCAAGATTAGGTAACAAAAACAATAACATGGTGATTATAAATGAAACTATACAAGATATTTAAACATCACTAAAATCAGCAAGTTATTAAAAATCATGATATCAAGAAGTTAGTAATTTCTACAAATCGGGATAAAGAAAGGAAAAGAGGGAGATAACCATCACTTATCTTGGTTTTACCAGAGAAAGATGTCCAAATCACACCACGGCATAGATCAGGGCTAAAGAAGATGAGGGAAGTCAAAATCTAACAAGAATGGCCAAAAATAAGAGTTAGTGTTGAAAACCCTAGAGAGGAAAAACTGAAGGCATTTGCAAACTTTTACAACAATGGCATAGCTCTCGTTGAGAGCTTTCTGGATCTATGTTTGGTTGAAAATTTCGAGCACCGGAGCACTGTCGGCGGCCACCGGAAGAATCACGGAAAAACTTTCTCTCTCTCGCTCATGCCGCTCTGGTTAGGGAGATGAACGGGAGTCTGGTCGGCCTAAAGAGAAAGAATAAGTTTTCTTATATAAACATAAGGTATAGTTATAATATTAAAAATAAATTTTTTAATAATAACAGTTGATTTTTCTAAGAAAAAAATGGGGAAGACGGTTATCTGGACCGGACCTCTCGAGAAGAAGAAGACTTCTCGGGAACAGGACAAGCACTACTCTAGAATGACATGCCCTCTTGGGAAACAAGAGACTTCTCGAGAACAACAGGTCAATTCTTAAGTACGGAAAAGAACTTCTCGAGAACAAAATGGCAGTTCTCGAGTACTGAAAAACTTCTCGAGAATAGAAAGTCAGTTCTCGAGTATGGAAAAGAACTTCTCGAGAACAACAGGGCAGTTCTCGAGTACTGAAAAACTTCTCGAAAATAGAAAGGCAGTTCTCGAGTATGGGAAAGAACTTCTCGAGAACAACATGGCAGTTCTCGAGTACTAAAAAACTTCTCGAGATGAGAAAGACAGTTCTCAAGTACTAACAAATCTTCTCGAGAACAAGAAGGGGGGAAGAAACCCCGTTCGTCGAACTTAGTTCGAAATTCGTCGAATGCAAGGCACATTCGATGAAATCAGGTCGAACATCGTCGAAGGCAAAGGAAGAACTCGCTCGACGAAGTTAGTTCGAAATTCGTTGAAAGGAAGGCCTATTCGACAAAATCAGGTCAAACATCGTTGAATGCAAAGGAAGAACCCGCTCAGCGAAGTCAGTTCGAATTTTGTCGAACGCAAGACCCATTCGACGAATTCTGCTCGAAGTTCGTCGAACCCTCGAGCTCCCAGAAATAAAACCTACCCTTTAGGAGGCCTTCCCGAGAATCAAAAACAAGCCCAAGGATTTAATATAGTAATTATCATACTCAGATAGTTGAACAGGGAAATATTAGTTCAAAATAAAGGCCCAAAAGCGCCGAATTAAACGATTTAAATAACGAAGACAACCCTAGAATCCGACGTACCATTCTTGAGACATAAAATCAAATGCTCTCACAAGCAAAAAAGATCACCACAAGGGTCCAAACACGCGCCGAGACTACAAAATGCATAGAACGCAACAGAACTGGACAAGCCCAAGGCCTCAAAGCCTCATCCTCAATATCAAGGAAAACATTCCAACCAATCAAAATTGCAAAATCAGGATAAACAAGCTCAATAGACGCAAAAACACACAAACGGTGTAGCGCGTCAACAAAATGAAAAAGGGTAACGCCCTGATGTCGAAATTATGACATCGACAAACCAAATAATGACATCAGAAAATTGTGTGCCTTACAATCACACACCCTAAAAAGAAGTTTCGACCCAAAACTTAACACAACCTTAAAACCAAACCCAAAACAAAACCCAATTATTACCAACAACTTGAATACATACCTGAACTAAGGGAAGAGATGAGGATGAGACTCTCTCATCACCGATTCCAATTCCCACATCGCACTCTCGATGACTTGATTTCCCTAGAGAACTTTAACCATGGAGATGGTCTTCCTCTGCAACACTCGATCTTGAGAATCCAGAATACGAATAGGTTCTTCCACGTACGTAGGTTGGGCTGACTCTGGGCCGCCGAGTCAAGGACTTTACGATCACTATGGATACACTTTCGTAACTGGCTCACATGGAACACATCGTGGACACCAGGGAAGGTAGCAGTCATCTCCTGCTTATAACCTGATAATCCGATGCGCTCAAGAATCTGAAAAGGTTCCACATACCAGGGGTCTAACTTGTGGTTCCTTCCAAACCTTTTAACACCTGACATCAGAGAAACTTTCAGAAAAACCAAGTCCCCAATAGCGAACTCCAGATTAACCCTTCGTTGATTAGTATATTTCTCATATCGCTCTTATGCTACACAGAGCTTTTCCCGAATATGAGTCACGACACAATTCATCTCTTCAATTGCTTCCGGACCTAGCAACGGTCTCTCACCAACTTCAGCCCAAAACAAAGGAGTCCTACAATGCCTCCCATATAAGGCCTCAAATGAGGCCATCTGAAAAATCTCTTGGTAACTATTATTGTACCCAAACTCCATGAGTCTGAGGTGTTCATCCCAAGAACCATCGTGATCCAAAATATAACACCTGATCATGTCTTCGATGATCTGATTAACTCTTTCCGTCTGACCATTTGTCAGTGGATGATAGGCGGTGGAATACCTTAATTCGGTACCCAACCCCCACCCCCCTGTAAACTCTTCCAAAAATGAGACGTAAATCTAGAGTCTCGATCCGATACAATACTGACAGGCACCCCATGTAATCTGATAACCTCATCAAGGTACAATTCAGCTATCTTCTTCATAGAATATCTGATCTTAAAAGGTACAAAGTGAGCACTTTTAGTCAATCTATCAACTATCACCCAAACAAAGTCGTGTCCATGGGGAGATCTCGGTAATCCAGTGATGAAATCCATCGAAATACTCTCCCACTTATAACTTGGAATATCATGCAGTGTTAATTTACCACCAGGCCTCCTATGGTCAGCCTTAAAACGCTGACACGTATAACTTTCTGCCATAAACTTTGTTATATCATTCTTCATCCCCGGCCACCAAACAATCTTCTTTAGATCCTTATACATTTTAGTTGAACCAGGATGGTAGGCAACACTGGAACCATGAGCTACAGTACAAATTTTAGACTGAATATCACCGAAAGAGGGAAATGAAAAATCTACCCCGATACTTTAAGGTATCCAACTCATCCAAGGAGAAATCAGGTAGCTCTCCCTTCTCAGTTCTATTCCGGAGATGCAACAAATCCCGATCATCCTTCTAGTGTGCTCTAGTAAGAGATATCCAAGAGGGCTCTTCTGCTATCAAACTAGCAGGCATAATACTATTCCTAACTTCAATGTGCATCAACAAGATTTCTTATAACAAGGACTGTACATGTAATGCCTCCATTCATCATATAGAATATAACGGTGGGTCCGGGCGGGGCCCCATGCCATATTTCATAAACAAACGGCGGAATTATGTATGAATATCAAAATCATGTTCTACTCGCGTCCTAGCTCAGATCATTCTAGCGAAAGCATTTTAAGTTGTAAGAGCTCAACATAATGAATGTCCACTAAATATATAAACCACACATTTATATATATCACCAGGAATGTATACAAGTACACAACGCTCATGTCCTTAAGGCCTTACAAATTTCTCTTTACAAACATATGGCTTCATACATCGGCACGCAGGCCTGTAACACATGAAATCCAAGACTCCGCACGACCTTCAAGGGCCTTTAAGCAGCAAGTTCTTCAATCCGCTCAATCCAATTCAACTCTTCAGCACCTGCAATTAGACATCCACCCCAAGAGCGGTAAACAAAGCAACGGTCAGCATTAGCTGACCAATTATAACGACCATAAAACATACCCGGGGCAGTGGTTCCTTCCCTACATGCATCGCAATCACAACATATAACTACCACAACAAGTATCATAATAGTATCACAAGCGCCCGCCTCCGCTAGACGCTCCGTGCACTCAGGGAACATTACGGTGGGCCGGACTCCTTGGCACCACCACTGAGCATAGGTTTTTAACATGTTGGTTGGGTGGTCCTAGTCTGCCAATACGCATGTTGAGAACATTCCGTCCATCCCACTCAGAGGTGCTAACCTCATGACATACTTGAGCTTTTAGATCGCATCGAGATCGACCCACCATTGTGGTGCAGCAAGCCAGGTCGGGGCCGCATCCTCCCATGCATTGCGACCAATCGATCTCACAACACAGGTCCAAGTCAGCCTTTCCTACTGCTCAATTTGTCAATAGCGCAGATCTTGACACGGGTCGGCCTTCCCTTCCCTGCTCCGCACACAGCTCTCGCAGATCCACTTTCCAATTCAGCATATACAATCCAAGGGCTCGTCCCGAGCTTTCTAGGTATTCACAAATCACAAGCATCCATAAAATACACGGAGTCTTCTACGATTCACAACATAAACATCACCAATCAAGACTAACCGTCCGGATGGGCTTCACACAGCATGCATATGCCATACTACAAACTTCCGGCTCTAGATGCAGACTCAACTGGGAACCACTTATGCTATCCACCGCTTGGTGGAGGATTCCATGCTTATGTATAAAGTAGGACTTTGCTTGTCCAAGAATGAGATCGTTACCCATGACGATCGTTTTGGAGCCATGAACTAGTTGGATGGAAATCACCGCCATGGCCTTGCCTCCACGAATCTGAACTAGAATATTGATTCGGACTTCTGAAGATCCTCTGACAGCCGACTTCCTTCCCTTCCTTCCTTCCTCTCCTCCCTATTGATCTCTTTAGAAAGATAAAGGCTAAGAATGAATGAGAGTTCATTCTTCCATCCACGGTTATATAACAACAGGGAACGTCCTGGACCACTGGATCCCAGTTGAAGGAAATGAACGGACATGATTTTCCAGAAAAGTACTTTCTTGGGCTGAAACGGCGTGTGACACACCCGTGTCACAGGCCGCATTCCTTAAGCGAAAAGGAACCGACTTAAACCCAACCAGGATACGGGGTTAAACACGCCCGTGTTTAACCTTGACACGCCCGTGTCACTCAGTACATGCCCATGTGACATGGCGTGTTCCTCAATCGACACAGGACCAAGAACAACCCGAAGAGAACACGGGTTCCCGACACGCCCGTGTCAACTAGAACATGGTCGTGCTCGCTGTCTCGAGTACATTTCGTCGACCACTTGAGAAGTTCGTCGACCAGAGGAGGATACGTCCTAGGACATGCCCGTATCCCAGGTCGTGTGCCTCACTTGAGGCACACTCGAGTCCCACTCGAGACCTACCCGAGATCCACTCGAGTGCTCAAAGCAGGACACAGCTTGGGACACGCCCATGTCCCAGCCCGTGTCACCCAACCTAAACCAAATTTGGAATTTGGGGAATTACAGTACAGATAAATTAAAATTTCTTACGATCTTTCTACTCAAAGCATTGGATACTATGTTAGCCTTACCTGGATTGTTGTAACCCCATATTTGATTGGGGCTAGGTTCACTCATAGGTTGATTGACCCACTTGTATAGCCCGGGTCAAAGTCTAGGTCTAAGTTAGTCTTAGTAGAACAGGCTTCACAAAGACCAGCATTGGACTTCATTTCAAAGACTAAGACTCAGAAGTAAGGTATGAATTTCAAATCAGTTTGACTTTCGTCGAACTCAGCTCGACGGTCGTCGATCTTCAGTCGACGATCTCAGAGATTAGTCTCTAAACTGAGCTCGACGATCTATGATCTCAGGTCAACTCTATCTCTTCTGCTCTCGGATATCTCAGATTGCAGATAGTTGATCTCAGCTCGATGATCTCACATCTCAGATCGACGATCTTCTATCTCAGCTCATCGATTATTATTCTGTGTTCAACTGTCTTATTACTCAACTATCTTGAAGATTTCATTCTTATTTTGTCAATTCTATTTATGGCATCAAATCTCCAGTAGTTTATGCTGATGTTTTCAAGGATTATAGCCATTTCTATTGCAGCATTTACTACAGGTCTTCACAGAGTTATTATATTATATTATATTCCAAAGATAGTTGAGGAAATCATTTATTGCGGTAATTGTAGACGTTTTGTCTTCTCCTCTATTCCTGCAGAATATTAAAAAGGAATGTTTTTGAAATTCAAACGCAAGGGTTTTTCTATGATTCAATTCATAGAGAACAAGACAGCGATCGAATTTTTGATCTTGAGTTGGCTGCCAAAATAGGCTCTTAGAAAACAGCTGAGAGATAGACAAAAAAGATTATTCCTGCTTTCATCCAAAGATATTCTGAACCAGATCTTCATTAGATTTCTCAGTCTGTTAGAAATTTGAAGAAGAAACAAGAAAAACACCTTTTTCAAATCAAGAGTCTTCCTGTTCTTCTTCCTCAGGACCTTGCTAAGACATTCAAGCACCATCAGTCTAAAGCTCCTGGATCAAGTCTCTCAATTGAAGACCTACTCATCCTATGCAAAGCTTCCCAGCCTGAACCCTTTTGCATCTCAGGGGGAGCTTTGACAACATCACTGAATCCACATAATCTTTTTCATTGTGATTGAGAAAAGAAGACTTTCATCACTCTCTCATCCCTACTTCTGTAAAGGGTTGTCATCTCCCTTCAAAAGTGATTCCTGGTTACACGTCACCTGATCAAAAGACTTGAGCATTAGGTTTTTGAGCACCTGATCAAAAGCTCATTGGTGTCAGGCAAATGCTCAAAAATTTGAGTGGATTCCTACCAGGATGGTAGAAGAGTGGATGTACCCAGGTTGGGAAACCACTATAAAATTTCTTGTGTCGTCTGGTTTCCCCTTTTCTTTTTGTTCTTCTTGTGCTTGTGTTTTTACAACTGTTGTGTGCTTATTTATTTTATTTTAATTCTGCATCTTTTAATTACAACAGAAGCTTTAATAGTTTTATGAGGACCTACAAATACTATATTCACCCCACTAGAGTATATTAGATCTAACACATCACTTCCATTGGTATCAGAGTCGGTTCCTTTGGATGTACAAGCTAAACCTTGAACCAAAGATCCTTTGTTAGATCTAAACATTATTTCATTTTCATTTAGATTATAAACACAGCCATGGCGCAGAACAAGGATTATGCAAGCACCAGACCTCCAGTTTGCAACCTTAATAGGTTTGCCATCTGGAAGGCAAGAATCAAGTTTTACATGAACTCTATTGATGAAGACATCTACAACTCTATTTTGATAGGTCCCCCACAGGCATCTACATCTACAGCATCTTCCAGCAACAATGCAGTCCCACCACCTGAGTTGATTGAAGCCCAGAAGAAAGAAAAGATTGCTGAAGCTAAAGCCATGAACATATTGGCTCAGACTATGTCAGATGGCATCTTTCCGAAGGTGGCTGAGTGCACCTATGCAAAAGCAATCTGGGATTCACTCAATCAGCTGGTTGCTGGCTCAGCAGATAAGAGGAAAGGTAGAAGATCAAACCACATCACACAATATGAAAACTTCAAAAAGGATGAAGCAGAAACATTTGAAGTGATGTACAACAGGCTATGCTCCATCATCAGTGAGCTAAGTACCTTAGATAAAGAAATCACGTTGACTGAAGTAAATGACAAGATCCTAATGTGCTTCCCAAGCTCATGGGACAGCAGGATCTGGCCAATCAAAGAGGCCAGAAGCTTGAATGAGATTTCAACTGAATCTCTCTTGGCAAAGCTCAAATCTTATGAGCAGTTAATCAAGCCCTCTTCCAGCAAGCACAAAACAAAGGACAAAGGATTTATGGCTGAAATATGGAGTGACACAGAAGATGAATCCACATCTTCCAGCTCTAGTAAAGAAGAAGAGGAGGCCAAGGCAAAGGAAGTTTGCCTCATGGCAATTGATGCAAGCAATAGTGGATCAGATATAGATGAATCAGATAATGAAGAAAAGCTGTCAGCTGAAGATCAGGTATTAGCATCTTATGATTTTGAATCTGATGAATTTAAATTTGAATTTAAAAACTTATGCTTAGATTTGATAAGCTCTGAGAAGGAAATCAAACTTCTCAGAGATAAATTAAATGATCTAGATAAAATCATTACTAAAAATGCAAATCTATCTAGTGAACTGAAATCTGCAAATGAACAAATTACTTTTCTGAAATCAGAACTTAGCAAAGCTAAGATATTAGAAGAATCATTAAATGGCAGAAGTTTAAAATTGCTAGATATAACCAACACAGTAAATGCTAGAACTAATAACTGTAGATTACGATTAGGAGCTACATCTAGTGAACCAACCCTAATCCAAAGAAATCATCTTTCAAAACCTGTAAATTTTATTTCTGATAAAGGAAAGAAAAACACTGAACAAGTAAATATGGTTAATAATGTTCTTGAACAAATTGAAGCTAAGGACAAAATTAAAAACTAGAAGAATAATAAAAATAACAATGTTCAGCAGTTATCGTCAAACTCAGATCTACGATATATGAACAAATCGTCTAACTCAGAACGACGATCTTTGAACGCAAACTTCAGTAGTAATCATTCTTTGATCTATGATCGACGATATCAGTATGATTCATCGAACAAAGATCGACGATTGTGGTGCCCCGGGAATGATTATTTTCATTCTTCGAGCAAAGATCGAAGATCTTATCCAACATCATCGAGCTCAGTTTGACGATTCCACTAGAAATCATCGATCTCAGATTCTATTAGTAGAAAACTAAATTCTAATAGTAACTTCAATCCCTTTAATCAATGGATAATATCACCAAGAAGATATCATCCTAAAGGTTACAAGAATCAACTTGAATGTTCTTACATTTCCAGTTATAGTTATGTAAATCACTAAGGACCCAAGGTTACCTGGGTCAAAAACAATTAGCTATTTTTCTTGCAGGAAAAGAATTGTCCAGCATATAATCAACATTGTTACCTGGACAGTGGTTGCTCCAAGCATATGACAGGGAGCAAGGACAACTCAAGTGATTACATGTCCAATCTGGGAACAAAGGTTATCATTGGTGATTCAAACTATGGCCAGACCAAAGGTTATGGTAAAGTCAAGATTGGAACAGTGATTTTCAAGAAAGTTGCCAGGCTAGAGGCTATAAGGATTTTTCTGGCCTATGCTGCATTCAAGAAGTTCAAGGTTTATCAAATGGATGTCAAGAGTGCATTCCTGAATGGAGTACTTAACGAAGAGGTTTATGTTGAACAACCTCCAGGTTTTGTTTTTCCAACTCATCCATCTTTTGTTCTCAAATTGCATAAGGCTCTCTATGGTTTAAAGCAAGCTCCAAGAGCTTGGTATGAAACCTTAGCCAGATTTCTTCTAGAGCATGGTTTTTCTTTTCAAGAGGCATGGTAGATAGAACTCTTTTTACAAAATTGCATCATGATAAAATTTTAATAGTACAAATATATGTAGATGACATCATATTTGGTTCTACTGATCCCAAATTGTGCAAGTAATTTTCTGATCTAATGCATTCCAAATTTGAGATGAGTAGCATGGGTGAGATATCTTATTTCCGTGGTCTCCAAGTGAAACAATCTTCTGATGGAATCTTCATTTCCCAATCTAAATATGCTAATGATCTTATTAAGAAGTTTGGGATGGCTGATGCCTCTTCTATGAAGACCCCCATGGCTGCCAATGTTGTCTTAGACTCTGATGAACATGGAAAACCTGTTGATCAGACCAGGTATAGGGCCATTGTTGGATCCCTACTATATCTAACAGCAAGCAGACCAGATATCATGTTTGCTACATGTTTATGTGCTAGGTTCTAGGTGAACCCTAAAGAATCTCACCTTGAATATATGGTTGCTGGCAGTTGCTGTTCACAGATCTTGTGGATACAAAACCAACTCTTACATTATGGTCTCAATCTAAAAAATTCAACCATTTTTTGTGACAGTAGAAGTACTATATCTATTGCACATAATTCAGTGCATAATTCTAGAATAAATCATACAAATATAAGACATCATTTCATTAGAGATAATGTAGACAAAAAGAAAATTAATCTTGACTTTGTCTCCACTGATCTTCAAAAAGCAGACATTTTCACCAAACCCCTAGGTGAAAAGAAGCACCTGTTTTTCCTGAATCAGCTTGGAATGATCAATGGAAAGGATTAATTTAACTTTTCTATTTTAGGTTTTGGATCTGTTCCAAAATCGTCGAACATAGGTCGACGATCTTCGAAATGATCTTGAGCTAAATCGTCGACCTGCGATCTAAGACAGCTCTGTGAAGTAAACATTGTCGAACGGAGATCGACGATCTATTTACCCTCTTCAATCTGAGATCGAAGTTTTTCTTTACTTATCATAGGACAGAGCCCGACTCTTCACATTCTGAAAAACCTACTTATGGGTTTATTATCGTGCTCTATCCCGCGTTTTCCAACTTCCCCTCCTGCACTTGATCTCGTGTTCTCTCTTGCAGGTTTATAATGGCGATTCCGGCGGCTATCCGATCCGTGATGAAATTTGACGCAGGGTTTGATATTGATTTCGACTCGATCAGCCATTGCGATCTGATATTCATGGATATGCTGCAGCTTTGTGAAAATCAAGGTCTGAGGAAGTTTATGACAAAGAGAATCAAGTTACCAACTGCAGAGATTAAAGAATGGGTTTACTCTTCAACCTACCCAGATGAATCAACCATGATTGGATCTATTGCTGGAAATCATGTTATTCTCACCCTAGTCATTATTTCTGAATTATTTGACTTGGTGAATGGAGATGATAGTTTGGACCAAGACAGTTATGAATATAGAACTATGCTGGGAAGGATGGGTCATCCTGATGGAGTGCCAACAAAGTTGCCCAAGAAGAACTTATCAGTTCAATATAAGTTCTTGGCTGATGTTGATGGGAAAGTGCTGCTAGGAAAGCACTCTGCCCATTATAACATTAACAGGCAGCTGTTCGCCATTATGTCTGCTCTGGTTAATGGATCGTCAGTCAACTAGGTTGATTTGTTCTTTTCATTGATTAAAAGGAAATGCTCTAAGAAAGAGGTTTGCTTTCGGAGAATATTGGGGATATTTCTCCAGGCAAAAGCCCCTGAACTGATGGTCTCCCAGACCCAATTCATCAATGCCAACAAGAGGTTGGATTACTCTTTGTTTGGAAAATGGGAGAGGACCATTCCTAGGCCTCCTAATACCTCCAGGACTTCTGAGGATACAAGAGCTGATCCAAGTACTTCCCCAACTCCAGAAGTTGTTCCTGTCTCTGTCCCCTCCTCAGCTCCCTCCCAAATCAAATCCTCTCCAGCTCCTGCTTCACCTCCTCCTTCTGCCTCACCTATCCTCCTCCAGACTTCTGGAGATCATTCTGCATCTCCCTATGCAGATCATCCTGCATCTTCACCTCCAGATATTTCTGCATCTCTTCATGCAGTCAATCTTGCCTCTCCTCACGAATATCATCCTGAAGATCCTCATGATTCTCCTCAGCACACTTCTTCTCTCATCATTTCTCCATCTTTATCCTCTCAGATCCCCTCTGACCCCATCCAAGAAAATGTTCCATCAACATCTGCTCCACCAACATCTGCTCCACCAACATCTATTCCATCAATAAATGTTCCATCAACATCTCTTCCCCCTGCTGCCCCTTCATCATCATCTTTTCCTGAGTGCAATCGCACAGACTTTTCTTCTGCATTCTCTGTTTGCTCAAACTGTGGGCATAGAACTCCTTACTCAACCTCTGAACCTGAACCCCTTTTATCTCAATTTCTCCATTATAGATAAAGATCTTCTGCAATTCATTTATCCTTCCTTAGAGATTCTTATAGCTCAAGCTATATCTCCTCTAACTGCTTCTATCAACACTCTTACCCAAAGAGTTGCTGCTCTATCTTCTGCTCCTTCTTCTAGGGGCCTGACTATTGAAGCCTCTGCAGCCAGCCAGGGGGAGATATCCAATGAAGAAGCTCCCTTGATCACTTCAGCAGTTTCAACAGCAGCAGCAGTTCCAGTAGAAATGCAGATAGATATCTCTTCAGAAGACCAGTTGATGTTCCTTCAGAAAATCAGATAGTTATATATACAAAAGCTATTGATATTGATACAGATTCAGTAGAAATAACTCTTGATACAAACTCAGAGGAAATAACTCTTCCAGTAGTTGTGACTGTTTGTGATTGTTGCATCAATTCCACAGTGGATATCTTTGATCTATTAAATTCTTTCTGCGCAAGTTATCTTAACTATCTTCCAAGGCCCAAGCCATCTTGTTTGGACATTGTGTGTTGCTCGCCTCCTATAACTTATAAAGTTCTCAGACAGCTTAAGGCAAGTTTGGTAGTTCCTACAGTAGTACATCCTGATGATCAGACATCTAGCCCTCTTGGACTATCCTATATTATGGATGATAGCCCCATTCCCAGTCTTGATGACATTTTTGCTCAAGACATTACTATGGAAACTGAAGCAGTCCTTGCTAAAGTTGTCCCTCATCCAGCTATTAAGGAAATTCCCATAGAAATTATTAGAGAGATTGATGCTCTTTATGATAATACCCAAGGATAATCTAATGAAGATCAAGATGATGATTCGGAGGATTCTGATTCTGACTCTAAGAACAAGAAAATGTCTAAGAAAAGAAAGGCTACTCCCAAAGCTGCTCACAAGCCAGGCAATACGAATGACACCCCTTATTACATTTTGAAATGGATTACACCATACCCTGGCATGGAAAGATGGATGTGGTTATCTAAGAATGAACAAAAGCTAGGAAGAAGAGCAGGAGATACTCTTCTCCACCTCAGAAGTTTAAGAGAGGTACTCCTCCTCCTCCTCCTCCAGCAGCAGGAGCCTCCGGATTACCATCTCAAAGATCTCCTTCTATTACCCAGATCTATCAAAGGCAAGACAAATCTTCAAATCCTCCTCCAGCTGGATCTTATGATAAGCATTCATCCTCTCAAAGGTCTATTACTTCAGGAAAGTCAGAAGGAAATCTTAGTGAAGTCCCACCTCCCAAGTCTTTATACTCTAGTCAGAAACAACAACATACATTGTCTACAAATTTCCAGGACCAATCTTCTCAGTTCAGAATCTCTTCTCTAAAGTCATATCAGGTGGCAAATTCAGAGAGATCTCCTTCTCCTCCTCGTGATCCTGAGCTTGACCCTAACTTCAGAATGGCAAGGTTTAATGAATTAGTTGGGCTCTCTCAAATAAATAAAGCCAGGAAAGAAGGTCAAGACCCCTCTAAATTCACTACTATGTCATCATATAGAGAGAAAGAACTTAACAGATTGCAGGTCAGCAAGAAAGTATTTAATCCATTAGAGTATATGTCTCTTCATCCTGAAGCAATTGTGCCTAGAGCTACATCTCAGAAGATTCTAGGAGATCAAGATATGAAGATGACAAAGAATGTAACAGAAGATCTTTCCAGGAAGATCATATTTTCTAAGCCCTCTTCTGCTCCTTCTTCTGATAAATCCTAAGTTATCTGAACTCTTTATAGTTTAGTTGTTTTTACTGCTCTGACTGTATTATTTGTTCATTATATGCTATACTATATCTATTGAGTATTTCAATATTATATCAGGTATCTATAGTACTATATTGCTTTTTGTTATTTTTTTATTTTGAGTAACCTCACCCAAATAGGGGGAGATTGTTGGAACCCTATGTTTAATTTGGGCTAGGTTCACTCATAGGTTGATTGACCCACTTGTATGGCCTGGGTCAAAGTCTAGGTCTAAGTTAGTCTTAGTAGAACAGGCTTCACAAAGACCAGCATTGGACTTCATTTCAATGACCAAGACTCAGAAGTAAAGTATGAATTTCAAATCAGTTCGACTTTCGTCGAACTCAGCTCGACGGTCGTCGATCTCCGGTCGACGATCTCAGAGATTAGTCTCTGAACTGAGTTCGATGATCTACAAGCTCAGGTTGACGCTTTCTCTTCTGCTCTCAGATATCTCAGATCGTAGATAGTTGATCTCAGCTCGACGATCTCACATCTCAGATCGACAATCTTCTATCTCAGCTCAACGATTATTGTTCTATGTTCGACTGCCTTATTGCTCAACTGTCTCGAAGATTTCATTCTTATTTTGTCAATACTATTTATGACATCAAATCTTCGGTAGTTTTTGCTGATGTTTTCAAGGATTATAGCCGTTTCTATTGCAGCATTAACTACAGGTCTTCATAGAGTTATTATATTATATTACATGCAAAAGACAGTTGACGAAAACATTTATTACCGTAATTGTAGCCGTTTTGTCTTCTCCTCTATTCCTGCAGAATATTAAAAAAGAATGTTTTCGAAATTCAAATGCAAGTGTTTTTCTATGATTCAATTCAGAGAGAACAAGACAGCGATCCAATTTTTGATCTTGAGTTGTCTGCCAAAATAGGCTCTCAGAAAAACACTGAGAGACAGACAGAAAAGATTATTCCTACTTTCATCCAAAGATATTCTGAAGCAGATCTTCATCAGCTTTCTCAGTCTGTCAGTAATTTGAAGAAGAAGCAAGAAGAACACCTTTTTCAAATCAACAGTCTTCCTGTTCTTCTTCTCCAGGACCTTGCTAAGACATTCAAGCACCATCAGTCTAAATCTCCTGGATCAAGTCTCTCAATTGAGGACCTACTCACCCTGTGCAAAGCTTCCCAGCCTGAACCCTTTTACATCTCAGGGCGAGCTTTGACAACATCACTGAATTCACATAGTCTTCTCATTTCGATTGAGAAAAGAAGACTTTCATCACTCTCTCATCCCCACCTCTGTAAAGGGTTGTCATCTCCCTTTAAAAGTGATTCCTGATTACAAGTCACTTGATCAAAAGACTTGAGTATTTGGTTTTTGAGCACCTGATCAAAAGCTCATCGGTGTCAGACACCTGATCAAAAATCTGAGTGGATTCCTACCAGGGTGGTAGAAGAGTGGATGTACCCAGGTTGGGAAACCACTATAAAATTTCTAGTGTCATCTGGTTGCCGCTTTTCTTATTGTTCTTGCTGTGCTTGTGTTTTTAGGACTGCTGTGTGCTTATTTATTTTTATTTTAATTCTGCACCATTTAATTATAGCATAAGCTGTAATATTTATATAAGGACCTACAAATACTCTATTCACCCCCCCCCCCCCGCCCCTCTAGAGTATATTAGATCTAACATTTCCACATAATAATCAGCCATATTTTCTAACCACTGATGCTAGCGCAAATTTAATTCCTTCTGAGTGAAGACGTACTTTAAACTCTTATGGTCTGTATAGATCTTGCACAGCGCGCCATACAAAAAATGTCTCTAAAGCTTCCGTGCATAAATTATTGCAGCAAACTCCAAATCGTTCGTATTATAGTTTCTTTCATGAATCTTCAATTGTCTTGGTCCATACGCGACCACCTTCCCATCTTGCATCAAAATACAGCAAAGTCCGATGTGTGATGCATCCACATACACAGTGTACTCAACCCCTTCGGTAGGCAAGGTTAAGACTGGAGTAGTACACAATCTCTTCTTCAACTCTTGGAAAACTTCTTCACACTTATCACTCCAAATGAATGCAGTATTCTTTTGGGTAAGTCTAGTTAAAGGAGCAGACAATAATGAAAACACTTCCACAAATCTTCTTTAATAGCCAGCCATGCCTAAGGAGCTCCTAATCTCCTTAGATGTAGAAGGTCTCTCCCATTCCATCACTGCAAAAACTTGGTCGGGTCTACGGAAATATCATCCTTGCTTATAACATACCCCAGAAAGGACACCTAAGATAGCCAGAACTCACACTTGCTCAACTTCGCATAAAGCTTATGCTCCCTTAGGGTCGACAAAACCAAACGCAAATATTGAGTATGCTCTTCAACACTGCAGGAATACACAAGGATGTCATCTATGAATATGATTACGAAACGATCCAAGAAATCATTGAACACTCTATTCATTAAATCCATGAATGCAGAGGGTGCATTAGTCAAACTGAAGGACATCACCAAAAATTCAAAATGTCCATGCAGCGATCGGAAAGTGGTCCGCGGAATATCTGCCTCACGAATTCTCAACTGGTGGTAGCATGAACGAAGATAAATCTTTGAAAATACCGAGCTACCATGCAACTGATCAATAGATCATCAATTCTTGGCAAGGGATATCTATTCTTAACGGTCACCTTATTCAATTCTCTGTAATCGATGCAAAGCCTCATCGATCCATCCTTTTTCTTAAAAAATAATACAGGAGCACCCCACATAGAATAACTTGGTCTAATAAATCCACACTGCAATAATTCATCAAGCTGAGTACACAACTCATCCAACTCACGTGGAGCCATGTGGTACGGTGCTTTGGCAATAGGACGGGTACCTGGCTCGAGGTCTGTCACAAACTCTATCTCCCTCACCGGAGGAAATCCTGGAAGACAATCAGGAAAAATATCTGGAAACTCTCGCACCACCGATACATCCTCAAGACATAGTGTAACAAAAGCAGTTTCCAAAGCAGAAATAGAACCAAAAAATGCCACACAACCAGACTCGATAGCACGACAAGCACGTACTGCAGAAATGATAGGGGGAAACCCCGTTCTGAAAACCATAGACACTCATAGGTTGGCCATTGTCCATCCCAAAATCTAGTCTCTTTTCCTTGCACTGGATGACCGCATCATAATTTTACAACTAGTCCTTGCCCAAAATCACATCAAAGTCTGCCACATCTAACACCATCAGATCCGCAAAGGCTTGGAAATCGCCTAGATAAATAGGGCATTTCAGAAATCCTTGGTTAGATATTATCGATTCACCGGTGGGATGCTTGACATTGAAGGAGTCTCCTAACTGACCCACATTCAATCGATGTTTATCTACGAACCTTCGTGCCATAAAGGAATGGGTGGCACCTGAATCAAAAAAAAATGCACGCCCACCTATTCCGTACCTTAAACTCCCCTAAAACCATAGCATACATAAATAAATGAATGAAAAGTACAGAAACTAAAGAGGATAAAAAAATAAATTAGGATCTAACCTGAAATCACTTGGGTAGAGGTCTGAGCTTCCTCTCTGGTCACAACCTTTAGCTTTCCTTTCCCTTTGTCCTGGTTTGGCGGAGGTGACAGAGTCCAAAGCAGGGCAGGCTGCAGTATAGTCTGTGCATGGGGGCACGAAGACTTGAGGTGCCCCTTTTGCCCGCACTAGAAGCAAGTCTAATCCTTTGACCAGCAAGGACTGATGTCTTGACCCTTCTTTGCATAGATCGGGCACACTAGATCACTTTTGGGTGCACTTTGGATGGCGAGAACCTACTGCTGCTTCAGGGTGGCAGTCCACTTGAAACACCTTTCGAAGGGGTGGCCAGGTCAACCACAGAATCTACATAATTCTTTACTTTTCTTCTTTGAAGAGGGGCCAGATGCCCTAAAGCTTCCATCCTCATCACCTTTTCTCTTCTCTTTCCTTGACGCAGCACCTCGATTCTTGGCATTTTCGATCGCCTCAACCTTCAGAGTGGTTTCTACAGCCTTGATGAGTCCACTTTATATACCTATTTTCGGACTCATCTGGGCTAGTTTTCACACGGTTGCACTTCACTTTTAGTTCATTATCATATATATTTCATCCTGTCTTTATTTCCATAGGAAGTGCATATTTTATCCCGTGGTTGTGTATTGTGTTATTCTTTTAGTCTGTACTCCTTTTTTGTGATTGTCTGGAATGTCTGCACAGATTAGTGATTGATTTTTCCTTTCGGTACAGGGGTCGTGTGCGTGTTCTGGGATGGTTGTGAAACAGGAATACTGCGCACGATCATGGGATCTAAAGCGCACGACCACTGGTCCTGCGCCCCTGATCGTGAGCACTACTCTACATTTTCTAGAATCAGCCTGGGATAAGCGTACGACCACTGGACATATTGCACACGACCACTGGTCGTGCGCCACTGATCGTGTGCATTGATTCCTCATTTCTGGAGTCCTGTCTGGGTAATCGCATGATCATTGGACTTAGTGCGCACGACCACTGGTCGTGCGCCACTCCTCGTGCGTAGTATCCCAGTTCTTCTTCCTGATATTCCATGCCAGTGCGCACGAGCATAGGACATAGTGCGCATAACCACTGGTCGTGCGCCTGTGATCATGCGCATTGTTCATTTCTATTTTTGTATAAATAGTGCAGGTCTCGCCCTAATCATGAGGATCCGCAGATCGCCCATTTCCTCCGCCATTTTCCGCCTTCTCCGTCGTTCCCCTTCATCTTCCACCCTAGGGAGGTGCTCCGGGCAAGCTTTCACCGCCAAATCCGAGCCGGAGCTTCCTCTCGACCTTCTCCTTCATCCATGAGCTTCAAGTAGGGTTTGACGCCATAGCCATCAAGTAAAGGAAAGCTAGCAAACTTCGTCCGCTATCGTGAGACGAAGAAGACGGGCCATTGGAAGGTGGTGATAGCCCTTCTCTACCCCGGAAGCAGTTGAGGACCGAGCTTGGATGCGGAATGACAACCCGACGATTCCAACCGTGAACCCTCAGCAAGACTTCGGATTCGGTCGATCTCTTGACTTGTACTTGCTTTCTTGTTGAATATTGGTGTTTAACTTTATTTATATTGATGAAGTATGCTTAGTGTGTAAACGTTTTTATACAATTATGTCTATGTGATTGTAAGTTTTCGTTATTTACTTGAGTTGCGCCATATATCCATCCACCATCCATCCACCCTTGCCGCACTAGCAGTTGCTAGTGGCGTGCGTAGCGAAGAGGTGCTTACGACCCTCATTCCGCCATTCTCACCACCTCATCCGCTAGCCTTCTCGTCCATCCTCCTAGTGATTCGGTGCATAGCGGCCCGACTAGTTTTCCATCCCGCCTGGCGAAGCATCGCATAGCGGCGTTGCATCGGAGTAGTTGTTAGCATTTTATTTTCTGTTTCCGCAACATCAAAACCCCCTTAGTTAGCTCCGACCTGAGGACTTCAATCTCAAGTCCTCCTCGAAATTAACTCCACCTTACTGTGTTCCTTGTGAGATCGATACTTGGGAAATCACCCATTTTATATTACTTGTGCGACCGGTTCACTGCCGTGATCTTAAGCATCAAGTTTTTGGCACCGTTGCCGGGGAACACAGTCGTGTGAGTTTTTGTAGAGGAAGATAAGAGATAGAAGCCCTTTTTCATTTGTTCATATCACTTTCTTCTTTGTTTTAGTTTTTAGCATTTGTGTTTGTTTTTATTTATTCCTATTCTAGTTTTAATTTTTCTGTAGCAGGTTTTCCTATTCTTGTATTTGTGGTGTGTAGCTAATTGTTGCTTAGACACTTTCTGTTGGTGAATTATTCTTGTTGCACCATGTATTCTTATATGAATATCTGTTGCCGATGGTGTGGGGATTATAGGCATGGTAGTGATGAGTGCCCCACTGAAGAATGAGAGCATACTTCTCGCGGTTCTGTGTATGGAGCACCGTCTTCTTATGGTACTTCATACACTCAACCCAAGTCTTATGGTCACTCCTCTTCTACGCCTTCATCTTTTCCTTATTCCTCTCCAGTCCCACCTATACCGAGTAGTAATGGAAAACGATGTTTGTGTTGTCATAGCACCGACCACGTGTTGAAAGATTGCGCAGAATTTCAGCGCCAGTTGGAGGAGGATGATGAACCGGGTATCCGATTCATTCCATCCACCTCTCAATCGGCTGCCCCTTCTGATTATGATGATATGTTCGCAGCACCACCTTGTCTATGGGGGACTGCTGCGGATATGCCCATCAGACTTTATGCTGATCGGTGTGACGACATTGTGGC
This sequence comes from Platanthera guangdongensis, assembly GCA_039583875.1. NCBI lineage: Eukaryota > Viridiplantae > Streptophyta > Magnoliopsida > Asparagales > Orchidaceae > Platanthera > Platanthera guangdongensis. Next base: position 144,617,471 of record CM077147.1, on the reverse strand, counting down.
ACCGTCTCTCCCCATGCCCTCTTCCCCTCTTGTTGATTCACCCCCGGAGGAACCTGCACATATTTTCTCTTGTGCTGTTGTTCCTCTGCCTTCTTTGCAAGAATTATCTATCCCTATTTTTAGTGCGTCGGTTGATGATGTTCGGCCGGATTGTGATTCTGAGCCTGAGGATGTGCCCATGTTTGACGAGGATATTATTTTCATTAATGGACAGTATTACGTCTTGGAATATGTGGATGCACCGAGGTGTGTTGATGAGGATATCCTCTTTGTTGAGGAAGTTTCTACTTCCTTGATGGATGAGGAGGTCCAAACCACCACCGAGGACCTTGAGCTCGCGGATTCCCCTCGCCATGACTCATATGACGCCGTCGATGATCTATGTCGGGATCCTGCTGGGAGTGAGACCGGGACCACTCCCCCTATTTCTGATTCTTTTAGTTATTCATCTCCTTTATTTCTTGATCCCATTTCTGTATCTGAGCCTGTGCGGGTTGAGTCTTCGCAGGTGCTTCAGGAGGACTTGGAGCTTTCAGCTCGAGTCATGGATGATAGCATCCTCTTTTGCGAGGAGGTTGATTCCTCCTCTGTTGAGGAAGCTCCATTCATCTCTTTCTCCTCCTGCAGACTCCATGTAGACGATACCTTGCTAGGCAAGGATTTATTTTGTGATAAGATGAGCGAGGACATGTCCTCCTCCTCTTCTTATTTCTTATTTCGTCTACCTGTGTTGGGCAGGTATTACTATTTAGGTAGAGGGGTAACTGCTCTATCACCGTATCGGTACCTGTTACCGAAACGGATATTGGAACAGTTACCTGTGCACTTTTTATTTCATAGGCCCATTAGCTAGAACTGTTTAGAATTTAATAAGTCGTGCTGGGATGACAGTAACCCCAGTACTTATCTTTCATTTTCTACATTTTATTTTCCATGCCTAGTTTGTTTTAGTATTTCTTTGTAGTTTGTATATTTTTGTTTTGTTTTTGCGGAGCTCACCCCTGCAGGTACTCATAGCAAATTGCATTGGCGGGGTTCTGATTCTTCGTATGGCGGGCCTGCTTCAGTTTCCACGCCTCTTCTGGTATGCTCACTAGCTGAGCATTGGGTAACCTCTTCCCTTAGCTCTTTATGATTTTAATTTCTCTATCATCTGCTGTATTGCTTAGTTTAAGTCTGGGGGAGAGCTAGTTTTGTTACCTTTTGCACGTGCACATCTCATGTGCATACTAGAAGCCTTTATTGTTTTATTTTGCTTAGTTCATTGCATCACACACCACTGCACCCACATGAGCGCGTGCTTAGCTTTTTTGCATGCTGCGAGTTAAACTCATTTCTTTGTTAGATTTGGGAAAATTATGGTGCTAACATAGGATTGTGAGACGGAGTAAAATGTTTGTCTTGTTGTGTTTCTAGTCAACTGCTCTCGTCTCGTGTAGAAATTGGAGTAGATTTAATTTTTCTGTATGCTTTTAGTTTTATATTTTTCTAATTGCGTAAATACTTTTTATTCTACTCAAAAGATGGTGAATCCGGTGTAAATCTGACGGTAGCTTAGGGATGTGTGTAGATGGACGTTAGTTTTGTATTGCTCGGGTCTGGAGGATGGATAGTCTTTCTCGTTGGCTAAGAACTTGCCCCAAGCTATTCTTGAAGCATGGGTATAAGTTAGTCATGCATGAGTGTGATGTAGTGTAACGCCCCCACCTGTCACATGACATATAACGGTGGGTCCGGCCGGGGCCCCACGATATATCTCACAGACAAAGCGAAGGAATCATGTGTGGAAATCAAAATCGATGCGTATCCTTAACTCATTCCATTCTAGCGCAGCATATTTTCTTGTTAACATGAACTCAAACTAGAATGTCCACAATATATAAAGATCACATTTATATATACCAACACCAGGAATGTATACAACTCACACACCCTGGCCTTATGGCCTTACAAGTTCCTCTTTTACACAACAATCATTTCGTACATCGGCACGTAGGCCGGCCACTCATGAAATCCAAACACAACTCTTCGCATGGCCTTCAAGGGCCTCATCAAGCTAGCCATTCCACTTATTCAGTCCAATTCAAGCCGCGACACCTACAATGAGACATCCACCAAAAAGCGGCAAAACAAAGTAACGGTCAGCATTTGGCTGACCCATTATAACGACCCTACCCCCTACCCGGGGTAGTGGTTCCTTCCCTGTCTACAGTGCTCATCAAGTATCATCAAACAGCATATATAGCTATCATTCTCTTTATTCCGCTAGCAAACACATTCCATCACAAACGCTGGAATCCACCAGACGCTCCGTGCACTCAGGGCACCTTCTTGGCGTACCGGAATCCACCAGTCATACACCGCTGAGTCGAGGATTTAACTTGTTGGTTGACCGGCCCTAGTCCACCAATCTCGCAAGCTGGCGACATCCCGCCCAAACCACACAGAGGTACACCCTCACAGCATCCAACAACCAGAGTAGGTCGACCCACAACATGTGGTGTAGCACGCCGGGTTTATCTAAGCTCCCCAGGCAATGTCTACCCATCGACCCCCCTCCTAATCCGATCGACCCACACTATGTGGTGCAGCAACACGGGTTTAACTCGGCTCCCCAAGAATTGCCACCCATCGATCCCTCTAACTAACTAGATCAACCCACCTTAGTGGTGAAACAGTCGGGTTTATCACGAGCTCCCCAGGCATGTTACCAATTGATCATATCACAACCAGGAGCTTTGCCAAAGCCTCCTCACATTCAGCATCACATCCATACATTCATCACAAGAGAAAACCATTTGCATCTCATCAAATCCACGGAGTAATCTCCGGTTTACCCATGAACATCACCAATCCAGACTACCGGTCCAGATGGGCTTCACACAGCATGCTTATGCCGCACTCCATATTTTCGGCTCTAGATGCAGACTCAACAAAGGAATCACTTCACGGATATCCACCTCTTGGTGGAGGATTCCAAGCACATGCATAAAGCAAGGACTTCGATGTCCAAGAAGGAGATCGTTACCCTTGAAGATCGCTTCGGCGCCATGAAGTAGCCGGATGGAAATCACCGCCTCGGCTCTACCTTCACGAATCTGCTCTCGGATCTTCGCTCCGCACTCCGCAGCTCCTACAGCAGCTGGTAGACTCCTCCCTTCTCTCTCCCTTAGGCCTTTCTTCTCTCTCTCTCTTGGAATGAAGATGAAGAAGAAGAAGTAGAGAAAAGAGGGTTTAAATCCCCTTTTTCTCGGCCTTCACAACACCTGGACAGAGCCCAACCATTGGATCCAGGAAGAGGGAAACAAACGGCTCAGATTTGGCCAGAAAAGCTGAAACACGGCCTGACACGCCCTGTAACACGCCCGTGTCACAGGCCGTGTCCCTCTAAGCGGCAGACAACCGACTAAATCCAACCAGTACACGGCCATGGGACACGCCCGTGTCACGTGCCGTGTACCCGACACGCCCTCAGACACGCCCGTGTCTGAGGCCGTGTACCTCAACGAAAATAATTCCAAAACAACCCGAGACTTCACACGGCCTGGCACACAGCCGGGCACACGCCCGTGTTCATGGCCGTGTGCACCAGGACACACCCGTGTCCCGCAAACACGCCCTAGCTCGAAACGTCGTGTTGAGTTTGTCGATCATTGACACGCCCTGTGACACGCCCGTGTCACAGGCCGTGTCCTCACTCGACACTCGACACTCGACAATCGTCGAGATAAATTCGTCGACATCACGGTCGATCGTCGACACGGCCCCGACATGCCCTGCGACACGCCCGTGTCACAGGCCGTGTCCGCTGTGTCGACTCCGAATTTCGTCGACTGCCCGACTCGACACTACCCATGCCTGACAAGCCCTAGGACACGCCCGTGTCCCAGGCCGTGTCACCCAAGCCTGAACCCGATTTTGCTCAAAATGATCCACTTGACTTCGGGGTGTTACAATCCTCCCCCCTTCAAATAATTTCGGCCTCGAAATTTGACTCCAATCAGCCACAACATACAACCATACATTACAAACAAACATCCCTATCTTCCACTTGTGCACATTCAACCACAAAAGACCTCAAAACAAAACAACATGATTTCGTATCGCCTTACCATCACACGTGCACCACATTTTGATCAAGATCGTCAACATCACGATTTTATTCATCATCTAACAATATATTTTACATACAAATATAGAGAAACATCATGTCCATACACCATTATGGATGATCCATCAAGTTTCGATTCAGTCAAAAAGAATTCGCATCACACGTCACTTCCGCTCAGCCTCCCGATTTTGAAATTCATGATTAAGAGACAACTTAAACGCCCGAGGCTGAATTTCACCAACTGAGCTTTGCGGCTCTTGTTCTTCCATCGCATGAAATCGAGATTGCGTCCGGGGTGCAAATGATTCGGCCACTGCTTTTCCCTTTTCTTCATAGGACGCACCCATCTTTTTCTCACTCCCTGGAGGGGCATTCCGACAAAATCTTGCTATATGTCCTTGCTGCCCACATTTATAGCAGATACGTGTATCCACACGTCCTGACCCATAAGTCGCCCCTGAAGAAACAGTCGACGTACCTGATTCCGCCGGCCTAAATCTTTTCTTCTCTTGTCGTCGAAACTCCGATTGATCCAACTGCGACACTTTCAACTCTGACTTTTCCTGTCGCTTGTACTCGCTTCATATCCTTCTCCAAGGCACGGGCTGTATCGACCAACGCTTGGAAGCCTTGGCTCACGGAACTCGAAAGTTCCAACCGCAATTCATCCCGCAATCCTTCATAAAACCGATTTGTCTTTCGCGCTTCCTCCGCAAAGGTAGATCCTGCATATCTCCCCAATCTTGTAAACTCATGCAGGTAGGTATCAATATCTTGCTCACCCTGCACCAAACGGAGAAACTCATTTTCCATCGCAATCCTCTGCGACACCGGCACATACTTGGCTAAAAAGATTTGGGAGAATTCCTCCATGGAAACGTCAGTTAAACCTCGACCTGCCAAGTGATGTACTTCAATCTCATCCCACCACAATCTCGCATCGCCTTCCAACAGAAAAGTGGCCAACATCACTTTCTATTCCTCTACCGTCCTGATTGTGGTTAGGATCCTCTTTATTCTTGCCAACCAATCTTCCGCCTGCGTTGGGGAAAGCGCTCCACCAAACGTCGGGGGATGAAAGTTCATAAAACGTGTCAATGACTCGTCACTGGCTTGCGCCTCCACCACCACTTGCTCTTGCCTTTCACCAGGCCTTGCCTGTCCAATAGGTTGTGCTTGTAACACTACAAGCACTGTCTCCGTCATCACCCGTATGGCTTCTGCCGAGGGAGGCATAGGCGCTTCAACGGGTGCTGCACTCTCATCCGACCGCTGGGGCTCCGACGGCCCAGCTCCATCCCTCGCCACCTATCAATGTACAGAACACCATTAAATCCTTCCAAATCATAACGATACTGATACATTGACTACACAAGCACGCACATCATGTGCATGACATACATTCCTAGTGGACATTCCTGAGTTCAATTATGTTCTCTCCTCCCAAACAATCTAAACCTGGCTCTGATACCACTTTGTAACGCCCCCACCTGTCACATGACATATAACGGTGGGTCCGGCCGGGGCCCCACGCCATATCTCACAGACAAAGCGAAGGAATCACCTGTGGAAATCAAAATCGATGCGTATCCTTAACTCATTCCATTCTAGCGCAGCATATTTTATTGTTAACATGAACTCAAACTAGAATGTCCACAATATATAAAGATCACATTTATATATACCAACACTAGGAATGTATACAACTCACACACCCTGGCCTTATGGCCTTACAAGTTCCTCTTTTACACAACAATCATTTCGTACAACGGCACGCAGGCCGGCCACACATGAAATCCAAACACAACTCTTCGCATGGCCTTCAAGGGCCTCATCAAGCTAGCCATTCCACTTATTCAGTCCAATTCAAGCCGCGGCACCTGCAATGAGACATCCACCAAAAAGCTGCAAAACAAAGTAACGGTCAGCATTTGGCTGACCCATTATAACGACCCTACCCCCTACCCGGGGTAGTGGTTCCTTCCCTGTCTACAGTGCTCATCAAGTATCATCAAACAGCATATATAGCTATCATTCTCTTTATTCCGCTAGCAAACACATTCCATCACAAACGCTGGAATCCACCAGACGCTCCGTGCACTCAGGGCACCTTCTTGGCGTACCGGAATCCACCAGTCATACACCGCTGAGTCGAGGTTTTAACTTGTTGGTTGACCGGCCCTAGTCCACCAATCTCGCAAGCTGGCGACATCCGCCCAAACCACACAGAGGTACACCCTCACAGCATCCAACAACCAGAGTAGGTCGACCCACAACATGTGGTGTAGTACGCCGGGTTTATCTAAGCTCTCCAGGCAATGTCTACCCATCGACCCCCCTCCTAATCCGATCGACCCACACTATGTGGTGCAGCAACCCGGGTTTAACTCGGCTCCCCAAGCATTGCCACCCATCGATCCCTCTAACTAACTAGATCAACCCACCTTAGTGGTGTAACAGTCGGGTTTATTACGAGCTCCCCAGGCATGTTACCAATTGATCATATCACAACCAGGAGCTTTGTCAAAGCCTCCTCACATTCAGCATCACATCCATACATTCATCACAAGAGAAAACCATTTGCATCTCATCAAATCCACGGAGTCATCTCCGGTTTACCCATGAACATCACCAATCCAGACTACCGGTCCAGATGGGCTTCACACAGCATGCCTATGCCGCACTCCATATTTTCGGCTCTAGATGCAGACTCAACAAAGGAATCACTTCACGGATATCCACCTCTTGGTGGAGGATTCCAAGCACATGCATAAAGGAAGGACTTCGATGTCCAAGAAGGAGATCGTTACCCTTGAAGATCGCTTCGGCGCCATGAAGTAGCCGGATGGAAATCACCGCCTCGGCTCTACCTTCACGAATCCGCTCTCGGATCTTCGCTCCGCACTACGCAGCTCCTACAGCAACTGGTAGACTCCTCCCTTCTCTCTCCCTTAGGCCTCTCTTCTCTCTCTCTCTTGGAATGAAGATGAAGAAGAAGAAGAAGAGAAAAGAGGGTTTAAATCCCCTTTTTCTCGGCCTTCACAACACCTGGACAGAGCCCAACCATTGGATCCAGGAAGAGGGAAACAAACGGCTCAGATTTGGCCAGAAAGGCTGAAACACGGCTTGACACGCCCTGTGACACGCCCGTGTCACAGGCCGTGTCGCTCTAAGCGGCAGACAACCGACTCAATCCAACCAGTACACGGCCATGGGACACGCCCGTGTCACGTGCCGTGTACCCGACACGCCCTCAGACACGCCCGTGTCTGAGGCCGTGTACCTCAACGAAAATAATCCCAAAACAACCCGAGACTTCACACGGCCTGGCACACGGCCGAGCACATGCCCGTGTTCATGGCCGTGTGCACTAGGACACACCCGTGTCCCGCAAACACGCCCTAGCTCGAAACGTCGAGTTGAGTTCGTCGATCATTGACACGCCCTGTGACACGCCCGTGTCACGGGCCGTGTCCTCACTCGACACTCGACACTCGACGATCGTCGAGATAAATTCGTCGACATCACGGTCGATCGTCGACACGACCCCGATACGCCCTGCGACACGCCCGTGTCGCAGGCCGTGTCCGCTGTGTCGACTCCGAATTTCGTCGACTGCCCGACTCGACACTACCCATGCCTGACAAGCCCTGGGACACGCCCGTGTCCCAGGCCGTGTCACCCAAGCCTGAACCCGATTTTGCTCAAAATGATCCACTTGACTTCGGGGTGTTACAATCCTCCCCCCTTCAAATAATTTCGGCCTCGAAATTTGACACCAATCAGCCACAACATCATCAAAGCTTACACCCCAAGCCTCCGCACAAACTAACAAACATACATTACAAATAAACATCCCTATCTTCCACTTGTGCACATTCAACCACAGAAGACCTCAAAACAAAACAACATGATTTCGTATCGCCTTACCATCACACGTGCACCACATTTTGATCAAGATCGTCAACATCACGATTTTATTCATCATCTAACAATATATTTTACATACAACTACAGAGAAACATCATGTCCATACACCACTATGGATGATCCATCAAGTTTCGATTCAGTCAAAAAGAATTCGCATCACACGTCACTTCCGCTCAGCCTCCCGATTTTGAAATTCATGATTAAGAGACAACTTAAACGCCCGAGGCTGAATTTCACCAACTGAGCTTTGCGGCTCTTGTACTTCCATCGCATGAAATCGAGATTGCGTCCGGGGTGCAGATGATTCGACCACTGCTTTTCCCTTTTCTTCATAGGACGCACCCATCTTTTTCTCACTCCCTGGAGGGGCATTCCGACAAAATCTTGCTATATGTCCTTGCTGCCCACATTTATAGCAGATACGTGTATCCACACGTCCTGACCCATAAGTCGCCCCTGAAGAAACAGTCGACGGAGCTGATTCCGCCGGCCTAAATCTTTTCTTCTCTTGTCGTCGAAACTCCGATTGATCCAACTGCGACACTTTCAACTCTGACTTTTCCTGTCGCTTATTCGCTTGTACTCGCTTCATATCCTTCTCCAAGGCACGGGCTGTATCGACCAATGCTTGGAAGCCTTGGCTCACGGAACTCGAAAGTGCCAACCGCAATTCATCCCGCAATCCTTCATAAAACCGATTTGTCTTTCGCGCTTCCTCCGCAAAGGTAGATCCTGCATATCTCCCCAATCTTGTAAACTCATGCAGGTAGGTATCAATATCTTGCTCACCCTACACCAAACGGAGAAACTCATTTTCCATCGCAATCCTCTGCGACACCGGCACATACTTGGCTAAAACGATTTGGGAGAATTCCTCCATGGAAACGTCAGTTAAACCTCGACCTGCCAAGTGATGTACTTCAATCTCATCCCAGCACAATCTCGCATCGCCTTCCAACAGAAAAGTGGCCAACATCACTTTCTGTTCCTCTACCGTCCTGATTGTGGTTAGGATCCTCTTTACTCTTGCCAACCAATCTTCCGCCTGCGTTGGGGAAAGCGCTCCACCAAATGTCGTGGGATGAAAGTTCATAAAACGTGTCAATGACTCGTCACTGGCTTGCGCCTCCACCACCACTTGCTCTTGCCTTGCACCAGGCCTTGCCTGTCCAATAGGTTGTGCTTGTAACACTGCAAGCACTGTCTCCGTCATCACCCGTATGGCTTCTACCGAGGGAGGCATAGGCGCTTCCACGGGTGCTGCACTCTCATCCGACCGCTGGGGCTCCAACGGCCCAGCTCCATCCCTCGCCACCTATCAATGTACAGAACACCATTAAATCCTTCCAAATCATAACGGTACTGATACATTGACTACACAAGCACGCACATCATGTGCATGACATACATTCCTAGTGGACATTCCTGAGTTCAATTATGTTCTATCCTCCCAAATAATCTAAACCTGGCTCTGATACCACTTTGTAATGCCCCCACCAGTCACATGACATATAACAGTGGGTCCGGCCGGGGCCCCACGCCATATCTCACAGACAAAGCGAAGGAATCACGTGTGGAAATCAAAATCGATGCGTATCCTTAACTCATTCCATTCTAGCGCAGCATATTTTCTTGTTAACATGAAGTCAAACTAGAATGTCCACAATATATAAAGATCACATTTATATATACCAACACCAGGAATGTATACAACTCACACACCCTTGCCTTATGGCCTTACAAGTTCCTCTTTTACACAACAATCATTTCGTACATCGGCACACAGGCCGGCCACACATGAAATCCAAACACAACTCTTCGCATGGCCTTCAAGGGCCTCATCAAGCTAGCCATTCCACTTATTCAGTCCAATTCAAGCCGCGGCACCTGCAATGAGACATCCACCAAAAAGCGGCAAAACAAAGTAACGGTCAGCATTTGGCTGACCCATTATAACGACCCTACCCCCTACCCGGGGTAGTGGTTCCTTCCCTGTCTACAGTGCTCATCAAGTATCATCAAACAACATATATAGCTATCATTCTCTTTATTCCGCTAGCAAACACATTCCATCACAAACGCTGGAATCCACCAGACGCTCCGTGCACTCAGGGCACCTTCTTGGCATACCGGAATCCACCAGTCATACACCGCTGAGTCGAGGTTTTAACTTGTTGGTTGACCGGCCCTAGTCCACCAATCTCGCAAGCTGGCGACATCCCGCCCAAACCACACAGAGGTACACCCTCACAGCATCCAACAACCAGAGTAGGTCGACCCACAACATGTGGTGTAGCACGCCGGGTTTATCTAAGCTCCCCAGGCAATGTCTACCCATCGACCCCCCTCCTAATCCGATCGACCCACATTATGTGGTGCAGCAACCCGGGTTTAACTCAGCTCCCCAAGAATTGCCACCCATCGATCCCTCTAACTAACTAGATCAACCCACCTTAGTGGTGTAACAGTCGGGTTTATCACGAGCTCCCCAGGCATGTTACCAATTGATCATATCACAACTAGGAGCTTTGCCAAAGCCTCCTCACATTCAGCATCACATCCATACTTTCATCACAAGAGAAAACCATTTGCATCTCATCAAATCCACGGAGTCATCTCCGGTTTACCCATGAACATCACCAATCCAGACTACCGGTCCAGATGGGCTTCACACAGCATGCCTATGCCGCACTCCATATTTTCGGCTCTAGATACATACTCAACAAAGGAATCACTTCACGGATATCCACCTCTTGGTGGAGGATTCCAAGCACATGCATAAAGGAAGGACTTCGATGTCCAAGAAGGAGATCGTTACCCTTGAAGATCGCTTCGGCGCCATGAAGTAGCCGGATGGAAATCACCGCCTCGGCTCTACCTTCACGAATCCGCTCTCGGATCTTCGCTCCGCACTCCGCAGCTCCTACAGCAGCTGGTAGACTCCTCCCTTCTCTCTCCCTTAGGCCTTTCTTCTCTCTCTCTCTTGGAATGAAGATGAAGAAGAAGAAGAAGAGAAAAGAGGGTTTAAATCCCCTTTTTCTCAGCCTTCACAACACCTGGATAGAGCCCAACCATTGGATCCAGGAAGACGGAAACAAACGGCTCAGATTTGGCCAGAAAAGCTGAAACACGGCCTGACAAGCCCTGTGACACGCCCGTGTCACAGGCCGTGTCCCTCTAAGCTGCAGACAACCGACTCAATCCAACCAGTACACGGCCATGGGACACGCCCGTGTCACGTGCCGTGTACCCGACACGCCCTCAGACACGCCCGTGTCTGAGGCCGTGTGCCTCAACGAAAATAATCCCAAAACAACCCGAGACTTCACACGGCCTGGCACACGGCCGGGCACACGCCCGTGTTCATGGCCGTGTGCACCAGGACACACCCATGTCCCGCAAACACGCCCTAGCTCGAAATGTCGAGTTGAGTTCGTCGATCATTGACACGCCCTGTGACACGCCCGTGTCACAGGCCGTGTCCTCACTCGACACTCGACACTCGACGATCGTCGAGATAAATTCGTCGACATCACGGTCGATCGTCGACACGGCCCCGACACGCCCTGCGACACGCCCGTGTCACAGGCCGTGTCCGCTGTGTCGACTCCGAATTTCGTCGACTGCCCGACTCGACACTACCCATGCCTGACACGCCCTGGGACACGCCCGTGTCCCAGGCCGTGTCACCCAAGCCTGAACCTGATTTTGCTCAAAATGATCCACTTGACTTCGGGGTGTTACATGTAGGCCATCATTTTGGCCCGGTTGAGCTTTGTACCGTTCCTAACATCTTGTCCTCGCTAGCCCCATTGTGCCTACCCCTCCTTTTGATTTAGCTCCACCTTCATTCACCAAAGCCTCAGAGCCAATCCTAGTCGCACACCCAAGTTGAGCTTTAGTGTTTACATTTTAATGTTGGGGTGTGATGTGGTAATTTTACTTGTGATTATGTGGATATGCTCCAATGTTATATTTGCTGAATTATGAAAATAAAATGAAGAAAAAGAAATAGAAAAATATTTGTAAAGAAAAAGAAAAAGAAAAAAAAAGTGAAAAGGAAAAGTAAAATTGAAAATCCTATTTGAGATAAGCTTATTTTTGGAGTAGGCGGTGCACACACCCATATGTTAAAAGTTTAGTTTTGGGGTGTGGTGTACCCGCATATATTTTGGTTAGCTGATGGATTCCCTTCATACTAGCTCCTTTGGGTTAGGTGCATAGCCTTCTTGTTTATCATTGTTTACCTCACCGAAACCCAAGCCCCATCTCTTCACCTAAAGTCCTACTGATTCGTGTGTGAACCAAACCAGTGCCGTGGAGAGAATGCGAAAAGGCAAGCATATGGTCACCGACATTGGTGGATTCCTTTGGAGGTTATCCGGAGCCCCGATCTTTGGCAATGCACTCCTAGTGATTAGTCTACTTTCTCCCTACGCATGACCGAATGATTCACCGTGATTCCATTTTTGAGTAATAATAAAATTTTGATACGCATTGTGAAAAGTATAAACTATTTTGTATACTTAGAAATTTCTTCTATTATATTTTTACGCACGCGAGCATGCGACTTCGCATGGTACTTCGTATCGCAATTTCTTTGTTAACTAGTATTTTTCCCTATCTGCTTAGATTTTGTTTGCTCGGGACGCGCAAACAGTTAAGTCTGGGGGTGTGATGAGTCCACTTTATATACCTATTTTCGGACTCATCTGGGCTAGTTTTCACACGGTTGCACTTCACTTTTAGTTCATTATCATATATATTTCATCCTGTCTTTATTTCCATAGGAAGTGCACATTTTAGCCCATGGTTGTGTATTGTGTTATTCTTTTAGTTTGTACTCCTTTTTTGCGATTGTCTGGAATGTCTGCACAGATTAGTGATTGATTTTTCCTTTCGGTACAGGGGTCGTGTGCGTGTTCCGGGATGGTTGTGAAACAGGAATACTGCGCACGATCATGGGATCTAATGCACACGACCACTGGTAATGCGCCCCTGATCGTGCTCACTACTCTACGTTTTCTAGAATCAGCCTGGGATAAGCGCACGACCACTGGACATATTGCGCACTACCACTGGTCGTGCGCCACTGATCGTGTGCATTGATTCCTCATTTCTGGAGTCCTGTCTGGGTAATCGCACGATCATTGGACTTAGTGCGCACGACCACTGGTCGTGCGCCACTACTCGTGCGCAGTATCCCAGTTCTTCTTCCTAATATTCCATGCCAGTGCGCACGAGCATAGGACATAGTGCGCACGACCACTGGTCGTGCGCCTGTGATCGTGCGCATTGTTCATTTCTGTTTTTGTATAAATAGTGCAGGTCTCGCCCTAATCGTGAGGATCCGCAGATCGCCCATTTCCTCCGCCGTTTTCCGCCTTCTCCGTCGTTCCCCTTCATCTTCCACCCTAGGGAGGTTCTCCGGGCAAGCTTTCAACGCCAAATCCGAGCCGGAACTTCCTCTCGGCCTTCTCCTTCATCCATGAGCTTCAAGTAGGGTTTGACGCCATAGCCATCAAGCAAAGGAAAGCTAGCAAACTTCGTCCGCTATCGTGAGATGAAGAAGACGGGCCATTGGAAGGTGGTGATAGCCCTTCTCTACCCCGGAAATAGTTGAGGACCGAGCTTGGACGCGGAATGACAACCCAACGATTCCAACCGTGAATCCTCAGCAAGACTTCGGATTCGGTCGATCTCTTGACTTGTACTTGCTTTCTTGTTGAATATTGGTGTTTAAATTTATATATATTGATGAAGTATGCTTAGTGTGTAAACATTTTTATACAATTATGTCTATATGATTGTATGTTTTCGTTATTTACTTGAGTTGCGTCATATATCCATCCACCATCCATCCACCCTTGCCGCACTAGCAGTTGCTAGTGGCGTGCGTAGAGAAGAGGTGCTTACGACCCTCATTCCTCCATTCTCACCACCTCATCCGCTAGCCTTCTCGTCCATCCGCCTAGTGATTCGGTGCATAGCGGCCCGACTAGTTTTCCATCCCGCCTGGCGAAGCATCGCATAGCGGCGTTGCATAGGAGTAGTTGTTAGAATTTTATTTTTTGTTTCCGCAACATCAAAACCCCCTTAGTTAGCTCCGACCTGAGGACTTCAATCTCAAGTCCTCCTCGAAATTAACTCCACCTTACTGTGTTCCTTGTGAGATCGATACTTGGGAAAACCCCCATTTTATATTACTTGTGCGACCAGTTCACTGCCGTGATCTTAAGCATCAAGCCTCAGCATAGCTTTCAGCTCGATAAGTGCATGCCAATTGTTGGACATCGCTTCTTAATCCTCCGAGAAGGCGCTTCACTCTCCCTGCTTCCGAAGTTACCATATCAGGAGAAAAACTGCTCAATTTACTAAACTCAATCTCATATTCGCTCATTGTGTGATGTCTCTGCTTCAAATGCAAGAAATTATTCATCAAACGGTCCTGCTTGGTCGAGGGTAAGAACTTCTTAAGTAGCATCTTATTGAAGGACTTCCATGAGCATCCTTCCTTCAAAACTTCCTTTTCTCGTATCTACCAAGTCTTTGCCAGGCCTTTCTGCTGGTAGGCCCATTCATTACCTTTTGGGCTTCAGCAATCCCCGAATATGTGAACATCTCATCGATAGTGATAATCCAGTCATCCAAAATCATAAAGTCGGCACTCCCGTCATGAGTAGGAGGTCTCAACCACTGAAAATGTGATATAAGCTTCATCTCTGGTGGTAGAGTCACTGGGGGTACCAAAGGAGCAAGATTAGCAGGTAAGGGTTGAACAGCGACAGAATCTTGCGCTATGGGTTGCTGCGTGGGAGTGGCAGATAATAAGGACTGAATCTGTGACTGCATCGCAACAAGCTGCCTCGACAGAGGCTCATTACTCTAACGCAAACTCTCGATCAACGCATCACTCCGCGCACCTGACAACCCAACCTCTAACAGGGGAGTCGACCTCATCGCAGGATGTTTTGGCTGCATTTCTAAAAAGTAACGAACAACTCGTCAAAAATCCTAGTTTACAACTAGACCACACAACTAGTTCAAACCATACTTAAGACACTTGCTTATGCTGCAACTTGCTATGGGATTTTATAATGATGTGATGTCCTACTTAGGATGATATCCTCTCATTCTATTTACTCTTGTGCTTATGAGATGAATGCATGAATTCTTTATTCTTCTTTAAAATCATGTGTGTACGTATGTCATCATGTAAACCTTAACTTAGCTTGCGTGCATATGCGGTGATATGTTATGTATGCAGTGCTATGCATTCTAAAAAGGCCTTAATGCATGCATGAGCGGCGTACACATGAAATGTTATGCATCCCATACTACATAACATCGCATGCAACGAAAAATAAAACGTGCTAATCGGCACACATGTGATGATTGTTATGCATCCCGTACTACGAAACTGTCACATGTTACCTCCTATGGTGGATCCATATACAAACACATATTATGCATCCCATACTACATAATATGCCTCGTATACCTCATATTATGCTATAAGTGAAGTGACTATGCTTTAATTAAGACGTACTGATGACACATCGGTGGGTGTATACAAATGAATGATGGGAAACAAACTAAACGAGATTGGCTAGTTTGACCAACTTGTCAAACCAACCTCCCTCTGATACCAACTGTCACAACCCATATTTTTCATCGCCAATAAAGGTGTATCAGAGTAACGAAAAAATACACGCCTTGATACCACGTCAGTAGGGGATAACTGCGGACGCTTAGGCAAACACCTACTAAATCATGAAAAAAAAGATTTTTTGAGTTATTTAAAGGTAAATTCAGTTTAAGTGTGTTAGTTAGCCATATCCCTCGGCTTGGTGGCTCATCTAGTCCATGAGAAAAGTAGTTATACGCTGCGGAAATTACTTTTACAAATTTAGATGCCCTACATGAGTTTACAGGTTTCTAGAGGATACCTCAAAGTATGCAACTTCTAAATTTTTAATAGCAATAAAAGTAGATTTTTATGGTCGTTAAATATAGTGTTTTAAAATTTTAAAATGTTTAATGCATGAGGTAATTGTTGAAAATTGTGAAGTGAAGTGGGTGAATGGAAGGCTTAGGCAAACTATCCGCGTGGACTACGCGGACAGGGTTGGCGGACTGCTAAGTCGGGAGGAATGTTGTAGGAGGTTTGCTCTGTGGCGGCCTGGGCGGTCTGTTCGCGCGGACTACGCGGACAGCAGCAGCGGTCTGTCAGGCCGGCGAATACTCAGCAGGCAGTTGGATCCCATGAAGTAACCGGGCGGATAGAAATCCTATGCGCGGAGTCCGACATGAAGCGGACTGATAAACTGGAGCTCGGCAGACTGGTTTGGCAGTTGCCTTGGTCTTGCTCTAGGGAAGCGGCAAGTGGAAGCCGCGGAGACCGTCGGTCAGTGCGGACAGAAGCTGGAGGTCGCCCAGTATGGCGGGCTAGAACAAGTGTCCGCCAGTAAGTGCGGGCTGGCCCTTGTGGCCAGTGGAGTAGACTTGGTGGGTTCTGAACCAAGTCCAGGTTGGCTCAGTGCGGGGAGGTCGCGCAGTGAAGCGCGGGTTGCTTTCTCAATCCGCCAAGCCTAATAGAAGTGTTGTTGCCTTGATTGCTAGCTTGGGGATATGCAGACTGGAGGATTGCCTGTGTAAGAGCATGCGGATTGGAGCTAGAGTCCACTGAGTTCGGTTTAGCCTTGTGATGAGGTTATGAATTCAGGAATGCGGACTATAATTTGTTGTGTAAGCAGACTGGATCGGCGTTTCCGCTGAGTCTGGCGGTGCCTTGGAGATGAGGCAATGGACTCGGGATGTGCGGACGGAAGCCGGGTGTCCGCTGAGTCCGGCAGGTGCCTTGATGGTGAGGATGCGGGCTCGGGTTATGCGGGCTGATGCCTTGTCCGCAGATTGGCGGACATAGCTGTTGTTGAGTCCGGCTGTGGTGGTCCTAGTTTGGCCCTTGGCGACAAGGCGGACTGGTATGCTGTCCGGCCTTGGTGATGTCTTGGCGGCTTGGCCTTTGGCGACAAGGCGGACTGGAGATTGGAGCCCGGCTTTGGAGAAGCTAGGCGAGCTGGCTATCTACACGGGAGCGGCCGACTGGTGTGTGTATCCGCAAACTTGCAGATACACTTGTTCTTGCTGTGGGATGTGGAGGTTATCCTATCGGCTAGGGCGGTGACCATACTCATCATTTTGCCTATAAATAGGACCCATGTCACATCAGGAAGAGTAACCTCGAGAGAACCTAACCGAAGTATGTGAACAGTATTTGAGCTCGCATAAGTTGTTGCGGACTGGACCTTGGTGTCCACGCAGTTTGAGAGTTGACTGGGTTGTGCTGTGCAGGTTATGTGGATAGCGCTAGAAAGCTAGGAATTGGCTCTGATTGCGGTCAGAGACAGTGCGGACTCTGCGGTTAAGCAACAGGCGGTAAACAGCAAGTCGCGGATAGCGACTAGGCAGTCTTCTCTTTGGCAACTTGGTTCGGAGTTCAGGAAGTCGCCTGCTTCAGGTGAACTGTTCCTTTCGGTGGCGCAGCATGTGCGGTCTGGAGGCTAGGAGACCTCGTGGTCAGGCGGCCTGCAGAGCGGCGGTGAAGAGCTAAGCATTGGAATAAGGGGTAGTCCACGTGGCTTCGGTTGCGGTCTGGCGACCTGGCGGACTGAGCGGACTCCACAGCAGTAGACCGGCGGGTTGTTTATTGAGTCCGTGCGGCTTGTTTTGTTTCTTATCTTTGTAGCTGTCTCTGTTCTCCTGGTTTGGTTGTTGGTGAAGCATGTCTCGCCATGTATGTCTCGTCTTGTAAAGAAGTGTGCTCTTGATCAATAAAGACGCTTGTGCTGCATGTGTTGCTGGTTGTTACTGCTTTGTTGAGATAACCCCTGCTAACTCCAAGATCCGGAAAAATGTTCAACATTATAAGTGGACGTGTCCTCCTTCGGTTTGTTGAGTTTCAACAGAATATCCGAGGTGGCGTCTGCGGGTTTGTTGAATTTTAACATGGTATCAGAGGCAGGTTGGAGTGGTCAAGCAGTACTCAATGGAAGTAGTTGCTCTTGTGTAGAGGAAACCAGTGGTAGAACCATGGCAGTGGAGGATGCAAGTTGTCTTGGAATTGATCTCCTTACAGAGACGAACTGTGAAAGGTGGAAGTCCTGTATGAAGAGCTTTCTTATTGGCGAGGACCTTTGGGAGGTTGTATGCGGAGCAAGAAGACAAGAGGCTACTGCTGGCAATGCTGAAGTGATGAGAGCTTGGAAGGAGACAAATGTGAAAGCGGAGTCTATTCTCAAGCAGGTGATCTCATCGGAGCTCTTGGACCACATTAGTGGATGTCGGTCAGCTGCGGAGGTTTGGACTTCCCTTGATGGGTTGTTCAGGAAGGAGGTGAAGGTTGCTGCTGACGATGGTTCCTCTACTTCATATCAGGAAGAAAGGAGTGTTTCTCCTAGGCGTGATAGGAAGAGGAAGGAAGGACCAAGGTGCTATAAATGAAAGCAGCAAGGTCATCTTCGGAAGGAGTGCAAGGTTATCTTGCTCTCGGTGAACGTAGCTCATGTCAGAGGTAAGGAGAAGAACGTAGTTGGGACATCAACTAGTTCTGTAGCTGATCAGATGAATGCTAGTGATAGTGCAGCTATATGGCATGAAAGACTGGGGCATGTAGGGATGGACAAGCTGAAAGCAATGGCAGGAAAAAGGCTCGTAAGAGGGATGCCTAGGTTGTCATCCTATGAAGATGGTCGGGGGTGTGCGGGATGTCAGGAAAGTGGAGCCTATCGCTTCATGGTTGATAAAACACAATCCAGATGTAAAGCACCATTGGCGGTTGTCCATTGTGCTCTGGTGGGACAGACCGTCACAGCCAGTCTTGGGGGCAGCAGATTCATGCTGATCTTGGTTGATGACTATTCAAGGTATACATGGGTATGCTTCATGAAGAAGAAGTCCAACATTGTACACTTGTTTGTGGACTTCAAGAAGCTTGTGGAAGGCCAGCTTGGCCGGAGGATCAAGGTGTTGAGGATAAGTATCGGTGGTGAGTTTGGCTCAGCCGAGTTCTCACACTTTTGTAGGAAGCAAGGGATCTGGAAGGAGCTTTCTTGTGGACATACTTCACAACAAGGTAGTATTGCAGCTCGGATGATCCGTTGGTTAATGGAGACCTGCAAGTGTTGGCTTCAGAGTAAAGGCGTTCCGAAGGCTCTTTGGGCGGAAGGGATGGCCTGTGCTGCACATGTCATCAACCGGATGCCTCTTAGTCTGATCATGTGAAGACTCCTTATGAGCTGATGTTCGGAGTAAAGCCCAGCGTGAAACATCTTCGGTGTTTGGATCTACCTGCTACATACACTCTCCGGGTGCTCTCAAGACAAAGCTAGTCTTTATTGGGTATGATGAGCAGAGGAGAAGATGGAGGTGTATGGATCCTGCGACGAAGAAACTCATAGTGTCGAGAGACATTATCTTCGATTAGTTGATGCCGTACTGGGGTAGCTCTCATTTACAGCTAGAGATAAGCAGGTCAGATGGTGGGTAGAAGGAGGTTGCTGCTAAGAAAGTGGAGTTGCCTGAGTCACCAGGAGCTCCAGGTTGTTCTAGCTCCGGGTCAAAGGTATCAAGGTCAGGAAGTAGGAGCGATGCTCCAGTTGCTTCTGACTCGAAGGCAGAGGCTTCCGGTTCAGGAAGCTGGGGGAGTGATGTTCCAGGCACTTCTTATTCAAGAGGAGAGTCTTGTGGTTCAGGTAGAAGGGGAGCATTGCTCCAGGTGCTTCTGGTTCCAGTAAGGAGGCGTCTTGTTTAGAAAGCAGGGGGAGCATTATTCCAGGTTTGCCCGGGAATGGAGCTGGTTCAGAAGCAGCCGAGGTGGTTAGCCATGATCAGGTTCTTCGGAGATCGAAGAGGATCAGTAAGCCACCAGCTCGATATAATGAAGGGAACACGACGGACTTGGTCCCGTGTTTCTTTATTAGTCCTCAGGTCGAGCAAGGCACTTCTGGCTGTGATGACCCCACTAGAATCAAGGAGGTGGTTAACACCAAGGCTGAAGAGGTGACTTCTCTCAGAGATAACAAGGCTTGGGCTTCTGTGCCCAAGGTAGTTGGTGATACTCCTGTGATGCATGAGTGGAGGTTGAAGCTAAAGAAGTTAGAGGGAAGCATGGCTCCTTTTTGGAGATGCTGGAGGGCTCCCTCATGGTCCATGATATGCGGGGCGAGGACTATGTCTTGGACATCTCGTCGTAGATGCTATCGGAGGGACCAGGTGAAAGGTTACGGGAGCTACTGGAGTTATTCACCACTTCTCACTTCAAGGGGGAGTGTTGAAAATTGTGAAGTGAAAGTGGGTGAATGGAAAGCTTGGGCAACCTATCCGCGTGGACCACGCGGACAAGTTTGGCGTACTGCTATGTTGACAGGGATGTTGCAGGAATTTTGCTCTGTGGCGGCCTGGGCGGTCTATTCGCGCGGACTACGCGGGCAGCAGCAGCGGTCTGTCAGGCCGGCGAATACTCAGCAGGCAGTTGGATCCCAGGAAGTAACCGGGCGGATAGAAATCCTATCCGCGGAGTCCGGCATGAAGCGGACTGATGAACTGGAGCTCGGCAGACTGGTTTGGCAGTTGCCTTGGTCTTGTTCTAGTGAAGCGGCAAGTGGAAGCCGCGGAGACCGCCGGTCAGTGCAGACAGAGGCTGGATGTTGCCCGGTATGGCGGGCTAGATCAAATGTCCGCCAGTAAGTGCGGACTGGCCCTTGTGGCCAGTGGACTGGACTTGGTGGCTTCTGAACCAAGTCCATGTTGACTCAGTTCGGGGAGGTCGCGCAGTGAAGCGCAGCCTGCTTTCTCAGTCCGCCAAGCCTAGTAGAAGTGATGTTGCCTTGATTGCTAGCTTGGGGATATACGGACTAGAGGATTGCCTGTGCAAGAGCGAGCGGACTGGAGCTAGAGTCCACTGAGTTCGGTTTAGCCTTGTAATGAGGTTATGAATTCAGGAATGCGGACTAGAGTTTGCTGTTTAAGCAGACTGAATTGGCGTGTCCGCTGAGTCCGGTGGTGCCTCGGAGATGAGGCAATGGACTCGGGAGGTGCAGACGGAAGCCGGGTGTTCGCTGAGTCCGGCAGGTGCCTTGATGGCGAGGCTGTGGGCTCGAGTTATGCGGGCTGATGCCTTGTCCGCAGATTAGCGGACATAGCTGTTGCGGAGTCCGGCTGTGGTCGTCCTAGTTTGGCCCTTGGTGACAAGGCGGACTGGTACGCTGTCCGGCCTTGGTGATGTCTTGGCGGCTTGGCCTTTGGAGACAAGGCGGACTGGAGATTGGAGTCCGGCTTTGGAGAAGCTAGGAGAGCTGGCTATCTGCACGGGAGCGGTGGACTGGTGTGTGTATCCGCGGACTTGCGGATACACTTGTTCTTGCTGCGGGATGTGGCGGTGATCCTATCGGCTAGAGCGGTGACCATACTCATCATCGTGCCTATAAATAGTACCCATGTCACATCAGGAAGCGTAACCTCGAGAGAACCTAACTGAAGTAAGTGAACAGTATTTGAGCTCGCGTAAGTTGCTGCGTACTGGACCTTGGTGTCCACGCGGCTTCAGAGTTGACTGGGTTGTGATGTGCAGGTTATGCGGAGACCGCTGGAAAGCTAGGACTTGGCTCTGATTGTGGTCAGAGACAGTGCGGACTCTGCGGTTAAGCAACAAGAGGTAAACAGCAAGTCGCGGATAGCGACTAGGTAGTCTTCTCTTTGGCAACTTGGTTCGGAGTTCAGGAAGTCACCTGCTTCAGGCGAACTGTTTCTTTCGGTGGCGCAGCATGTGCGGTCTGGCGGCTAGGCGACCTCGCGGTCAGGCGGCCTGTAGAGCGGCGTTGAAGAGCTAAGCATTGGAATAAGGGGTAGTCCGCTTGGCTTCGGTTGCGGTCTGGCAACCTGGCGGACTGAGCGGACTCCACAATAGTAGACCGGCGGCTTGTTGATTGAGTCCGCGCGGCTTGTTTTGTTTCTTGTCTTTGTAACTGTCTCTGTTCTCCTGGTTTCGTTGTTGGTGAAGCATGTCTCGCCATGTATGTCTCGTCTTGTAAAGAAGTGTGCTCTTTATCAATAAAGACGCTTGTGCTGCATGTGTTGCTGGTTGTTACTGCTTTGTTGAGATAACCCCTGCTAACTCCAATATCCGGGAAACCGTTCAACATTATAAGTGGACGTGTCCTCCTCCGGTTTGTTGAGTTTCAACAGGATATCCGAGGTGGCGTCTGCGGGTTTGTTGAATTTTAACAGTAATAATAGTAGTTTCATAATTGAAAATACCTACCATGTAATCCTAACATAAAACATCCCAGAGAGCAAGTAATCATATATAAAGATGGAAAACTAGCAGTTAGCAAGTATCCAAAAATCAACAATCCTATGGGTGCCAATAGCTGACACGAACCCACATAAAACAAACTATGTCTGCACTAGCAAAGAAAACAAAACAATAAACTACCACGATACGGCGAGGCAAAACCACAGCCAAGACAGCTGCCCAGGAACTTCAAAACTAGTACGACTATCAGCTACAGCTCTGAACCTAAGGCATTTCAAAGACAGAGAATCTCAGCAAGAAAGTATAAGAAATTGCAGAAATTAAGCCAAAAGTAAACGAAGTCAAGGGGTACCAACCCAAGACTAAAGAAAAATACTTATATAAAGTACATATGTCAGGTACAAGGTAAAAGAGAACACTTATGTGAAGCATCATGCATAACCACAACACCCCAAATGTACAAGACAATATGGGGAAAAGGTCCTGCTTATACCATCAGGAGAGAAACAAGCCCATATTAGGCACCTGTGGTCAACTCCACAAAAAACCAAAACGGGCGGGGTGGCCAACACCAAAGACAATTTATCCGTCTGATTGCGGGGGAGACTGGATACTCCTTCATTCATCGTAAATGCCCAAACACCCGGTAGAGCCCCACAAAGTACTAATAGGGAGAACAAACGTTGCGGCGGTGGATTCATACACAAATATCAACCACAACTAAGGAAAACCCGAAATGAAAACCCTGTAACGACCCAGGTTTAGAGCTCAGAGGCCCACCATAACCCTTCCTAGTCTGGTGGCGTGTCTCGCCCCACGGCATCGCCATGAAGGAAACCATGATATAAATCTCAAGACAACATTGACACATCAGATTCTACTGGACAATTATAGATTAGGAACGATTGATCAACCTTTAGGAAGAATTTACAATCCTAAACGAACTCTCACATGTCCTACTTAAATGTTGAGGAACGGTTATAGGAGTAAGATTCCACCACATATAATGCTTACAAGATTAGGTAACAAAAACAAGAACATGATGATTATAAACGAAACTAGACAAGAGATTTAAACAACACTAAAATCAGCAAGTTATTAAAAATCAAGATGTTAAGAAGTTATTAATTTCTGCAAATTGGGATAAAGAAGGGAAAAGAGGGAGATAATCATCACTTGCCTTGGTTTTTTCGGAGAAAGACGTCCAAATCGCACCACGACATAGATTAGGGCTAAAGAAGACGAGGGAAGTCGAAATCTAACAAGAATGGCCAAAAATAAGAGTTAGCGCCGAAAACACCAGCGAGGAAAAGCTGAAGGAATGGGGAAAATTTTACCACAATGGCATAGCTCTCGTTGAGGGCTTTCCGTATCTATGTTCGATTGGATATTTCGAGCATCAGAGCACTGTCGGCGGCCACCGGAATAACCACAGAAAAATATTCTTTCTCTCGCTCACGCCGCTCTGGTTCGGGAGATGAACAGGAGTCTGATCAGCTTAAAGAGGAAGAATAAGTTTTCTTATATATATATATAAGGTATAGTTATAATATTAAAAATATATTGTTTACCTATTACAGTTGTTTTTTCTAACAAAAAAAATGGGGAAGAGGGTTATCTTGACCGGACCTCTCGAGAAGAAGAAATCTTCTCGGGAACAGGACAAGCACAACTCGAGAATGGCATGCCCTCTCGGGAAACAAGACTCTTCTCGAGAACAACATGGCAGTTTTCAAGTACGGAAAAGAACTTCTCGAGAACAACAGGGCAGTTCTCGAATACTAAAAAACTTCTCGAGAACAGAAAGACAGTTCTCGAGTACAAAAAAGAACTTCTCGATAACAACATGGCAGTACTCGAGTACAGAAAAACTTCTCGAGAACAAAAATGCAGTTCTCGAGTACGGAAATGAACTTCGCGAGAACAGTGCAGTTACCGAGTACAGAAAAACTTATCGAGAACAGAAAGACAGTTCTCGAGTACTAACAAATCTTCTCGAGAACAAGAAGGAGGAAAAACCCCGTTCGTCGAACTCAGTTTGAAATTCGTCGAACGTAAGGCTCGTTCTACGAAATCGGGTCGAACATCGTCGAACACAAAGGAAGAACCCGCTCGACGAAGTCAATCCAAAATTCATCAAACGCAAGGCCTGTTCGACGAAATCGGGTCAAACATCGTCGAACGCAAAGGAAGAACCCGCTCGACGAAGTCAGTCCAAAATTTGTCGAATGAAAGGCCCATTCGACAAAATCAGGTCAAACATCGTTGAACGCAAAGGAAGAACCCGCTCGATGAAGTCAGTTCGAAATTCCTCAAACGCAAGGCCCATTCGATGAATTCTGCTCGAAGTTCGTCGAACCCAAAACCCAGAACTGCTCGATGTTCGTCGAGCTCAACACAGCACCAAGAAAAAAACACCGCCCACCTCTGGTCGATGTAAAAAAGCCTACACTTTAGGAGGGCTTCTCGAGAATCAAAAATAATCCCAAGGCTTTAATATAATAATTATCATGATCAGATAGTTGAACAGGGAAATATGAGTTCAAAATAGAGGCCCAAACGCACCGAATTAAATGATTTAAACAGCGAAGACAACCCTAGAATCTGATGTACCATTTTTGAGACATAACATCAAATGCTCTCACAAGCGAAAAAGATCAACACAGGATCCAAACACGCATCGAGACTCCAAAATGCTCGAAACGCAATAGAACTGGACAAGCCCAAGGCCTCCAAGCCTCATCCTTAATATCAAGGAAAACATTCCAACCCATCAGAATCCCAAAATCAGGATAAACAACCTCAACAGATCCGAAAACGTACAAACGGTGCAGCCCCGTCAACAAAATGAAAAAGGGTAACGCCCTGACGTTGAAATTATGATGTCGATAAACCAAATAATGACATCAGAAAATCGAGGGGGGGCATTACATAGCTCCCGAGTATGATAACATCTCCTCAATGGCTATGATCCAATCGACCAATGCCATAAAATCGGCCCTAACATCATATATAGGTGGCCCTAGTCCCTGGAAATGTAAGATAAAGGTCATCTCTGGTGGCAACAAAACTGGTGGAACTAGAGGAGTAGGGGGAATAGGAACAGGTAGACCCAAAGTAGGGTCCTGTACTCTTGGCAGATGTCCTGATATAACGGATATCAAAGCCTAGATCTGTGACTGCATCTCCACCACTTGACTCGACAAAGCCTCATTGCTCTGCCGCAAACTTTCTATCACCGCCTCGCTCTACACACCCGAAGACTAACCGTCTGATTGGGGAGTCAACCTAGTCGCCACACGCATAGGTTCCATTCTAAAAGAACAACAAACGACTAATCAAAACCAAGCTCAATCGCTAGAACCAAACAAACAATCCAGACACAACATAATTAAGTACTTGCTCATGCTGCTAACTTGCTATGGGATTTTCAATAATGATGTTATGCTTACCTTTGGATGATATACCATCGTTAAATGGACTCATGTCCTTTGTCCATGAATGCATGAGTTTATATTCTTTTTTACTTTAAAATCATGTGTGTACATATGTTGTCATGTAAATCTTTAGCTTGACACGTATGTTAATGTTATGTTATGCTATGTATGTTGTGTTATGCATTCTATAAAAGGCCTTAGTGAATGTTATGAGCGGCGTACACATGAAATATTATGCATCTCATACTACATAATTACACAAGTAATGAAAAATTAAAACATACTAATCTGCATTCATGTAATGATGGTTATGCATCCCATACTACATAATCGTCACATGTTGTCGCCTATGGTGGATCCATATACAAATGCATATTATGCATCTCATACTGCATAATATTCCCTGTATACTTCTTCTCATGCTTTTGAGTGTGGTGTTCATACTTTAGCCAAGACGTACTGATGATACATCAGTGTGTGTAAGAAATGACACTAAACAATTAATAGTAAACAAGAGGAGGTTACTCGATCAATTGTCAAAAAACCTCCCTCCGATATCAACTGTCGCAACCCGCATTTTCTCCGCATTTAAGTAATATTAAAGTAAGAGAAAATACGTGTTGTGATGCCATGCCATGTAGGGAATAACTGCAAACGCTCATGCAAGACTCCAAACTATATAGCTTATGTGAAATTCTTAAGTTAATAAGAGGAAAACCAGTTTAATTTTAGACGGTCATATCCCTCGGCACAGTAGATCAACTAGTCCATGAGTAAAAGTATAGTTATATGCTGTGGGAAAAAACTTTGATTATGTTGATTTAACATCCAACATGAGTATATACATCCCCGAAGGACTAGATTTACTATAAGTACAGAAACAGTCATTACGTTAGTTAGAAGATTGTACTTTAGTTTTGAATAGATGACATGTATATGATACTAGTAATTGTGCCTTTATAAGTTAAAAAATCTAAATGCAACCTAGCATAAAACATTCTCAGAGAGCAAGTAAAATAACCACAAAATAGGCACACTAACATCTTTGCAAAATACTTGGCAATCAAAGAAGTTAACCAGTTGGCGTCAAAAACCTGACACAAACCTACTAGACAAAGAGTATGTCTGTACTATCAAGAAAACAACCAAAAAATACCTCACAACGATAAGGAAACCTCTGTAATACAGCAGTCCACTAGCAAACTCCAAACCTAGCCGCTCAATCGACTATCGCCCTGAACCCGAGGCATCAAAAGAAGAACAGCTCAACAAGAAAATACAAGGGACAAAGGAACAATAAATAGAATCAAGTGAAAACAGGAAGGGGTTTACTAAACCCAACTATAAAATTGCTGACAACCTCAGCTAAAAGAATCAATAAAAGAGAGAAAGTAAGTACTCGCCAGGAAAGCAAGAAATTTGCACCAAGTGCGAGAAGTTACCAAACTTCTCTTAAACCTTCAGAAGTGTGCGAACAGAAAACAAATAGGCCAAAAATTTGGAGTAACAAATTTTATTATCCAAAAAATGTGTTTATTACAAAGTTATAGCTTCCCTTTTATAGAATGGAGGAGATGAGAGAGATTACAAATAAGCAACGTGGGACTAAATAATTACAAGTACATGCAGCTTTACAAATAAACAAACCGAACATGTCGCGCTGTTAGACAAGCCGGCTAACCGCTCGACCACATCCAGAAGGAGAGAACAAGATTCCACAGAGAACAAACTGCCATAGGAGACCGTTAGACCGCCGGTCTGCAAGTCGCCTAAGACAAACTACCAGACCGTTGGGACACCAAATAGAAACCGCCCGGCAGACAAGCCGCTGGGATAAACCGCCAAATTGCCCGGACTCTGAACAGCAACAGACCGCTCGGCCTCCATACTACAACACTCTCTCTCAAGCTAGAGCATAAATATTAATCATGTCCAGCTTGTCGCAAATGTGGAAAAAGGATGCGGACACTGGCTTGGTGAAGATGTCTGCCAACTCATTGTTGGAAGTGACGAATAGTGTACAAATCTATTTCTTCAAGATCTCTTCCCGAATAAAATGATTGTCGACTTCTATCTGTTTTGTTCTCTCATGAAAGACAAGATTTTTGGAGATGTATATCGTGGCGTTGTTGTCACAGAACATAGGAAGAGGATAGTTGTAGACCTCTCCTAAGTCAAGCATGAGAGCTCGTAACCATTTCAACTAAAATGTGGTCGATGCCATGCTATTATATTCTGCTTCTGCACTACATCTGGAGACCACAGACTGTGTCTTGCTCTTCCAGGTCACATGATTTCCTCCAATAAATGTGCAGAAACCTGATGTTGACTTGCAGTCACCTTTGTCATCAGCATAGCTCGAATCTGAGTACGCTTCAACCCTTAAGTTACCATTCTTCTGAAAAAATATTCCTTTCCCTGGCACAGCTTTAACATACTCTAATATCCTCAGGGCAGATTGTAGATGACACTCCCTAGGAGCTTGCATGAATTGGCTTACCTTGCCCACAGCATAGGAGATGTTAGGTCTAGTTACCGTAAGATAAATGAGTTTGCCAACCTAACGTCGCTACCTCATAAGATCGGATAGAAGAGGCTAGTCATTTGTCAAAGTTTTGTCTTCTCCAGCAGCCATGGGACATCAGACAGGATTAGCACCAGTCAACCCTGCCACTTTTGGAAGATCAAGAGCATACTTCCGTTGGGAAAGGACCATGGAGTTGGTCTTCCTAGAGATATCAATCCCCAGGAAGTATTTTTGGGAGCACATATCCTTTGTGACCAGGTGTTGACGGAGGTGTTTCTTTGTCAAAGTTATCCCATCCTAGTCATCGCCAGTAAGAAGAATGTCATCCACAAATTCCACAAGAACTACCAGACACGAGGAGGTTTTGCGAACGAACAAGGAGTGATGGGCTTAACTTCTTGCAAAACCAATGACCACAACAATGCTGCTAAACTTGTCAAACAAAGCCCGAGGGATATGCTTTACACCATAGATGGCCTTTTTCAGCCGACATACCATGTCTCCTTTTGAGCAACATACCCTGGAGGTTGCTCCATGTAAACATCTTCATGAAGATCACCATAGAGAAAAGCATTCTTAACATCCAACTATGAAATGGGCCAATCCCTGTTGACAGCTACAGAGAGAAGGACCCGAATGGTACTGAGACGAACAATGGGAGAGAAGGTGCCAAAGTAATCAACACCATAGGTCTGAGTGAAGCCATTGGCAACCAAGCGGGCCTTGTATCGATCCACGCTGCCATCCGGATGGAACTTCACAACAAAGACCCATCGACAACCAACCACATCAGTGCCCAAAGGGGAGGAACAAGGGTCCAGGTACCCCATTCAGTGAGGCTAGTAATTTCCTCATCCTTGGCGGCCTTCCAATGAGGAACAACAAGAGCTTCCTAGTAGGTGTGTGGAGTGGAAGTCGTAGAGATAGCCAATGCAAATGCCCTGCGAGAAGGAGTGAGACAATCATATGAAACAACAGTATCCAGTTGGTGATGGGTACACGTCTGCACACCTTTGCGAGAGAAATGGTAAGATCCAGGTCGGCATGTTCCTCAGTAACCGGAGCATTCATGGCGGAGAGAGCTGGCCCGGGAGTGGAGAAAGATGGCAGCGGAGAGGAGGGAGATAGCAGTGGTGATGAGGGAGAGAGGGAAGGAGGATACGGTGGCGGTGATGGTGGGAAAATCTCGATGGGAGTACATGTGGTGGAGGGGATGGTGGGAGAAGACAAAAGAACTAGAGACGGAGAAGGGTCAAAAGAGAAATAGGACGCATTATCAAAGAAGGTCACATCCGCAGATACGCATTGCTTTCAAAGAATGGGATCAAAGCAACAGTAGTATTTTTGAATAGTTGAGTACCCCAAAAAGACACACTTGGTGGCACGTGAGTCGAGTTTGTCATGAGTGGCGGAATGATTGTGCACAAAAGCCGTGCACCCAAAGATACGCAGAGGGAGAGGAAACGAATCCTTGCCCGGATATAAAATGGAGAATGGGGTTTGTCCGTGGAGAATCGTGGATGGAATGCGATTAATGAGAGAACAGGAGATGAGGACAGCGTAGCCTTAGTAGGAGCGAGGAACCTGCATCTCTGTCATCAGAGTGCGAGCGACATCGAGGAGGTGATGGTTTTTACGTTCCTCCACCCCATTTTGTTGTGAGGTATAGACACAGCTAGTTTGATGAATAATACCATGTTGCATATAGAAAGAAGAGAAAGTAGTGCTAAGATGATGTCGTGGCCCCTCCGCAAATACTTGATGATGACTCGGTTGCCGAGGCACAACGACACAAAGATCTTAGGTGTCGTGATGATGCTGAAGGAAGACCGCGTTACAACCTCCGCCCGCGGCGTGCTAAATCCACCGTGAAGAATTAATTATCTTATTTTATGCACTTTTATTTTATATTGATGAATATAAAATTATTCCATGTTTGAATGATAAATTTATATTCATAAATGTTATGTAATTTTAATTTTGGACATTTATATTTTGTGGTGTGTATTTAACCATACGGATGGATGAGATTACATCTCCATCATAGATGGTTAAGGGCTTGTTGTAACTCTTATATAAGGAGGATCTTATGTGGATTTTATCATTGAAGAAGAAGAAAACCCTAAATTCCCTTGTGAGAATTTAGGCCAAGAGGTTACCCCTTGCCGCCGCCACCCATTAGGTGTGAAGCCTCCCCTTGCTACCTCCATCCCGATCGGTGCGACTCTGGTGTGGCTTCCTTCGGTGTGACTCCAAGGAAGAAGGTTGCAGCCCCATTCAGTATGAAGCCGGTGGTTCCATGGAGAGAGTGAATCTCCCACCATATCTTGTGTGATTGATGTTCTTGGTTGGGTAATCTCTTCTCTCTTAGTGATTCTTGCTTTGAGTTTGTGGAGGTTTTGCGAATCGTCTTTCCTGTGGTTTTTAAATACATCTCTTGCAAAATCTGATTCGACTTCGTTGCTATTGAATCTCTTGTATTCCAGATATGGAAGATCCGTTGTGGGAGCCAGACTTGGCCTAGCCTTGACTTGCTCTCCAAGATCGGTACACTTTGTGTTAACAAGGGAGTTAATCTCAACTGGAACTCGACCGCCATTTGAAGTTTGTCGCTGCTCCGAAATAAATTATTGCAGCATTTGAAATGGCTCAAGTTGATAAAATAGGTGCTTGTGTAGGTGTGGTGAGTTGTGTGCTTGTTGGAGAGGTAGGTCTTAAGGACGTTGTATCGAGTCCGGATTACGGTGAGTTGCGTGATTGTTGGAGAGGTAGGTCTTAAGGACATTGTATCGAGTCCGGCTTGAATCTTCTATATTGATTTTTATCATTCGGATTTGGGAGCCAACCCAACCCCTTTTTGGTCGCTTTTAGTCGGAGCCCTCCTATCTTGCTTTTATGTTCTGTGACGATAGTTTCCGTTAGCGTAGTCGAGCACGTATCACGGTCTCCCCTACATCAATTTGGTATCAGAGGAGGTTGTTTCAACTCCCACGTTGCAAACATACTCGCTGTGTTTCTTGTTGGTAAATCTGATCTTTTGAAAAACAAAAAAATTATTCTCGGTGGTCTGCCAATAGCGGGCTAAAATCTTTATTTTTCAGCGAAATTTCAAAAAAAAACTTTTTTAACGATCCACGTGTTACTCACGTCGGGAATCTATAAAAATATCCTATTTCCAGTATAGCTACAGCCCTAGGAAAAATCATCTTTCCAAGATTTTTCTAAACCTGAATGCGCACTATGCTAGGATTGGAATACACGACACCGTCTACGTCTAGGATGGTTGTGAGTGAGCGTGGGGATCCCAACACCGAGGCCATAGCAGGGCAACGTAACGAAATGACGGAGCTTAGGAACATGTTAGCACAGATCCTACAAAATCAAGCAAGTCCACCCCCGACACCCGTTAATGTTGAGCAGCCCAACCGGCGCCAACAAACTCCTGATTCGGACTCTGATGGGGACTCTCCCCGAGTGCCCCCTCGAGAACACCGCCCCGATCGTGGTTTCGATATTACTAGAGTCATTAAGATCGACGCCCCCACTTATGATGGCATGGGAGATCCCCAGATCATCCTTACTTGGGTGGTCGATATGGAGTGCTACTTTGATTGGCACACCCTTACGGACCATCAAAAAGTTCAAGTTGCCAGGATGAAGCTAACGTGACACGCCAAAACTTATTGGCTGAATGAAGAGCGTAGGCTAGGAGCCGGGAACGGGATCCCACTTATTGGATGGGCCGTGATGATGAACCTGTTGGCCGATCAGTACGTTCCCGCGTACCATCAGACACAGATGTTCGACGAGCTTGCCACTCTGCGGCAGGGCTCAAATTCGGTAGCTGAGTATACAGGAGAAATGAAAGACCGTATGGTGTGTTGTGACCTGGGGAGATCCCCGAGGTCACCCTATCCAGATTTCATAAGGGGCTTCAACCCGATATTCAGCGGAAGCTCTTGCGATATGGTCATACGGATCTGAACACGACATTCAATGCCGCCCTCGACATCGAAAATCACTTAGCCTCTAAGGCTCACTCCTGTTATTCCCATGCGAAGGGAAAGTCCACAGCTAGAGCATCTTCCTCCACATATCCGGACAAAGGGAAGTTTCGGTCCACTGAGTCCAAGTCTGTCGTGATCACTGCTAGGAATGCTAAGAACCACGCATGTGAGTGTATCACCATCGGGAAAGTTTGCAAGGATAACGCTACATGTTACTCTTGCGGCATTCAAGGTCACTACGCCTTTGAATTCCCAACGAAGACCAAATCCATAGACCTATTAGAGTCGACTACCGACCTTGCTGATTACGTATATGTGGCTGCTGAGGAGAGTGACCCAGATGGGGTCCCAAGTGATTTAGAGGACGATCACCCCCTTATGGTGATGCATTGTATCTTGACCACTCCTCGTCCGTTAGATGACTGGAATAGGATGAGTATATTTTCCCTGATCTTTAAGAGTGGCGAGAAGTTGTGCAAGTTGATCATTGATAGTGGCAGTTGTGTAAATGTCATCTCTAAGAATGCTGTTACACGTATGTTCTTGACTACACAGCCCCACCCGACTCTCTATCAGGTAGCTTGGATTAATAAGGTTACCGTCCCGGTCACCAAGCGATGCCTTGTACCCCTCTCGATCAAATCCTATACTGACGAGAAGTGGTGTGATGTCCTTCCTATGGACGCTTGTCAAGTGTTGTTGGGCCGCCATTGGCTTTACGACCGCGACGTGACACACTTTGGGAGAGCCAACACGTACGAATTTAAATTTAATGGTAAGGTCATTACGTTGAGGTCGACTGTCCCGAAGGAGCCAGTAGCTTTGGCTAAGGACACCACTGTTCCGGTTGAGAGGAAGACGTTGAGTCTAGTGGGTGGAAAAGAATTTGTGAAGGATCCCTTTCTTGACGGGATGATGTACGCACTAGTTCTTATGAGTGTGAAGGGGGATTTGAGAGCATTGGACGATTTTCCTAAAGTGTTACGGGTATTGTTGGACGAATATAAGGACGTGTACCCGGATGAGCTGCCTTCGGTGTTACCACCGCTGAGGAATATACAGCATGCGATAGACCTTATCCCTGGTTCCTCCTTACAGAACCAGCCCCACTATAGGCTTCATCCCGCCGCCCATAAAGAGTTACAGACCCAGATCGAGGATTTGATGAAAAGGGGGTTCATTAGGACTAGTATGAGTCCATGTGCCGTACTTGCCCTTCTTGCTCCCAAGAAGGATGGTATGTGGCGAATGTGTGTTGATAGCCGTGCTATCAACAAGATTACCATCAAATATAGATTTCCTATTCCGCAATTAGATGACCTCCTAGATGTCTTATCTGGCGCAACTATTTTTTCAAAGTTAGATTTGCGGAGTGACTATCACTAGATCAGGATCTGTGAGGGGGGCGAATGGAAGACTGCATTTAAGTCAAAGGATGGGTTATACGAGTGGCTTGTGATGCCCTTTGGGCTATCCAATGCCCCCAGTACCTTCTCCCAGATGATGACACATGTCTTTCAGCCTTACATGGGGAAGTTTGTGGTCATCTATTTCGATGACATCTTAGTCTTTAGTACCACCATTGCTGAGCACGTCTCCCACATGAGGTCGGTCCTTTCCACCCTGCGGAAGGAAACATTATTCCTTAGTCTCAAGAAGTGCACATTCTATGTCACTGAAGTGGAGTTCTTAGGCTACATAGTCGGTTCGGAAGGCATTAGAGTTGACCCTAACAAGGTTAAAGTCATTAAGGATTGGCCCGAACTGACCATGTTACGAGAGGTGCGAAGTTTCCATGGGTTAGCTACTTTTTACCGCCGTTTCATTCGAGACTTTAGTAGCATTATGGCCCCCATTAGTGATTGCATGAAGAAAGGTGAGTTCACTTGGATGAAGTCCGCCACTATTGCTTTCCAATGCATTAAGGAACTTATGACTGAGGCACCTGCCTTATGTCCACCTGACTACACAAAGGTCTTTGAGCTTACGTGTGACGCTTCTGGCATGGTAATAGGTGGTTTCTTGAGTCAGGAAGGACACCCTGTGAGTTATTTTAGTGAGAAGTTAGCGGGCGCCAAATTGAATTACTCAAATTACGATAGGGAGTTTTATGTCGTCATTAGATGTTTGAACCATTGGACGCACTATCTCCTCTCTAAGGAGTTTGTGATCCTCTCCGATCACGAAGCATTGTGGTTCATCAATGGCCAGCATAAAATCAGCCCGCGTCATACTAAGTGGGTATCTTGCCTACAGGGTGACACTTTTAATCTCAAACACCTTAAGGGAGCAGACAATCGAGTCGCGGATGCTCCTAGTCGCCTAACCGTATTACTCACCACTATGGAGGTTAACGTGGTAGGATTCGAGCGAATCAAGGATGAGTATGTCACATGCCCAAATTTTCAGGATGCATATTTGTCTGCCCAAGATAGCTCCCCCATGGTTATATCTGCGTTCGTCATTAAGGATGGCTATCTATTTAGACATGGGAAGTTGTGTATTCCACAGTCATCGTTACGCCTCCATATCATCTGGGATTTGCATAGCGGAGGGTTGAGTGGTCATTTCGGTAGGGATAAGACCATTACGTTAGTTGAGAAAATATTCTATTGGCCAAAACTTAAGGCAATGGTGGGGCGGGTGGTGAGTAGTTATCGTACTTGTCAGGTATCCAAGGGCACCAAAACCAACGTCGTATTATATACACCGTTGCTTATACCTTCTACACCATGGGAAGATGTGAGCATGGACTTTTTCTTAGGCCTACCCACTACTTTTCGTCATCATGATTCCATTCTTGTAGTTGTGGATAGGTTCTCTAAAATGGCATACTTTATTCTGTGCGCTAGAACCAACGATGCATCTCATATTGCAAAATTATTTTTTAAAGTAGTTAGTCACCGAGGAGTGCCGAAGACAATAGTCTCGGATAGAGATGTTAAGTATACGAGCTATTTATGGAAAACACTTTGGGTCTTAATGGGTACAAAGTTATTGTTTTCCTCCGCCTATCACCCTCAGACCGATGGGCAGACGGAGGTGGTCAATCGGAGCCTGGGAAGCCTTCTTAGATGCCTAGTGAGCGATCACAAAGGTACATTGGATCTTCTTCTTCCCCACGCCCAGTTGGCCTATAAAAATTCCAAAAATGGGTCCACCGGTCTGTCTCCAAATGAGATTGTTCACGGGTACAAGGCCCCTGTGCCTCTTGACTTGGTTCTGTTGCCCCCAACATACATCACAAGTCAGTTTGCACAATCCTTTGCCCAACATATTCATGACCTATATGCACGTATACGAGCTACCTTCACTGCTCAATACGAGTCTTATCAAACGCACGCTAATCTACATAGGAGGGTGTCGCACTTTAAAGCCGACGATTTGGTCCTAGTCCGGTTAGTTCTCGAACGCTTGCCATCTGGCACCGTTAAAAAGTTGGCACCAAAGCGCGCCGGCCCTTTTCGGATTATAAAGAAACTAGGTGACAACGCTTTCGTGTTGGAGTTGCCAGCTGATTGGTGTATCTCCCCAATTTTTAATGTCTCGGATTTGACGTTGTTTGTTTCGCCTCCACCTAAGTTGAATTCTTTGTCGTCTTCTCCCTCCACTAAAATTTCTAATGGGTTGGGGAGTGGTAGTTCAGATGATCTCTCTCTTTCGGTACCCTCAGGTATAACATCGGATGGTACGTTGCCTTCTTTTATTCCTACTGCTGGCATGTTTCCCAGGTTTCCCAAGATATTTCTCACTCCAGATATGATACTTGCTACTGAGCCACTTACTACTCCTAATGGTGCTACCTACCGCTTCCTCATCTGTAGGCGTGACCGCCCCCCTTCAGATGACTCATGGGTACTCGCGGTAGAGCTTCAATATTTGGATGTCGAGCTTCTCCGCCGCTATCGCTCGGTCCACGCATCAGAGATACGTGATTTTGAGTGGGGGAGGATTGATGTCGCGGCCCCTCCGCCACTACTTGATGATGACTCGGTTGCCAAGGAACAACGACACAAAGATCTTAGGTGTCGTGATGATGCTGAAGGAAGACCGCGTTACAACCTCCGCCCGCGGCGTGCTAAATCCACCATGAAGAATTAATTATCTTATTTCATGCACTTTTATTTTATATTGATGAATATAAAATTATTCCATGTTTGAATGATAATTTTATATTCATAAATGTTATGTAATTTTAATTTTGGACACTTTATATTTTGTGGTGTGTATTTAACCATATGGATGGATGAGATTACATCTCCATCATGGATGGTTAAGGGCTTGTTTTAACTCCTATATAAGGAGGCTCTTATGTGGATTTTATCATTGAAGAAGAAGAAAATCCTAAATTCCCTTGTGAGAATTTCGGCCAAGAGGTTCCCCCTTGCCGCCGCCCCCCATTAGGTGTGAAGCCTCCCCTTGCTACCTCCATCCCTGTCGGTGCGACTCCGGCGTGGCTTCCTTCAGTGCGACTCCAAGGAAGAATGTTGCAGCCCCATTCGGCGTGAATCAAGTGGTTCCATGGAGAGAGTGAATCTCCCAGCATATCTTATGTGATTGATGTTCTTGGTTGGGTAATCTCTTCCTCTTTTTGTGATTATTGCTTTGAGTTTGTGGAGGTTTTGCGAACAGTATTTCCTGTGGTTTTTAAATACATCGCATGCAAAATCTGATCCGACTTCGTTGCTATTGAATCTCTTGTATTCCGGATCGGGTAGATCCGTTGCGGGAGCGAGACTTGGCCTAACCTTGACTTGCTCTCCAAGATCGGTACACTTTGTGTTAACAAGGGAGTTAATCTCAACTGGAACTCGACCTCCATTTGAAGTTTGCCGCTGCTCCGAAATAAATTATTGTTGCATTTGAAACGTCTCAAGTTGATAAAATAGGTGCTTGTATAGGTGCGCTGAGTTGTGTGATTGTTGGAGAGGTAGGTCTTACGGACGTTGTATCGAGTCCGGCTTATGGTGAGTTGTGTGCTTGTTGGATAGGTAGGTCTTAAGGACATTGTATTGAGTCCGGCTTGAATCTTCTATATTGATTTTTATCATTTGGATTTGGGAGCCAACTCGACCCCTTTTCGCTCGCTTTTGGTCGGAGCCCTCCTATCTTGCTTTTATGTTCTGTGACGATAGTTTCCGTTAGAGTAGTCGAGCACGTATCACAGTCTCCCATACATCATAAGATATTCCATGGTGTTTTCATAGCGAAATATTTTAATAGACATATCAAACTGATTGTTAATAATATTATAAAATGATGTCCATACAAAAAATAGTTCGGAGCGATCCTTTAAAAGATACACCCACGTACACCTAGAGAAATCATCAATAAATGTTACAAAATATGAACTACCCCGACCGATGGTGAGGGTAGGAGCAGGACCCCATATGTCGGAGTGAACAAGTTCAAACGGCCGGGAATATCCACGACCTTGCTTTGGTGGGAAGGACGAGCGGTGATGCTTGCCTAGCTGGCATGCGTCACAGTTGAGAGGAGGACTCTGCGGAGGAATATGTGGCAGAAGCTGACGAAGAAGTCGTGGAGGAGCATGACCAAGATGAATGTTCCACTGGAGAAGATCAGTAGAATATGAGGAGAAGGCTAACAGTGTGGAAACGTAGTCGAGAAAGTAGAGGCCGCCGCTCTCAGTCCCAGTAGCAATCATCCGCTAGGATCCCGGATCCTAAAAAGAACAAGTAGTAGAAGTGAATGTGACAGAGCATTATAGTTGCTTGCAAAGAGAGGTAACAGATAACTAGTTGCAAGGGAACTTGGGCACTTAGAGGGTGTCCGCCAAGCGAAAAGACGAAGTGACTTGAACAATACCCGTTCCATTGACCGGTGAGGGAGAGCCGTCCGCAACAAGGAACGGTGGCAACCAGTCATGATGTTCTAGGAGAGAAAAACATTGCGGATTGTCGGTCCTATAATTGGTAGCACTAGAGTTGATCAGTCATTTACCTTGAGTAGCAATGTTGGCAATACCTGAAGATGTGACCACAGAAGAAGTGGAAGCGTCCTCATATGGTCGAAGATGAGGATGCTTCTTCCAGCAGCGATCAAATGTGTGGTCGGTGCGGCTTCAGTGAGAGCAGAGAAAGCGGGAAGCACCACATTCACTTGATGGGAGGTGGAGGACACCAGAGCCACTTCGTTGAGTCTGGTGAGCTGAGTTGTCTGGTTGACGAGGGGAGGATAACAGCAGACGTTATTGTAGAGAGGTAACAGCGGCAATGCGGGCATCGGTGGCTTGCACGGTGGGAGACTCTACCTCGCCAAGGATTTGTTGACAGATCATGTCATACGACTCAGGAAGTCGTAGGAGATAACACAAAATCAGAAGTTCCTGGAAGTGTTTGTGTTACTCAGCAAGATCTGCAGAGAAGGGGCGATTTTGGAGAATTTCAGCTCTGAGAGCCTGAACTTGCTGGTAAGCAGCAACAGGAGACATGAAGGGGCGGTAAAAGAGGTCCGCATACAGAGTAAAAATGCGGGACTTCTGAGCCCCCTTGGAGTAGAGAGCGTTAAGATAAAGCCAAGCAGCCTTGATAGTTTCATCATGACGTATGACGGGTAGGCATTCATCAGAGAGGCTGTTAGCCAGCCATGTGCAGACAAGAGTGCCGCTGGGATCCCAATCTTCAAAGAGAGGGGAATCATGCAGAGGAGGTTCATCGGTGAGAGGATGTCATTTGCATTAAGAGCGGAGGAGGAAGGTGAAGGAGACACTCCAATCCAGGTAGTTGGGACCGATGAGTTTGGAAGCGGTGCTAAGGTTGCCCGAAGCAGTGGGAGGAGTAGGAGGAGGAGCGGCAACGAGAGTGGTGGTGGTAGAGATATAAGATATGGCCATAGAATATAGCAGCGAGAAGAACAAGTCACGGATAGAAGGATAGGTCGCGGCGATAATGAGCAGGTCGTGGCTAGAAAAGGAGGGCGTGGCGACTAGGTGCAGGTCGTGGCAAGAATAATAGGTCGCGGTGACTTAAGAACTAGTGGTAGCGACGTAGTAAAAGGAGTGACTAGAAAAGGAGGGCGCAGCGACTATGCACAGGTCACGACAAGAAGAAAGAGGAACCAAAGAGGTCGCGCACACAAAGGGAAATGATAAGGAGCGAAAGAAACAACGCGAAAGGGGTGAAAGCCAGTGGAAGAAATAAGTTGCGAAGATAGGTCGCGAGAAGAAGAAACAAGTCGGGAAAATAGGTCGCGCGAAGAAGAAGCAAGCCGCGCGGACAGAGAGGGCTCATAGAATCTGGAGGAAAAGATCGAGTCCTCTGATACCATGTGCAAACAGAAAACAAATAGGCCGCAAATTTGGAGTAACAAATTTTATTATCCAAAAAAGGTGTGTATTATAAAGGTATAGCCTCCCTTTTATAGAATGGAGATAAGAGAGATTACAAATAAGCAATGTGCGACTAAATAATTACAATTATATGTGGCTTTACAAATAAACAAACTGAATAGGTCACGCGATTAGACAAGTCGCCTAACCACTCGACCACTTCCAGAAGGAGAGAACAAGAGGCCACAAAGAATAAGCCGCCACAGGAGTCAGCTAGACCGCCGGTCTCCAAGTCGCCTTAGACAAACCGCCAGACCGTTGGGACACCAAACAACAACAGCCTGGCTGACAAGGCGCTGGGATAAACTGCCAGACCGGCCGAACTCCGAACAATAACTTCTCTTAAACCTACAGAAGCAAATAGCCAACAAAAGCCAAAACTATAAAAGGAAGAGGAACTATACAGTCCTAAACATGTGGATCATTAACACTAGTAAAACCACGGTTCTGTGTCGGCGACAAAACTTTCCACACTGAACAACCAGACCCAAATGTCTCAAAGGCCCCACATTGGTGACCACATGGTCTAACACACCGAGAAAAAAATAACCTTAAAAACTGAGACCCAAAACAAAACTACCACAAGCAATGATCCATGATACGACATCCAATTGGCGGTCCTTTATCTACAACTGAATTTAGCCATAAAGCACCAACAGAAATCCAATAAAACCCAAATACCGAAGTCTAAATGAAGCCCAAAACAAATGGGATGAAAATACCTAAAGTATACCGTAAGGACCTAACTCGATGAATCGAACAAGAATCGGCGAGATAAATTAGGACTAAGGGAAAAGCATCGAGTACACTCTATGCCGCGTTGAGTGCATTGAAATGCACTCGACGCCATCCAGCTAAACTCAGCAGAAATTCAAACCACTCAATGTCCCGTTGAGTGCACTTAACGCTGCATTGAGTCCACATAATGTTGTCGACGCGTTTTGACTTACCCTCGTAATTTTGCAAAGGCGAGGCTTCACTCAACGCCACGTTGGGTGTATAACACTCACTCAACACTTTTTAACTTAGATAGAATTCTACAGGATGGAGTTGAGTGTATTCAGCTCAATCAACTCTGAGTTGAGTGTAAGACACTCACTCAACTCTTGTTAACTTAGAAAGAATTCTACAGGATGGCGTTGAGTGTATTCAGCTCACTCAATGCCGAGTTGAGTGTATGGCACTCACTCAACTCTTTTTAACTTAAACAGAATTCTAAAGGATGGAGTTGAGTGTATTCAGCTCACTCAACTCTGAGTTGAGTGTATGACACTCACTTAACTCTTTTTAACATAACTCAAGCTCAGACCCACAACACATTCCAGAAAATAAGGAAAGGGAGGGGTAGACAAAACAAGAGCCCAAACACAGGAGTAAAGTTCTACAACAACATGGCAGGGGGGAAGAACAAACAACAACAAAAATAAATTTACTATTATACTGAAGTAATACATAGCCTAAAGTAGACAAGAAAATCTGACAAGGGGGAAACCTACTCTAATCTCAATTTTTGAACAGTGAAAGAAGCAAGATAATAGGAAATAAAAAATAAGCAAGGGGGAAAAACCACCACTTCCCTCAAACCTTGCCGAACCAGCACTCCACCTTGCAGATCTGGCCACAGAAACTCCTAAGCAGGAAAACCTGAAACTTTTCGAGAGGAATGAAGATTAAAATCACAAACCCTAATGGCTAAACCTCCACGAAATGGGAAAAACTTAAAGTAGAAATG
Organism: Platanthera guangdongensis; assembly: GCA_039583875.1. Lineage (NCBI taxonomy): Eukaryota > Viridiplantae > Streptophyta > Magnoliopsida > Asparagales > Orchidaceae > Platanthera > Platanthera guangdongensis. The sequence continues at coordinate 144,576,062 of CM077147.1, read as the reverse complement.
TAGGTCTTGGTGAGAGCTGGCCGGATCTACTCTCTGATGATGATTTCGAGAACCGGAGGTCCTAAAATCGACGGTCAAAGGCTCTCCAAAGACCGCCGCCTTCCCCTTATGCAAAACAGGTAGTTGGCTTTGGGAAGAAGACAATGAATAGGGTTCTGTCTATTCACCAGGCAATTTATACTTATAAATATAAGTATTACAATAATAGTTTATTATTAAATAATGGTCCAAACAACCCAAAATTCACGACAACATAGATTTCTATGAAAATCACACTGTAACTAAATATTGACGTTACAAATCCAATGACGAAGTCGAAACCAAAATACGACAAACCGGCAAACACCTCCCAAAGCCAAAATACAAGCACTCCCAAAGAAGCTCCACCGAGTCACCAAAACAGACCCGGTTCGCTAGGGAATGTTGCAAACAGGCTAAAACCCAGCCACACAAAAAAACCTAAGAGCTAAAACCATTCTCTAACAACGGCACACGCCAACGTAATGCCCTGACGTCATAAATATGACGAATAAAAGGATTAACTAATCATTGAAAATCCAGGGGTGTTACAGGAGAGCACAAAATCTATGGCTCAGACACCTAAGAGATCACCCAGCTGATCAGATCTTTAGAGAGTCAGGCAACAGTGTAAGAACCAGAATTGGTACAACTAATGAGATTATGCATCTCAGTTTTCTATCGCAAGTTGGGCCGAAGATGTTCGATGAAGCAAATAAAGACGCCTCTTGGATCATGGCAACACAAGAGGAGCTCAACCAATTTGAACGTTGCAAAGTCTGGGAGCTGGTACACAGAACAAAGGGACAGAATGTGATTAGTGCAAAGTGGATATTGAAAAATATGATGGACAAACACGGAGTAATCATAAAGAACAAAGCTAGATTTGTAGCTCAAGTATATAGATAAGAAGAGGAGATCAACTTCGCCCAGACAATCGCTCTAGTGGCTCGACTCGAGGCGATCGGGTTATTTCTTGCGTATGCTGCACTCAAAGGCTTCACCATCTACCAAATAGACATGAAGTCAACATTCCTCAATGGGAATCTAAAAGAGGAAGTGGTAACATCCCTCGGACAACTAGACCCCCTAGGAGTGGTTTTGTCATGACTAGGTCATGACAAAACCTTAGGAAGCCTAAGAAGACCAAGTGGACCTAGGAATGTAGGTGAGATCACTATAGTCTGCAAATTGTAGATTCCAAAACCCTAGTTTAGGATGATCATGGTGCATCACCATGACTCCAAGTCCCCACCATGACCTCACCAATCTATTGAAAGGCCATAAGGATCCATTGGAGTCAACCCAGGCTGGGCAAGTTGACCTAGGATCATCCTAAGCCTAAATTGGGCAAGGTGCCCTAACTAAGGCCAATGTGCCCCAATGTGCCCCTAATGTGCTCAACAAACCCTATCTAGGCCTTCCCAGACCTAAGGTGAGGTCAATCGGTCACCAAAGACCCATTGGGGTCAACCTTAGAGGCTAGGTTGACCGAAGTCAACCCTGGCCCTAAAGTGGTCAAAGTGCCCTTACAAAGGGGCAAATGACCTCCAAGGTGTTGGAGCATGCATTCCATACTTCCTGGTTTGCTAATAACAAATCTTGTTTGTAATTGATATTTGGATGTTTTTGGTGTGCAGATAACACAACGCTATATCTAATATCTTTTTGGTGCTGAATCGGGTCAGAATTGAACACGGGAGATAACGCTAGGTGATAATGAGTATCGCCGATCGGCGATAGTGCCACTCGACGCTCGACGAAAGCGTGGCTTTTGTTATTTCCCTATCGCCCGAAGGCGATATCCGGTATCGCTCGGCGATAGTGCACGATTCGGCACTCAATGTCTATGCGATGCAAAAATGAGGAGTTCATGGACCATGTGGCAGCGGTTACCGCTATCGCCGGTTGGCGATCCCAGTATCGCCAGGCGATATCGCCAGAGTATAAAAGCCTATCATTTCTTGAGGAAATCACGAATTTCATCACCTGGACTGTACTTTCCTGCATAGACGATTCAGAGAGCTCCAGAACTCAGAGATACTCCATACTCTCAAGTAGGCCGAAAGCACGAAAGATTAACGGCACGTGCGAAGCATTCGATGCATCTCTAGCAAAGATTCGTCGGCATCTTCAGCGCATTGTTTGAAGGGAGTGTCTAGCCTAAAGTGTTAAAGTTGTTTTTTGTTCTTTCTTTTACTTTCTCATTGTAATCGGTAGAGAAATCGCCGCCTTGTGTGTGACGTCTAGGTCCTTGTGTGTCTTAGGAGAGAATCACCGCCTTGTGAGTGGCGCCCAAGTCCTTGTGTGGCTTAGGGAGAAATCATTGCCTTGTGTGCAGCGTCTAGATCGTGGTTAGGTCTAGGGGTAGCTAGTAGCAAGATCTAGGAAGAGATACGCTTTAGCCTGCCGGTTCTTGGTAGAAGAACCGGTGAAAACACTAGCAAATTATTTATTGCATGAGTCTTTGTTTCTAGCTCTATATAGACACTTTGTATTCAATTTATCTCTTTTGAAATATATCATTATTGTTTTTCGCTAGTATACATTTGCACTCTTCAATTATATTGTTGTTATTCATCTAGTAAAGTTTGTTTAATTTTTAAGAAAAATTAAAAGAACCCTTATTCACCCCCCCCCCCCTCTAAGGGCGCCGCAAGATCCAACACTTGGTATCAGAGCTTGGTTATTCCAAAATCGGTTTCACCACTGGGAGTAATGGCGCAAAACACTCACGCATTTTCTGAGGGGCATGGTATTAGTAGACCTCCCTTATTCACGAGCACTGACTACAACTATTGGAAAGAACGAATACGATGCTTTCTAATAGCTCTAGACATCGATGTTTGGGGCATGGTAGAAACATGTTACACTGCTCCTATAACTATAGTAGTAAGTGTATCTATGGAAAAACCCAAGGACAAATGGGATGAAGCAGATAAGCTTCGATGTAAAAATAATGCTACGACAATGAATGCCTTATTTTATGAGTTAGATAGGACTGAATTTAACAATGTTTGTGCATGTGATACTGCATATGACATTTGGAATCTTCTTGAAGTTACTCATGAATGAACATTGCAGGTAAAGGACTCAAATCTTTTCCAGATAGAATCAGAATTTGAGAAGTTCAAAATGGAGGTTGATGAGGATGTAGGCTCCATGTACACAAGGTTTTGCAAGATAGTAAACGACACAAGGATTCTAGGGAAGAATTTCTCAAATGGAGATTTGGTGAGGAAAATACTTAGATCGCTTCCCCCGAAGTTTAATCCAAAAGTGAATGCCATCTCGGAGTCACGCGATCTAAAGTCTCTCCAAATTGAGAATCTTATAGGAAACTTGAAAACCCATGAAGTAGAGTTGAGGATTCAACAAAAAGAGTATAGCTTGGAGCCAAGAAAGAAAGATTTGGCGTTGAAGTCGAAGAAGGAAGAGGAAAGCGAGACCGACGAAAGTGACGATGAAGATGAAGAAAGCTTGTTTGTGAAGAAATTCAGGAGATTCATGAGAAATCCTGAAAGAAGAAATTCTTTCAAGAGATTTTTGGAGAGGCAAGAATCTGGGAATAGGAAAGGGAATGCCCAAGCTGAAGGAGAGGATGACGAAGATAGACCACCAAATGAGTGTTATTATTGCTGGATGATTGGCCACATAAAGAGTAAGTGCCCAAAGTATCTGAAAGAGCTGAAGGAGAAGCAGCACAAAAAGAAAGATAAGAAGAAAGTTCTAAAGGCAGAGACATGGGATGAAGCCACTTCTGAGGAGTCAGGCAGTTCAGGGTCAGAAACAGAAGAGGAGGCCAACATGTGCTTAATGGGAAAGTGCGCTTCATCACATGATGAAGGAAGTAGTGTCCAGAGCTACACTAAGGTAACTCCTGAAACTTGTGATGATTCATATTCTGAATTTTTGAGAGCTTGCAAGTATTTAGACAAAAAACTGCATGAAATTAAATTAATTAAATCTGAAAATAAAGTAGTAGTTATAGAAAATAAAAAAATAAAAAATGAAGTAAAAGTTCTTAGGAAGGAGAAAGCGACGTGTCAAGAGGATTGTCCCTCCTTGACAAAGATAGTAGAGCTTGAGAAAGATCTCTCTAAGACTCAGACTCGGGTTGAAACTCTTACAAAAGAGAAAGAGGCCTTAGAGAGATCTCTAAAGTTTTCTCAATCTCAAATGGAAGGCAGCAGGAAGTCCTTCGCAAACCGTTGCGGCACCATAGTTGCCGAAAATAATGTATTAAGGGGACAAGTCCGTCATTTAGAAATGACCACTAACATATTTAGAGTGGGCCAAAAATCTCTAAATATGATTTTGGGAAACCAGTACTATGGTTCTGAAAGATTCGGACTTGGATACTCTCCTAAGCACTATCGCCCGACGACATCCACTATCGCCGGCGATAAGAAAAATTCCAGGAAATCTGATTTTCAGATTAAAAAAAATAAACCCCCTGTCCCTGTAGCTTCCAGCAAAGGGTCAAAATTTACTTTAAAGAACTCATCGACTTCTTTCATCAAGTGTGCCAAATGTTATAAGATTGGTCACACAAAAAATCTTGTAAGAAGACGGGATACTATTCAGTCAAAAAAATCTGGGTGCCTAAGGCTTCCACCTATTCTATGGGAGGAACCACTTGGGTAACCAGATCTTTACTCTCATCCTCTTTCTAGGTGTGTTGGCAGACTAAGGACAAAGGAGACGTGTGGTACTTGGACTCAGGGTGTTCAAAGCACATGACGGGCAATAAATCAAAGTTCCTTAGCCTGGAGATGAAGAAAGGAGGAGTGGTTACTTTTGGCGACAATGGGAAAGGAATAATCATCGGCATTGGAGTAGTAGGTAAAAAATCATTTACTATTTCAAATGTTTTATATGTTAAAGGTTTGAAGCATAATTTAATTTCGATAAGTCAGTTCTGTGATATTGATTTAAACGTCTTCTTTGACTCATCTTCAAACCTATGCAATATTATTAACTCTAAAACAAATGATATTGTTATTACTGCTCCTAGATTTCAAAATGTTTACATGATTAGATTTGATGATTTGTCACATTCTTCATTAAAGTGTTTTATTTCTAAAAATGAGGAGTTAGATTTGTGGCATAGACGTCTTGGATATTCTAGTTCCAAGCTAATCATAAAATTTTCTCAAAATAAACTTGTTAAAAGTTTACCTTTTTGCATGGAAATTTATCATCTTTATGTTCACCATGTCAAAAAGGAAACTTTACGAAGTCTTCTTTTAAAAACAAAAATGTCGTTTCCACCACTAGGCCTTTAGAATTGATACATATGGATTTTTTTGGTCCTATTAATACACTAAGTCTAGGTGGTAGAAAATACACTTTTGTTTTGATTGACGATTTTTATCACTTTAGTTGCACAATTTTCTTATCGTCTAAATCTGATGCATTTTTAAAATTTTCCAAATTATGTCTACGTGTTCAAAACGAAATAGAGTTAAAAATAAAATGCATTCGTTCAGATCATGGTGGTGAATTTGATAATGAAAAATTTGTTTCGTTTTGCAATGAGTTAGGAATTAAACATGAATTTTCTGCTCCTCGTACACCTCAACAAAATGGTGTGGTAGAAAGGAAAAATAGAACTTTACAAGAACTAGCTCGCACTATGTTATTTGAATACAAATTACCTCGATCATTTTGGGACGAAGCTGTTAGTACTGCTTGTTATGTTATTAATCTTGTTATGCTTCGACCCCTCTTAAAATTAACACCTTATGAGTTATATTTTCAAAAGAAACCAAATGTGTCTTATTTTAAAGTTTTTGGTTGTAAATGTTTTGTTTTGAACACTAAGGATAATTTAGGCAAATTTGATGAAAAGTGTGATGATGGTATTTTTATTGGTTATTCTTCAATAAGTAAAGCGTATAGAGTTTACAATAAAAGGACTAAAATGGTTGAAGAATCGATACATGTTAAATTTGATGAGTTTTCTCCTTGTGTATAAACTAATAATACAGGTAAAGATGATGAGTTCTCCCCTCAACAAAGGGTGGATGACGATGAAAACCTTGGATACAAAGATGAAGAAAAAGGAGTCGAACAAGAAGAAGAAGAAGAAGAAGAAGAAGAAAAAGAAGAGCAAGGATACGTTCCTCCAAGCGAACTAAGATTCTCAAAAGATCATCCACAAGATTTGGTTATTGGAGAACCATCAAGAGGTATAAGTACTCGTTCATCCATACATGAGTTATTTTCGAATATGTGCTTTATTTTTGATATAAAACCTAAAAGCGTTGAAGCTGCTTTAAATGATAATTCTTGGTTTTTAGCTATGAACGACGAGCTTAATCAATTTGAATGCAATAAGGTTTGGAAGTTAGTAGAAAGACCGTCAAATCATCCTGTTGTAGGGGTTAAGTGGATTTGTAAAAATAAACTAGATAGTTAATCTAGGGTCACTGGGAATAAAGCTAGACTCGTAGCAAAAGGTTATTCACGAATAGAAGGATTAAATTTTGATGAAACTTTTGCACCCGTAGCACATTTAGAAGCAGTTAGAATATTTCTTGCATTTGCTAGTTTTAAGAAGTTTAAATTATTTCAAATGGATGTTAAAACTGCTTTTCTTAACGGGCATATTAAGGAGGAGGTTTATGTAGAATAACCTCCAGGCTTTGTTGATGTTAGATTTCTTGATCTTTTTTTTAAATTAGAAAAAGCCCTTTATGGTTTGAAACAAGCAGCCCGAATATGGTACGATAGATTGACTATTTATTTACTAAATAATGATTACAAAATGGGCAGTGCTGATTGTACTTTATTTGTTAAACATATCAATGATGATCTTATCGTTTTATAAATATATGTTGATGATATTATTTCTGGATCCACAAATGAAAAATTATGTGATAGTGTTATTGAAATTATAAAGAATGAAATTGAAATGATCATGGTAGGCGAACTCACATATTTTCTTGGTTTTCAAATTACTCAAAAATATGATGGAATTTTTATTTGTCAATCTAAATATATTCATGATATTTTAAAAAGATTTGGGTTTGAAAATCTAAAACAAGCAAATACCCCCATGAGTATCTCATTAAAGTTAGGAAAAGATGAAAGTGGAATATCCATAGATCAAACACTTTATAGAGGAATAATATGATCACTATTGTATTTGACTGCCTCTAGGACTGACATTATGTTCGTTATATGTTTATGTGCCAGATTTCAAGCTAATCCCAAAGAGTCTCATTTAAAAGCAGTTAAACGCATTTTTAGATATCTTATTGGCACATCTAAATTAGGTTTGTGGTATCCTCGTAACGATACATTTATATTACATGTCTTTTCTGATTCTTATTATGATGGTTGTTCCTTAGATCGTAAAAGCACCAGTGGCACCTGTCACTTTCTTGGCCCTTCACTTATATTATGGTCAAGTAGGAAATAGAATTATGTTGCCTTATCTACCACTGAGGCCGAGTACATGGCACTAGGCAGTTGTTGTGCACAAGCTTTATGGATGAAGCAAACTTCAGAAAATTTTGGAATAGTTCATGAAACAATTGAATTAAAATGTGATAATAAAAGTACAATTGACTTAACATATAATCCAGTTCATCATTCTAGGTCCAAACACATTGACGTTCGCCACCATTTCATAAGAGACCACATAAAATAAAATACGATCAAAGTCAATTTTATAAGCAGTGATTCACAACTTGCGGATATTTTCATGAAACCACTTCCAGATTCTCGTTTTTCAGCATAGCGTACTATCGAAAGGACAAAATCCGCCATGTCAAACGGCTCCCGCTCCAAAATCATGTACGTCACGTAACTTAGTTGAGCCATTATTTTCCGTATATCTCTGGATTTCAGTAGGACAGTATGCCTCAGTATATCTTGCACTAGTCGTGCATCCTCCGTAAGCGTGGTCGTAGATTGAATTAGTATTTTGATGGAATTTCCATGCAAGACCAAATTCAATAATGTCCAATCCCTATCCTTCCTATAGTTCTCTACTACATCTAAAGTGTTTTCATGCTCGATTAACCCAAACTCATCTCTAAGGTCATAGTGGGTTATTTCTAGATCCTGTCCTTGTATTTTTGATCGGACTCCGCCATTAAAATCCGTGAACCGCGGATCTTTGAGATAGTTATAAAATTCTCTAATCAGTACGGAGGAGAATGTATCTGGAATAATAATCGACATTATACCAGCCATTGCTAACAAATCATTGATATGTGCTTGACGGGCCGGGTGAAATTCGATCACCCGTCTGATTCCTATGTTAGCATTTTCTATTCCCGGAAATGTTTGATAAGACAAATATGAGTCACTTCCTGTGCTTCTTCGTGCTTTGGAACTGTAAGCCATTCCTGCATATCAAATATTTTTTTCTCAGAAACAAAATTTTTTTTTAATATCGCCATCCGGCGACATCCAATGTCACCGGGCGATAGCCGAAAATGGTTTTCCTCCATTTCCAACTTCAGATCTGGTTTCCCCCTCATCCCAAACACCAGATCTACAAGTTCCTTTTTCACCGAATCCTCTTACAACCTCTTAGCTCCAAGAATCTATGCACATTTTTCACTTAACAAACATAGTTTCTTAAGATCCCCAAACAAAATTTATGCACTTTAAAACTTGGAAATTTATCATCTAGAGTTCTATGCTAGACTATCCTAACAATTAGATCCATACACATCCAAAGATTTAAAGCAAAAATCCAAGTTTCATACCTAGGATTTAGGTTTTCGCGGACTTCTGCTCCGCCCTCCGCGACCTGGCTTCAGGAAAAATGTTTGGTTTGCTGCCTTTGACTTACTGAGTCCATTTTTATCCTTTTTACGCTATCGCCGACCGGCGATACCCGGTATCGCCCGGCGATAGTGACATTTTGCTATTTATTCAAGTTGTCTTCCTTACTCAGATTAAGTCCAGGTGTAATGTTTTTTTGAGTGTTCTAATAACTTGGTTCTCTAGTTCACCATTCTTATATCTGTTATACATACTTAATTACTAGTGTTTTTAAACTCGTGAAATTATTTTCGCATGCCTCTAAGTATGAGAAATCTTTTAGTTATGGTAATGTTATTTCACTCACGGTTGTGCAAATGTTCGTATGCATCCATCTTACAACATATAAATTGTGAATGTTCTACCATAACTGCTAGTGTTGCATGTTTTTTGCTCCTGCTTTATCCGAGTTTGGTACAGTGCACCCTAATATTAAATTATTCTTTATACTCTCACTAGTGAATTCAGACTCCTTTGTTCAGCCAACGAAAAAAAAACAAAAAAAAACATGTGATTAACCAAAGTGTATAATCCAAAAAGTGCAAACTTTTGGTGATATGTTTCACACACAAAAAAATCAAACAATAAAGGGCTGACAAGGAACGTCCACCAAGCACTACTTACCCTCCTGATTAGTCTTCACAAGCATTGTGAGGTTGTGCACTTTGACAAGAATTGTAAAGTGTCATGTGCAAATCTTTACATGGATAATGTCACAACCCGCATTTTCATCGCATATAATAACTTATGAAAGTAAGGGAAAATGCATGTCATGATGTCATGTCAGCAGGGGATAACTGCGGACGCTCAGGCAAACACGTACTTAAACATGAAGAAAGATTCTTTCAGTTATTTTAAGGAAAATCAGCTAAGTGTAATAGTTAGTCGTATCCCTCGGCTAAATGACTCACTTAGTCCACGAATCAAAATATAGTTATACGCTGTGGAAAAATACTTGTTTAGATTGACTCAAACATCCTACATGAGTATAAACGTCCCCATAGGACAACTCATGCCGTGCAAGAATCTAAATTTATAACAGTAGTAAGGATAGCTTTTACGGTCGCCAAATATAACAAGCTAGAGTTTTTTAAATTATGCAGTGCATGAAGCAGTAGTAATAGATTTTATAGTTGAAAATACCTAACATGCATTCCTAGCATAATCATCCCAGAGAGCAAGCAATCCACATCCACATATAGAAAAACTAAGCAGCTAGAGAGTATCAAAAAGTAACAATACTGTGGGCGTCAACAAACTGACACGTACCCATATACAGAAAAGTATGTCTAAACCAGTAACTAAATAAACAACAAACTACCTCGTTGAGACGAGATAACAACCACGGCCAACAATGCCACCCAGGAACCCAAAAACTAGCTCTGTTATCTGCTACTGCTCTGAACCTGAGCCATTCCAAAGACAGAACACCTCAGCAAGAAGGAACAAATGGTGGCAGAAAAATAATGAGCCCAAATAAACAAAGGTCAAAGGGGTACCAACCCAAGACCAACAGTACTGAAATAAAGTGTTGGGTACATTGCATAAATGTACCTGATTTGAAGAAGCCTCACCCAACTCAATGATATACATCATAATGTATTTGATGTATGTTGAGTTTACTTGTGCAGGTTAAGTAATCAGTGGACAGAAGCAAAAAGTTACTAAGTCCATGTGTCGACTCCCAGAGGGATAGTGTCGACACTCAAGAAAGCTTGTGTCGACACCTAGACAAGCAGTGTCGACACTTGGAGTCATTGTGTCGACACCTGGGATGCAGAGTCGACATCAGACAGAAAGTGTCGACACTTGGAGCTGTGTCGACACTCAGTGAAGAAAAGTGCAGACAGAAAGTGTCGACACAAGGAGCTGTGTCGACACTCAGTGAAGCTGTGTCTACACCAGAAAGTGTCGACACTTGGAGCTGTGTCGACACTCAGCAAAAGTCTGCAGAGACTAAGTACAAGTGTCGACACTCAACACAATATGTCGACACTAAGCAGAATAGTCAGCATTTGAAGTAAGTGTCGATACTCAACACAATGTGTCGACACTAAGCAGAAGAGTCAGCACTTGGAGTATGTATCGACACTCAGCTGAAGTCTCAACAAGAAGAAGGTGTGTCGACACAAGGAGTTGTGTCGACACTCAGCAAGAATCAACATAGAAGACTATGTGTTGACACCAAGAAGTTGTGTCGACACTTGACAGATTCAACACAAGAAGTTGTGTCGATACAAAGGAGATGTGTCGACACTTAGGAGAATTCAGCAAAAGCTAGAAGAACAAGTACTTGTGTCGACACTCAATTTCAGTGTCGACACATGCAGAAGAAACTGTGTCGAGACATATAAGGAGTTGTGTCGACACCTTGTAGACTTGTGTCGACACTTACACAACTTGTGTCGACACTTGGTCTATAAGTGTCGACACTTAAAAACAGAAAGTCTCGACACTTTCAGACAGTTAGAGATTTTCAAGAAATGACTGGATGATTTGACAGATGCCGTTCCAGCCAGTCTACAGCACCTGTCAGAGATGTCAGAAGTCAGTTATGGACCGGACCAGCCGGTTACCATGAAGAAAGCCTATAAATAGGCACCTACAGTTTACAGAAACTGTTGTTCAGATAGAAGAGTGATTCAGTTTGCTGTTCAAGTGGATCACATTGTTGAAGAACAAATTATCAAAGTGGTACATAGAGTATCAAATCAAGAAGATCTTGCAGTCCAAGTGCAGATCTAAGAAGTTGGAGAGAGAGGGCTCCATCCAAGAAATCAGCCTCTGGAACTAGGCTGAGAAGAAGGATTCAGATACATTCTGAATCTTAAGTGGCAGAGTTCAAGGAACAACTGCAGGAGGATTCAGTCTTATTCAGTTCTACTCAAGAAGCTTTGAAGAAAGCTAAGTCAGATTGGATCCAGCTGAGTTCTTCCAAGAACTCATCAAGAAACTCTCAACTCCCCTCTTTTATTTCTGAGTTGTTGAGTCAATATTTGTAATACATTTTTATCTTGTAGGATCCTTTGGATCTGAGTGAATTGTAAGCCTATAATTATAAAGGCTGAGGGTAGGGCTTGAGAGCCTGAGTGTAGGAGATTGAGATCTCTGAGTGTAGGCCTTTGTTGGCTGAGTGTAGGCCTTGGTTGGCTGAGTGTAGGCCTTGGTTGGCTGAGTGTAGGCCTTGATTGGCTGAGTGTAGGCTTTGGGATAAAGCTGAGTTGTAATGCTTTGGGCCTGAGGTGTAGGAACCAATTTGGGTTCTGAGACAGTGGAGGAGTTTGGCCGAATCTAGTACACTGCTAGATAGGCGAAGGGGGAAAGTGGATGTACCCATATCTTGGGAAACCACTATAAACCACTGTGTATGCTGTGATGTGCTGTGCTGTGATTATTGCTGTGTTTGCTGTGATAGAATAAGTTAGAAAGCTGTGTTATAAACTGTTGGCTGTCATTAAAGTTTAAAAAGGATTAGGTCACCTATTCCCCCCCCCCCCCTCTAGGTGTTTAGGTACCATATCTTTTAAGTGGTATCAGAGCCAGGTTCCTCAAAACAAGGACTAACAGTCTGAGGAGATCCTGTGTGGCAGATTCAGTGTAAGGAAACACAGAGTCAAGAAATTCAAGAAAATCAAGAAACATGGGTTCTTTTGAGAATCACAAGGAATTGGGTTCCATGAAATTACCTATATACAGAAAAGAGATCTTTGGGATCTGGAAGGAAAGGGTAAGGCTGTTTATGGAGGCCTCAGACCCTAGAATCTACATCATAGTAAAGGAAGGGCCTTATGTGCCCATGAAGATTTCAGTTCTATATGCAAATCAGAGAACCCCAAAGGATTTCTCTGAGATGACTAAGGATGAGATTGTCCTAGCTACCATGGACAAGAGGGCACAGAACATAATAGTGAGTGCCATTGATGATGCAACTTTTCAGAATCTTATACATTGTAAGATAGCCAAGGAGATGTGGGACACTCTTATAGTGTATATGGAAGGATCTGAAGAAGTTAGACAAGATAGAAAATCCTTGCTAAATCAGGAGTATGAAAGCTTTAGACAAGGTAAGGGTGATAGCATAACTGAGTGCTACAAAAAGTTCTACAGAATAGTTAATGAACTCATGTCTTATGGAAGAGAGTTCAGTAACTATGAACTAAATGACAAGTTCTTAAGGTCCCTAACCAAAGATTGGGACACCAAGATCTGTGCCATAAGAGAAATGGCTAAGTTGGGGAAATTCCTCCTCCTACACTGTTTGGCAAGTTATTGTCATATGAGATGCAGTTGACAGTGAGAAAAAGGAGGAGAAATCAACAAGGACTGAGCACAAGGAAAGAACTGTTGCTTTCAAGACAGAAGTTCCCAGAAAGTGCAGGAATAAGTCTTCAACTCCACCTCCAGAGGTAGTTGAATCAGAATTTGATGAGTCTATCAGCACAAAGACTGAGAGCAGTGAAAGTGATGAAGACTTTGCTGCCTTCACTAGACACTTTCAGAAATTCTTGAAGAAGAAACAGTGGAGGTCAAGACCTTCTTCTTCAAAGGGAAAGGAAGTCTTTCATCAGGAGAAAAAGCCTTCAAAGAAAGACAGGAAGAGGACAAAGTCAAGCAAGGCAACTGGATCTAAGATAGTGTGCTATTGCTGCAGTAGACAGGGCCATGTTATTGCAGATTGTTCCAGAGAAGAGAAAGGAATCTAGTGACAGGAAAAAGACTCACTATCAAAGGCAAGAAGGAAAAGTCTTTTAGTAGCCAAGAAGGAGAAGACTCTATCAGATATTTCTTCTTCAGAATCTGAGTCTGATGCTGAAGCCTACATAGGGCTGTTTGCTGAAGAAGAAGAGGACGAATTCATGCAGTTAATGGAGTCTATCTATGAACAAGAAGACAATCATTGCCAAGGGCTAATGGCTTTGACAGAGAGTGCCAAAATCCTGGAGCAGCCAGGACCCAGTCAGGTACAAAGTTCAAGTTTAAATTCAGTTTCTTGTTCTAGTTCAGATTCAAATTCTTCTTCATCAAGTGATGAGAATGTATCTGAGTCTGAGGATGATATTCATCAGCTTATAGATGAATATAAGGTGCTGTTGCAGGCTTACAAGAAAAGCAAGACCCTTGCCAAAAGTCAGGCAAATTGGAAATTGCTGATCTAAAAGCTGCTGCAACAGATTTTGAGAAGTCTTTTAATCAAAAACTGAATGAGATAGCCAGGTTGAAGCACATAACAGTGATTCAAATGGGTACTATATCATTTAAGAATGATCAAATTAAGAGTCTCGAGATCAATCTCCAGAAGGAGAAGGACTTAGTTGCTAGGTTTTCTAAACCTAAGTCAGTGTTACCTTTAATTGATGATTTTGTTCATCATAAAGGCAAGGCTGGACTGGGCTTTATTAGACCTGCAGGGACTGAGCAGTCCAAGTCTAAGTCCAAGGGCAAAGCCCCAACATTCAACAAGCCTGCTGTAGACAAGACAGCCAAGGCTGTACCTAAGCAAAGGTACAACAAGTTTGAATGTTGGTGCTGTGGCAAGATTGGCCATTTTGCAGTGGACTGTTGGCACAATGCTAGTGCCAAAGTGAGTACCAAACTACCTGTTGGAAAGCCAGTGGGTAGCTTTGTCAGATTGCAAACTAACAAGTACCAAGGACCCAAGAATTCTTTGGGTTCTAAGGTTCATTAATCTGTTTTGCAGGTGAGTCCAAGTGGCCATACCCCAACATGGTACTTGGACAGTGGATGTTCCAGACATATGACTGGAACAAGGGGACTACTAAAGGACTACATACCAATCAAAGATGGTCCTAAGGTTACCTTTGGTGGTTCTGAAAAAGGAATCATCAAAGGGTTTGGTAACATTTCTACAAACTTGGTTACCATTACTCAAGTGGCTTATGTTAAAGGGTTGAAACACAACCTAATAAGTATAAGTCAATTAAGTGATGTAGGGTATGACATCTCATTTATTAAAAATGGTTGTCATATCAAGAGGTCAAGTGATCAAGAGATCATTTTGACAGGTTATAGGAAAAGGAATGTCTACTGCCTAGACATTATGATTGAGAACAATGGTTCTCCAGTTTGTCTTGTAGCTGATGAGACAGTCTCTCATTGTGTCAAATGGCACAAGAGGCTTGCCCATCTTAACTACAAGACTATTAGCAAACTCTTTAGCAAAGAGTTAGTGAGGAATGGTCCTCAAGTTAAGTGTGTCAAAGATGGTATTTGCTCAGCTTGTCAAAAGGGCAAGCAGACTAAATCCACCTTTAGAAGCATAGAAAACAAAGATGCTGTGAGGTGTTTGTACCTCTTGCATTTGGATCTCTTTGGTCCAATGCCAGTTCACAGCTTAGGTAGGAAGGTCTATACCCTTGTAGTTGTAGATGACTACTCAAGGTTTTCCTGGGTGTTCTTCTTAAGACAGAAATCTGAAACACCTAGTGTCTTCTACAGCTTTGTCAAGCAAATTCAGAATGAACTAAATAGTACTGTGGTCAAAATTAGAAGTGACCATGGTACTGAGTTTCAGTCTGAAAGCATGACAAAACTATGTGAAGACTTTGGGATATTTCAAGAATTCTCTTCACCTAGAACACCTCAGCAAAATGGCATTGCTGAGAGGAAGAATAGGACCTTGATAGAGGCTGGTAGGACCCTATTAAGTGATACATCACTGCCTGAGTATTTCTGGGCTGAAGCAGTTAATACTGCATGTCATGTTATAAATAGGGCTACCATCACTAAAGGGCTAAACAAGACCCCCTATGAAGTTGTGAAAGGCAGGAAACCAAACCTATCCTACTTCAGGATCTTTGGTTGCAAATGCTTCATACTTAACAATGGGGAGTCTTACTTAACTAAGTTTGCTGCCAAGTCCCAAGAGGGAATTTTTGTTGGGTACAGCAATAATAGTAAGGCTTATAGAGTCTACAACTTGACTACACAAGTTGTAGAAGAATCAGTGCATGTAGTTTTTGATGAGACTAAAGCTTATTAACAATGAGTTGTCTAGTTCTGTATGCAGCCCCACAGGTTTAACAAAGAAAATGGACAAGCTTACTATAGAAGAAGTACCTGCTGCAAGACAGCAAGGAGAGGAGAGTAGCTGTTGTCCAGGGGGAGAACTACATGTGCCAATTGCTGAAGAAATTCAAGGTATACAGCATGATGCAGATGCTGAAGTGGTTCAACCAGAAGTAAGGATGCCTCCAGCCAACAGGCATCTAAGAGATCATCCAGTAGAGCTGATTATTGGAGATCCAAGACAAGGAGTACAAACCAGGAGTAGAAACATGAATGCAGCAATCTACTCCAGCTTTCTGTCACAAGTTGAACCTAAAAAGTTTGAAGAAGCAATACAAGATCCACAATGGACTGAAGCAATGCAAGAAGAGCTTAATCAGTTCAAGAGGTGCAAGGTTTGGGAACTTGTTCCTAAACCTAAAGACCACAATGTAATAGGAGTTAAGTGGATCTACAGGAATAAGATGGATGAACAAGGGGTCATCATTAAGAATAAAGCTAGACTGGTTGCTAAAGGATATAGGCAAGAAGAAGGTATTGACTTTGATCAAACCTTTGCTCCAGTAGCCAGACTGGAAGCCATAAGGATGTTCTTGGCCTATGCAACCTATCAAGGATTCAAGGTTTACCAAATGGATGTCAAGTCAGCATTCCTAAATGGTAATCTTAAGGAAGAAGTCTATGTGGAGCAGCCTGCAGGTTTTGTTGATCCAACTCTACCTCATTATGTCTATAGACTTAGGAAAGCTTTATTTGGGTTAAAGCAAGCCCCTAGGGCTTGGTATGAAACCCTATCTAGTTTCCTCATTGAGAACAAGTTCTCAAGGGGGAAAATAGATAAGACTCTATTCCTTAGGGAATCTAGAGGCAAAGTCATACTAGTCCAAATATATGTAGATGACATTATATTTGGGTCTACTGAAAGCAGCCTTGTGCAAAAAGTTTGCAAAACATATGCAAGGTCAGTTTGAGATGAGTAGTATGAGAGAGCTGAAGTTTTTCTTGGTTCTCCAAGTTAAACAGACTGAAAGTGGTTTGTCCATTTGTCAGTCCAAGTTCACCCTAGAACTCATAAGGAAGTATGGTATGGATTCATCCAGCACCATGAAGACTCCTATGGGGTCAAGTATGTCTCTTAGCAAGGATGATGCAGGGAAACCTGTAGATGAAACCTTGTATAGAGGGATAGTTGGCTCCCTATTATACTTGACTGCTAGTAGACCAGACATCATGTATGCTACATGTGTTTGTGCCAGGTATCAAGCCTGCCCTAAGAGAGTCTCATTTGACAGCAGTCAAAAGAATATTGAGATATCTAAAGGGCACTCCCATATCTAGGCCTCTGGTACCCTAGGAATGGAGACTTTGATCTAACAGGTTATTCAGATGCAGACTTTGCAGGATGCAAAGAGGATAGAAAGAGCACTACTGGAACCTGTCAATTCCTAGGTGGGAGACTAATTTCATGGAGTAGCAAGAAGCAAACCAGTGTGGCTATCTCCACAGCTGAGTCAGAGTATGTGGCTGCAGGAAGTTGTTGTGCTCAACTTCTGTGGATTCAACATCAGCTAGAGGACTATGGATTTCAGGTAAGTAGAACTCCACTTTTCTGTGATTCTACTAGTGATATTTCAATAGCTAATAACCCTGTATCTCATAGTAGGACAAAACATATTGAAATTAAATATCATTTTCTTAGGGAGCATGTAGAAAGAGAAGATATTTTGTTAGAATATGTTAAAATAGATGAACAAGTAGCTGATATGTTTACTAAGCCACTAGAAGAAGCTAAGTTCAATAGATTCAAAATTGAACTAGGAATAATAAACTTAGACTAAGTTTACAGATTTGAAAATGACTAAGTAAAAAGGTGTCGACACATAGACAAGTCTATGTCGACACAGAATAGTGGTGTCGACACTTCAGGAAAAAGGTGTCGACACATCTAGGATGCTGGTGTCGACACTTCAGCATGTTAGTGTCGACACATGCCAAGTAGGTGTCGACACATCCAAAGTGGTGTCGACACTTAGTATTTACTCAGAATTTTCTAAGTAAAGTCTCGACAATGTGTCGAGACATGTTGTGTCGACACATAACTAAGTGTCGACACATAAAATCTGTTGACTAAACTTGTGTCGACACATATGTGTCGAGACATTATAAGTCAGTGTCGACACTTATTGTCAGTGTCGACACATTTTAAGTTAGCTGTCCCGCCTGTTCATCTTCAAAATCAGAAAGGTATAAATAGGGTTCTGTCTTTGTTTGTTGACACGCTTTCAAAGTTTCGAGACCAAACCTACTGTGTCGACACCTCTCTTTTCTAAAGACAAATTCTACAAACCCTAATGGCACCTAAGCTTGAGGAGAACGTTAACGAAGGCTATGAGCTTGTGCGCGGCGCGTTCGACGATGCAGATGCGAAAATCAAGGCGGTAGTAACCCTAGTTGCCGATTCTGGATTGGCATACTTAGTTTCAGAACCAACTAAGATATGGAAGAAGGAAGTGCTTGAATTCCTTAATGGAGCTGAAGTAGATGAATCTGGATACAGAATCAAATCCAGAGTTCAAGGAACTAAGGTTATGGTAACCCCAAAAAGTCTGAGGAAGATTCTTCAATTGCCAAGAACTCAAGATGAAGAAGAGGTGACTGCTTCAAAGACCAGGGAAGCTCTTACCTGGTGTGGACTTGATCCAAAGATGAAGATAGGTTCTGTTTTCAACAGGAAAGGCATGAATAATCAAGGAAAGTTCATGTCTGAGATTGTGGGAAAGGTCTTACTTAGCAAACTTGGAGGGCATGACAGAGTGTCTGCCTCCATGTTCAATGTAATGACAAGAATTATCTTCACTATAAGAACTGACTGATCAGTTATAGTGTTTGACAAGATCAAGGAGAGCTTGAAGAAGCCCAATCTGGGCAGGATCATAAGTCTCTACCTAGATGGTACCATACCAGAGGTAATGAATATTGCTGCAGGCAGCAAGATAAATCACATGAGGAAGATGGATCTCAGGATCTTTTCAAGATGGGACAGGGTGTTGTCCAAGGAAATGCCAACACCAGAGAAGACAGTTACTGAGAAAGTCACTCCTCCTAAGAAGAAAAGGAAGATAGCTCCTGTGGCACAAGAGTCCTCCAGCAGTTCTGGGAGTGAAGAACAGGTTGTTTTCACTCCTGATGATCATGAGGAAGTGCCAGCAGTGAAGTCTCCTGCTCCTCCAGCTGATGCTGAGATCCAGGGGGAGCTGCCTCCAGCTAGCCCCATCCAGAGGGATCAAAGCCAGGGGGAGCCTCCAGTTGTAGAAGCAGCATCTACACTGGACAGTGAGCAAGCCACAACCATCATTCAAGAGTTACTCACTGACCTAAATACTTTAGAATATCTTATAGAAGATGCTGATTTGTCTGATGTTCCTCAGCAAACTCAGCTGCATAGTCAAGAACCAGATGTTGTTAGAGTAGACACATCTGCTGTCCAGGAAGTGGTACCTGATTCAGTAGTTGAAGAGCAAAGACTGTTTCCAGCTCCATCCCCTCCTGAATACACCATGGAAGATTTATTTCTGAATCTAGATCAAGAAGATTTTGACATGGACAAGGATGCTGATGCAAGAGATAATGCTGCTGCTGAGGGGAAGAAGGTCCAAGAACTGGAAGAGCCTATTAGGCATGACACTGAGAAGGCACCTGATGTGCAAGCTGCAAAGCCTCAAAGCCCTAAGGAGAGGGTTGATATTGCCAGCACATCTGCCTCTGAGATGAGGAGAGTGCTAGAGCAAAGAAGAAGAACTTGTATGTCTTTAAAAGAAGAAGTCAAAGTTATAAGAAGGCACTGCAGTCAATTGCACCACAGCCTATAGTTCAACAAGCTCCAACTGTTGATTATAGTGCTTTACTGATTGCACTGCAGATCAAAATGGATGAACAAAGAAAAGCCATTGAGGCTTATATTGATGCAGGGCACAGATCATTACAGTTTGATCTTGCCCAAGATATAAAGTCTATAAGGTTTGAAATGAACCTTAACAAAAAGGAAATGACTGATTGCTTCCACAAAGGTGGAAATGCAGTGGTGTATTTGGCAACACACCAAGAGAAGATCAAGGTACAGGTGGATGATATAGCATTGAAACAAGGATATGTTCTTGAGAATCAATTAAGAATGAATGACAATTTGACTGAATCCCACAATGCTATAGTCACTGAATTGAAGAACAAGACTGCTGAACCTTCTACATCTACTGATGTTGCTAAAGCTGAATTTGATAAAGTGTTTCAAGAAGAAATTTCTGCTGTAAAGACAGCTATCCAAGCCTCCCAAAAGGTCATATCTGAACAACTTCAAAAGCTTAAACCTTACTTTAAAGATGGAATCAGGTACTTGGATAGTCAGATTAGATTTCAAAAGGATGATGTCAGAGATCACATGGCTAGAGAAGTCATAAAGGGGGAGAGAGTGTTAGTCAAGGCAAGTTCTGAGCATGCAAAATGGATATCAAATTCAATCAGGGCTACACTTGGATACCCTCCTCTGTGTGATGACCAAGATGTTGCTGAATCAGGCATTAACCCTGCTTATTTTGGAGGTGAGCAACCAGAAGTAGCTCAGGTCATTTATCCACCTCCAGACATTGAAATGATTCAAGCAGATGTGAGCACAATGTATAGCCCACTTGAGGGCAAGGACAATGTACACATTGAAAAGGTTGTTCAACCTATATATGAAGCCATGCAAGAGGCTCTACAGAAAGAGGAAGAGGCAAGGTTGTCCAAAAAGAGGTTTAGGGAACAAGCAGAACAAAGGCCAGACTTTGAACAGTGGAGCCCTACCTCTAGAAATATAAATTTAACTGCCTGGAAAGCTGCCAAGGACAATACTCATGACAGGAACAAGTGGTTATCTGAAGCTGAATGGAAAAAACATGAAATAAGACAAGAGGCCATTGTTCAATATAGAAGGAAGATAAAAATGGGAAAGCTACCTCCTACTGCAGTGGAGCCTAGCAAGTACTTCCCCAAGCCATATCACTATTTTGAGAGGCAGAAGATCAAGGCAGAAGAACTCAAAAATAAAGATCTAAAAGGCAAGAAGCCTGCTGATGAAGAAACTATTGAAGCCCCTGTCAAGGCTCAACTTCAAGCTGGCAAGGGAATTGTTATCAAGGAACCTGATCAGAAATAGATTAAGATTTTTTCTTGAAGTTTATGTTGTAATCTTTTGGATGTAACACATTTAGTAAGCTTCTGAAAATGTATAAGAAAAATGTTAGAACAATATATGATCAATATATTTCATGATTGTTCTGTGAATGTGTCTATTTCTTATTTGTTCTGTGCTTATGAATGTGTATACATGTGTGATTTAATACATGTTATGTTTACCCTGCTGAATATAATTTGCTCTACATCATTTTGTAATGTTTAATTATGAATGGTGTATATCATTGACTAAGGGTTATGACTTCTCCAAATAGGGGGAGATTGTTGGGTACATTGGATAAATGTACCTGATTTGAAGAAGCCTCACCCAACTCAATGATATACATCATAATGTATTTGATGTATGTTGAGTTTACTTGTGCAGGTTAAGTAATCACTGGACTGAAGCAAAAAGTTACTAAGTCCATGTGTCGACACCCAGAGGGAAAGTGTCGACACTCAAGAAAGCTTGTGTCGACACCCAGACAAGCAGTGTCGACACTTGGAGTCATTGTGTCGACACCTGGGATGCAGAGTCGACATCAGACAGAAAGTGTCGACACTTAGAGCTGTGTCGACACTCAGTGAAGAAAAGTGCAGACAGAAAGTGTCGACACAAGGAGCTGTGTCGACACTCAGTGAAGCTGTGTCTACACCAGAAAGTGTCGACACTTGGAGCTATGTCGACACTCAGCAAAAGTCTGCAGAGACTAAGTACAAGTGTCGACACTCAACACAATGTGTCGACACTAAGCAGAAGAGTCAGCATTTGAAGTAAGTGTCGACACTCAACACAATGTGTCGACACTAAGAAGAAGAGTCAGCACTTGGAGCATGTATCGACACTCAGCTGAAGACTCAACAAGAAGAAGGTGTGTCGACACAAGGAGCTGTGTCGACACTCAGCAAGAATCAACATAGAAGACTATGTGTCGACACCAAGAAGTTGTGTCGACACTTGACAGATTCAACACAAGAAGTTGTGTCGACACAAAGGAGATGTGTCGACACTTAGGAGAATTCAGTAAAAGCTAGAAGAACAAGTACTTGTGTCGACACTCAATTTCAGTGTCGACACATACAGAAGAAACTGTGTCGAGACATACAAGGAGTTGTGTCAACACCTTGTAGACTTGTGTCGACACTAACACAACTTGTGTCGACACTTGGTCTATAAGTGTCGACACTTAAAAACAGAAAGTCTCGACACTTTCAGACAGTTAGAGATTTTCAAGAAATGACTGGATGATTTGACAGATGCCGTTGCAGCCGGTCTACAGCACCTGTCAGAGATGTCAGAAGTCAGTTATGGACCGGACCAGCCGGTTACCATGAAGAAAGCCTATAAATAGGCACCTACAGTTTACAGAAACTGTTGTTCAGATAGAAGAGTGATTCAGTTTGCTGTTCAAGTGGATCACATTGTTGAAGAACAAATTATCAAAGTGGTACACAGAGTATCAAATCAAGAAAATCTTGTAGTCCAAGTGCAGATCTAAGAAGTTGGAGAGAGAGGGCTCCATCCAAGAAATCAGCCTCTGGAACTAGGCTGAGAAGAAGGATTCAGATACATTCTGAATCTTAAGTGGCAGAGTTCAAGGAACAACTGCAGGAGGATTCAGTCTTATTCAGTTCTACTCAAGAAGCTTTGAAGAAAGCTAAGTCAGATTGGATCCAGCTGAGTTCTTCCAAGAACTCATCAAGAAACTCTCAACTCCCCTCTTTTATTTCTGAGTTGTTGAGTCAATATTTGTAATACATTTTTATCTTGTAGGATCCTTTGCATCTGAGTGAATTGTAAGCCTATAATTATAAAGGCTGAGGGTAGGGCTTGAGAGCCTGAGTGTAGGAGATTGAGATCTCTGAGTGTAGGCCTTGGTTGGCTGATTGTAGGCCTTGGTTGGCTGAGTGTAGGCCTTGGTTGGCTGAGTGTAGGCCTTGATTGGCTGAGTGTAGGCTTTGGATAAAGCTGAGTTGTAAGGCTTTGGGCCTGAGGTGTAGGAACCAATTTGGGTTCTGAGACAGTGGAGGAGTTTGGCCGAATCTAGTACACTGCTAGATAGGCAAAGGGGGAAAGTGGATGTACCCAAATCTTGGGGAACCACTATAAACCACTGTGTATGCTGTGCTGTGCTGTGATTATTGCTATGTTTGCTGTGTAGAATAAGTTAGAAAGCTGTGTTATAAACTGTTGGCTGCCATTAAAGTTTAAAAAGGATTAGGTCACCTATTCACCCCCCCCCCCTCTCTAGGTGTTTAGGTACCATATCTTTCATAAAGTACAAAAGAGGAACAAGTCATCATCATGAAAAAGAACTCTTACGTGATTCATCAAGTACAACAATAGTACACCAGACGCACGAGGCTATAAGGTGACAACATGAATAATTCGTAAGGAAGAAATACAAAACCTTAATTAGGCACTTGTGCTCACTTTACCCAAAAACACGGGCGAGGTGGACACTCGTGGACACACCACCCAAAAACACGGGCGAGGTGGTCACTCTTGGACACACCACCCAAAAATACGAATATACAATCCGTCTAACTGTGAGGGAGTCTCATACTCGCCACCATACACCGTAGATATCCAAAAGCCGGGTAGAGTTCCACAGGGCACTAATGAAGGAAACAACCACTACGGAGGTGGAATCGTCCAATAACTCCCGCAATCAAGAAACCCAAATAAACCACAACACAAATATCTCAAGATTTGGCTCGTCAGATTCTACTTGATATTACTAGATACAAGACATGGCTTATCAACTCTTAGGAACGATTTACAAACCTAATTAAACTTTAATACGTTCAATAACGAAATATAAAACATTTAAAGCCATCAATAAGATACTTCAAGAACGATCAAACGTATCCGGACAAAATCGAGTTCACCATGACAAAACGTCACAACATCATGTGATCGTTGAGAAGGTTATTCATAACAGTAATCTGGAAGAATAACTGTAGAAAATTTTAAAGAACTTGAGAACTTAGTCGTTACCATCAAATCGGACAAGGAGAAACGAGGAGAAACCACCACTTACGTTGGTTTTACCGGAAAAGTCCTTTGAATCACTCCACGTCGTAGATCGGGGCAAAATGATGCGGGAGAAGTTGAAATCTGAACAAGAACGGCCGAAAAGGAGGTTAGGGCCGAAAAAACCCTAACAAGAAATCTCAAGGAATGAGGAAAATTTTACCACGATGGCGTAGCTCTCGGTGAGAGCTTTCCGGATCTATGTTCGGATGAAGATTTCGAGCACTGAAGCACCGTCGGCGGCCACCGGAAGGTTCACAAAATGTTTTTCTCTCACGCTCACGCCGCACTGGTTCGGGAAGAAAAAGAATCGGAGAAGATGATGGAATTCTCTCTGATAGAAATATGTTTATATATATACATATATATACATATATATACATATAAAGATATATAAATATATATGTTTATAAAATGTTCTGTATAAAAACGGAATATTTACGCCCAAGTGCACAGAAGATGAAAATAAAGATTTAGCATTGCTTCAAATCAAAAAGTAGCCAACATGAAAGTTGTAGATCTCGTCGAGACGCACAACTTTCATGCTAACCCTTTTTCCATACGACATCGTTTTGACGGTCAAAAAGTCTCCCGAACATAAACTGCAACAGACTACGCGAGAACAAGCTTACGAGTACTCGAGAGATAGAAAACGGCTACTCGAGTAGGTAGAAACAGACACTAGAGTATAAAAAAAATTACTCGAGACAGAAATATAGTACTCGAGTTGTTAAGAAATCACTCTTGAATGTAAATAAATTCACTCGAGTAGTTAAGAAATCACATGTGTAGGTATATAAATTCACTCGAGTAGTTACGAAATCACTCGTGTAAGTATAAAAATTCACTCGAGTAGTTAAAAAATCACTCGTGAGACAAGAAATGAAGACTCGAGAAGTACTCGAGTAGTCGAGTAATATACTCGAGAGGCACTCGAGCAGAAGAATAAATCCTTACAGAAAGAACATTTTTTTTGCAAAAAAAAAAATCCTTTGATCAAACTATACAAATGAATAGTAAATCACATTTTTGAATAGTGCTATAATATTAAAATAATTCTGTTTATATATTTTTGAATATGGAAACAACGAGATCAAAATGGAGGCCCAAACGCGTGACGAATTAAAAGAAACTCGAACCGTAGGCAAACACTGACGCTACGAACACAACGGCGAAGTTAAAACCAAAATCCGACAAGCCATTCCCGAGATATTAATCTTCAAAGTATACGGCGAACATAAACAATCCAAAACTTCAATCGCGCGCCAAGACTCCAAAAAATCTCGGATTGCTACAAAAATTGACGAGTAAGTCCAAAATTACTCAACTTAAATTCCAACTTCAAAATTTCTCAATACAACAAGAATTCGGCCGACTCGACCGCACAGACCCGAAAATGCCTTAACGGCATTGCGCCGTCAACTCGACGTTAAAAGTAACGTCACAACGTCATAAATATGGCGTTGCCCATTCAAATAAAATCATCGAAAAATCGGGGACGTTACAATCACTAGCCTAAAAAAAAGTTTCGTCGCGAAACTTAACACAACTCCAAAACCAAATCAAAACAATAAAATCAAATATAACTGAAAATATAACGACATACCCGAAACTAAAAGAAGAGGTGAGGATTAGATTCCCTCATCGCCGATTATAATTCCCACGCCGCGCTCTCGACGTCTTGATTTCTCCAAAGAATCTTGACCATAGGGATGGTCTTCCTCCGTAACACACGCTCTTGAGAATCCAGAATACGAACAGGTTCTTCCACATACGTAAGGTTGGGCTGAATCTGGGGAATAGAGTCGAGGACTTGAAGATCACTAAGAACACACTTCCGCAACTGGCTTACATGGAACAAATCATGGGCACCAGGGAAGGTCGCAGGCAATTCCAGCCTATAAGCTGACACTCGGATGTACTCAAGAACTTGGAAAGGTCCCACGTACCGGGGGTCTAATTAGTGGTTCCTTCCAAACCTTTTAACGCCAAACATCGGAGAAACCTTAAGAAAAACCAAGTCTCCAACGACAAACTCCAGATCGACGCTTCGTTGATTAGCATACTTCTCATAGCGCTCTTGAGCCACATGGAGCTTTTCTCGAATATGAGTCACGACACAATTCATCTCCTCAGGGGCTTTCAGACCTAGCAATGCTCTCTCACCAACTTTAGCCCAAAATAAAGGAGTTCTACAACGCCTCCCATATAAGGCCTCAAACGGTGACATCTGCAGACTCTCTTGATAACTATTATTGTAAGCAAACTCCATGAGTCTGATACGCTCATCCCAAGAACCACCGTGATCTAAAATATAACACCTGATCATATCTTCTACGATCTAATTTACCCTTTCCATCTGACCATTCGTCTGAGGATGATAGGCGGTGGAATACCTTAAATCAGTACCCAACCCCTCCTGTAAACTCTTCCAAAAGCGAGACATAAATCTGGAGTCTCGATTTGATACAATGCTAACATGCACTCCATGTAACCTGATGACCTCTTCAAGATATAGTTGGGCTATCTTCTTCATCGAATACCCAATCATAAACAGGACGAAATGAGCACACTTTGTCAATCTGTCAACTATCACCCAAACAGAGTCGTGCCCACGAGGAGATTTTGGTAGGCCGGTGATAAAATCCATTGAAATACTCTCCCATTTCCAACTTGGAATATCAAGCGGTGTCAACTTACCACCAGACCTTCTATGATCAGCCTTAACACGCTGACACGTATAACAATCTGATACAAACTTCGCGATACCGTTCTTCATCCCTGACCACCAAAAAATTTGCTTTAGATCCTTATACATCTTATTAGAACCAGGGAGGTAGGCTACACTGTAACCATGAGCTCCAGCACAGATCTTAGCCCGAATGTCGCCAAAGGGGGGACGCAAAATCTACCCCGATACTTCAAGGTGTCCAACTCATCCACAGAGAAATCAGGTAACTCTCCCTTCACAGTTCTATTCCGGAGGTGTAATAAATCTGGATCATCCTTCTGATGTGCTCGAGTAAGAGAAATCCAAGAGGGTTCTTCTGCTTCTACACTAGCAGGCACAGTACTACTCCCAACCTCAATATCCATCAAAAAAAATTCTTCTACCAAGGACTGTACCGACAGGTTAAAAATTTTAGCGGTCTTTCTACTCAAAGCATCGACAACTACATTTTCCATTCCTAGATGATAAAGTATTTCCACTTCATAATCAGCCACATATTCTAACCACCGATGCTGGTGCAGATTTAGTTCCTTTTGAGTGAAGACATACTTCAAACTCTTATGGTCCATATAGATCTTGCACAACGCGCAATATAATAAGTGTCGCCACAGCTTCAACGCATAAATTACGGCAGCAAACTCCAAATCGTGCGTAGGATAGTTCCACTCGTGAATCTTTAGTTGCCTTGATCCATACGCGATCACTCTAACATCTTGCATTAAAACACAACCAAGTCCGATATGTGACGCATCAACATACACAGTATACTCAACTCCTTCAATAGGTAACATTAAAATTGGAGCAGTACATAATCTCTTCATCAGTTCCTAAAAAGCCTCTTCACACTTATCACTCTAAATGAAAGCAGTATTCTTCTGAGTAAGTCTAGTTAGAGGAGCAGACAATACTGAAAATCTTTCCACGAATCTTCTATAATAGCCAACCAGGCCTAAGCAGCTCCTAATCTCCTTAGGTGTAGAAGGTCTCTACCATTCCATCACAATAGAAATCTTGGTCGGGTCTACAGAAATACCATCCTTGCTTACAACATGACCCAGAAAGGAAACCTGAGGTAGCCAGAACTCACATTTGCTCAACTTTGCATATAGCTTATGCTCCCTCAGGGTTGACAAGACCGAACGCAAATGTTGAGTATGCTCCTCAACATTGCGGGAATACACCAAGACATCATTTATAAACACAATAACGAATCAGTCCAAGAAATCCTAAAACACCCTATTCATCAAATCCATGAAAGTGAAGGGTGCATTGGTTAAACCGAAAAACATCACAAAAAACTCATAATGTCCATGCCGCGAATGAAATGAGGTTCGGGGAATGTCTGCCTCACGAATTCTCAACTGGTGGTAGCCTGAGTGAAGATCGATCTTTGAAAATACCGAGCTAACACAACTGATCGAACAAATCATCAATCCTTGGCAGAGGATATCTATTCTTAATGGTTACCTTGCTCAATTCCCTATAATCGATGAAAAGTCTCATCGATCCATCTTTCTTCTTGACGAACAAAACAGGAGCACCTCATGGAGAAGAACTTAGTCTAATAAAACCACACCTCAGCAACTCATTGAGCTGAGTACGCAACTCATCCAACTCACACAGAGCCTTACGGTACGGTGCTTTGGCAATAAGACGAGTACCTGACTCGAGGTCTATCACAAACTCTATCTCCCTTTCAGGAGGAAGTCCTAGAAGACTATTAGGAAAGACATCAGGAAACTCTCGCACCACCGAGATATCCTCAAGACGTGGTGTAACAAAAGCTGTTTCCAGAGAAGAAATAGAAACTAAAAACGCCTCGCAACCAGACTCTATAACATGACAAACACGTACTGCAGAAATGACAGGGGAAATTCTGTCCTGAAATCCATAGACACTCATAGGTTGTCCGTCATCCATCCTGAAATCCAGTTTCTTAGCCTTGCACTGGATGACCGCATCATTCTTGGAAAGCCAGTACATGCCCAAAATCATGTCGAAATCAGCCAGATCTAAATCATCAGATCCGAAAAGGCCAGAAAATTGCCAAGATAAATTGGGCATCTCAGAACTCCTTGATTAGATATCACAAAATCACCAGAGGGAAGCTTGACGTTGAAGGAGTCTCCTAATTGATCCACATTCAGGCGATGTTTATTAACAAATCTCCCGGCCACAAAGGAATGGGTGGCACCCAAATCGAAAAGAACGCGCGCCCACCTATTCCGCACCTTAAACTTCCCTGATATCACTTGTGTAGAGGTTTTAGCTTCCTCGTTGGTCATCACGTTCAGCTTTCCTTTCCCTTTATCCAGGTTTGGTGGCAGCGACAGAGCTCAAAGTGGGGAAGGCTACAGTGGGGACTGAGCCTGGGGGCACAAAGGCTTCTGGTGTCCCTTCTGGCCGCACTGGAAGCAAATCCTTTCTTTCATCTAGCAACGAGTCACATCATGACCCTTTCTTGCACAAAATGAGCACACAAGCTCTCCCTTGGGTGCACCTTGGATGGTGTGCACCAGCTGCTGCTTTAGGGAGGTAGTCCTCTTGAAACACCTTTCGTAGGTGTGGCTAGGATGACCATAGAAGCAACACACTTCCTTACTTTTCTTCTTCGAAGAAGGGCCAGATGTCCTGGAGCTACCATCCTCAACACCTTTACTTTTCTCTTTCCTCGCCGCAGCACCGCGGTTCTTGTTGTTTTCAATCGCCTCCACTTTCAAAGCGGCTCCCGCAGCTTCAGCATAACTTTCAGTTCGGTAAGCGCATTCCAACAGCTGGACATCGCTTCTTAGTCCTCCAAGGAAACGCTACACTCTACCCTCCTCAGAAGCTGCCAAATCAGGAGCAAACCTGCTCAGTTTGCTAAACTCAATCTCATACTCACTCACGATGAGCTGCCTCTGCTTCAAATGCTGGAAGTTATTCGTCAGACGGTCCTGCTCGACCGAGGGTAGAAACATTTTCAGCAGCATCTCCTTAAAAGATTCCCAAGAACATCCTTCCTTCAGACCCTCTCTTTCCCGAATCCACTAACTTTTTGCCAGGCCTTTTAACTGATAGGCTACAATCATCACCTTTTAGGCGTCTAGAATTCCTGAATACGAAAAACTCTCCTCGATGTCGATGATCTAATCATCTATAATCAGAAAGTAGGCACACCGATCGTATGTGGGAGGTCCCAACCGCTGGAAGTGCGATATCAAATTCATTTATGGTGGTATCGCCATCGGGGGCACCAGAGGAACAGGGGTATCAGACACAGCTTGGCCCAAGGCAGGCTCTTGCACTAAAGGTTGCTGCGCGGGAGCGGCAGACAACAGAGACTCAATTTGCGATTGCATCGCACCTAATTGCCTTGATAGAGCCTCGTTGCTCTGACGTAGACTCTCTATAATTGCATCACTTTGTGCACTTGATGACTCACCCTCCGATTGGGGAGTCGACCTTGTCGTAGGACGCTTTGGCGGCATTCTAAAAACAAACGAACAACTCATCAAAATCCTAGCTTACAACAAAGCCACTCAACTAGTTCAGACCATACTTATAAGACACTTACTTATGCTGCAACTTGCTCTGGGATTTTATAATGATGTTATGTCCTACATAGGATGATATCCTCTCATCCTATTGAATCTTGTGCCTATGATATTAATGTATGAATTCTTTATTCTTATTTAAAATCATGTGTGTACATGTGTCATCATGTAAACCTTAACTTAGCACGCGTGCTTATGCGATGATATGCAATGTATGCAGTGATATGCATTCTAAAAAGGCCTTAATGCATGCATGAGTGGCATACATATGAAATATTATGCATCCCATACTATATAACATTGCATGCAACGAGAAAAGAAACGTGCTAATGGGCACTCATGTGATGGTGGTTATGCATCACATACTACATAACCGTCACATGTTGCCTCCTATGGTGGATCCATATACAAACACATATTATGCATCTCATACTACATAATATGCCCTATATATTTCATATCATGCTATGAGTGTAGTGACTATGCTTCGTCTAAGACGTACTGATGACACATCGGTGTGTGTATGAAATGTCACTAAACAACTAACACTAACAAGGGAAGTTTGCCCGACCAATTGTCAAGCAACCTCCCTCTGATACCAACTGTCACAACCAGCATTTTCACTGCATATAATAAATTATCAGAGTAAGGGAAAATGTGTGTCATGATGCCACGTCAGCAGGGGATAACTGCGAACGCTCAGGCAGACACCTACTTAAATATGAAGAAAGATTCTTTCAGTTATTTTATGGAAAATCAGCTAAGTGCAACAGTTAGCCGTATCCCTCGGCTTAATAGCTCACTTAGTACACGAATCAAAATATAGTTATACGGTGTAGAAAAATACTTGTTTAGATTGACTCAAACATCCTACATTAGTATAAACATCCTCAAAGAACAACTCATGCTATGCAAGACTCTAAATTTATAATAGTAGTAAAGATAGCTTTTAAGGTCACCAAATATAACAAGCTAGAGTTATTTAAATTATGCAGTGCATGAAGCAGTAGTAATAGATTTTATAGTTGAAAATACCTAACATGCATTCCTAGCATAAATCATCCCAGAGAGCAAGCAATCCACATCCACATATAGGAAAACTAAGCAGCTAGCAAGTATCAAAAAGTAACAATACTGTGGGCGTCAACAAACTGACACAAACCCACATACAGAAAAGTATGTCTGAACCAGAAACTAAATAAACAACAAACTACCTCATTGAGACGAGGTAACAACCACGACCAACACTACTGCCCAGGAACTTCAAAACTAGCTCTGCTATTTGCTACTGCTCTGAACATGAGATATTCCAAAGACAAAACACCTCAGCAAGAAGGAACAAATTGTGGCAGAAAAATAATGAGCCCAAATAAACAAAGGTCAAAGGGGTACCAACCCAAGACCAACAATACTGAAATAAAGTACAAAAGAGGAAGACGTCATCATCATGAAAAAGAACTCTTACGTGATTCGTCACGTACAACAATAGTATACCAGACGCACGAGGCTATAAGGTGACAACATGAATAATTCGTAAGGAAGAAATACAAAACCTTAATTAGGCACCCGTGGTCGACTTTACCCAAAAACACGGGCGAGGTGGACACTCATGGACACACCACCCAAAAAGATGGGCGAGGTGGTCACTCTTGGACACACCACCCAAAAACACGAATATACAATCCGACTAACTGCGAGGGAGTCTCATACTCTCCAACATACACCACATACATCCAAAAGCCGGGTAGACTTCCATAGGGCACTAATGAAGGAAACACAACCACTGCGCAGTTGGAATCGTCCACTAACTCCCGCAATCAAGAAACCCAAAGAAACCACAACACAAATATTTCGAGATTTGGCTCGTCAGATTCTACTTTACATTACTAGATGAAAGACATGGTTGATCAACTCTTAGGAACGATTTACAAACCTAATTAAACTCTAATACGTTCAATAAAGAAATCTAAGGCGTTTAAAGCCATCAATAAGACACTTAAAGAACGATCAAACTTATCCGGACAAAATTGAGTTAACCATGACAAAACGTCACAACATCATGTGATTGTTGAGATGGTTATTAATAACAGTAATTAATAAGAGTAGAAAATTTTAAAGAACTTGAAAATTAGCCATTACCATCAAATCGGACAAGGAGAAACGAGGATAAACCACCACTTGCCTTAGTTTTACCGGAAAAGTCCCCTGAATCACTCCACGTCGTAGATCAGGGCAAAATGATGCGGGAGGAGTTGAAATCTGAACAAAAACGGCCAAAAAGGAGGTTAGGGCCGAAAAAACCCTAACAAGAAATCTCAAGGAACGGGGAAAAATTTACCACGATGGCGTAGCTCTCGGCGAAAGCTTTCCGGATCTATGTTCGGATGAAGATTTCGAGCAATGGAGCACCGTCGACGGCCACCGGAAGGTTCACGAAATATTTCTCTCTCACGCTCACGCCGCACTGGTTCGGGAAGAAAAAGAATCGGAGAAGATGATGAAATTCTCTCTGATAGAAATATGTATATATATATATATACATATATATACATATAAAGATATATAAATATATATATATATATATGTGTGTGTGTGTTTATAAAATGTTCTGTCTAAAAACGGAATATTTACGCCTGGGTGCGCGGAAGACGAAAATAAAGGTTTACGATGGCTTCAAATCGAAATGTAGCCAACATAAACTACAATGGACTACGCGAGAACAAGCTTACGAGTACTCGAGAGGTAGAAAACGGCTACGCGAGTAGGTAGAAACAGACACTCAAGTATAAATAAAAAAATTACTTGAGACAGAAATATAGTACTCGAGTAGTTAAGAAATCACTCGTGTAGGTATATAAATTCACTCGAGTAGTTAAGAAATCACTCGTGTAGGTATATAAATTCACTCGAGTAGTTAAGAAATCACTCGTGTAAGTATAAAAATTCACTCGAGTAGTTAAGAAATCACTCGTGTAAGTATAAAAATTCACTCGAGTAGTTAAGAAATCACTCGTGAGACAGGAAATGAAGACTCGAGAAGTACTCGATTAGTCGAGTAATATACTCGAGAGGCACTCGAGCAGAAGAACAAATCCTTGCAGAAAGAACAGTTTTTTTTTGCAAAAAAATCCTTTGATCAAACTATACAAATGAATAGTAAATCACTTTTTTGAATAGTGCTATAATATTAAAATAATCATGTTTATATATCTTTGAATACGGAAACTACGAGATCAAAATGGAGGCCCAAACGCGCGACGAATTAAACGAAACTCGCACCGTAGGCAAACACTGACGCTACGAATATAACGGCGAAGTCAAAACCAAAATCCGATGAGACATTCCCGAGATATTAATCTTCAAATTATACGGCGAACTTAAACAATCCAAAACTTCAATCGCGCGTCGAGACTCCAAAAATGCTCGGATTGCGACGAAACTTGACGAGCATGTCCAAAATTACTCAACTTAAATTCCAACTGCAAAATTTCCCATTACAATAAGAATTAGGCCGGCTCGACCGCACAGATGTGAAAATGCCTTAACGACATTGCGCCGTCAACTTGACGTTAAAAGTAACGTCACGACGTCATAAATATGATGTTGCCCATTCAAATAAAATCATCGAAAAATCGGGGTGTTATAGATAATTTTCTTATTATGTACTCTGAACTCTTGGGTACGAGTATAGCTCCGCATGTCCAACTCTATGTTATGTTGTTTTTTAACATTCTCGTGTTCATGTATTTGTAAGACTCTGTATAAGTATTTCCGCCACCACATCACATGTACACAACATTATCCTCTCTAAACGTTCTTCTTATGAGAATTGGACTGAAAAATTTTTCCCAAAAATTATTCACTAGTGTATGTGTAGCACCCCCATCCGTCACACAGCATATAGCAGTAAATCCGGCCGGGGCCCGACGCCATATACCACAGACAGATCGGGTTATTACTCAATGGAAACCATCCAACAGATATCAACGTCCTACACAGAGCATTCTAGCGGAAGCAATTAAAATTATTGCATTAATAAAGAAACCAACACTAACATGAATGTCCACTACAAAGCCAACAGGAATGAAGTACAAATACACAAGTACTAGCCTTAAGGCCTTACAATTGTTTTTCTCAAGTTACATGTTTTCCAAACCACGGCACGCAGGCCGGTCATACATGAATAAAATAGGTAAACACTCAAATTAGGCCCTCGAGGGTCGGCTCAGCAATTTGGGCTTTGGCCCACTATTTACCACTCGGCTCAGCAGCAGCTGCAAGCAATAATTCACCGCATGGTGGCAAACAAAAGCAACGGTCAGCTATGCTAACCAAATTATAACGATCTCGCCCCCAAACTCGGGGTGACGATGCTCCTTCCCTGCACTTTATTAATATAATCAAGCAGTAATGTAACAACACTACATCATAGGCGCAGGCACGCACGGCCACACACCCCGTGCTCTCAGGTCACATTCTCGGTGATCACGGTCAAAGTCCGCCGACTCACCACCGCCCCCAGGATGGCAATATATAGTGAGCAACTATTCTTTCTCGCCACTGCCTAAGACCCTCCATCAATGCCAACGGCGAGTACCACGTACCTTAGGTCTCTCTAACCGAACGACATATATCGGGTACGGTTCCACCTGACTCATTGCTCACACCGCAACGTCAATTAAGTCCTCTGCGCAGGTCAAGCTTCCCCGAGTCCCGTATCTCCCATACAATCACATAACCCAGTTATGTTCAGGTTGGCTGCCAGTCCACCATGTTGGTAGAACCACGCATCTGCCTAGTTTTCCGGGTGCACCTTGGAGTTAATCCCCAAGGCTCCCTATTGCAATCTACCACATAGAAAACCCGAAAAACAAACATTCACACGAAGTCTTCTCCGGCCATTTATGCAATGCAACATCACCGATCCAGACCAACTTGTCCAGTTAGGCTTCACACATCATGCCTATATCCGTTCTCGATTATGGACTCTACATGTACACAATGGGGACTATTCATGTCTACCCGAAGGAATGCCTCAAACTCATCGCAAACTCGCGAGAGCGGGCTTCCTTATGCAAAAGAAGTAGAGCTTCACATGCTCAAGTAGAGAATCGTTACCCTAGAGTTTTTCCTTGGCTCCATGGAAAAGTATGCTGATGAAAATCACCTCCCTCTCCTTGCCTCCGTAGATCCGAAGTCGGTTCGTGATTTGGAGCTCCGAAGCCCCGCCGGTGACCGGATATAGACTTCTTCTTCCTCGTGGCTCTCCTCTCTCTCTAGAACTTAGACAGAGAACCAGCGAACAGAAAATAAGGGTTTTGAAACCCTACACTTGGGTATATCCCAATAGGAATAACCTCCAGCCGTCGGATCCCAACATAAAGAAATGTACGGCTACGATCCAGGTCTGACATGGAAAAACTAGGCCGAAACACCGCATGGTTCACAAACCGGAGCAAGACACGTCCGCGACAAACTCAAAATGTGTCAGTATATTTAGTCGAGACCCTACCAAGACCCCTGTGTCGACACTGTAACACCCCCTATTCGTCACATAGCATATAGCAGTAGGTCCGGCCGGGGCCCGACGCCATATACAACGGACAGACCGGGTGGTTACTCAATGGAAACCATCCAACCAATCAAATCGTCCTACACAGAGCATTCTCGCGGAAGCAGTTTAAATAGTTGCAATTCAAAGAACCCAGCAACAATCATGAATGTCCATTAACAAGCCAAAAAGGAATGAAGTACATACACAAGTACTGGCCTTAGGGCCTTATAAATGGTTTACTCATATTACATGTTTTCCATACCACGGCACGCAGGCCGGTCATACATGAACAAAAGCAAGTAAAAAACTCCAATTAGGCCTTCGAGGGCCGGCTTCGCAATTTGGGCTTTATCCCGCTATTGACCGCTTAGTCCAGCAGCACCTGCAAGCACAATCCACCGCACGGTGGCAAACAAAAGCAACGGTCAGCAATGTTGACCAAATTATAACGATCTCGCCCCCAACTCGGGGCGGCGATGCCGCTTACTTGCTTTTTATTAGCACAACCAAGCAGTAAATAAACACATTGCATCACAGGCGTTAGAACGCACGACCACACGCCTCGTGCTCTCAGGGCACATTCTCGGTGATCACGGTCTAAGTCCGCCGACTCACCACCGTCCCAGGGATGGCAATCTCTCGTGAGCTTTTGGTCTTTCTGCCCACTGCCTAAGACGCTCAATCTATGCCGACGGTAAGTGCCAAGTAACTTTAGGTCTCTTTAACCGAACGACATAGAGTGGGTATGGTTCCGCCTGACCTGTTGCTCACACCACAACGTTAATTTAAAACATATGCGCGGGTCAAACTTTCTAGAGTCCCAAATCGTTTACGCACAACACATAACCCAGTTATGTTCAAGTTAGCCCCATGCCCACATGTTTGGCAGAATCACGCATCTGCCCATTTTTCCGGGTGCACCTATGGGTTAATCCCCAAGGCTCCCTATTGCAATCTACCAAGTAGAAAACCCGAAAACAAACATTCACACGGAGTCTTCTCCGGCGATTTATGCAATGCAACATCACCGATCCAGACCAACATGTCCGGATAGGCTTCACACATCATGCCTATATACATTCTCGATTACGGACTCTACATAATGGGGACTTTACATATCTACCCGAAGGAACGCCTCCAACTCACCGCAAACTCGAGAGAGCGGGCTTCCTATGCAAAAGAAGGAGAGCTTCACATGCTCAAGTAGAGAATCATTACCCTAGCGTTCTTCCTTGGAGCCATGGAAATGTAAGCGGATGAAAAGCACCACACTCTATTTGCCTTCATAGATCCGAAGTCGGCTCGCGATTTGGAGCTCCGAAGCCCCTCCAACGACCGGATCTAGATTTCTTCTTCCTCCTTTGCTCTCCCTTCTCTCTAGAATTTAGACAGAGAACCAGCGGCAGAAGAATAAGGGTTTTGAAACCCTGTACACAGGTATATCCCAATCGGATTAACCACCAGCCGTCGGATCCCACAAAAGGGAAATGTACGGCTACGATCCAGGTCTGACCTGGACAAATGGGGCTAAGCACCGCACAGTTCACCAATCCAAAG
This sequence comes from Platanthera guangdongensis, assembly GCA_039583875.1. Lineage (NCBI taxonomy): Eukaryota > Viridiplantae > Streptophyta > Magnoliopsida > Asparagales > Orchidaceae > Platanthera > Platanthera guangdongensis. The sequence goes on along the minus strand of CM077147.1, from coordinate 144,538,608 downwards.
CAAGACACGTCCGCGACCAATCAAATTGTGTCGGGACATTTAGTCAAGATCCCGCCAAAAGCTCTGTGTCGACACTCCACGTCGACAGAGTCAAACACGCCACAAATGCCCCGCGCTCGATGATCGTCGAACCAATATCATAGACCGCTTCCAGATCGTCGAACGGAGATCTCTGGCCAAATCGTTTAACGCAGCCAGATCGTAGAACGGAAATCTTTGGCCAAATCATCGAACGCACGACCCGATCGTCGAACCCACGGCCCGATCGTCGAACGGAGATCTCTGGCCAAATCTTCGAACGCACGGCCCGATCGTCGAACCCACGGCCCAATCGTCGAACGAAGATCGCTGTCCCGATCGTCGAACACACAGCCCGATCGTTGAATCCAAAATCGTCGACCTCTCGGCCAAATCATCGAACCCAACACGACACGCCCTGGGACATGTCTGTGTCCCAGGCCGTGTGCCTCCTGCCAAATTCCAAATTTGGCCCGGAACGCATCCCGCCTCTCTTTTGAGTTTCGGGGCGTTACAACTCTCTCCCTCATAAAAGAATTTCGTCCACGAAATTACATAAAGGAAAGATAAGCACAAAAATAAAATTGTACCTGAGCGGAACAACTCCGGGTACTCGTCAAGCATAGTCTGCTCTCGCTCCCAAGAGAGCTCCTCTCGATCGCAATTATCCCATCGGACCATGACCATCCTGATCTCTTTATTGCGTAGCCGCTTGACTTTCGAGTCTTCAATACGTACAGGCATGACCTTTGTCGTCAACCCACTATCAATCGGCACTTTATCGACCGCGATCACTTGCGTAGGCTCTTGCACCGCCTTCCGTAACACCGATATATGGGATACATCATGTAGACCACTGAGCTCCATCAATAGCTTCAACCGATAAGCTGCTTCACCAATCCGCTCCAGAACCTCAAACGGTCAAAGGTATCTCTGGCTTAGCTTCTTCAAGCGCCGCACTCGCGAGACACCCTTGAACGGGTTGATCTTCAAGTACACCCAATCGCCAACAGCGAACTCCACATTCCTGTGCTTGGCATTATAGTACTTAGCCTGGCGGTCCTGATCGATTAGAAACCGCTCCCGAACTGTACGAACCAGAGACGTAGCATCTTCCACCTCTTGGTGCTTGTACAACTTTGACTCACCCGTTTCTAACCATGACAACGGCGTGCGACATTTTCTAACATAAATGGCCTCGAAGGGCACCATTTGAATACTGACCTGGTAGCTATTGTTGTACGCAAATTCCACCAAATAAAGATGGTCTTCCCATTGCTTTCCAAAGTCCAAGACACACATGCGGAGCTTCTCTTCCATAGTTCTATTGACCCTCTCGGTCTGCCCATCCGTCTACAGATGGAAGGCTGTGCTAAAACTCAGCTTTGTTCCCAACATTTACTGCACAAGCCTCCAATAATTGGACGTGAACCGCCCATCTCGATCACTCATGATGCTGCGGGGAACACCGTGGAACCGCACTATGTTATCCACATATAACTTTGCCAACTTCTCCACCGGATCATCCTTCCTATGCGGAATGAAATGCGACACCTTTATTAGCCGATCTACGACCACCTAGATGGCGTCGTTACCTTTTGCGACCTTGGCAACCCGTCAACAAAGTCCATAGTAATGTCATCGAATTTCCACTCCGGAATAGGCAAGGATTTCAAAAATCCTCCTGGCTTTTGGCACTCCGCCTTCACCAAGGCGCAAGTTTGGCACTTCGCCACGTACAGCGCCACATCCTTCTTCAGTCCTGGACACCAGAACAATTTCTTAATCTCGCGGTACATCTTCGTGCTCCCCAGGTGAATCGAGTACTTTTGAAAGTTAGAGTTATATCTAGAATACTCTAGAGGGGGGGGGGGGGGGGTAAATAGAGTATACTTAAAAAATTATTAAGTCCTAATGCAGGAAATGATGAAATGCTAGCAGATAGTAAACCTAATTCACAAGCACAGCAAGAACAACAAGAAAAATAGGCAACCAGACCACACATGAAATTTATAGTGGTTCCCGAAATCTGGTTAGTCCACTCTTCTACCACCCTGGTAGGAATCCACTCAGGTTGTTGATCACGTGCCTGACACCAATGGGTTTTGATCAGGTCCCCAAAAACCAACTCAAGTCTTTTGATAAGGAGACTTGCAAACAGGAATCACTTTTGAAGGGAGATGACAACCCTTTATAGAGGTGGGGGTGAGAGAGTTGATTATGTCTTCTCTGTCAACAATCAGAGAGAAGACTTATGTGGACTGATGTTAGCAAACAGCTCCCCCTGAGATGTACAATGGTTCAGGGAAGATCTGGAGCTTTGCTGCAGGGTGATAGGCCTTCAAGCCGAGTTCTTGACTAGTAGAGATGCACGAACTTCCTGACTGATTTGATTGTAGTTGTCCTTAGAAGTCCTGGAGAGTATAAGGAAGAAGAAGAATCTTGTTATTGTATGATTGTTCTTCTTCAACTGAATAATGATCTTTGCTTGTCACTATAAGTTACTGATTGATTTTTTTTGTTCTGTCTTTTCATGTTTGTATATCTGTTCGTGTGTTTCTTCTTCTCTCTCATTTAAAATTTTGAATGCCTCAGTCATTAATGCTGGCGGCCTGGAGAATAATCAACATTGATTAATTTCCCAAATCTCTTGTGGAAAATCGGCATGTAATAATCCTGAGGAAGACCGTAATTAATGCTCCCTCTAACGGATATATTCTGAGAATGTTAGAGATTTAATTTTTCAGGAATTATCGCATTTGAGTGAGGGCAGAATGCCGGGAATGGCTAAGTCTGGAATCGTCAAACAGTTGGCAGAATCCGTCGAACTGAATTACCAGTTCGTGGAGCTGAGATATTGTATCCGTCGACCAGACGGCTTCTGTTCGTCGAGCTGAGATTGATGCTAAAGATCACGGCAGTGAACCGGTCGCACAAGTAATATAAAGTGGGCGAGTTTTCCCAAGTATCGATCTCTCAAGGAACACAATAAGGTGGAGGTAATTTCGAGGAGGACTTGAAATTGAAGTCCTTAGGTCGGAGCTAACTAAAGGGGGCTTTGATATATGCGGAAACAGAAAATAAAAGGCTATCAACTACTCCTATGCAACGCCGCTATGCGATGCTTCGCCAGGCGGGATGGAAGACTAGTCGGGCCGCTATGCACCGAATCACAAGGCGGATGGACGATAAGGCTAGCAGATGAGGTCATTAGAATGGCGGAATGAGGGTTGTGAGCACCTCTTCGCTATGCACGCCACTAGCAATTGCTAGTGCGGCAAGGGTGGATGGTGGTGGATGGAATATGGCGCAACTCAAGCAAATAACGAAAACATACAAAATCACATAGACATGATTGTATAAAATCGTTTTACAAACTAAGCATACTTCATCAATTATAAATAAAGTTAATCACCAATATTCAACAAGAAAACAAGAAAAAGTCAAGAGATCGACCGAATACGAAGCCTTGCTGAGGATTCACGGTTGGAATCGTTGGGTTGTCATTCCGCGTCCAAGCTCGGTCCTCAACTGCGTCAGGGATAGAGAAGGGCTGTCACCACCTTCCAATGGCCCGTCTTCTTCGTCTCACGATAGCTGATGAAGTTTGCTAGCTTTCCTTTGCTTGATGGCTATGGCATCAAACCCTACTTGAAGCTCACGGATGAAGGAGAAGGCCGAGAGGAAGCTCCGGCTCGTATTTGGCGGTGAAAGCTTGCCCGGAGCACCTCCCTAGGGTGGAAGATGCAGGGGAATGACGGAGAAGGTGGAAAATGGCGGAGAAATGTCGAGCTCCGGATCCTCTCTCGAATTAGGGCGAGACCTGCACTATTTATACAAAGCAGAAATGAACAATGCGCACGATCACAGGTGCACGACCAGTGCTCGTGCGCACTATGTCCTGTGCTCGTGTGCACTGGCATGGAATATCAGGAAGAAGAACTGGGATAATGCGCACGAGTAGTGGCGCACGACCAGTGGTCGTGCGCACTAAGTCCAACGATCGTGCGATTACCCCAGACAGGACTCTAGAAAAGAGGAATCAATGCATACGATCAGTGGCGCATGACCAGTGGTCGTGCGCACTATGTCCAGTGGTCGTGCGCTTACCCCAGGCTGATTCTGGAAAATGTAGAGTAGTACGCATGATCAGGGGCGCACGACCAGTGGTCGTGCGCATTATATCCCATGATCGTGCGCAGTATTCCTGTTTCACAACCATCCCGGAACACGCACACGACCCCTGTACCGATAGGAAAAACAAATCACTAATCTGTGCAGACATTCCAGACAATCACAAAAGGGAGTACAAACTATAAAAATAACAAAATACACAACCACGGGCATAAATGTACACTTCCTATGGAAATAAAGATTAGAAGAAATAGGAATGATAAAGAACTAAAAGTGAAGTGCAACCGCGTGAAAACTAGCCCAGATGAGTCCCAAAATAGGTATATAAAGTGGACTCATCACACCCCAGACTTAACTTTTGCGCGTCCCGAGCAAACAAAATCTAAGCAGATAGGGAAAAATACTAGTTAACAAAGAAATTGCGATACGAAGTACCATGCGAAGTCGCATGCTCGCGCGCGTAAAAATATAATAGAAGAAATTTCTAAGTATACAAAATAGTTTATACTTTTCACAATGCGTATCAACATTTTATTATTACTCAAAAATAAAATCACGGTGAATCATCCGGTCATGCATAGGGAGAAAGTAGACTAATCGCTAGGCGAGCATTGCCAAAGATAGGGGCTCCGGATAACCTCCAAAGGAATCCACCAATGTCGGTGACCATATGCTTGCCCTTTCGCATTCTCTCCACAGCACTGGTTTGGTTCACACACGAATCAGTAGGACTTTAGGTGAAAGATGAGGCTTGGGTTTCGGTGAGGTAAACAAATATAAACAGGAAGGCTATGCACCTAACCCAATTGAGCTTATCAAAGAACGAATCCATCAGCTAACCAAAATATATGCTAGTACACCACACCCCCAAACTTAACTTTTAACAAATGGGTGTGTGCACCGCCTACTCCAAAAATAATCACATTTCCAAAAAGATTTTCAATTTAAACTTTTTCTTTTCATTCATTTTTTTTACAAATATATATATATATATATTTTCTTTTTCTTCATTTTATTTTCACAATTCAGCAGATATAAACTTGGGGGCACTTCCACATTTTCACAAATAAAATCACCACATCACATCCGAACATAAAAATGTAAACACTAAAGCTCAACTTGGGTGTGCGACTAGGATCGGCTATGAGGCTTTGGTGAAATCATGGTGGAGCTGAATCAAAAGGAGGGGTAGGCACAACAGGGCTAGCGAGGATTAGACGTCAGGAACGGTACAAAGCTCAACCGGGCCAAAATGATGGCCTACATCATGCTCATGCATGACTAACCTATACCCATGCTTCAAGAATAGCTTGGGGCAAGTTCTTAGCCAACGAGAAAGACTATCCATCCTCCCGATTCGAGCAATACGAACCTAACGGCCGTCTACACACATCCCTATGCTACCGTCGGATTCACACCGGATTCACCAACTTTTGAGAAGAATAAAAAGTATTTACGCAATTAGAAAAATATAAAACTAAAAGCATACAGAAAAATTAAATCTACTCCAATTTCTACACGAGACGAGAGCAGTTGACTAGGAGCACAACAAGGTCAACATTGTACTCCATCTCACAATCCTTTGTCAGCACCATAATTTTCCCAAATCTAACGAAGAAATGAGTTTAACTCGTAGCACGCAAAAAGCTAAGCACGCGCTCATGTGGGTGCAGTGGTGTGTGATGCAATGAACTAAGCAAAAAAAAAACAATAAAGTCTTCTAGTATGCACAAGAAATGTGTGCGTGCAATAGGTAACAAATCTCTCCCCCAGACTTAAACTAAACTACACAGCAGATGATATAGAAATTAAAACCATAAGGAGCTAAGGGAAGAGGTTACCCAATGCTCAGCTAGTGAGCATACCAGAAGACGCGTGGAAACCTGAAGCAGGTCCGCCATACGAAGAATCACAACCCCGCCTATGCGATTTGCTATGAATACCTGCAGGGGTGAGCTCCGCAAAAACAAAACAAAATATACAAAAAGAAATGCTAAAACTAAAATAAACAAGAAAAATAAAATGCAGAAAATGAAAGATAAGTACTGGGGTTATTGTCATCCCAGCACGACTTATTCGACTACGAAAAGGTTCTAGCTAATGGGCCTATGAAATAAAAAGTGCATAGGTAACTGGCCTAATATCCGTTTCGGTAACGGGTACCGATACAGTGATAGAGCAGTTACCCCTCTACCTAAATAATCATACCTGCCCAACACAGGTAGAGGAAATAGGAAATAAGAAGAGGAGGAGCACTGGTCCTCGCTCATCTTATCACAAAATAAATCCATGCCTACCAAGGTATCGTCTATCACAGGCCCACAGGAGGCGATGACAACGGCATGAGCACAAAGCTCATCGTCATCCCAACGTACCTATGGAGACTCATCCTGCACAGGCTCAGATAAGGAAGGGGGATCAAGTAATAAAAGAGAAGAAGAACTAAAAGAATCAGAAAATGGGAGAGTGATCCCGGTATCACTCTCAGCAGGATCCAAGCAAAGATCATCGTCGGTATCATACGAGTCGTACCGAGGGGAATCTGAGAACTCGAGGTTCGCGGTGGTAAGAGGAATGGCCTCATCCAATAAGGAGGTGAAAACCTCTGCATCGGAAAGGGGATATTCCTCATCCCACCGGGGTGCGTAAAAGTGTTCCGAAGATCCACTTTCTCCGTCGGAGATAGAGGAATCATCATCCCACTCTGGCGCAACCTCGGGCACCGAATAATCAACATATACGGCATCATCAACCGACTCACACAAAAATGGAGTAGCACAATCCGACAAAAATTGCAGAGGGGCAAGGCTGCTCTCAAAATCAAGCACTGAATGAGCAGGCCCCATCGCAAAATCATTCGCTGACGCCACCCCATCGACGAACGGAATAATCTCATCGTCCCATACAGGAGCGCCCATGAGTTCCTTCTCCTCTTTTTGTTGGCTAACACCAGAGTGATCATCATCACTCAAGGGAAGCTCGTAAAAAGGGATCGAGGGAATCATGAAAGAGATGTATGCTACCAGAGATTCTTCAGTAATCTCAACGGGTAAAGAATGAGCAAAGTGCGTTATGTCAGTGTATGGGCCAGGCAACACCATGGTAGGCTTGTCCACAACAGTCTTCCGCGAACGGTAGGTTGTTGTGCACACGCCCTCAGAGGGAGAAGGCTTGCACAAACGAGGGCAATCCTTCAACATGTGGCCCACACCTTGACATAACAAACACAGAATGCAATGCTCGGCATTTATAACAGCAATGGCATCGATGGATCGACGCAAAGTGTCAAGGATACAGCACTCGACATCAGGATCCATCACGAACAAAAATAATTGCTGAAAAAGTGCTATACAGCTAGAATGAAAATAGCACAGAACTGCTATCTAAATCAAAAATCAAAAAGGGCAAAAATAAATAAGCAAAATGAAAATTATAATAACCAAAGCAAATAAGAAAAAAAGAATGATATGTACAAATGGAAAAGGGCTTCAATCTATTATCTCCCTCTGCACAAACTCACACGACTATGTTCCCCGGCAACGGTGCCAAAAACTTGATGCTTAAGATCACGGCAGTGAACCGGTCGCACAAGTAATATAAAATGGGCGAGTTTTCCCAAGTATCGATCTCTCAAGGAACACAGTAAGGTGGAGTTAATTTTGAGGAGGACTTGAGATTGAAGTCCTTAGGTCGGAGTTAACTAAAGGGGTCTTTGATATATGCAGAAACAGAAAATAAAAGGCGATCAACTACTCCTATGCAACGCCTCTATGCGATGCTTCGCCAGGCGGGATGGAAAACTAGTCGGGCCGCTATGCACCGAATCACTAGGCGGATGGACGAGAAGGCTAGCGGATGAGGTGGTTAGAATGGCGGAATGAGGGTCATGAGCACCTCTTCGCTACGCACGCCACTAGCAATTGATAGTGCGGTAAGGTTGGATGGTGGTGGATGGAATATGGCGCAACTCAAGCAAATAACGAAAACATACAAAATCACATAGACATGATTGTATAAAATCGTTTTACAAACTAAGCATACTTCATCAATTATAAATAAATTTAATCACCAATATTCAACAAGAAAGCAAGAACAAGTCAAGAGATCGACCAAATCCGAAGCCTTGCTGAGGATTCACGGTTGGAATCATCGGGTTGTCATTCCGCGTCCAAGCTCGGTCCTCAACTGCGTCCGGGATAGAGAAGGGCTGTCACCACCTTCCAATGGCCCGTCTTCTTTGTCTCACGATAGCGGATGAAGTTTGCTAGCTTTCCTTTGCTTGATGGCTATGGCGTCAAACCCTACTTGAAGCTCACGGATGAAGGAGAAGGCCGAGAGGAAGCTCCGACTCGGATTTGGCGGTGAAAGCTTGCCCGGAGCACCTCCCTAGGGTGGAAGATGCAGGGGAACGGCAGAGAAGGTGGAAAACGGCGGAGAAATGTCGAGCTCCGGATCCTCTCTCGAATTAGGGCGAGACCTGCATTATTTATACAAAGCAGAAATGAACAATGCGCACGATTACAGGCGCACGACCAGTGGTCGTGTGCACTATGTCCTGTGCTCGTGTGCACTGGTATGGAAGATCAAGAAGGAGAACTAGGATAACGCCCACGAGTGGTGGCGCACGACTAGTGGTCGTGCGCACTAAGTCCAATGATCGTGCGATTACCCCAGACAGGACTCCAGAAAAGAGGAATCAATGCACACGATCAGTGGCGCACGACCAGTGGTCGTGCGCACTATGTCCAGTGGTCGTGCGCTTACCCCAGGCTTATTCTGGAAAATGTAGAGTAGTGCGCATGATCAGGGGCGCATGACCAGTGGTCGTGCGCATTATATCCCATGATCGTGCGCAGTATTACTGTTTCACAACCATCCCAGAACATGCACACGACCCCTGTACCGATAGGAAAAACAAATCACTAATCTGTACAGACATTCCAGACAATCACAAAAGGGAGTACAAACTATAAAAATAACAAAATACACAACCACGGGCATAAATGTACACTTCCTATGGAAATAAAGATTAGAAGAAATAGGAATGATAAAGAACTAAAAGTGAAGTGCAAACGCGTGAAAACTAGCCCAAATGAGTCCGAAAATAGGTATATAAAGTGGACTCATCAGAGTTCCAAGATCGTCGAGCTGATAACAGGACTGCATGCTTCAGAACCTTTGCCTTTTCTGTCTGAAGTTCGTGGAGCTGAGTTTGTAACTTCGTCAACTGGAGTTCAGCAACTATTCTGGACTTAGAATAATTCATGAATATAGTTGTTGAAGTAAAGGATCCAGAATTTGTCGACCAATGAACAAAGTTCGTCGACCTGAGAACTTCTAACTGAAGGTTCTTGTGAAGTTGAGGTCCAAGTTCATCGAGCTCAGTATTCAGTTCGTCGAACAAAGTCTGAAGTTTGACTTAGAATAATTTGAGGTTATCCTGACTTTAGATAGTTGAAGAAATATCCCAGATTTCGTCGACCAGAGAACGAAGATCGTCGAGCTCAGCTCAGAGAAATATCTCAAAATCGTCGAGCTGAGAATTTGACTTATCCTTCTGAAACATCTTCTGTGAACTGTCTCGACAGATGGTTCTGGGTGTCGACACAAGTCCTTCTGGTATCGACTGATATTGTCGACTAATATTATCTGTGTCGACTGATAGTCTGTTGTGTCGACACAAATCCTCTGGGTGTCGACACAACTGCTTGAGTCTCTAACAAGCTGTTGTAGGCAGATCCATGTGATGTTGACTCTTGGCCTAGACTCTAGGACACAACTATGACCCCGACTATACATGTTTGGTCAAATCATCCTAAGTTAGTGAAACTAGCCCAAATCAACTAGGGATCCAACAATCTCCCCCTATTTGGGTGAGGTCTCTAATAGACTCAAAACAAAAACATAAAAATAAACAAAGCAGGAAAAAGGTATATCTGGCAGAGATTACTAACACATGCATCAGATATATATGTACATGAGCTTTGTTTTAAATAGACAAATCAGTTTTAAAGTTAATGCAGAGAAGAAAAAATTGAAGCAATGCAAAGATTATTTTTTCTGTTTCTTATCTGTGGGCTTATCTTCTTTAGTCTTTTCTCCTAGCTTAGTAAACATAATCTCTCTCTTAGGATCTGAACCTTCCACCTTGGACATTGTCTTGTCAGCAGCTCCTATAATCTTCAAAGATGTAGCCCTAGGGACAACTGCTTCTGGGTGCAGCTTCATGTAGTCATCAACATTGAAGAATTTGTTTGCCTTATTATATCTCTTGAGTTCCTCTTTTTGTACTTAGACATAGTGGAGTATCCTGAGATATCCTTGCCTTCAGCTCTTGCTTTGTTGATCATAGAGAGACCAATAAGTTCCTGGAAGCTGGCCATTTTAGTTGTGTTGGTGTTTCTGGATCTTCAAAAGGAACAGGAGGTGAGTATGGCCTATTGGGACTATCAGCTTTCTTTTCTGCAGAGAGAGCTTGTTGCTGCTGCTGATGTTGCTCTATTGATGTTGCTGCTGCTGACTTCCTATAGAGTGATGTCTTTGCTGACTACTTCTAGAAGATCTCCTTTGATGTCTCTGATAAGTTTGAATAGGGGCAAATCTCTGAGAACTGGAGCCAGAAGCACCAGCTGCAGGAGGAGGAGGAGGTGGTGGATCTTTTATATATCTCTAAACTGGAGGAGGAGAGTATCTTCTGCTTCTCTTCCTCTCCTTTTGTTCATTCTTGGACAGCCACATCCAAGCTGGCATCCCTTTGTATGGTGTTATCTTTTGCAGAATGTAGTAGGGAGTGTCATGTGCTGGATTAGGCTTAGGAGCAGGAGGAGGAGGAGCTTTTCTTTTCTTGGATACTTGTTTCCTCTTCTTCTTTGTATCCTCCTCATCTGAATCTTCATCCTCATCTTCATCATCATCATCACAAGCAGAACCCTGAGGGTTATCATATAGAGCATCCAATGCTTTCAAGGCTTTAGCATAAGTAGCAGTCTTTTCTGTAGCAGGAACAGAAGTTTCAAAGGCTGGAGTTTCAACAGGAGTTGGAGAAGAAGCTATACAAGAATCAGAAGTAACTGGGATAGAGCTTTCAGCTGCTGCCTTATTTTCTTCTGCAATGTCAGCCAAGATCACTGCATCTAGATCTGGTATTGGAGAGCCATCCATCACAAAGGTTGGTGCTGCGATATCTTCTGGAGGGTATGGAATGACTGCAGAGTCTAGAAGTACAAAACTATCCCTAAGTTGCTTAACAACTGCTAGACTGATAGAAGATGTATAAGGAACAATAGCCAAATATGGCTTAGTGAATTTTGCTGGAAAAAGATGCATATATACAGTATCAATAGTTTTCAGCAAATCTTCTAAGTTGATTGTGTGATTTAGAATGAAATCACCAACAGTCTCATCAATATCCATATCAGTGTCAATAAAATCACTCAAATATTTATCTATACATTCTGTATATGCTGCTGGTGAAGCTGGAGCATCTGCTAGAGCTAGAGATGAAGACTCTGAAGCTGAAGCTGCTGCTTCATCATCAGGCATCTCCCCGTGCCTGGTGTCAGTGGGAGCTGAGGCCAGTCCTCAGGCTGAAGATGGGGCAGCAGTGAGAGCAGATAGTTGGGCAGGTAAAGATGAGATGGTGGTAGCAAGAGGTGTAATAGTCTCTGCTATAAGGGATTTAAGAAGGGGAGTGATGATGGAGATGATAGATGATATGGTAGAGGGATCCAATGATATTGTGGGAGAGGTTGGTGCAGAGGGGGTAGAAGTGGCAACTATGGTAGGGGTAGAACGTAGAGCAATAGGTAGTGGAACACTTGGAGGGATGATGGATGATGATAGGGATGGATGGGTGGCATCATTCAGGATTGTGTTTGAAGAGAGATGGTAAGATGGTATGGAAGAAAGATGTGGGGGAAGAGGAGAGTGAGGTGGTGTGGGAATGTCTGTGTCATGAGGGGAAGCAGGAGGTGCGGTTGGTTGATGTTCTTGAAGAGGGGAAGAGAGGATGTTAGTGATGTCAACTGATAAAGATGGAGCATGTCGAGATGAAGGTGGTAGTGTGGAAGGAAGGGCTGGAAGAGAAGATGTGGAGGGAATGCTCGCTTCAGCATGGTGGGGAGTGGCTTTAACAGCCCTTGTGCCTTCAGAAGGTGTGGTGGAAGAGGTGGAAGCCTTAGAGGGCTTAGTGATGGTCCTCTCCCACCTGCCAAATAAGGCACATGTAAGCCTTTTACTGGCATTGATAAAGATGGTATGGGAGACCAGTGATTCTGCAGCCTTTTCCTGTAGAAATATTCCTAGTATTCTTCTAAAACAAACTTCCTTCTTGGTGTTTTTCTCCTTTATCAGATCAAACAAAAACTGTGCCCAATTTATTGGTTTCTTGTTTATAATGGCACACATTGCCAGAAACTGTTGTTTGGTGATATAATCATGGGCAGTGTGTTTCCCAAGTAATACTTTGCCAACTAAGTCTATTAAAAACTTATAGGGGTAGACAGGTGTTTCTTCAAAAGCTTGTTAGGATTATCTCCAGTATACTCCATGAGGTTTAGCATCATATCTGATTCCTCTACTTCAATCTCGAGTTCCTCTTCTCCATTTCATAATCTGAAGATTTCAGTTAAGATGGCGGGAGTTAAGGAGATGGAGTTACCAGCGATGGTGCCCGTCATGATATTCTCTTCTGTTTGTGATAGAGTGTAGACCCATTCCGTGATTTCGGTGCTGTGCAGCTTGATCCGTCAGTCATCAGGGGTTTAAGTTGTTGATCTTTAAGAAGTTCCAGAATATACAGAAAGATGGGATCTGAATGTTGAAATGAGTCAAAATCCACATCAAATGCAGTATCGAACTTCATCACAGCCAAAGCTCCCGCTGGAATTGCCATGAAATCACCTGCAAAAGAGAGAAACGACGATCAAGTGCAAGAGAATAGAAAGCGTGGGATGGAGGTCGAAGAAAACCTAGATATAGGGTTTTCCAGAATATGAATCGACAAACTCCACTCCACGAAAACAAAGATAGTTCTTCGAACTGAGTTCGACGAAATGATTTAGTAATAAATAATTCGTCGATCTCACCCAGAAGACTTGAAGACAATTCGTCGAACTTCGGTCGATGAATATCTTCTGAAACAAGTTCGTCGATCTCCGGGTGACAAAAATTGTTTCACACAGAGAATTTGGCGAACTCCGTTCGACGAATATCTCGCAAACCTTCCCTGGTTCGTCGAACTCCGTTCGACGAACTTTGGAAAATTCATCGAGTGCAGACAGAAATCAAATAAAATCTTCTCCATTGATCATGCCAAGCTGATTTACAAAGAACATATGATTTATCTCATTCAGAGGTTTGGTGAATATATCAGCCCTTTGTAAGTCAGTGTAAATATAGACAAGATTGATTTTCTTTTTTTTTCTACACACTCTCTAATGAAATGATGTCTTATATCAATATGTTTTGTCCTACTATGGTGAACTGGATTCTGGGCTATGGCTATATCACTTGTATTATCACAGAGTAGTGTTGAATTATTTAAGTTGAACTCATAATCTAGAAGCTGATTTTGTATCCAAAGCATCTATGAACACAGCTGTCTGCTGTAATATATTCTGCTTCAGCAGTTGAAGTTGACACTGATGTTTGCTTTTTACAAAACCATGATACTAATCTCATACTCAGGAAATGGCAAGTTCCTGAAGTACTTTTTCTATCTACCCTACATCCAGCAAAATCAGCATCAGAGTATCTAATTAACTCAAATTCTGATTCAGCAGGATACCATAGGCCTAGATTAGGACAACTCTTTATTTATCTTAAAATCCTTTTTAATAAAATTAGATGGGATTCTTTAGGGTTCACCTGGAACCTAGTATAAAGACATGTGGCAAACATAATGTCTGGCCTACTTGTTGTGAGGTATAATAGGGACCCAACAATGCCCCTATAAAGTTTCTGATCCACAGGTTTCCCTAGTGCATCAGAGTCCACAACAACATTGGTAGCCATGGGAGTTTTCTTGGCTGATGCATCAGTCATCCCAAACTTCTTTAGAAGTTCTTTAGCATATTTTGCTTGAGAGATGAAGATGCCATCATGGAGCTGCTACACTTGGAGTCCAGGGAATTAGGAAAGCTCTCCCATGCTACTCATTTCAAATTTGGAATGCATGAGGTCAGAAAACCTCTTGCATAGTTTTGAATTTGTAGAGCCAAATATAATGTCATCTGTTGGAACCAGCTCTCTAGTTCCTCCTAAAGTTCGAAATAGAATGCAGCCCATAGGTACTCTCCCTATGATATCCTCCTAACGTGAGTCGGAGACCTGAAAACAGACCGAGGCGTCTCAGCTCGGAGGTCACACCTCTTTCCCGAAAGAACTGAAGAACTTCCCCTCCCTAGCCAATGCTGAGCTAGGTGCCTGTGAGGAATATAGTGGAAAGGTTCAACAACCTTCTCAGGCACCGTATTGGTCTATTTATAGGCCTCTGAATCTGATCTGCAAATATCACTTCTGAATTTATCCTGAAATGACCAAAACACCCTGGGCTGGGTCTGCCAATAGCCAAACTCCACTGTTCTGGAGAGCTATACGCAGACCTCCCGGGGTAAAAATGTAAAACTATCTGGGGCACAAAGGTAAAATCCCCCTTTGGGGGAAAAGGGTAAAAACACCTTTCTCGCATGTGGCGAGTGGGGAAGGTACTGGCGGGAGAGACGGCCCCTCTGTCCATCTCGCCAGCCTCTCGCCCTGTAGGCTCTCTCGCCTTGTAGGCTCTCTCGCTTTGTAGGTTCTCTCGCCTATAAGGAAGATCTCGCCTACTTCCAAAGATTACCCATCTCGCCTCCTGCAGGGGGCCATCCTATCGTCTCGCTAGTCTTCCTTTCTCGCTCGTTGGATCACCTCTCGTTAGCCCAAGGTTGTACACAATCCCCACTCTTTTCGAGGTTGCCCTAACCTCGGAAAGATAGTTCAACCATGGCTCGCGATGCTAGGATTCCTTTATGAGAATCATTGGTGCCCCCCCCCCTATGGGGCCTATAAATATGAGGTCTTAGCCTTCATTAGGGTCCCTTTCATCTTCTTTCATTCCCTCATCCTTCGGAATGTCTCATAGCCACAGTTTTCACGAGCGCCTTGCGATGGTGCGAAGGCGAAATAAGACCGTCACAGATGCCCTATTCCCGGACCTAGGGCGCATTACTCCCTTATCCTCTCCGTCCTCTCGCATAAAAAAGATGAAAGCCGCCTGACCCCCTCTCTCGGTGGGCACAACCTCCTCCGCCCCTTCAACAGACAACCCTTTCACCTCTTCCGGAGAGAAGCAGGTAATCTCATTACTCTTTCCCTTCTTTGGTCTCGCCTGTTGACTATGCTTTTTTTGGGAAGTTTTGCTGATTCACCTGTGCCCTCCAATCCTCCTGATAATATAAACCAAGCTCATCAGCACACTGACTCGCCCGAGGCGTTCTCCCCACCCCTCTCGCGGAGAGAAAACCTCTCGCGAGTTGTGGGGAACCCTCGCATCCCAAGTAAGATCTTCCCCCTCTCACTTTTCCTTCAATTCGCCTTCTTTTACCCAATTCATGCGAGCTCAACCTTGTCTTCGATTTCTCGCTCTTTGTGCAGGCATCCAATTTGACTCTGACACCGAGGATGCTCCCGCGTCTCCTCCCCTCTGGCACCTTCCACGCCCTAACGAGATCGAGGACTACTTGGGCGATCACATGGATACTCTAGAACTGAAGAGGAGGACGACTAGGATGTTCTGGAAATACACGCACATAATCTGCGAGATGGAGCTGGAGAAGCAGGCCTCTGACCGGCACATGGACTGGCTAGAGACAGAGTGTCACCGCCTTGCTGCCGAGAGGGAAGCTGACGGCGTAATGGATGGGACGGACCCCCAGGCTATCCTGAACGAGACGGACGAACACCTCCGTCTCGCGCGCCGCGGAGTGGTCGCTACTCGCGCTTTTCATCTTCCAGGCCGCCCTCCCTTGGCGGGAGGTCTGGATGGTCGCTGGAAATGGATCAGGAACTAAGCTGTCGTGGGTCCGTCTCGCCTTCTCCAGGCCCTCCTATATTATCGCTGCTGATTTAACTTTTTAATTACTGATGCGTTGTATAAAAACTCTAGGCGGGATGCCCCCTCTGCGGGATGAAATATTTTATTATTTCGGTACTGTGCCTGTCATATCATGCTGTTTTTCATCATTACCCTGATTGGCCCATTTTTCAATAATGATGGCTTTTATCTCAAAAAGACCGATGCCCCCCCCCCCCCCCGGCCCTTGGGTTCTAGAGAGAGAGATAAAGAGAGAGAGAGAGAGAGACGAAGCGTTGGGGTGCCTCTTCATTTCCCGCCGCTTGACTTTCCTGCTTAATTCCCTCTCTCCCTCACTCCTTATAAATATCTCAAATCCAGACATTCCTCTGCTTTCGTTATTCTAGGCCGTCTCTTTGGTTGCAGCTCCCGTCCCTCTGCTCTTCCACACTCATCTCGCGTCCCGCTCTCTCTAAGCCGTTCTCTTCCCTTTTATTGCCTTCTCGCCTGCCATGGGAAATAAGAAGGTGGAAGAAGGCGAGGGGCGCAGCCTCTGCGGAAAGCGGTTCGTGGACCATGACTTCCCTCTACGCAGACTGCCAGAGGAAGAATATGCTCGCTTCGCCAGTGAGTATCTCGCTGACGGTTAATTATCCCGCACGCCCAAGGTTGGCGAATGCATCAACACCTTCTACCCCAATGAACTGGCCTTCCCCGTCTCGAACTTCGAGGCGGGGCTACGACATCCTCTTTAGCCAGAGGTCAAGTTGGTTCTCAAGTACTTTGGGGTTGTCCCTGCCCAATTCAACCCCAACGCCATCTCCATGTTGATTGCTTTTGCCTGCTACCTGCGGCGAGAGCGCATCGAGTTTAGCTTGACGGCCTTTCGCAAGCTGTTCATCTACCACGTAAAAGATGACGACGTCTCTTATTTCACGGGCCAAGTCCTGAAGGTTTGCGAGACACCAAATAAAAACCACCACTGGCTGACTTGCTTCGTCTTCATCCGCGGAGATTTAGGAGGCATTCCTCTCGCACCGGTGTCTCCTGCCGAATGTTACTATGAGACCCCCAAGGTGGGGGGTGCCGAGAAGGATCTCTGCGACTTCTTCGCAGGGAAGAATTTCGAGGTCAACTATCTTAGGCGATACCTCGACTTGCTTCCAGCCGTCTTCCCTGGCGAAGGTATGCTCCTGTCCCCCCCTCTTTAGCCTTGTACATTTTTGTTCTCTGCTGACTGTCATCTCGCCCAGGAGAAAGAACCATCCCCGTCCATCCCCCTTATCAAATTAACCAGGCTCTCGCCTTAGCAAGTATGGCGGCGTAGGATGTGAAGGATACGGTGACTCCCACCCCAAAGAAGAGGCCCATGGACGAGGGCACTTCTCGGCACAGCCCCAAGAAGAAAGTGAAAAAGTTTGTGTATTTCAAAAAGGAAAAATCTGCTAAAGAAAGGAAGAGGCCATCGGGATCCCAGTCCCCCATATCTTTATCGTCCCCCTAGCCTTCTCGTCTACCCGTCTCGCCTGTCCACGAGACGGTCTCGTCAGAGCCAGCTGCCCCTAGCAATGTTCAGCCTTCTAAGCTCCCTCCCGGCGACACTGGCTCCTCCAGTCGCCCGGCTCCTGCCTCGCACCCCAATTACAACATGGGTCCTGTGACCGATGATGATGTCGGCGAGCCGGTTCTCCTATGGGACAAGGACGCTAACCGCGTGTCGGTGTCCACTCTCCTTCCTTCCTAGAAAGAGAAGGACCCCCCCACCAGTCACGCCTTCTCCCTAGGGTTTGGGCTATATGGTGGCCTTGGCTCTGAGCCCACAGATAATGAGGCATCACAGGATCTCATTCTGAAAAGTGCCCATTCTCAATTTCGCTCCCTGGAGCTCGCGCGCCGAGTCTCGCGCTGCCTTGTTTTCAATAATAGAAAGTGGAAGGAAGCGGAGGCCGGTCTCGCCGTGGAACAGGAGAAATCCAGCGACCTGGAGAAGCGGTTGATTGTTGCTGACAACCTCCTCGCGCAGAGCCAGGGCGGCGTGGTAAGTTTTCTTGCCGTTGCTTTGCTAGTCTTACTCGCTGCTCATTAGTCCCTTACTCGCTCTCTTCCCGCAGGATGCTGAGATGGCCAACAGGATGCGCTCGCACATTGAGGAGTTGGAGGGAGAGAACAAGAAATTGAAAGCTGAAAATCTCCGCCTCCGGAATAGCGCGGCACCCCCCTCGTACCAATTTCCCGTTCCTTCCCGCTACTCTGTAGACGAGGTGGATGCCATCTGCCGAGACTCCAATATCAAGACGGCGGAGGTTGTTCTTAAAATGATGAAGGAGCTGGGGGTGGTGCGGGAGGATGCCGAGACGGTTACTGCCCGCGACCTGGTCCCCCGCTTGTACGGCGAGACGGACGGTAGCTCTTCTTCTGACAGCGAGTAGTGCATCATCAACTGCAGTGGCCTCTCTTCCCCTTTTTATTTTCTCGTCTAGTACTTGTAGTTTTGATAGACAATTCCTCGAAAAAAAAAAGAAAAGCGAGGTGTTCTTGTCCCAAGGATATTTTGTTTAAACCTTTTACATATTAATTGTTGCTTTCATCTTCGGCTGTCTTGCTTAATAGCTAGTCAAAAATGCGAGACAAACCTTTTAGATGTCATTTAACCGCTGCTTTTATCTTCCGCCGTCTCGCTTAGCTGCTAGCCAAAAGTGCGAGACAAACTTTGGATCTCTCTCCGCCTACTACCCGCGAGATCAGCTGACCCTTAGCGCTCGTCTCGCCGCAAGACTAACATGAGTTGAAGTCCCTGGAGACAGCCGCCTCGCTTGACAGGTTCTGCCTTTTTACGCCAGGCTTGCGCCTTGGACAAGGAAGGTCCACTCGCTATGGGCGAGACCGCCCAAGCCGAGTGCCGGCTAGAAATCCTCCTCCCTGCCCTGATCCCCAATCCTTCCTTTTTCTAAGGATCTTCCACCAATCCTCTGATGAATATGTACCTTTCTCCCCATGAACCCTTACCAATAGACATGACCTTGAGCCTATATCATTGCCAGCTAGGTGAGAGCCTGGTCAGCGGGTCTGCTCGGGGTCTCCTCTCCAAACCATCTCCAACCACCGAGTGAGCCTATAGCCCTGCCAGCTAGATGAGAGCCTGGTCAGCGGGTCTGCTCGGGGTCTCCTCTCCGAACCAACTCCAACCACCGAGTGAACCTACTACCCTGCCAGCTAGATGTGAGCCTGGTCAGTGGGTCTGCTCGGGGTCTCCTCTCCAAACCATCTCCAACCACCGAGTGAGCCTACAACCCTACCAGCTAGATGAGAGCCTGGTCAGCGGGTTTGCTCGGGGTCTCCTCTCCAAACCATCTCCAACCACCGAGTGAGCCTACAGCCCTGCCAGCTAGATGAGAGCCTGGTCAGCGGGTCTGCTCAGGGTATCCTCTCCAAACCATATCCAACCACCGAGTGAGCCTACAGCCCTGCCAGTTAGATAAGAGCCTGGTCACCGGGTCTGCTCGGGGTCTCCTATCCAAACCACCTCCGACCACCGAGTGAGCCTACATCCCTGCCAGCTAGATGAGAGCCTGGTCAGCGGGTCTGCTCGGGTTCTCCTCTCTAAACAATCTCCAACCACCGAGTGAGCCTACAACCCTGCCAGCTAGATGAAAGCCTGGTCAGCGGGTTTGCTCGGGGTCTCCTCTCCAAACCACCTCTGACCACCGAGTGATCCTACAGCCCTGCCAGGTAGATGAGAGCCTGGTCAGCGGTTCTGCTCGAGGTCTCCTCTCCAAACCATCTCCAAGCACCGAGTGAACCTACAGCCCTGCCAGCTAGATGAGAGCCTGGTAAGCGGGTCTGCTCGGGGTCTCCTCTCCAAACCACCTTCGACCACCGAGTAAGCCTACAGCCATGCCAGCTAGATGAGAGCCTGGTCAGTGGGTCTGCTCGAGGTCTCCTCTCCAAACCATCTCCAACCACCGAGTGATCCTACAGCCCTGCCAGCTAGATGAGAGCCTGGTCTGCGTGTCTGCTCGGGTTCTCCTCTCCAAACCACCTCCGAACATCGAGTGAGCCTACAGCCCTGCCAGCTAGATGAGAGCCTGGTCAGCGGGTCTGCTCGGGGTCTCCTCTCCAAACCATCTCCAACCACCGAGTGAACCTACAGCCCTGCCAGCTAGATGAGAGCCTGGTCAGCGGGTCTGCTCGGGGTCTCCTCTCCAAAACACCTCCGACCGCCGAGTGAGCCTACTGCCCTGCCAGCTAGATGAGAGCCTGGTCAGCGGCTCTACTCGGGGTCTCCTCTCCAAACCATCTCCAACCACCGAGTGAACCTACAGCCCTGCCAGCTAGATGAGAGCCTGGTCTGCGGGTTTGCTCGAGGTCTTCTCTCCAAACCACCTCGCCCTTGGTGCCCTAAAGTGGTCACCCACACTTTCATCATATCCAAAGAGCACATCAAAACGGTAAGCATTATACAGTAATAAAAAAATGAAATGGACAGAGTGCTACGGGTAAAATCTCTTTAAATCATCACCACTTCGGGCTCGCTCGAGGGATACCCCGTCCACATCCTTGAGGTGGTACCCTCCTGACTTTAAGACCTCCTTTACTACAAAAGGACCCTCCCAATTGGGATTGAGCTTCCCCACGGAGGCCCCTCTACCTGTTGCATCTACCTTTTTTAGGACCAAATCTCCCTTCTCGAACTGGCAAATCCTTATATGCTTGTCGAAATACCTTGCCATCCGGCGCTTGACCTCCTCCTGTCGGACCATCGCCAAATCCCTGAGCTCCTCTACGAGATCCAAAGAGTGTCTCTATTCTTCCTCATTCCCTGCTCTCCATCCTTCGGCCCCTTCCCTTGCAACTACTACTCTTGGTGATGTGATCTCAAACTCGATAGGTATAACAGCCTCTGAGCCATGAGAGAGCTTAAACGGGGTTTCCCCCGTGGCGGTGTTTGGTGTGGTCCTCAAGGCCCAGAGGACTGAAGGTAGCTGCTCCACCCAGTTCCCCCTTAAATTCTCCACTTTCTTCTTCAATAGATTGACAATAACCTTATTAGCGGCTTCCACCTATCCATTACTCCGTGGATGATGAACAGAGGCAAAACGGAGATCTATTCCAAAACGAATGCAGAAATCAACGAATTCTCTACTTGCAAATTATGGTCCGTTACTGTCACAATGGCTAGGGTCAACCCATGCCGGCAGATGATCTCCCCCCCATACGAAATTATTGACCACCTGCGATGTTACCTTAGACAACGCCTTCACCTCCAGCCATTTCAAAAAGTAGTCCACCATGACTAGTAGGAATTTCCTCTGGCCACTCGCTTGAGGAAAAGGACCCACCAGGTCTAGCCCCCATATAGCGAAAGGCTAGGGAGCCGTGATTGTCCGTAACCTCTGGGCCGGAAGGAGCTGGAGGGGGGCGAACTCCTGGCATTTTTGACACCTTTTCGCGAATTACTCCACATCTTTCCTGAGGGTACGCCAGAAGTACCCCTGTCTCAGCACCCTCCCTTCCAACATCCGGCTCCCCGAGTGACTTCCACATTCTCCCGAGTGAATCTCTTGCAGAACCTTGGGAACCTCCTCCTCTAACACACATCTGGCCAGCAAACTTGACAGCATCTTGCGATGCAAAACCCCATCCTTCAGCAGGTAGTACGCCGATTTGTATCTGTTATGCCTCTTGTCGAGTTCTTTCGCGGGTAACTGTCCCGACGCCAAAAAGGTGATGAAAGGGTCCATCCAAGACCTTTGCTGGAATATCTCCATGAGTTCCCCTTCTTCTATAGACGGTTTGAAGAGCTCCGTCATTGTTTCCCCGGCTCGAGGGCAGTGCTTGGCAAGTTGGTCAGCCTGAGTGCTCTCCTCCCTCGGGATGTGCTGAATTGAAAAGCTTCGGAAATGTCCGATGATTCCCTTGACCTTTCCCAGGTACAGCTAGAGGGCGGGCTCCCTTTCCTCGAACTCCCCTTTGATCTGACCCGCGACCACCAGGGAGTCTGTCGAGACCTCAATGTCTTGTATGCCCAACTCTCGGGCTAACCTGAGCCCTGCGATGACTGTCTCATACTCCGCCTAGTTGTTGGTGATCGCGAAATGAATCTTCAAGGCTTGTTCAATCCTGGTCCATTCCGGACTTATCAAGATCATTCCCCCTCCGAAGGAATTTCTTCCCGACGCACCATCTACTAACATATTCCAGGTTGCTCGAGGGGACACTTCCGCCTCCCGGACCTCCTCTACGTAGTCCACCAGGAAGTCGGCCACCGCCTGCGCCTTAATGGCGAGCCGAGGAATGAAAGCGAGGTCAAATTCGCTGAGCTCTATTGACCACTTGGCCAGCCTCCCAGAATGTTCTAACCCCTCTAAGATGCGACGGAGGGCGTGATCCGTCACCACCTGAATAGAATGAGCCTGGAAATACGGCCTGAGCTTTCGGGCCGAGACAATGAGGGCAAATGCTAACTTTTCAAGGATGGGATGCCCGAGCTCTGCTTTCTTTAAGACCCTGCTCACATAGTAAATTGGAAATTGCTTCCTCCCTCTCTGTTTTCGGAAGATCCGATCCATCATTCTTTGGTAGGTTGCTCCCGTATTTTCAAACCGAAAGGCATCATATTAAAACAGAAACATCCATCCTCCGTGATGAAGGTGACGTACTTAACATCCGGAGGATGCATGCGTATTTAGTGGTATCCAGAAAACGCATCCAAGAAACTCATGAAAGAAAAACCGACGGGTGAATCAACCAGCTCGTCGATTCGGGGCAGCGAGTAACAATCCTTGGGACATGCTTTATTTAAAAGGGAAAAATCCACACACATTCTCCATCTACCCTCCCATTTTTTTACCATTACAACATTACTCACCCACCCCGGATACTTACAGGCGGACACAAACCCTGCCTTAAGTAATTTCTCTACTTCCTGTCTAATAGGCCCGGCCATCTTGGAGGCGATGGCCCTCTTCTTCTGTTGTATGGGGTGAGTGTTGGGATCGAGATTGAGTTAGTCACAAGTGACATCCGCATCGACCCCGGGCATGCCTGCGGTGCTCCACGCGAAGACATCAATATTTTTCTGCACGCAGGCCTTGATCTTCTCTCGGTCTTCCGGGCTGAGCTCGCTGCTGATCTTTATCTTTTCCTCTCTGCCTTCCCTGGTGAGGATCTCTACCTCGAGTACCTCCACGGCCGCTTCAGCCTTGATGGCTCTTCCTCTCCCTCCTGCTCTTCCAGCACGTCCTGCTCTCGGGCTTCGTCTTCCGCGATGGCTATCACCATTTCCTCCCCAAGCTTTTCCATCTCCCACTTGCTTGCGTCCTCTCCTTCCTGCCGTGAGGCCCTTCTTTTTTCTGGTCGGGCCCCCTTCCTGGGCGACCCTCCCGCCTCCTGTATCTTCCTCTTCTCTTTCTTCCCTTCATCCCCTTTTGGTTCCCTTTCCTCTGCCTCCTCCATCTCTCCTCCCTCTCTTTGTTCTACCATCCCTATCTCTCTGTACTCCTCTCCCGCCATTTCTGGCTCCCCCGCAATGCCTCCAACCATCACTACTTCTCCCTCTCCTCCAGCAACTTCCTCTCCTCTTTATTCTATCATCCCCATCTCTCTGTACTCCTCTCCCGCCATTTTTGGTTCCCCCGCAATGCCTCCAACCATCACTACTTCTCCCTCTCCTCTAGTACCTTCCTCTCCTCTTTCTTCTACCATCCCCGTCTCTCCGTACTCCTCTGCCACCATTTTTGGTTCCCCCACAATGCCTCCAACCATCATTACTTCTCCCTCTCCTCCAGCACCTTCCTCTCCTCTTTCTTCTACTTCGCCCCCCAGTTCCTGTTGTACCTGCTCCATCCTACTTTCCATTTCCTCAGCATCTCCCTGCCAGGAGACGGTGTTCACTGCTGTTACGTAGCACTCCCTCGCAGCTTTTGGATCGCCGCGCACCCTGATTTGGGTACCTCCTGAGTTCAATTTCAAGCACTGGTGAAACGATGAGGGAACACATCTGAAAGAGCTGATCAAGGGGCGCCCAAAAATGGCATTGTAACTATTAGGTGCATCCACTATGACGAAGCGGCAGTTCCGGGATAGCCCTCATCGGGTTACTTGGAGTCCCACTCCCCCCTCGACTTCTTTCCTCTCTCCTGAGAACCCAAACAATGGTCCATCCGCTACCAGCACCCTCCGGGCCTCCACCCTCTTCGCATTGAATGCTTTTTTGAAAATCACGTTTTTTGAACTCCCATTGTCTACCAGGATCCGTGACACTGTAAAGTTCTCGATGGCGGTTTTTATCACCAGCGCGTCACAGAAAGGGTCTTCATGATCTGGCATGTCCTTCCTTGAAAAGGTGATCTTTTCATCTGGGGGAGGGGATTATGACGTCGAGGCTACGCTACGGCGGTACATAGTGTGAAGACTCGCCTTTCATGCTGCCTCTATCCCCCCCCCCCATGGATTACTCCAATTCCTCTGCAATCTCCTTCATCTGTTCGATCCACACATCGATCTTCTTCTCCTTTACCTCTCACTTCCTCTATCCATACCGGTCTTTGTTGCTCTCCCGATCCCCTAGTTCTCCTCATTTCCAAGAAATCTGGGCAGGTAGCCGTTGTGTGACCCTCCTCTTCGTGGAAGTCACAATAGGGCAGCGCTACCTCCTCCCTTGCCTTCCTTCCCGAGTGTTTTTTCTTCTCCCTGCTCCTGCTCCTCTTCCTCTCTCTCGGCCTCTTCCTCTGCCTCGGCTGATAGCCATAGCCTGCTGCGGAGGGGGCAGGGGTGGTCTACGACCATACCCCAACCCTTGCTGGTGAAATCTCCCCGGTCCTCCTTGTTGGTTCCTCCCCCCGTGGGGAAATCCTCTACCCTATCCTGGGGCCGGGCCTCCCTGCTGCCTCCATCCCAGCTCTTGATGTGTCGGTGCCCTCGGCTCTTCTCTTCTCCGTGCTTCCTGTTGTCTTCCTCCTGACTCCCTCGATTCCACATCCGTAAGCCTTGCCAACTTTTTTGCAAAAGCGGGATTTGCTGCCTCCATTGCTATTTCCTTCTCCGCCTTCTCCATCAAACCCTCAAAAGACAGCGGCGCCTTTCGGGTGAGGCTCATTTTGAAGAAAGCTTCCCGCATTACCACGGTAAAGGCCATCTGGAGGGCAAACCCTGGCACCTCCTGTATATCCAAGATCTCCTCTTGGAATCTATCCACGTACTGCGCCAGTGATTCATCTGCCCTCTGCTTAATCAAAAAGATTGATTTCGGATTCTTCTTTCTCTTCTTAGAAGTGGAGAACCGTAAATGGAAACTCCTGCTTAGGTCCTCGAAGCTGTATATCGAGCCTGTCGGGACCTGATGAAACCAATCTCTATCTTTGTCCTTCAGAGTGATGGCAAAAAGGCGACATTTAAACGCGTTCAAAATGGGCCTGATCAAAACTGCGTCCTCGAACCACTGCAAGTGATGAAGGAGGTCATCCTTCCCCACATAATAGTTCATCTCGGGTTCTCGGAACCCTTCTAGGATGGGGGATGACAGGATCAGCTAACAAAAAGGCGACCCTCTCGCCACAGGTCTCGCACCCCCTATTCGCGCGATGACCTCCCCTGGCGAGACGGTACCTGCCGGGCTTGGGAACAGCTCCCTTCCTGCCATGTCCCTCCCGCTTCCTTCCGCCATCACCTCCTTCCCAGGTCTCCTCCACGGGGCATCTTCTCCCACTCGCGCCGAGACGATCTCATGTTGCTGCGCGAGAGCAGGCACTTGGGGCAGTAGGGTTGAACAGTCTCCCTGCCGCGAGATCCCTTGCAGCAGATCCATGATACCCTTGATTGAGGTCATAAACTCGTCTCTTCCGACAAACCTTCCCGGGTTATCTGACCACTCTCCTTCTCCTTCTCTGTGATCTCCCGCCATGTGGTTGCCCAAGATTCTTCCCTGAGGGCTCCGCTCCATGCTCACCGCACCAAAAATGTTGGAACCAGCTTTCTAGTTCCTCCTAAAGTTCGAAACAGAATGCAGCCCACAGGTACTCTCCCTGTGCTATCCTCCTAACGAGTGTCGGAGACTTGAAAACAGACCGAGAGGTCTCAGCTCGGAGGTCCCACCTCTTTCTCGGACGAACTGAAGATCTTCCCCTCCCTAGCCAATGCTGAGCTAGGTGCCTGTGAGGAAGATAGTGGAAAGGTTCAACAACCTTCTCAGGCACCTTATCGGTCTATTTATAGGCCTCTGAATCTGATCTGCAAATATCACTTCTGTATTAATCCTGAAATGACCAAAACACCCTGTGCTGGGTCTGCCAACATCCAAACTCCGTTGTTCTGGAGAGCTGTACGCAGACCTCTAGGGGGAAAAATGTAAAACTATCTGGGGCACAAAGGTAAAATCCCCCTTTGGGGGAAAAGGGTAAAAACACCTTTCTCGCATGTGGCGAGTGGGGAAGGTACTGGCGGGCGAGACGACCCCTCTGTCCGTCTCGCCATCCTCTCGCCCTGTAGGCTCTCTCGCCTTGTAGGCTCTCTTGCCTTGTAGGTTCTCTCGCCTATAAGGAAGATCTCGCCTACTTCCAAAGATTACCCATCTCGCCTCCTGCAGGGGGCCATCCTATCGTCTCGCCAGTCTTCCCTTCTCTCTCGTTGGATCACCTCTCGCGAGCTCAAGGTTGTACATCATCTACATATATTTGCACTAATAAGATTTGGTCCTTATAATGTCTAGCGAAAAGAGTTTTATCTATAGTTCCTCTTGTAAATTTATGCTCTAATAGAAAGCTAGTTAAGGTCTCATACCAAGCTCTTGGAGCTTGCTTTAGACCATAAAGAGCCTTATGCAGTTTAAAAACATGAGAGGGATAAGTTGAAGAAATAAAACCTGGAGGTTGTTCTACATAAACCTCTTCTTGTAGTACTTCATTTAGGAAAGCACTCTTTACATCCATTTGGAAAACCTTGAATCTCTTGAATGCTACATAGGCAAGGAATATTCTTATGGCTTCCAACCTTGCCACAGGTGCAAAGGTTTGATCATAATCAATCCATTATTCTTGACTATATCCCTGAGCAACAAGCCTAGCCTTGTTCCTCACAATCACACCTTGGGAATCAAGCTTATTCCTGAAAACCCACTTAGTTCCAATCACTGAATAGCCTTTAGGCCTTGCAACCAAGTCCCAAACTCTACATCTCTTAAATTAATTTAGTTCCTCTTGCATTGCAAGAATCCAATGGGGATCTTGCTCAGCATCAGTTATGGATTGAGACTCAATTTGGGAGAGAAAACATGCATGCATCACATCATGGTTGAGTTGATGCCTTGTCTGTACACCTACTGATATGTCTCCAATTACTTGAGATCTGGGGTGATCTCTAAGTGTGACAAATTCAGTGAGTGGAGTTGGTTGTTCAACAGCATTTGGTATAGATTCCTCTTGTGGAATTGCATTTGCTGTTGGTGGAGATTCATTTGCATCACCTTCTTCCTCTTCACTTTCTTCAATGTCTTGTGGAGAGGAATGAGTTGGAACCTCTTGGGTGAGGTTTAGTCCTTCCAAGGTCTCACACAAGTGGGGTACCTGCAAGGTGCTATTGGTAGAAGTTTCTTTCTCCTTGCAATACATATTAGTCTCATCAAAGGAAACATGAATAGATTCTTCAATTTTTAATGTTGAGTTATTAAACACCCTATACGCCTTGCTTACTTGGGAGTATCCTAGAAAAACTTCCTCTTCAGCCTTAGCCTCAAACTTTCTAATATATTTTTTGTTGTTATTGTGTATGTAACAAGTACAACCAAATACTTTAAAATAGTTTATTTTAGGTTTCTTCCCCTTGAGTAATTCATAGGGAGCCCTATTCTTTAATTTGTGAATAAGGCTCCTGTTCAGGACATAATTTGCTGTGCTTACAACCTCTGCCCAAAAGGTGAGGGGCATGTAAGCATCTGCAAACTATGTACCTGCAGCTTCAATGAGTGTCCTATTTTTCCTTTCAGCTACCTCATTTTGTTAGGGAGTTCTAGGAGCTGAGAAGCAATTCCTGATACCTTCCTTCTCCCAGAACCCATACATAATAAGAGACTCAAAATCTGTGCCATGATCACTTCTGATCAATGCAACATGAGTAGAGAACTCAATCTGTATGGTCCTGAGAAAATCTGTAAGAACCTTGAATGTATCCGAGTTTGATCTCAGAAAGATTACCCAACTAAACCTGGAGAATAAATCCACTATAACTAAAGTGTAGGATTTCCCTCCTAGGATTTGTACAACAATGGGTCCAAAGAGATCCAAGTGTAGCAAGTACAAAATCCTAGGTGAATCACTCTTATTAACTGATTTAAAACTAGTTTTAGTTTGCTTGTCTAATTGACAAGCCCTGCAGAGACCTTCCTTCTTATAGGGACCAGAAGGTAGACCTCTAACAAGGTTATACTTAGATAACCTAGCAATGTTTTTCAGATTTACATGTCCTAGTCTTTTGTGTCATAAATCAATTTGAGTACTAGTTAAATTTAGCAAACATATGTCAGTTTTGGCAGAAAGAAAGTTTACTAAGAAACTGTTGCCTTGTCTACTTCCAGTTAAAACAGTTTGGTTATTTTTATCAATAATAGAAAAAGTGGATGGATTAAAGTATACCTGATAACCATCATCACATAACTGACTTATAGAGATGAGGTTATGCTTGAGTCCACTTACATATGTAACCTTTTTGAATTTGACAGCTCCTATTCTTACTTCTCCAAATCCTTCTGACTGACCACATTTGGAGTCACCAAAGATAACCTTTGGCCCCAGTTTAGAATTGTAGTTGAATAAGATGTCCTTGCTGCCAGTCATATGCTTGGAGCAGCCACTGTCCAGGTACCAAGTTTGATTTACCCCTGGACAATTTTTCACCTGCAATACAAACAGTTAATGATTTTTGGCCCAGGTTACCTTGGGCCCTTTGTATGGCTGATAAGAAAAACATGATATAACAGAAAATTCAGGTTAAGATTTGTATCCCAGGGGGTGATATTTCCTAGGTGGTATGATCCAGTCAGCTAGGGGATTAAATGGTTTCTTAGAAGTATTTTAGTTTCTGTTGGAATTATAGTTTTGGTGAAGTCTTCCTGGGTTCGACGAATTTATTTAAGTTCGTCGACCAGAGTTCGACAAATTGGGTTGAGATCGTCGATCTCTGCCCAATTCGTCGAACTCTGGTCGACGAACTTAAATAAATTCGTCGAACCCAGGAAGACTTCACCAAAACTATAATTCCAACAGAAACTTAAATACTTCTAAGAAACCATGCAAAGTTCGTCGATCGCAGTTAGACGAATAAATATAACTATAGTTTGCGTTTAGAGTTCGTCGATTTTGGTACGACGAACTGGCCCCATTTCATCGATCTGAGTTCGACGAAAATTGCTGAACTTTGTTTTTATTAGGTGTTTTCTGGTTCTTGGTTTTGTCCTACTGTCTTAGGGATCTTTTCTACTGGTAGTTCATTATTTACAGTTTCTTTCCCTTTAGCAGACACAAAATTTATTGGGGTTAATAAAATGTTCTTCCTGAGAATGGGGACCAAACCTGATAGAGCACCCAAGCCCTGCTTGTCATTAAGTCTGGCATTGACAGTGCTTGTGATATTCATCAGCTTGAGGCTTCTCCCATTGAGAGTTTCCTCAAGTTTTTTGGCATCACAAAGCTCAGTTTTTAGTGAAATTATTTTTTTATTTTCTAAGTTTAGTTCATCTTTTATCCTAATGTTTTCAGAGTGAACATTTTCTAAAGTTCTTAGTTTCTCCCTAAGAGTTTTAATTTCCTTTTCAGAATGTATTAAGTCTAAACAAATAATTTTGAAATCTGATTTAAAAGAGTCAGAGTTATAATCAAAAGATGATAATACCTGATCAGCTTCTGATTCAGAAGCTTCCTCATTGTCTAAATCTTCATCTTCTGAATGACTTCTTGAGGCATCAATTGCCATGAGGCAAAACTCTTTTGCTCTTTCTTCTTCCTCATCTTCACTGGAGCTTGAAGATTTTGACTCATCTTCTGTCTCACTCCAGGTCTCTGCCACAAACCCCTTTTCCTTTCTCTTATGTTTGCTGGAAGAGGGTTTGCTGATGTAATATCTTCTAAAGTCCTTTTCCTTTCTCTTGTCCTTCTTCTGGTTCTCTGGACACTTAGGGAGGAAGTTCCCAGGCTTTCTACATCCATAGCACACAACTTCTTTAGTTGGTGTCTTATCATTCTTTGGTTTGTCATTTGTTCTTGTTGATTTTCTCCTGAAGTCCTTTCTAGCCATCTTGAAGAATCTTTTAGCAAAGAGACTCATAAGCTCTTCATTTATTGTTGACATTTCTCATTCTTCTGAAGCTTTGAAGGCTATATTCTGTTCCCTTCTGGCTGCAGGAGGTGTTCTTTGTTCAGGTGCCTCCCTGGTCTTTATCAGCTGCTCATAAGCATTCAGTTTGCCTAATAGAGATTCAGTTGAAATCTCACTCAGACATCTGGCTTCCTTGATGGGCCAGATTCTTGTATCCCATGAGCTTGGAAAGCATATCAAAATCTTGTCATTCACTTCTGTAAGAGTGATGTTCTTGTCCAAGGTCTTGAGCTCATTGATAATTGAGCTTAACCTATTGTACATCTCTGAAACTGTCTCAGCTTCCTGCTTCTTAAAGTTTTCATATTGGGATATGAGATTTGATCTCCTATCTTTTCTCTCATCAGCTGATCCATCCACCATTTGGTTTAGGGAATCCCAAATGGCTTTTGCTGAGATGCACTCATCAACTTTCTGAAATATATCATCAGACATGGTTTGTGCCAGTATGTTCATGGTTTTTGCATCAACAATCTTTGCTTTCTTGTATGCGTCATTGTAGTCTGGAGGAGGTACTGCAGTCATATTTGTAGAAGTGCTTGGAGGGGTAGCAGGTGGTGGAGGTACTCCTGTTAAGATAGAAGCAAAAATATCTTCATCAATAGAATTCATATACAGCTTGATTCTTGCCTTCCAGATGGCAAACCTGTTAAGGTTACAAACTGGAGGTCTGGTGCTTGCATAATCTTTGTTCTGTGCCATGGCTGTGTTTCTAAGCTAAATGTGAATAAAGTGATGTGTAGATCTAACAAAGAATCTTTGGTTCAAGGGTTAATTTGTCAAACCAAAGGAACCTCCTCTAATACCAATTGAAACTTAGAGTTAGATCTAGAATACTCTAGAGGGGGGGGGGGTGAATAGAGTATACTTAAAAATTATTAAGTCCTAGTGCAGGAAATGATGAAATGCTAGGAGATAGTAAACCTAATTCACAAGCACAGCAAGAACAACAAGAAAAATAGGCAACCAGACGACACAAGAAATTTATAGTGGTTCCCCAAATTTGGGTAGTCCACTCTTCTACCACCCTGGTAGGAATCCACTCAGGTTGTTGATCAGGTGCCTGACACCAATGGGTTTTGATTAGGTACCCAAACACCAACTCAAGTCTTTTGATCAGGAGACTTGCAACCAGGAATCAATTTTGAACGGAGATGACAACCCTTTACATAGGTGAGGGTGAGAGAGTTGATTATGTCTTATCTGTAAATTATCAGAGAGAAGACTTATGTGGAGTGATGTTAGCAAAAAGCTCCCCCTGAGATGTAGAATGGTTCAGGGAAGATCTGGAGCTTTGTTGCAGGGTGATAGGCCTTCAAGCCGAGTTCTTGACTAGCAGAGATGTAGGAACTTCTTAACTGATTTGATTGTAGTTGTCCTTGGAAGTCCTGGAGAGTATAAGGAAGAAGAAGATTCTTGTTATTTTATGATTGTTCTTCTTCAACTGAATAATGATCTCTGCTTGTCACTGTAAGTTACTGATTGATTTTTTTTGTTCTGTCCTTTCGTGTTTGTATATCTGTCTGTGTGTTTATTCTTCTCTCTCATTTAAAATTTTGAATGCCTCGGTCATTAATGCTGACGGCCAGGAGAATAATCAACATTGACTAATTTCCCAACTGTCTTGTGGAAAATCGGCAAGTAATAATCCTGAGAAAGACCGTAATTAATGCTCCCTCTAACGGATACATTCAGAGAATGTTAGAGCATTAATTTTTCAGGAATTATCGCACTTGAGTGAGGGCAGAATGTCGGGAATGGCTCAGTCTGGAATCGTCGAACAGTTGGCAAAATCCGTCGAACTGAATTACCAGTTCGTCGAGCTGAGATATTGTATTCGTCGACCAGATGGCTTCTGTTCGTCGAGCTGAGTTCCAAGATCGTCGAGCTGATAACAGGACTGCATGCTTCAGAACCTTTTCCTTTTCTGTCTGAAGTTCGTCGAGCTGAGTTTGTAACTTCATCGACTGGAGTTTATTAACTATTCTGGACTTAGAATAATTCATGAATATAGTTGTTGAAGTAAAGGATCCAGAATTCGTCGACCAATGAACAAAGTTCGTCGACCTGAGAACTTCTAATGGAAGGTTCTTGTGAAGTTGAGGTCCAAGTTCATCTAGCTCAGGATTTAGTTCGTCGAACAAAGTCTGAAGCTGGACATAGAATAATTTGTAGTTATCCTGACTTTACATAGTTGAAGAAATATCCCAGATTTCATCGGCCAGAGAACGAAGATCGTCGAGCTCAGCTCAGAGAAATATCTCAAGATCGTCGAGCTGAGAATTTGACTTATCCTTCTGAAACAGCTTCTGTGAATTGTGTCGACAGATGGTTCTGGGTGTCGACACAAGTCCTTCTGGTGTCGACTGATACTGTCGACTAATATTATCTGTGTCGACTGATAGTCTGTTGTGTCGACACAAATCCTCGGGGTGTCGACACAACTGCTTGAGTCTCTGACAAGCTGTTGTAGGCAGATCCATGTGATGTTGACTCTTGGCCTATACTCTAGGACACAACTGTGACCCTGACTATACATATTTGGTCAAATCATCCTAAGTTAGTGAACCTAGCCCAAATCAACTAGGGATCCAACAACTTGGTATGATGCGCCACGTACAACAATTCCACCCGTAAATTTCCCACTTTCGGGACACACAAATGATGACCATCCTTCCAAAGCAGTCCAATGCCTGCCGAACCCGGTCAGCCAGGTCATACTGAATTTCAGACCAGTTCAATAGTGCTTCAGCACTTGACTGCTTGTCTACGCAAACAATCTCCAACGCCTCCAATCTTCCAAACCAACCGCATTGCCTTTCACCGGCACGTAATGGATCTTGAATATATAGTGCCCCAGGAACTCCGTCCATCATGCTGCCGCATATTCAGATCTTTCTGATCTAGTAAATTCTTCAGGCTCTTATGGTCGGTATAAATATCGACCTTTACCTCATACAAGTAGTGTCTCCACAGCTTCAAGGCAAAAATCACGGCCGCTAACTCCAAGTCATGGACCGGATAGTTCCTTTCATGCACTTTCAGCTGTCTCGAGCCATACGCTATATTGCTTCCATGCTGTAACAACACACAACCCAAACAGCTGCACGAAGCATCGCTATAAATCTCATAACCTTCGGTCCCACTCTGCGAACTCAACACAGGCACCGTTCAACCGACATTTCAACTCCTCAAAAGCTCACGTGCACTCCGGCGTCCAAACGAACTTCTGCTCCTTCCTCGTCAAAGTAGTGAGAGGTAACGCTATCCGTGAGAAGTTCTCTACGAAGCGCCTATAATAGCCGACAAGCCACAGAAAGCTCCGGACTTCCGCTACCGTAGAAAGCTCGGGCCACTCTCATATCGCAACAATCTTTGTCGGATCCACTACAATTCCTTCCGCACTCACTATATGATCGAGGAACGCCACTAAGGACAACCAAAACTCGCACTTCGAGAACTTGGCGTACAATTGATTCCTCCTTAGCGTCTCCAAAACCAAATGAAGATGCCTGAAGTGATCTTCCTCACTCTGCGAGTACACAAAAATATCGTCGATGAAGATGATCGCAAATTGTCCAAGTACTCCCTGAAGGTCCTGTTCATCAAATCAATGAACACTGATGGCGCATTCGTCAGCCCATGTACACTGACAGATCTTGTACTGAACGCTGTCTTCGGGATATCACTTGTTGAAGATGGTGACCGAGCGGTCTGGCGGTCTGTCTTGGCGGGTTGAAGACCGCGCGGTCTGGCGGTTTGTCTCAACCGGCTTGGAGATCGGGCGGTCTGGCGGTCTACCCTGGCAGTCTCTCTTTCTCTCTGATGGTAGCCGTGCGGTTAGCCCTTCTGTCTAACCGCGCGGCTTGTGCGGTTTGTTTTGTATAGTCCGCTTAGTCCTGTAAATTTTTAGTCCCACATCTCTTATTTGTATTCTCTCATCTCTCCTCCATTCTATATAAGGGAGGGCATACCTTTGTAATAGATACCTTTTTCAGATAATAAAGTTTCTGTTAAAACCTCTTCCGGTTTGTTTTAGCTCCACTTTCGGCTTGTTTTTTGTTCATTTCTAACATGGTATCAGAGCAAACGATCTTTTCCTCCTGATTCAGCTTCTTCTTCTGTTCACGCGGGCTACCTTCTAGTCGCTCGACTTCTTTCCCTCCGCTTGATTCTCGTCTTCCCGCGACCTGTCTTCGCGGCTTGCCTTCTCTTTCGACCGCTGCCCTGTTCGTGCGGCTTGTGTCTCCTTGCTTCTCTTCTCGCTGCTCCTCTTAGTCGCTGCGGCCTGTTTACTAGTCGCCTCGACCAGTTTCCTTCTACCCGCTCCAGCTTGCTTGTCGCCCCGGCCTCATCTTTAGCCGTGCGACTTGTTCTCCTCTGTTCGCCCGACTTTTTCAAGCCGTGTGACTTCTTTCCCTTTGCTTTGCTTCTTGGTAGCGGCCTTCCTAGCCGCACGACCTGTTTTCTGTTTGCCCGACTTGATGCTCTTTTCTCTTCTTTGCTTCACCGTTCGGCTTCTTCCTCTTCTCGCGGCTTGTTCTTATCGTCGCGGTTTGCTCCTCTCTTGCTTCCATGGCTTTCCCCTCCTCCAGTCTGTCCGCCTCGGTGGTCACCTCTTCTGGTAGTGCTCACGTTGTTACCCGCGGAAGATGGCTAATCGACTCTGGTGCAACAAATCATATGACAGGCAATCCTCAATATTTCTCTCTTCTTGAAACACATGCTCAATTTCCCCCAGTCATTGTTGCGGATGGATCTCCCTCACCGGTCCATGGGACGGGCATGGTTCAAGTCACTCCATCTCTGTGCCTGGCTGATACCCTCTATGTGCCCAAGTTTCCGTGCAATTTACTATCGATTACTTCTTTATGCAAGCAACTACGGTGTTCTGTCTTATTCACCCCTACCTCTTGTGCTTTTCAGGATCCAGATTCCCAACGGACGATTGCTACCGGGACTGAGAGTGGTGGCCTCTACTTCCTCGACAATGTCTCTGCTCTATCCGCCTTCTCCTCCTCCTCTACAGATCTTCTCCAATGGCATCTTCGTCTGGGACATGCTCCTCCCAGAATTCTATGACAGCTCCTGCCGCACCTCCCTCCTCATCATCCTCCTCTAAACTGTGATGCATGTCAACTTGGCAAACATCACCGCTCATCCTTCCCACCAACGCAAAGTCGGGGCTCTTCCCGTCCGTTCGACCTCGTTCACTCTGACATATGGGGTCTCGCTCCTAACCTCACCATCAGTCGGGGTAGTTCCTATTTTGTCACCTTCATTGATGATTTCTCTCGGTGTACGTGGGTGTATCTTCTCAAATATCGCTCCGAGCTGTTCTCTGTTTGGACCTCATTTTATTCTATGGTTAAGACTCAGTTTGATACGTCTATTAAGATCCTTCGTTCTGACAATGCTAAGGAATATCTTAGCCAAGACTTCTCCTCTTTTTGTCTTCACCATGGGGTTATTCGTCAAACAAGCTGTGTCTACACCTCACAACAAAATGGGGTGGCGAAACGCAAAAACCGTCACCTCCTTGATGTCTCAAATGCATGTTCCTCGCTCCTATTGGGGCTATGTTGTCCTCCTCTCCTGATATCTCATCAATCGCCTTCCCTCCACAGTTCTCCACGGTGCTACCCCCTTCTCCATTCTTTATCCGGACAAGGATCCCTTTCCTCTTCCTCTGCACATCTTTGGGTGCACTGCCTTTGTGCACTCTCCCGCTGCCACCCGTGATAAACTCTCACCACGTGCCACTAAATGTGTCTTTCTGGGGTACTCTCCCACTCAGAAAGGTTATTGTTACTTTGACCCTGTTACCCGCAAGCAATTTGTCTCTGCGGATGTCACCTTCTTTGCCAATACATCTTACTTCTCTCCCGCTTCCTCCTCTCCTCCTCCTGATCCTACTTTTCCGAACAACCCATCCCTTCCCACTGCTCCCACTGATGTTCCGCCATCTCCACCCTCTCCACCCTCTTCCCCATCACCATCATCTCCACCCTCTACTCCGCTTTCTCCCTCCACTCCGCTGCCATCTCTCTCTACTCCCGAGCCAGCTCTCTCCACCACGGATACTCCGGATACTGAGGCACCTGCTGACCTGGATCTACTGATTGCTCTTCGCAAAGGGGTTCGGGCATGTACCCAACACCCGCTTGCTGCAGTTGTTTCCTACGATCGTCTTACCCCTTCTCGCCGAGCTTTTGCACTGGCTATCTCGGCCACTGCCACCCCCTGTTCCTACCAGGAGGCCCTTACTATTCCTCATTGGAAAGTTGCCATGGATGAGGAGATTGCTACTCTAACTGAACGGGGTACCTGGACCCTTGTTCCTCCTCCTTTCGGCACGGATGTTGTTGGTTGTCGATGGGTCTTCGTCGTGAAGTTTCTCCTGGATGGCAGTGTGGATCGTTATAAGGCTCGCCTGGTTGCCAAGGGTTCTACCCAAACTTATGGCGTAGATTACTTTGACACTTTCTCTCCAGTGGCTCGTCTCAGCACTATTAGGGTTCTTCTCTCTGTGGCTGTCAACAGGGATTGGCCCATCTCGCAGCTCGATGTTAAGAATGCCTTCCTCTATGGTGATCTGAAAGAAGATGTTTACATGGAGCAACCTCCTAGGTATGTTGCTCAGGGGGAGACACGGGTATGCCGGCTAAAGAAGGCTATCTATGGCCTCAAGCAGAGTCCTCGTGCCTGGTTTGACAAGTTCAGTGGCATTGTTGCGGCCATTGGTTTTACAAGAAGCTCAGCAGATCACTCCTTGTTTGTTCGGAAAACCGCCTCTGGTCTTGTTGTTCTTGCGGTTTATGTTGATGACATTCTTCTTACTAGCGATGACCAGGATGGGGTATTGATGACCAAGAAACACCTTCGTCAACATCTGGTCACAAAGGATATGGGCTCCCCGAAATACTTTCTGGGGATTGAAATCTCTAGAAAGCCCAACTCCATGGTCCTTTCCCAACGGAAGTATGCTCTTGATCTTTTAAAGGAGGCAGGACTCACTGGTGCTAAGCCTGCACGTTGTCCTATGGCTGCTGGAGAAGTCAAAACTTGGAAAGATGACTCGCATCTTCTCTCTGATCTTACGAGATACCAGCGTCTGGTGGGCAAACTCATATATCTCACGGTAACCAGACCCGACATCTCTTATGCTGTTGGCAAGGTGAGCCAGTTCATGCAAGCTCCGAGGGAGTGTCATCTACAATCTGCTCTGAGGATATTAGAGTATATTAAAGCTGCTCCAGGAAAAGGACTCCTATTTCAGAAGAATGGTCACCTAAGGGTTGAAGCTTACTCTGATTCAAGCTATGCGGATGACAAAGGGGACCGCAAATCGACATCAGGTTTCTGCACAGTTGTTGGAGGCAATCTTGTGAGTTGGAAGAGCAAGAAACAGTCTGTAGTTTCCAGGTCTAGTGCAGAGGCGGAATATCGCAGCATGGCATCGACTACATGTGAGTTGAAGTGGTTGCGGGCTCTCATGCTTGACTTAGGAGAGGTTTACAACTATCCTCTTCCAATGTTCTGTGACAATAAGGCCGCGATATACATTTCCAAAAATCCAGTCTTTCATGAGAGAACAAAACACATAAAAGTCGACTGTCATTTTATTCGGGAAGAAATATTGAAGAAACAGATTTGCACTTCATTTGTCACTTCCGACAACGAGTTGGCAGATGTCTTCACCAAGCCGGTGTCCGCTTCCTTTTTCCACATCTGCGACAAGCTGGGCATGATCGATATATATGCTCCAGCTTGAGGGGGAGTGTTGAAGATGGTGACCGAGCGGTCTGTCTTGGCGGGTTGAAGACCGCGCGGTCTGGTGGTTTGTCTCAGCCGGCTTGGAGATCGGGCGGTCTGGCGGTCTACCCTGGCAGTCTCTCTTTCTCTCTGATGGTAGCCGTGCGGTTAGCCCTTCTGCCTAACCGCGTGGCTTGTGCGGTTTGTTTTGTATAGTCCGCTTAGTCCTGTAAATTTTTAGTCCCATATCTCTTACTTGTATTCTCTCATCTCTCCTCCATTCTATATAAGGGAGGGCATACCTTTGTAATAGATACCTTTTTCAGATAATAAAGTTTCTGTTAAAACCTCTTCCGGTTTGTTTTAGCTCCACTTTCGGCTTGTTTTTTGTTCATTTCTAACATCACTCTCCCTTATTCGCAGCTGATAGTACCCGGACTTGAGATCCAACTTAGAGTACACCGATGACACGACTAACTGAGCGAAGAGATCATCAATCCTTAGGATCGAGTACTTGTTCTTTTATGTTAACTCGTTGAGCTCCTGATAATCAATACATAGCCTCAAGCTTTTGTCCTTATTCTTAACAAATAGGACCGGCGCGCTCCAAGGCGAAGAACTTGGACGCACATACCCTTGCTCCAACAACTCTTGTAGTTGAACCTTAAGCTCCGCCATTTCCTTAGGCGCTAGCTGATATGGAGAGCGTGACACAGGCTTTGCACGTGGTACTAGCTCAATCGTGAAATCTATCTCCCGTTGAGGCGGGACTCCAGGAAAGTCGGCGGGGAACACATCAGGGTACTCAGCTACCACTGAAATACTATCCAATGTAGGCTTCGGCTTTGCAACCTCCAATAGTGTAAAGAACAGCTCTACACCAGCACGAACCGCCTTCACCACCTGAAGAGCAGACATCAACATCTTGCTAGACCCCTTTCAAGCCCGTAAAAGTCGTCTCACGACCCGTTCCCAACTTGACTTCCTTGCTATTTCAATCAATGTATGCTTGCTGCTCCGAGAGCTAGTCCATACCAAAGATCACGTCGAACTCCCCTAGCGGTAGTAACGACACTTTTAAGTCAAAGTCTTGACTCTCTGACCACAACTAAGCGCAACTGATTCTACCCGCGCGTATTGAGCACCAATAGGCCGTAACGCATCCAGTTTGTCTCTTACCATCAAAGGAGGTACTCTGACGCGTAATATAATTCCTAAATAAAGGAATGTGAAGCTCCCTAAACGAACGGAGCTCTCGCCGGATCAAAGAAAAGTAGAACAAAGCTTAGGACAAGAAGTTCTAAGCTAACATGCACAAGGGCGACAAGTATTTAAGGTTTAATTTATATAACTTTAAACCATACTTGTCCTCACAGCGGCGTGCTTTCTCTCGGACTTTAGGCACCCACGGGCATAATGCCCCAACTCGCCACAGTTGTAACATGTGCCCGGTGTTTGGCCTGTAGATGCCCCCGAAGCACCGAGAGGAGGGGCTAGACCCAATGTCCTAGCCTTCTTATACCACCTACGATAACCAGACTTTGAGGTGTTTGACATTTTGAACGCCGTTGTTTTTTGCACTAAAGTCCTCAACTGCTCCTGACATAGCTTTCTTAGTCTTTTGAGAACCATTCCAACAGTCTCGGGCAAAGTGCCCTTTCTTTCCACAAGTATGACAAGTGTAAGTAGCTTTGCTAGTTGATGTCGTAGCCCCCTTCTCCAGCATTCTGCCGGATGCAGCTCTTATGGGGCTTGCATAGTTCGATACCATGGTCGCTGGCATCGGCTGAGTCTTCCTTAAGTCTGCCTCCAAAGATCTAGCCGACTCCACCAAGGCTCGGAGTCCCAATGACTTTGGTCCTAGGAGTAATATTCATAGCTCGCCATGTAGACCGTTATAAAATCTATCAACGATAGACTGCTCGTTCTCCAACTCAAAGCATGGGTAGCGGCTTACCATAATAAATGCTTGCAAATATTCATCAACTGAGTGCGCTCCCTGCACTAAATGCATATTCAGCGACTGCCCCGATGGTCTACAAAAAGTCATCTGCTCCATCACGCCACCCGGCGTTGAAGCCACAACAGGGGCACAGGATTGTACATTTCTTCCATGTTGTGCGCTCGTCACAGCGAACAATGCTTCAACGATCCTTCTTACGGTTTCAGCCAAAGGAGGGGTCTCAAACACCTCACAGGGCGCACTATACTCCTCAGAAACCGGACATTCTGGCGGCCCAGCACCGCCTCTGGTCACCTATAGTTGCACAAAATAGCGTTAAGCGACCAAACAAAATTGCAAAACGTAATTATAGGAACACTTAGGTTCCTCAAACACGTGTATTTTTCATTCCTAAGTGGACATTGATGGGTTTTTTTGTTGTTATAACGATGACACACACACATGTGCTCACCACCCCTTAAAAAGAATTCATCCTCGAATTCATTTTAAGTTTCACCGAAACCAGTAGTCTGATACCAAATTCCGCAGTGGAGGAACGAAACCTCCGCTGATACCAAATTGTAACACCCCCTATCCGTCAAATAGCATATAGCAGTAGGTCCGGCCGGAGCCCGACACCATATACCACGGATAGACTGGGTGGTTACTCATTGGAAACCATCCAACGAATCAAATTATCCTACACAGAGCATTCTAGCGGAAGCAGTTTAAATAGTTGCAATTAAAAGAACCCTGCAACAAGCATAAATTTCCACTAACAAGCCAAAACGGAATGAAGTACATACACAATTACTGGCCTTAAGGCCTTACAAATGGTTTACTCATATTACACGTTTTCCATAACACGGCTCGCAGGCCGGTCATACATGAACAAAAGCAAGTAAAACACTCCAATTAGGCCTTCAAGGGCCGGCTTAGCAATTTGGGCTTTAGCCTGCTATTGACCGCTTGGTCCAGCAGCACCTCCAAGCACAATCCACCGCACGGTGGCAAACAAAAGCAACGGTCAGCAATGCTGACCAAATTATAATGATCTTGCCCCCAACTCGGGGCGGTGATGCTCCTTCCCTGCATTTTATTAGCACAACCAAGCAGTAAATAAACACATTGCATCATAGGGGTTGGCACGCATGGACACACGCCCCGTGCTCTCAGGGCACATTCTTGGTGATCACGGTCTAAGTCCGTCGACTCATCACCGTCCCCGGGACGACAATCTCTCGTGAGCATTTGGTCTTTCTGGCCACTTTCTAAGACCCTCAATCTATGCCAACGTTAAGTGTCAAGTAACTTGAGGTCTCTTTAACCGAACGACTTGGAGCGGGTACGGTTCCCCCTGACCCGTTGCTCACACCGCAACGTTAATTTAAAACATATTCTTGGGTCAAACTTTCCCGAGTCCCAAATCATTTACGCACAACACATAACCCAGTTATGTTCAAGTTGGCTCTCAGGCCCACATGTTTGGAAGAATCACGCATATGCCCAGCTTTCCGGGTGTACCTTTGGGTTAATCCCCAAGGCTCCCTGTTGCAATCTACCACGTAGAAAACACGAAAACAAACATTCGCACGGAGTCTTCTCTGGCCATTTATGCAATGCAACATCACCGATCCAGACCAACATGTCCGGATAGGCTTCACACATCATGCCTATATCCGTTCTCGATTACGGACTCTACACAATAGGGACTTTACATATCTACCCGAAGGAACGCCTCCAACTCACCACAAACTCGCGAGAGCGGGTTTCCTATGCAAAAGAAGGAGAGCTTCACATGCTCAAGTAGAGAATCGTTACCCTAGCGTTCTTCCTTGGTGCCATGGAAATGTAAGCGGATGAAAAACACCGCACTCTCTTTGCCTTCGTAGATCCGAAGTCAGATCACGATTTGGAGCTCCAAAGCCCCTCCAAGGGCCGGATCTAGATTTCTTCTTCCTCCTTTGCTCTCCCTTCTCTCTAGAATTTAGACAGAGAACCAGCGGCAGAAGAATAAGTGTTTTGAAACCCTGTACACGGGTATATCCCAATCGGATTAACCACCAGCCGTTGGATCCCACAAAAGGGAAATGCACGGCTACGATCCAGGTCTGACCTGGACAAATGGGGCTAAGCACCACACAGTTCACCAATCCGGGGCAAGACACATCCGCGACTAATCAAAATGTGTCAGGTCATTTAGTCAAGATCCCGCCAAAAGCTCTGTGTCGACACACCATGTCGACAGAGTAAAACACGCCACAAACGCCCTGCGCTCGACGATCGTCGAATCAAGATCGTCGACCGCTGCCAGATCGTCGAACGGAGATCTCTGGCCAAATCGTCCAACGCAGCCAGATCGTCGAACGGATATCTCTGGCCAAATCGTCGAACGCACGGCCCGATCGTCGAACCCACGGCCCGATCGTCAAACGGAGATCTCTGGCCAAATCGTCGAACGCACGGCCCGATCGTCGAACCCACGACCCGATCGTCGAATGTAGATCGCTGGCCCGATGGTCGAACACACAGCCCGATCGTCGAATCCAAAATCGTCGACCTCTCGGACAAATCATCGAACCCAACACAACACGCCCTGGGATACGCCCATGTCCCATGTCGTGTGCCTCCTGCCAAATTTCAAATTTGGCCCGAAACGCCTCCCGTCGCTCTTTTGAGTTTCGGGGCATTACAGACACTCTGTGTCGACACCTTGTGTCGACACAACACAACCTGTGTCAACACCCTATGTCGACACAGCACAACCTGTGTCGACACTCTGTGTCAACACGCTGTGTCGACACAGCAGGCCCTGTGTCGACACATCAGGCCCTGTGTCGACACAGCAGGGCCTGTGTCGACACAGCAGGCCCTGTGTCGACACAGCAGGCCCTGTGTCGACACAGCAGGCCCTGTGTCGACACAGCAGGCCCTATGTCGACACAGTAGGCCCTGTGTCGACACAACAGACTGTGTCAAACACGCCACAACTCGCCAAGGACACGGCCTAAGAAACATCTGTGTCCCAGGCCGTGTGACCCCTGCTAAATTCCTAAGTTGGCTCAAAACAGCTCTCGTCGCTCTTTTGAGTTTCGGGGCGTTACACCTCTCCCTCTATTAAAAGAATTTCGTCCACGAAAATATATAAAGGAAAGATAAGCATAAAACTTAAACGGTACCAGAGCAAAACAACTCCGGGTACTCCTCAAGCATAGTCTGCTCTCGCTCCCAAGAGAGCTCCTCCCGACCGCAATTGTCCCAACAGACCTTGACCGACCTGATCTCTTTATTGCGTAGCCGCTTGACTTCCGAGTCCTCAATACGTACTGGCTTGAGCTTCGTCGTCAACCCACTATCGACCGACACTTGATCGACCACGATCACTTGCGTAGGCTCTTGCATCGCCTTCCGTAGCACCGATATATGGAATACATCATGTAGACCACTAATCTCCACTGATAGCTTCAACTAGTACGCTACTTCACCAATCCGCTCCAGAACCTCAAACGGTCCAAGGTACCTCGGGCTTAGCTTCTTCAAGCGCCGCACCCGCGAGACACCCTTGAACGACTTGATCTTCAAGTACACCCAATCGCCAACAGTGAACTCCACGTTCCTGTGTTTGGCATTATAGTACTTAGCCTGGTGGTCCTGAGCGATTAGCAACCTCTCCCGAATGGTTCTCACCAAAGAAGAAGCATACTCCACCTCTAGTCGCTTGTACAACTTTGACTCGCCTGTTTCCAACCAAGACAATGTCGTGCGACATCTTCTACCATAAAGGGCCTCGAAGGGCGCCATTTGTATGCTTGCCTGGTAGCTATTGTTGTACGTGAACTCCACCAAGTATTGTTGGTATTCCCATTGCTTTCCAAAGTCCAGGACACACATGTGAAGCATGTCTTCCATTGTCCTATTGACCCTCTTGGTCTGCCCATCCGTTTGCGGATGAAAGATTGTGCTAAAACTAAGCTTTGTTCCCAACATTTGCTGCACCAGCCTCCAATCATTGGACGTGAACCGCCCATCTCGGTCACTCACGATGCTGCGA
This sequence comes from Platanthera guangdongensis, assembly GCA_039583875.1. Taxonomy (NCBI): domain Eukaryota; kingdom Viridiplantae; phylum Streptophyta; class Magnoliopsida; order Asparagales; family Orchidaceae; genus Platanthera; species Platanthera guangdongensis. The sequence goes on along the minus strand of CM077147.1, from coordinate 144,494,295 downwards.
GGCACACCGTGAAGTCGCACAATATTATCCACATACAGCTTTGCCAATTTTTCAACCGGATCATCCTTCCTATGCGGAATGAAATGCGACACCTTCATTAGACAATCTACGACAACCCAAATGGCGTCGTTCCCCTTTTGCGACCTTGCCAACCCTTGCACAAAGTCCATAGTAATGTCGTCGAACTTCCACTCCGGAATAGGCAAGGATTTCAAGAATTCTCCCGGCTTTTAGCACTCCACTTTCACCAAGGCGCAAGTTTGACACTTCGCCACGTAGAGCGCCAGATCCGTTTTCAGTCCTGGCCACCAGAACAATTTCTTAACATCGCGGTACATCTATGTGCTCCCCGGGTGAATTGAGTAATTGGTATGATGCGCCCCGTACAACAATTCCACCCGCAAATTGCCCACGCTTGGGACACACAGACGACCGTCTTTCCAAAGTAAGCCGTCCTCCACAACGAATTGGGAATTTGACCCATCCAGAGCCTCTATCATGAGTTGCTTCATGTGCACATCCATATCCAAAGCCTGCTGAATCCGATCAGCCAGGTTATATTGGACTTCAGTCCAATTCAATACTGCTTCAGCACTTGATTGCTTATCAACGCAAAGTATCTCCAACGCCTCCAACTCCCGAACCAACAGCTCGTCATGGACAGACAGCCAATTGGATTGGGCTGGGGCCCGACGACTCAACGCGTCCGCTACCGCATTGCCCTTACCAGGCATGTAATAGATCTTGAATGTATAGTCCCCCAGGAACTCCATCCATCTACGCTTCCGCATGTTCAGATCTTTCTGATCAATCAAATACTTCAGGCTCTTGTGGTCGGTATAGATATTGACCCCTACCCCGTACAAGTAGTACCTACATAGCTTCAAGGCAAAAATCACGGCCGCTAACTCTAAGTCATGGACCGGATAATTCCTCTCATACTCTTTCAGTTATCTCGAGCCATACGCTATAACGCTTCCATGATGCAGTAGCACGCAACCGAAACCACTGCCCGAAGCATCGCTATAAATCTCATAACCTTCGGTCCCACTCGGTGAACTAAGAACTGGCGACGTGGTCAACCGACACTTCAACTCCTCAAAAGCTCGCGCGCACTCCGACGTCCAAATGAAGTTCTGCTCCTTCCTCGTCAAAGTAGTGAGAGGTAACGCTATTTGCGAGAAGTTCTCCACGAAGCGCCTATAATAGCCGGCAAGCCCCAGAAAGTTCCGGACTTCTGCTACCGTAGAAAGCACAAGCCACCCTCGTATCGCAACAATCTTTGTCGGATCCACTGCAATACCTTCCCCACTCACTATACGACCGAGGAATGCCACTGAGGACAACCAAAACTTGCATTTCGAGAACTTGGCGTAAAATTGATTCCTCCTTAGTGTCTCCAAAACCAAATGAAGATGCCTGAAGTGATCTTCCTCACTCTACGAGTACACCAAAATATCGTTGATGAAGACGATCACAAAATTGTACAAGTACTCCCTGAAGATCCTGTTCATCAAATCCATGAACATCGATGGCGCATTGGTCAGCCCAAACGGCATGACCGTAAACTCGTAATGCCCGTATCTCGTACTAAACGTTGTCTTAGGGATATCACTCTCCCTTATTCTTAGCTGATAGTAGCCGGACTTAAGATCCAACTTAGAGTACACCGTCGACCCGACCAACTGATCAAAAAGATCATTGATCCTTGGGATTGGGTACTTGTTCTTTTTCGTTAGCTTGTTTAACTCCCGATAATCAATACAAAGTCTCAAGCTCCCGTCCTTCTTCTTTACAAAGAGGATCGGTGCGCTGCAAGGTGACGCACTATGATGCACAAACCCTTGCTCCAACAACTCTTGAAGTTGCACCTTCAGCTCCGCCATTTCCTTAGGCGTTAGCCGATATGGAGATCGTGACACAGGCTTCGCACCTGGTACTAGATCAATCGTGAAATCTATCTCCCGTTGAGGTGGGGCTCCATTAAGATCGGCGGGGAACACATCAGGGTACTCAGCTACCACTGAAATACTATCCAACGTAGGATTTGCTTTGCAACCTCCACTAGTGTAAAGTAAAGCTCTACACCAGCACGAACCGCCTTCACCACCTGAAGTGCAGACATCAACATCTTGCTCGACCCTTTCAAGCCCGTAAAAGTCATCTCACGACTTGGTCCCAACTTCACTTCCTTGCGAATGCAATCAATATATGCTTGCTGCTCCGAGAGACTGTCCATGCCAAATATTACGTCGAACCCCACCGGTAACAGTAACGACGCTAGCAAATGGAACTCCTGACATCCAATACGAATCTGAACACCACAGATTCTCTCCGCACGCATCGAACACCCATTCGGTAACAACACATCCAACTTTTCCTTCGCCATCGAAGAAGGTACTCCGATGCGCGATATGAATGCTTCGTACAAGAAGGAGTGTGAAGCTCCCGTATCAAATGTGCTCTCGACGGAAACTCACAAATCAAAACAATTCTTAAACAAGCAGCGGTAAGGTAACATACGCATAACAAGTATTTAAAGATATTTAACTTGCTAAAAATTTTAATCGTACCTGTCACCACATCCGCTTGTTTGATGGCCTCCTATTGGCCAAGTTTATAAACTCTCGGTTGAGCTGGAGCATAATGGGATGCGGTTGACTCCACCGCCTTGCCATTCTCTTCATAAGTCGCTCCCGGCTTCCTCTCGGACTTGGGACGTCCGCTCCAACAATCACGGGCAAAGTGCCCCGGCTTCCCACAAGTAAAACATGCACCCGGGGTCCGACCCGTAGTCGCCCCAGAAGCACCGGAAGAAGGAGCTGGACCCGAAGTCCTAGCCTTCTTAAAGAACTTACAGTGCCTTGAATTTGAGTTAGCCGGCACCTTGAACTTAGACTTCTTATCACTCAAGCTTTTCTTCGCTTGAACATTCTTCATGTCCTTCTCCAAGGACCGGGCCGTGTTGACCAAGGTCAAGAAACCCTGCGTCATAGGCCCCGAGAGTTGTAGCCTCAAGTCATCTCTCAAACCTTCATAGAATCGATTCGTCTTGCGCTCCTCATCCACGATGATGGAGCTAGCGTACCGACCCAATTTGGTAAACTTGTGGAGATACTCATCCACGCTACTATCTCTTTGTACCAACCTCTGGAACTCATTCTCCAAAGCTATCCTCTGAGTCGAAGGGAGGTACCTAGCCAAGAACAATCTCGAGAACTCCTCCATCGAGATGTTTGTAAGTTGCCTTCCTCTCAATATATGCAGCTCCAAACCCTCCCACCACAGCCTAGCATCTCCATCCAACAAGAACGTAGCTATAATTATCATCTGCCACTCCTCCGTCTCTATCGCTGTCAAGACTCTCTTCACATGGGAGAGCCAGTCTTCAGCTTGAGATGGGGTTCCCAACCACGAGAATATCGGAGGATTAAAGCTCATGACTTGTTTTAGCTGTCTCTCGGTTGCCTTCCTCGGCACCAACGGCTCCACTACTACCTGCTCCACTCTTCTCGGCTCAACCTTTGGAAGAGGTACCTGCTCCATCGTAGGAGCGGGCTACTACATTTGCCTTGCAGGCTGCTCATTGATCATGGCAAACACTGCTTCAGCAACCAATCGTATGGTTTCAGCCGATGGAGGTGTTGCAGGAGCATCATTTGGTGCACTACTAGCCTCAGAAACTCGGCGTTCTGACAGCCCAGCACCACTTCTGGTCATCAATAATGATACAAAACACCGTTAAGAAACCATGCAAAATTGCAAACAGCAATTGTAGGAACACGCAGGTTCCTCAAACACGTGTATTTTCATTCCTAAGTGGACATTCATGGGTTCTTTTGCTGTTATAACGATGACGCACACACAGGTGCTCACCACCCCTTAAAAAGAATTCGACCACGAATTCATTTTAAGCCCGATTGAAACCAGTAGTCTGATACCAAATTGTAACAGCCCCTATCTGTCACATAGCATATATCAGTAGGTCTGGCAGGGGCCCGACGTCGTATACCACAGACAGACCGGGTGGTTACTCAATGGAAACCATCCAACAGATATCAACGTCCTACACAGAGAATTCTAGCGAAAGCAATTTAAATTGTTGCTTTAATAAAGAACCTAACACTAGCATGAATGTCCACTACAAAGCCAACAAGAATGAAGTACAAATACACAAGTACTGGCCTCAAGGCCTTATAATTATTTTTCTCAAGTTACATGTTTTCCAAACCACGACACACAGGCCGGTCATACATGAATAAAACAGGTAAACACTCCAATTAGGCCTTCGAGGGCCGGCCCAGCAATTTGGGCTTTGGCCCGCTATTTACCGCGCGGCTCAGTAGCACCTGCAAGCAACAATTCACCGCACGGTGGAAAACAAAAGCAACGGTCAGCTATGCTGACCAAATTATAACGATCCCGCCTCCAAACTCGGGACGACGATGCTCCTTCCCTGTACTTTAGCAGTATAGCCAAGCAGTAATTTAACAACACTACATCACAGGCGCAGGCACGCATGGCCACACGCCCCGTGCTCTCAGGGCACATTCTCGGTGATCACGGTCAAATTCCACCGACTCACCACCGCCCCCAGGATGGCAATATCTCATGAACAGCTGGTCTTTCTGGCCACTGCCTAAGACCCTCCATCTATTCCAATGGCGAGTACCACGTACCTTAGGTCTCTGTAACCGAACGATATTGATCGGGTACGGTTCCACTAGACCCGTTGCTCACACCACAACGTCAATTAAATCGTCTGCGTGAGTCAAGCTTCCCCGAGTCCCGTATCTCCCATACAATCACATAACCAAATTATGTTCAAGTTGGCTCCCAGGCCATCATGTTGGCAGAACCACGCATCTGCCCAGTTTTCCGGGTGCACCTTAGAGTTAATCCCCAAGGCTCCCTGTTGCAATCTACCACGTAGAAAACCCGAAAAACAAACATTCGCACGGAGTCTTCTCCGGCCATTTATGCAATGCAACATCATCGATCTAGACCAACTAATCCGGGTAGGCTTCACTTATCATGCCTATATCCGTTCTCGATTACGTACTCTACATGTACACAATGCGGACTATTCATGTCTTCCTAAAGGAACACCTCAAACTCACCGCAAACTCTCGAGAACGGGCTTCCCTATGTAAAAGAAGTAGAGTTTCACATGCTCAAGTAGAGAATCGTTACCCTAGCATTTTTTCTTGGCGCCATGGAAAAGTATGTGGATGAAATGCACCGCCCTCTCCTTGCCTCCGTAGATCCGAACTCGGTTCGCGATTTGGAGCTCCGAAGCTCCGCCGGTGACCGGATCTAGACTTCTTCTTCCTCGTTGCTCTCCTCTCTCTCTAGAACTTAGACAGAGAACCAGCGAGCAGAAGATAAGGGTTTTGAAACCCTACACTCGGGTATATCCCAATAGGAATAACCTCCAACTGTCGGATCCCAACATAAAGAAATGTATGGCGACGATCCAGGTCTGACATGGAAAAACTCGGCCGAAACACCGCACGGTTCACAAACTTTAGCAGGACACGCCCGCGATAAACTCGAAATGTTTCAGGAAATTTAGTCGTGACCTTGCCAAGACCCCTGTGTCGACACTTTGTTTCGACAGTCTGTCTCGACATCCTGTGTCTATACAGCACAACGTGTGTCGACACTCTGTGTCGACACCCTATGTTGACACAGCACAACCTGTGTCGACACTCTGTGTCGACATAGCAGGCCCTGTATCGACACAGCAGGCCCTGTGTCGACATAGCAGGCCCTGTGTCGACACAGCAGGACCTGTCTCGACACAGCAGGCCCTGTGTCGACACAGCAGGCCCTTTGTCGACACAGCAGGCCCTGTGTCGACATAGGAGACCCTGTGTCAACACAGCAGACTATGTCAAACACGCCACAACTCGCCAAGGACACGGCCTATGACACGTCTCTATCCCAGGCCGTGTGACCCCTGCTAAATTCCTAACTTGGCTCAAAATGCCTCCCGTCGCTCTTTTGAGTTTCGGGGCGTTACAGTATGTGTTTTTGATATAGTTAGCTGAACATTGCCAAAGTTAGTGTTTACTAATTTCTTCTTTATTCTACATTGCTCACCTGTCCTCTATGAGTCTCTCTTTTGTGTTTTTCCTTCTTTCGCTTCCGCCACACTCTTCACTATCTTTTGACAATACCAAAGGGGGAGAAAATTTTCAAAAGAAATCATTCACCAAAGCCTTTCTTATATACATATGACAACATGGAAAAATTAAATTTCACAAATTTCATTCACATTTAATAATTTCCCAATGCTTCCAGTTAGGTGGAGATCACATGTAGGGGGAGTGTTTCATCTAGGAGCAATTTGTGCACGTACACATGCTTCATCTTGATTCTCAAATTGGGTGGACCTTTTTAACATTCATGATTTCTTTCTTAATGGATTTCTTATTATCAAAAGGGGGAGAGTGTTGGATCATGCATTCCATGCTTCCTGGTTTGCTAATAAAAAATCTTATTTGTATTTGATATTTGGATGTTTTTGGTGTACAGATAACACAGGTCTATATCTAATATCTTTTTGGTGCTGAATCGGGTTAGAATTGAACATGGGAGATACCGCTAGGCAATATTGAGTATCGCCGATCGGCGATAGCGCCACTCGACGTATTTTCGCTCGACGCTCGACGAAAACGTGGCTTCCGTTATTTTGCAATCGCCCGAAGGCAATATCCGATATCGCTCGGCGATAGTGCACGATTCGGCACTTGACGTTTGTGTGATGCGAAAATGAGGAGTTCATGGACCATGTGGCAGCGGTTATCGCTATCGCCAGTTGGCGATGCCCAGTATCGTCAGGCGATAGCGCCAGAGTATAAAAGCCTTTCATTTCGTGAGGAAATCACGAATTTCATCACCTAGACTGTACTTTCCTGCATAGACGATTTAGAGAGCTCCAGAACTCAGAGATACTTCATACTCTCAGGAAGGCCAAAAGCGCGAAAGATTGACGGCACGTGCGAACCATTCGAAGCATCTCTAGCAAGGATTTGTCGGCATCTTCAGTGCATTGTTTGAAGGAAGTGTCTAGCCTAAAGTGTTCAAGTTGTTTTTTGTTCTTTCTTTTACTTTCTCATTGTAATCGGTAGAGAAATCGTCGCCTTGTGCATGACGTATAGGTCCTTGTGTGGCTTAGGAAAGAATCGCCGCCTTGTGAGTGGCGTCCAAGTCCTTGTGTGCCTTAGGGAGAAATCGTTGCCTTGTGAGCAACGTCTAGATCGTGGATAGATCTAGGGGGAGGCTAGTAGCAAGATCTAGGAAGAGATACGTTTTAGACTGCCGGTTCTTGGTAGATGTGTAACAACCCCATCCGTTCATATGGTATATTCTAGAAGGCCCGGCCGGGGCCCCACAGTATATATCACAAAACAGGCGGTGAAGGTACAGGATGATACTAGAGTAGCACAATCGTACCTATCACAAAGCATTCTATTCACCCCGAGAGCACGAAGATGTTCAACGATATGAAGAAGCTATTCTGGTGGCCAAGACTCAAAAAAGATGTTTCCCTTTATGTCTCTAAATGCCAAACATGTGCGATGGTGATGGCGGAATGCCAAAAGCCGGGCAGTTATTTGAAGTCACTACCGATCCCAGAGTGGAAATTTGACGATATTTCCATGGATTTTGTGCACGGGTTGCCGAGATCGCAGCGAGGAAATGATTCCATTTGGGTGATTGTTGACCGGCTAACGAAATTGGCACATTTTCTCCCGAACAGGCGGGATGATTCAGTTGAAAGTTTGGCAAAGTTATATGTTGACCAGATTATGCGGCTTCACGGTGTCCCTCGGAGCATCGTAAGTGATCGAGATGGGCGATTCACGTCAAATGATTGGAGGCTAGTTCACCGACTGTTGGCCACGAAATTGACTTTCAGTACGGCCTTTCATCCCCAAACGGATGGCCAAACTGAACGTACCAACAGAACAATGGAGGACATACTCCGAATGTGCGCCCTTGACTTCGGAAAGAGATGGGAAGATCATCTCTATATGGTAGAGTTTGCATATAATAACAGCTACTAGGCGAGCATTAGGATGGCACCATATGAAGCTCTATATGGAAGGAAGTGTCGTACTCCCTTGGCTTGGGTAGAAGCGGGCGAAGCTCGGATTTTTAAACCAAATGAGGTTGATGAAGCAAACGCAATCATACAGATGATTCGAGAGAAGCTACTTATTGCTCAAGATCGCAAGCGAAGTACTACAATGCCAAGCACCGGAACGTGGAATTTGCGGTTGGCGATTGGGTCTACTTGAAGATCAAACCATTCAACGGTGTCTCTGGGATTCGACGATTGAAAAAGTTGAGTCCAAGATATTTGGGTCCTTTTGAAGTGGTTGAGCGAGTTGGCGAAGCGGCTTATCGGCTAGCTCTGTCGGCAGACTTGGGTGGATTACATGATGTATTTCACATCTCGGTGCTTCGTAAGGCCGTGAAAGATCCAGCTCAAGTGATCGCGGATGATCGTGTGTCGGTGTTGTATGTGCTAACAATGAAAGTTAGACCCATTTAGATCGAAGATCGAGACCGAGAAACAGTTGCGGAACAAGACGGTCGGCATGGTAAAAGTCCGGTGGGACAATTCCGGCCGTGAAGAACTGACATGGGAGCGAGAGCAAACCATGCGAGAAGAATTCCCCGAGCTGTTTTTGTAATCTGTAGAGAGAATATTGTAACATAAAATTTTAGATGTTGTAACATTTTTCTTGATGGTTACTGATTGCCTTCCTGTGTCTGAATTTCGAGGACGAAATTTCTTATAGGAGGGGAGGATTGTAAAAGCCCAAATTTCTCAAACAGGAAATTTTTGGGTGACACGGCCTGGGACACGTGCATGTCCCAGGGCGTATCAAGCTGGGGTCGACGAGTTGTCCGCGAAGTCGACGCAATTTGGAGTCGACGGTCGTTGAACAGCGGACACGGCCTGCGACACGGGCATGTCGAGGCAATGTCGACGATCGGCCTTGGTGTCAATGATTTTTCGCTCGACGATGTGTCGAGAGGGGGCACACGGCCCAGGACACGGGCGTGTCACAGGCCGTGTCGTCGAGTGTCGAGATGTTGAGATCGTCGAGTGTCGAGTTGTAGGCGTCGAGTGTCGAGAAGTTGCACACGGCCTGTGATACGGGCGTGTCACAGGGCGTGTCAATTTGGGTCGACGAACTCAGCCCGACGAAGGATTTCGACAGGGCATGTCTTCGTGCCGTGTCTGGGCACACATCCTGGGACACGGGCGTGTCACAGGCCGTGTGAAGTCTCGGGATGTTTTGTGATTATTTTTGCCAATGCACACGGCCACAGCGTCTACCAACGCTTGGAAACCTTGGTTCACCGAACTTGACGCAAGGAACCTCAGCTCGTCCCTCAGTCCTTCATAGAACCGATTGGTCTTCCTCTGCTCATCAGCAAATATAGAACCCGCATACCGCCCCAAGCGAGTAAATTCATGCAGGTATGCGTCAACACTGCCATCGCCTTGTGTTAACTTTTGGAATTCATTTTCCATGGCCATCCGTTGAGCCGCAGGAAGGTGCTTCACTAGGAAAAGTCGGGAGAATTCTTCCATGGATACTTGAGTTAAAGGACGACCCGCCTAGTGATGCAACTCCATCTCATCCCACCACAATCGAGCTTCTCCTTCAAGCAAGAAGGTAACTAAGGTAACTTTCTGATGCTCTGTCGTTCCAATCGCCGTCATCGATCGCTTGACGCGCGATATCCAATCCTCAACCTGCATCGGAGTTCCCGCTCCCGAGAACGTAGGCGGATGGAAACTCATAAACCGCGTTAGCTGCTTCTCAGCTGCTCGAGGAGCCACATCCACTACAGGTTCAGGCCTTGCCGCCACCTGTTCTGGCCTCACAGCCGCTTGTTCCTGCCTAAGTGGCTGGCCTTGGATCATGGTAAATAAAGCCTCCGCAACTAAACGCACATGTTCCGCAGACGGTGGAGGTGTCGGCACCGCGGCTGGTGTCGTACTTTCATCAGAACGCTGGGACTCAGACGTCGCATCTCCACTTCGTGTCACCTAAAGGTGCACAAGACACACACATTAGCGGTCGTACCCAAGCAAACAACACAAAATAAGAACACGCAGGTTCCTCAAACACATCAATTTTGCATTCCTAACATGGACATTCAGGAGTTCATTCGTAGACTTTGGTTTGCACAAAGACGTGCACGCCACCCCCACAAAAGAAGTCGACCACGACTTCGAGAGGGAAAGACCAAAACAACTGATACCAAAAATGTAACAACCCCATCCGTTCAGATGGTATATTATAGAAGGTCCGGCCGGGGCCCCACAGTATATATCACAAAACAGGCGGTGAAGGTACAGGATGACACCAGAGTAGCGCAATCGTACATATCACAAAGCAATCTAGCGGAAGCCTAGACTACAACTCGAACTCCTCATGAATGCCCAAATATAAAACTCCACATTGTATACGATATATGAATGTCTTACAACAAGTAAAAAGAGTTGGCCTTATGGCCTTACATGGCTGTCAAACAGTGGCCTAAACAGATTGGCGCGCATGCCGGCCACATGAAAAGAAAACACACAAAAGCAACACATATAGCCTTCGAGGGCTAGCAGCAGTAGCAGCAACAGCAGCATAAACATCATCCTTTACGCGTCCCGCTTGGCTCTCCAGCACCTGTACAGGAACAATCCACCAACGGTGGTAAACAAAAGCAACGGTCAGCATTCAGCTGACCAAATTATAACGACCCTACCCCTTTTTTCGGGGCAGCGGTAATCTTCCCTGCAGGCATATCATATCATAGTATGGCAATATACCTCATCAAAATGTGCTTTCACGCACACAAGCCATCACAACCGTTCACCACCCGGCCCAACGGTCCGTGCACTCAGGGCACATTCTTGGTGTTCTGGCAAAGCTCTTGCCCACCACCGTATCAGGGTCACAACCCAACAGTAAATCTCTTGAGCATTTACTCCATGGCGTGCAGCCGGAGTTAGTCTTCCTACACCGGGATGGCCCGTAGCCCCCCATTGTGTCATGGCGCGCAGGCCGAAGACTCTTGCTATGCGCTCCAACAGACCGCACCTTTTGGTCTCACGTCAGACGGACATAGCGCAGGTCGGATCCTCCACCCCCCGTTGCTCAAATCGCCTTGCCTTCTCTGAGTACAGCGTACTCATGGCTATATCAAAGGCGCGGGTCGGTCTCACCAATCCTATTCTTGGCATTCAAGCCTTGGTATTTCTCGATACCCATTTCCTTATCACAACAGCGGGTCTTTCCTAGGCCTCCCAGTACTTCCTGTGACTCATTTCACAGATGGACACCACAAAATCACAAATGTCAGGGGTCTTTCCTAGCTACCATGCCAGTACTTCCTGTTACTCGCTTCACAGGTGGACACCCTACGACATCAAGCATCACAAAGGTCATTTCCTGGTCACACCAGTACTTCCTGTGCCTCATTCACAGGTTGGACCCAAAAACATAACATGGCTATTTTTCCTGGGCTACCACTCCAGTACTTCCTGCTACTCCTTTTTGCAAGCATAACCCGTTGACTCCTTAAACTACACGTTTATCACGGAGTCTTCTCCGGTTCATATGCAACATCACTAATCCAGACCAACCTATCCAGATGGGCTTCACACAGCATGCCTATTCCGTACTCCATTTCCGGATCTATATGCCAACAAATGGGATTTCATGAATCACCAAAACGACTCCCAAATCAGCCACCTCTTGGTGGGGGAATCACAAAGATATTCTAAAAGGAAGCCTTCACATGTCTAGGAAGAAAAGTCATTACCCTTGACGACCGCTTCGGTGCCATGAACTCAAAGCTAGCTCGAAAGAATCATAAGAGCTTTTCCTCCGCAACGCCGGCTTCGGCTTTCTCGTCGGAAAACTACAGCACCACCGGTGACCAGTCCCCTTTCCTCCTCCTCCTTCTTCCTCTCTCTTTTCTCTCTAAGCTTGTAGAAAGATGAAGGCCAAAATACACTATGAGAAATCCTTTCTCATTCACGGCCTTAAGGAAAGCTGGAGGCCTTTCAGCCTTTGGATCCAGGCTGAAGGAATGAACGGCCATGATTTTGCCAAAAACACTGATTTTGACCTGACACGGCCTGTGACACGCCCATATCCCAGGCCGTGTGCCTCAAGCGGTGGTCAACCGACCTATCCAGACCAGTGACACGCCCATGGAACACGCCCGTGTCATGGGCCGTGTCACCCAAGACTTCACACGGGCTGTGACACACCCGTGTCTCAGGCCGTGTGCCCAGACACAGCACGAAGACATGCCCTGTCGAAATCCTTCGTCGGGCTGAGTTCGTCGACCCAAATTGACACGCCCTGTGACACGCCCGTGTCACAGGCCGTGTTCAACTTCTCGACACTCGACGCCTACAACTCGACACTCGACAATCTCGACATCTCGACACTCGACGACACGGCCTGGGACACACCCATGTCCTGGGCCATGTGCCTCCTCTCGACACATCGTCGAGCGAAAAATCGTCGACACCAAGGCCGATCGTCGACACGGCCTCGACACGCCCTGCGACATGCCCGTGTCGCAGGCCGTGTCCACTGTTCTACGACCATCGACTCCAAATTTCGTCGACTTTGCGGCCAACTCGTCGACCCCAGCTTGACACGCCCTGGGACACGCCCGTGTCCCAGGCCGTGTCACCCAAAAATTTCCTGTTTGAGAAATTTGGGCTGTTACAAGAAGAATCGGTGAAAACACTAGCAAATTATTTATTTCATGAGCCTTTGTCTCTAGCTCTATAAAGACACTTTGTATTCAATTTATCTCTTTTGAAATATATCATTATTATTTTTAGCTAGTATACATTTGCACTCTTCAATTATATTGTTGTTATTCATCTAGTAAAGTTTGTTTAATTTTTAGAAAAATTAAAAGAACCCTTATTCACCCCCCCCCCCCTCTAAGAGAGCCGCAAGATCCAACACAAGGTGCCAAGTCAACTCTACACAATCCTTCCTAGACCTTAGGGGAATCCAAGGGGTCACCAAGGACCCCTTAGGGTCAACCCAAATGGTCAATTTGATCAAGGTCAACTCAATCCTTGAAATAGGTCAAATTAGCACAAATGGGCTAACCCAAGCTCAAACCCATTTCTCCCACTTAGGTTAACCTCATTTTTATTATTCATATGGGTTAGTGGGGTGCCAATAGGCTGGAGGAGAGTTCAAAATTCGGCCATGGTGAGTCGAGAGGGAAAGCTCCATTTTTTCCTTTAATGGAGGAGAGAGAAATGAGAAAAGGAGGTCATTCATGGCCAAGGGAGACCAAGGGCCTCTCCAATTGACTCCAAAGGCTAAATAAATTCCCCATCATCAGTTTTGAGGAGTTGAATATCCATGGTCAGCCACCCAAGGTGGCTGAAATCAATTTCTTCAATAAGGAGGAGAGAGAAAGAGGAGTCAATAATGGCATGGAAGGTGAAACCCCCACAACCCCCCCCCCCCCATTGATGGCTAGATTCAACTCCTTGGGAGTAGGGGAGGAGTTTCCAGAATTCTTCAGGTCACCAAGGGGCTGAATTCAATGAGAATTCAGTTTCCCAAAATTCCACATTAATGGTGGAAATGGGAATTCAAGCTATGACCCTCCCTATCCCCCATTTGGCTGTTTTAAAAGCATCCATAGGCCAAGAGCAATTGTTTCCACCATCCCACTGAAGGAGCTGAGGTAGTTGGTTTTACAGTTGTAGAGCACGAAAAGCTCCACCGCCAGAAATGGTGACGCGTTGGTCGGCATGGAAACAACCCCGCACACAGGTCCTCCTCTACTCCTCTCTTCGTAGGCTAGATCTTTAGATTATTTAGCAGAGAAATCAGGCTCAATTGAGCCCCATTTGGTGAGCAAAGTTTTTGAAATTTCATGGATTTTACACCTTGTGAGTTCGCCGGAAACCACCCCTCCGGCGGCCGTGCTGCCGCCCGGCGATAGCCCCCACCTCAACGAAGGTGGTGGCGGTGGTGGCCGGCCAGGGAGGTGGCCGGGAAAATGACTTGGAGTAAGCTCCAGGTCGGGTTGATCCCAACCCTTGGCTGGAGGAAGAAGCTGACAAGGAGCCCCACGATTTTGCTTTAAGATCCGTGCTGGATCTGATTTTATTAAATCCTATTATTTCAATTTATTTCCTATTTACCAGTTTGATTTACATAAATATTAAAAATACCTAGGTTCCCCTATAGAAAACGTGATCAACATAAAAATTGTAGCCCTTGAAGTCTACTATAATTTAAAATAAATTTCAACCAATTTGGGTAAGTGGTTAGACCACAGCACTCATTTTGGTGAGGTCTATACCTAGGCTAGATCAGACATTGTTTTGAGTGCCTCCATCAATCCATCTATCCAAATGACTTGACATTTTGTATGGGGGTCACTCCTACCTATACATAGAACATATCAAAAAATGGAAATTTTTGGAGATACTTTTTCTATAGTTTTTGTAATTATTTAATAATCTTAGAATAATTTAATTATGGGGCCTAATACTTCCAAATTCTCCCAAATTTGGAAGAAAGGTTATTGGGGTCAATATAGGTCACTGTAAAAATTTTCATCCCATTTGGAGATGATTTAGTTTGGAAATAAGTAAACCCTATGTTGGACCAAAAAGGGGTATTTAGGTCAAAGTGTCCCTTGTGGGTTTAAGTGGCCAAATCACCTCAACAGAGGTTAAAAATTGAGCCACTGATTTGTTATGTCAGTAAGCTCCCTCACATTGATTATGGGGTGGAATAGGGTGGATTTTCCCAAGGACCCAAGTTCAAACCTTAAGGTTGAACTTTGGGGGCTTGTGAGCGACATAGGGTGTTATGTCCTTGGATGGACTTGGGAATTAGTCCATGTGATCCCAGGGTGGTGAAATGCCCTAGGGAGAGATATGGTGGTAATTGGACACAAGCACCCCACTTAAACCCCTTCGTAAGTATTTAGGTTCTTAAATCCTAGAAATTATTTAATGGGTCATATGACCTTGAATCTTAGTGGTACTTTGGTAAGGTGAATTTCATAGTATTATTTGACTTTGGGATTTATCTTAGGTTGTTTAGATATCAGTAGCTCGCCCTTGTAAGTTATAGCTTCCATAATGCCCTTTTTGATGATAATGATGTATTTATGATTTATGTGTCTTAGAATGGTTTGAAACTATGGAAAAGCTAATAAGATCTAATGTAGCTGCACTAGTAATTTATTTGTGGTGGTTGAAGCTTTCTTTGTAGTACTTCATTTGTAAAGAAAATTAGTGCATCTTACATTGATAAATAGGAAATAAATACAATGGCTTGCTCGAATATTGTGATACTTAGCCAGAGAACATTTTAGGGCATATAGAAGCATGTAAAAATTGTTAAATGTTGTTTAATTGAGATTACAAGGGTGTGTCTTCATAAAGTGCCTTATGATGGTTTTCTTTAGGATAACCTTTTACCTAGTTTTCTGACTTGGGAATTTCATGAAACTTATACAGTGAAGTTTTACGAACATAATGTAGCTCTGTTAAGTTTTGAGGAATTTTTGGACTAGTATTTTTTGTACTTCCTTCAACACCCATATTTATATGAATTATTTTGGATTAAATAATTAGAGGTTAAATGATTTGTGAAAGTTTATGATATTTTGTATTAACAGATATCTTGTTATTCTACAATGTTAATAATTTCTGCATGGTCATACCCTAAGTAAATCTAGTGCTTCATGTTCAAATCACCCATGGATTAATTTTGGAAAAAAATAATTAAATATCAAATTTAATTAGAAAATTATAAATTTCTAGTTTTAAAATGAATATATAAGGGTAGACACTCAATAAATATCTTAGAGCATTTGGATGAAAATTTGGAGTACCTCTTCTCATGTACATCATATAGCATGGGTTGGTCTGCATTTAGTAAAACTGCGGAAATCGTGTTAACATGGGGAATGGTCGTAGGGAGGTGGGATTATGGTTTACTGATTTTAGTGAAGTGGATTGAGTATATCATTGGAAGTTGTGATGAGTAGGTTGTAGAGATGTCTAAGATTAGGTGGTGCTCGGGATCGACGAAAGATCGTCTTTCCTAAGGAAGGAGAGAGAGAGAGGGTCAAAACACATTAGGGTTTGAAAGAATTAGTTCCTAAACACCTAGAGGGGGGTGAATAGGTGTAATTCCTTTTTATTTTTAAGGCAGAATATCTATTCAGTTAATTACTCAAAAATAGTTAATTCTACAGCTAACACAGCACAGAATTCACAGAAACACACAATCACAGATTGCACACAGATTTTACAGTGGTTCCCCAAGGTCTGGGTACATCCACTTTCCCCCTTCGCCTATCTAGCTGTAACGCCCCGGATTATTTCTTCATTGAATGATTGCCTACGCATGATGGGCATTGCGTTGGCTCTGACCGTTGTTCGAGCATGGTTTCACGCGGGCTTGCGAGTGGCTGTTTTGGTAGCCTAGTTGCACGATTCCCCAGCAAGCCGGAGGCCAATTGGGGGACTCAGTGAGGCCTCTTAGGGAATGCTTGCACTTTCTCGAGCCTGAGTCGTGTTGCTCAAAGCGGGTTGATTATATGGAAGATGTGGCATTAGTAGATAAAATCGTGTTTGCTTGTTTTACTCCTTCAGGTGCCAAAATTCTGGCTGCAGGTTTTTGTAGTAGGGGAGAGGGGTAATAGGTCAAAGATCTGTAGCGCATTTGGGTGACACAGCCTAGGACACGGCCGTGTCCCAGGGCGTGTCGGGGTACACGGCCTGTGATACGGGCGTGTCACAGGGCGTGTCCCGGGTTCGTTCGACGAAGTTCACTCGACGAGTATCGAGTGTCGAGAGAAGGGGTACACGGCCTGTGACATGGGCGTGTCACAAGGCATATCCCACTCTCGACGAACTTCGCTCGACGAAGTTCACTCGACGAGTGTCGATTGTCGATAGAAGGGGGTACACGGCCTGTGACACGGGCGTGTCACAGGGCGTGTCCCACTCTCGATGATCTTTGTCCGACGAAATTCACTCGATGAGTGTCGAGTGTCGAGAGAAGGGGACACGGCCTGTGACACGGGCGTGTCATAGGGCGTGTCCCGCGGTCGACGAACGTCGCTCGACGAAATTCGCTCGACGAGTGTCGAGTAGAAGTGACACGGCGTGGGACACGGGCGTGTCCCCAGGCCGTGTCCTTCTCGGGTTGTTTGGCGGGCACTGTGGGCTGTGTCACGGCCCTGTGACACGGCCGTGTAGATAGGCGTGTTCAGGGACACGGCCTGTGACACGGGCGTGTTATAGGTCGTGTACTGTTTTGAGGTGAGGCGGTTGTCCACCGCTTAAGTGACACGGCCTGTGACACGGGCGTGTCACAGGGCGTGTTAGGGCCGAAAATCAATTTTTTCCAGTTTTTTGTGCCGTTCATTTCTTTGATTCTGGATCAAATGGTCCAGCACTGTTCTGGAGGAAATAAGGCCGAAAAAGAGATTCCTTCTCCTCATTTCACCTTCTTCTTCATTCTCAAAGTGAAAGCAAGGGAGAAAAGCTAATGAAAGGGAAGGAGAAAAAGAGGAGCAGCCATCGCGGTGTCATCTTGGTTCAGGCAAGCAGTGTTCTTCACCCTTGCCAATCTTGTTTTCTTGTTGTTTTTTATTGTGCAAGTTTAGCTAGTTTTTCCCATTCAATTTTTATTAGCTTGTTCTTCTTGTTTTGCACCTCACTTTTGTCTAAATTGGTTAGCCTTGTTACTCTACTATTGTTTAGGACTCACAAGCATAAATTATCTTGTCTTTCAAGAATTTCCCAAGCTAGATGCTTACCTATTGTTCATCTCATTTTTTCGTGTTTTATCTTATATTTCTCTATTAGCTACATTTCTTGTTCCTATGATTCGCGAGCTTGTTGTGTTTAATCGATGTTGTTACTTGTGGGGTTCGCTTATGGTGAAGTAAAGACCCAAATTCTATCAAGGTTGACATAACTTGGGTAATTTATAGTCATGAGTGAGGACGATGAAAGGAAACGGGTATAGCTTGGATTATGGTGAGTTTTGCGGGCAAATTGTGAACCATGGCCGGAGCTTTTGTGTGAGGGTTCGGTAAGGGGTGGTGTGGTTTCAGCCTTGGTGGCCACCGGATTTTGTTTTATGGTGTAGAGCACCGTTTTGGCCCCGATTTGGGCTGGCTTTTATTGGTGCATTCCACTTTAGGGCCGCCACCAAAATACCCTTGCGGAATCGAACTTAAATGCTGCTTATGTTTCACTATTATAGTTGTTTCTTATTATCAAGATGATGGAATGGGCGTATATGTATATTGCCTTTTTGCTCCTGCAGGTTGAGCAGGACTTGATGAAAATTTCATGCACTTGTTGTGTTACGTGTTGGGTTGGCAGTGTTTAACACTTATTTTTCCACCCTGTTCTTTTCACTCGTTTACATGAAATGTCTACGGGGTCGGTAAGCCCCTTCGTAATATTTGATGAACTTAATGCTCTATTTTGTGTAGCTTTGATGATTGCTGAGGTGTTTTTCTTGAATGCCTCGGGTGCAGGTTGTAGCCGGCTGAGCGGCTAGTGCTTGGGTAGAGACTCTTTGGAGCTAGCTGAGCTTACTTAGCGAGGTAGTTCTTTACTTTGGTGTACAGACATACATACGCCCCAATGGGTTCGTGTCAGCTTGTTGGCGCCCATTGGTGGTTTTCTTTACTTGCTACATATGAATGCTAGACTGCTACTATGAATCATTTGGATGAGATGATGTCTACTTGCTCTTGGGAAGGGTTTATGGTAGGTTGCATTAGGTATTTTTAAGCTAAACAAAACCTATTATTGTATACCATGCATAACATGTTTTGGTCACCTAACAACGTATTTTCCAAACAACGTAAAAATGATGATTTCTTATATTATTATAAATGTAGAATGCATATAGGAGATCGTCATAAGTAAACGAAAGTATTTCCGCCGCGTACAAACACACATTTTGATTCCTAAGGCCGAGGGATACGGACATCAAACTAAACGGTTTTCTTGCATATAACTGATGATTTTCAACTACTAAGTAAGCGTTCGAGGCTTTGCTTGAGCGTGTGCAGTTATCCCCTGCACAATGCGGCATCATAATAGGTAGTTCCTCTTACTCTGATATGATGTACTCGTTGGTGAAATGCGGGTTGGGACAGTTGGTATCAGAGGCAGGTTTGCTTGACAATTGGTCGGGCAAACTGTCCTTGTAGTAAATATTAACAAATCATCATCATAGGATACACACACCGAGGTGTCACCAGTACGTCTTGGCCGAAGCACGAACACTACACTCATGGCATGAACAGAAGTATACGGGGCATATTATGTAGTATGGGATGCATAATATGTGGTTGTATATGGATCCACCATAGGGGCAACATGTGCGGGTTATGTAGTATGGGATGCATAACCTTATCACATGGATGCGACTAGCACGTTTTCTTTTATTCGTTGCATGTAATGCTATGTAGTATGGGATGCATAGCATTGTGATGCATACGACCGCTCATGGCATGCAATAAGGCCTTTTCTAGAATGCATAAGCACAACACGCATAACATAACATTACATGAGCACAACGTGCCAAGCTAAGATTTACATGATGACACATGTACACACATGGTTTTGGGTCAAAGAAATTCATGCATTCATGATTTAGGCACAAGTTAATGGGATGACGGTGAGTCATCGCAGGCTAGGCATAACATCATTCTCTAACTCCCAGAGCAAGTTAGCAGTTGATGTTCATATTTATACATGTATTGTCTGTACATAGTAGTTATGTGTTGATTGTTGGGTTTGAGTTTGATATCGAGTGAAATGGTTTATAGGATGTCGAATGCGTCCAGTGACAAGGAAGAATCCCCAATCTAAGGGCGAGTCTTCGGGCGTGCAAAATAATGCTCTGATGGATAGTCTACGCCAAAGTAATGAGGCTTTGACGAGGCAGGTGCAGGAAGTGCAGTCCCAGCTCCAAGCTATGTCATCAGCGATGTCTGGGCTGGCACCAAGAGTGCAAGAGACTATCAGAGGCCCCACTATTTCTACTCCTTCCGTGGCATTGATACCGCGAGTTGTGGTTCCTCCTGCGACGACTTTTATCTCGCAGTTTCAGCGACTTGGACCACCTACCTATGATGGAAAAGCGGACTTTGTGATCTTGGATGATTGGGTGATCACATTGGAAGAGATGTTTGTCTATTCTGGCGTTACCGAGGACCAGAAGGTGATGCTTGCCGCCTATCAACTAAAAGGGTTGGCTAAAAGTTGGTGGTTGCGAGAAAAGGAAAGCCTAGTGGCAGGATGTTCGTGGAAAGCCTTTAAAGAAATGTTACGGCGTAAGTTTCTACCGTCAGTTGAAAGGGACCGCCTGATGAATGACTTCTTGTACCTGAAGCAGAGGAAACTCACAGTTAGTGAGTATGAAATTGAGTTTAGTAAGCTAAGTCAGTTCGCTCCGGGCTTGGTGACTACGGAAGCTGACCGAGTAAAGAGATTTATTGGCAGACTCCGCAGCGACGTTCAGTAGTTCGCAAGTGCTTATGGAGCGACGTGTTATACTAGTGTGGTTGAGGCTGCTTTGAAGGTTGAAGCGATAGACAATGCAAAACAAAGAGGGCAGTTGATGAGGCAGGATAAAGGAAATGCTCGTGGAAGGGAAAAGCTCCCAAGAAGCTTCTGGGAGAAAGAAGAATAAGGAGACGTGTAGCTTCTGTGGCCGAGCAGGTCACCCATTTGAGCGATGTTTCAAGAGATTGGGCATGCATAAGAAGGAGCAGGTGCACGCCATTCAGGGTGCGCCAACCAGAGGCTTGGAGTGTACAAGTTGTGGGGGAAGAGGTCATGATGTTGGCCGCTGCTGGGTCAAAGACAAGGTGTTCTTTCAGTGTGGCAAACAGGGACATCTCAAGGCAAGGTGCCCACAAAACCCGCCCGTGCTGCAGCCAATGCCACTCCAGGTTTTGCCTCCGCCTCCGCATTTGGATAAAGGAAAGGGGAAGTTAAATGTGATTTCTTCAGAGGAAGCTCAGATGTCCCCTCAGGTTATCTCAGGTTCGATTCATTCCTCTGGTCACGTTTTGTTTATGACTCTTACGCGTAGTTCTTAGCTACATATGTACCCTTATAGGAAACTTTAAGGTAAAGAACCGTTGGGCGCATGTTCTCTTCGATTCTGGCATGACCCATTCTTTTGTGGCTCGAACCTTTCTGGATCGGTATCATTTGACACCAGATCGAGTGGGGAATGCCTTTTTGGTGAGGTTTCCTTCCGGTGCTTCTGTGGTTGCAGACTGGGGTCTTCTTAATTGTCCCATTTTTTGGGGGATTTCTTAGCGAAGGCTGATTTCAAGGTAATCGAGTTAGAAGATTTTGACGTTATCTTGGGCATGAACTGGTTATCCCGCTATGACGCCGTCATCCAGTGCAAAGGAAAGAGCTTCGATTTTATCAAGTACAATCGTGAGCCGGGAAGTGTTTATGGTGATTCTTGCCAGGATTCTCCAGGGATTTCGGCGGTATGTGTTCGGACGTTGTTTGTTTCCGACTGTTTTGCTTGTCTAGTCTCAGTGGTGGGGACTAGTGCTGTTTTGCCACGTTTGGAGGAGATTCCTGTTGTGCGTGAATTTCCAGATGTTTTTCCCACTGATCTTCCTGGTCTTCCCCCTGATCGTGATGTTGAGTTTGTTATTGATTTGGAGCCGGGTACGCAGCCTATTGCGAAAGCGCCGTACAGAAAGGCCCCATGTGAGCTAGCAGAGTTGCGTACCCAGCTGGATGACTTATTGGCAAAGGGGTTTATCAGGCCAAGTTCATCACCTTGGGGTGCACCGGCGTTATTTGTGAAGAAGAAAGACGGGTCGATGCGGCTTTGCATCGATTACCGGGAATTGAACAAGGTGACGATTAAAAACAAGTACCCACTGCCAAGAATTGATGATTTGTTTAATCAACTGCATGACAGTTCAGTATTTTCGAAGATTGATCTCCGCTCGGGCTATCATCAGCTAAAGGTTCGGGAGTCTGATATTCCACGGACTGCGTTTCGATCGAGGCATGGCCATTTTGAATTTCTTGTGATGTCGTTTGATTTGACCAACGCACCATCAGCCTTCATCGATATGATGAACCGGGTGTTCAAGGACTACTTGGATAGGTTTGTGGTGGTTTTTATTGACGACGTTCTTGTCTACTCCCGCAGTGCTGAAGAGCATGAACAGCATCTGCGATTGGTATTGGACACTTTGCGAGAACAAAAGTTGTTCGCCAAGTTAAGCAAATGTGAGTTTTGGTTACCTCAGTTTGCATTCCTGGGTCATGTTATTAATCAACATGGAATTTCAGTGGATCCCGAAAAGATTACTGCAGTCATGGAGTGGAGGAGACCGGAGACACCCAAGGAGATTCGGAGCTTCTTGGGATTGGCCGGCTATTATCGCAGATTTGTAGAAGGTTTTGCTACGTTGGCCGCACCTTTGACTCGCTTAACCCAGAATAATGTGGCGTTTGATTGGAATGACAAGTGTGAGACATCATTCCTTGAACTCAAGAACAGGTTATGTACCGCTCCTGTGTTGATCTTGCCGACAGAGGGGATAGATTATGAGGTTTTTGTGGATGCATTGCACGTTGGACTCAGATGTGTATTAATGCAAGACCAAAAAGTAATTGCGTATGGGTCTCGGAAGTTGCAAAGTCATGAAGAGAACTACCCGACGCATGATTTGGAGTTCGCAGCGGTAATATTTGCATTGAAGTTGTGGAGACACTTACTTTACGGCGCGCAGTGTAAAATCTTTATGGATCATAAAAGTTTGAAGTACATCTTCACGCAAAAGGAACTTAATCTGCGCCAACGGCGATGGCTTGAATATGTAGCTGATTATGATGTGGAGATTCAGTATCATCCCGGAAGAGCTAATGTTGTGGCCGATGCTTTGAGTCGTAAGACAGGTAAATTATTTAATCTTTCAGCCGACCGTCTAGTGGAGGAATTTCTATTGATGGATATTTCTGTGGGAAGATATGAACCGCAAAGTCATTCGGCAGTAGAAGAACCTTCATGGATGGTGCTTGCAAGATAACATCAAAAGAAGGATCCTGATCTTTTACATTTATTTCTTTGGACTGAAAAAGGTGAATTACCATATTTTGCTATTGATGGCGCAGGCACGTTAAAATATCGCGGTCGATTTTGTATCCCCGCAGTTGAAGACATTCGCGATATGGTATGTAGGGAAGCACATGGCTCAAGTATGGCCTACCATCCAGGCTCAACGAAAATGTACCGTGATTTGAAACAAATTGTCTGGTGGTATGGAATGAAAAGAGATATAGCGCAATTTATATCTGAATGTCATACCAGCAAGCGGGTGAAAGCTGATCATGGGAGGCCTGGTGGCAAGTTGACGCCATTGGAGATTCCAACATGGAAGTGGGAAAGCATTTCCATGGATTTTATTACAGGCTTACCAAGATCTCCACGAGGACATGACTCTGTATGGGTGATCATGGATAGGTTGACCAAGTGTGCTCAATTCATACCATTTAAAATCAACTACCCGATGAAGACAATAACGGAGTTATATTTAAACGAGATTATCCAACTGCATGGTGTGCCCATCAATATCATTTCAAACCAGGATTCCCGATTTACTTCTCGTTTTTGGAAGAGTCTACAGGAGGGTTTGGGGACGGATTTGAGGTATTCCACTACTTACCACCCTCAGACGAATGGCCAAATGGAACGAGTAAACCAAATCGTGGAAGATATGATTCGATGCTACATTCTTTAATATGGCGGAGCATGGGATGAATGTTTGCGGCTTATGGAATTCACATATAATAACAGCTATCAAGAAAGCTTGCAAATGGCTCCGTTTGAAGCTTTATATGAGCGACGATGTCGGACTCCCCTATTTTGGGCTGAGATTGGAGAGCGGCCTTGGTTGGGCCCAGAGGCGCTCGAGGACATGGAAGTTGTCGTACGACTTATTCGGGAGAAGCTCCGGATCGCACAAGAGCGATATGAAAAGTACGCCAACTGGCGAAGGTCGGAGTTAGAGTTTGCTGTGGGGGATTTTGTCTTCCTAAAAGTCTCCCCAATGGTTGGCATGAAAAGGTTTGGAAAAAAGCGCAAATTAGACCCAGGATTTGTGGGTCCCTTCAAGATTCTTGCGTGGGTTGGTGCATCCGCATACAAAGTCGAGTTACCCGTGAACTTTCCTGATGTTCACGACGTGTTTCATGTTAGCCAACTTCGAAAGTGTGTGCGGAATGACAAGAAAGTTTTGGACTTTGTGCCGTAGTTGGCGCCGAACCTTTCTTATGTGGAGATGCCCATCCTTATTTTGGATTCCCAAGATCGCGTGTTGCGGAAAAAAAAGATTCCTATGATCAAGGTGCTATGGAAAAATCAGAATGTGGAAAGCGCGACGTGGGAGCTCGAGTCAACGATGAGGGCGGCTCACCCTCATTTATTTCCATAAAGTAAGCTGGTATGGGCCCGAATGTTTTTGTTTGATTCCTTCTTTAATTGATATCCGAAGTATTGAAATGTTTCGAGGCGAAACGTTTTGTTAGGGGGAGTGATTGTAACACCCCGGATTTTTTCTTCATTGAATGATTGCCTACGCGTGATGGGCGTTGCGTTGGCTCTGACCGTTGTTCGAGCATGGTTTCACGCGGGCTTGCGAGTGGTTGTTTTGGTAGCCTAGTTGCCTACGCGTGAGGCCTCTTAGGGAATGCTTGCACTTTCTCGAGCCTGAGTTGTGTTTCTCAAAGCGGGTTGATTATATGGAAGATGTGGCATTAGTAGATAAAATCGTGTTTGCTGGTTTTACTCCTTCAGGTGCCAAAATTCTTGCTGCAGGTTTTTTTTAGCAGGGGAGAGGGGTAAGAGGTCAAAGATCTGGAGCGCATTTGGGTGACACGGCCGTGTCCCAGGGCGTGTCGGGGTACACGGCCTGTGACACGGGCAAGTCACAGGGCGTGTCCCGTGTTCGTTCGACGAAGTTCACTCGACGAGTGTCGAGTGTCAAGAGAAGGGGTACACAGCCTGTGACACGGGCGTGTCATAGGGCGTGTCCCACTCTCGACGAACTTCGCTCGACGAAGTTCACTCGACGAGTGTCGAGTGTCGAGAGAAGGGGGTACACGGCCTGTGACACGGGCATGTCACAGGCCGTGTCCTGTTTTGAGGTGAGGCGGTTGTCCACCGCTTAAGTGACACGGCCTGTGACACGGGCGTGTCACAGGGCGTGTCACGGCCGAAAATCAAATTTTTCCAGTTTTTTTGTGCCGTTCATTTCTTTGATTCTGGATCAAAAGGTCCAGCTCTGTTCTGGAGGAAATAAGGCCGAAAAAGAGATTCCTCCTCCTCATTTCACCTTCTTCTTCATTCTCAAAGTGAAAGCACGGAGAAAAGCTAAGGAAAGGGAAGGAGAAAAAGAGGAGCAGCCATCGTGGTGTCATCTCGGTTCAGGCAAGCGGTGTTCTTCACCCTTGCCAATCTTGTTTTCTTGTTGTTTTTGATTGTGCAAGTTTTGCTAGTTTTCCCCATTCAATTTTTATTAGCTTGTTCTTCTTGTTTTGCACCTCACTTTTGACTAAATTGGTTAGCCTTGTTACTCTACTATTGTTTAGGACTCACAAGCATAAATTATCTTGTCGTTCAAGAATTTCCCAAGCTAGATGCTTACCTATTGTTCATCTCATTTTTTCGTGTTTTATCTTATATTTCTCTATTAGCTACCTTTCTTGTTCCTATGATTCGCGAGCTTGTTGTGTTTAATCGATGTTGTTACTTGTGGGGTTCGCTTATGGTGAAGTAGAGACCCAAATTCTATCAAGGTTGACATAACTTGGGTAATTTGTAGTCATGAGTGAGGATGATGAAAGGAAACGGGTATAGCTTGGATTATGGTGAGTTTTGCGGGCAAATTGTGAACCATGGCAGGAACTTTTGTGTGAGGGTTCGGTAAGGGGGTGTGGTTTCAGCCTTGGTGGCCACCAGATTTTTTTTATGGTGTAGAGCACCGTTTTGGCCCCGATTTGGGTTGGCTTTTATTGGTGCGTTCCACTTTAGGGCCTCCACCAAAAGACCCTTGCGGAATCGAACTTAACTACTGCTTATGTTTCACTAGTACAGTTGTTTCTTATTACCAAGATGATGGAATGGGCGTATATGTATATTGCCATTTTGCTCCTGCGGGTTGAGCAGGACTTGATGAAAATTTCATGCACTTGTTGCGTTACGTGTTGGGTTGGCAGTGTTTAACACTTATTTTTCACCCTGTTCTTTTCACTCGTTTACATGAAATGTCTACGGGGTCGGTAAGCCCCTTCGTTATATTTGATGAACTTAATGCTCTATTTTGTGTAGCTTTGATGATTGCTGAGGTCTTCTTTCTTGAATGCCTCAGGTGCAGGTTGTAGTCGGCTGAGCGGCTAGTGCTTGGGGAGAGACTCTTTGGAGCTAGCCGAGCTTACTTAGCGAGGTAGTTCTTTACTTGGTGTACAGACATGCATACGCTCCAAAGGGTTCGTGTCAGCTTGTTGGCGCCCATTGGTGGTTTTCTTTACTTGCTACATATGAATGCTAGACTGCTACTATGAATTATTTGGATGAGATGATGTCTACTTGATCTTGGGAAGGGTTTATGGTAGGTTGCATTAGGTATTTTTAAGCTAAACAAAACCTATTATTGTATACCATGCATAACATGTTTTGGTCACCTAACAAGTATTTTCCAAACAACGTAAAAAGGATGATTTCTTATATTATTATAAATCTAGAATGCATATAGGAGATCGTCATAAGTAAACGAAAGTATTTCCGCCGCGTACAAACACACAATTTGATTCCAAAGGCCGAGGGATACGGCCATCAAACTAAACGGTTTTCTTGCATATAACTAATGATTTTCAACTGCTAAGTAAGCGTCGAGGCTTTGCCAGAGCGTGTACAGTTATCCCCTACACGACGCGACATCATAACACGTAGTTCCTCTTACTCTGATACGATGTACTCGTTGGGGAAATGCGGGTTGTGACAGTTGGTATCAGAGGCAGGTTTGCTTGACAATTGGTCGGGAAAACTGTCCTTGTAGTAAACATTACTAATCATCATCATAGTATACACACACCGAGATGCCACCAGTACGTCTTGGCCGAAGCACGAATACTACACTCATGGCATGAACAGAAGTATACGGGGCATATTATGTATTATGGGATGCATAATATGTGGTTGTATATGGATACACCATAGGGGCAACATGTGCGGGTTATGTACTATGGGATGCATAATCTTACCACATGGATGCGACTAGCGCGTTTTCTTTTATTCGTTGCATGCAATGCTATGTAGTATGGGATACATAGCATTGTGATGCGTACGACCGCTCATGGCATGCAATAAGGCCTTTTCTAGAATGCATATCACAGCACGCATAACATAACATTGCATGAGCACAACGTGCCAAGCTAAGATTTACATAATGACACCTGTACACACATGGTTTTGGGTCAAAGAAATTCATGCATTCATGGTTTAGGAACAAGTTAGTGGGATGACGGTGAGTCATCGCAGGCTAGGCATAACATCATTCTCAAACTCCCAGAGCAAGTTAGCAGTTGATGTTCATATTTATACATGTATTGTCTGTACATAGTAGTTATGTGTTGATAGTTGGGTTTGTGTTTGATATCGAGTGAAATGGTTTATAGGATGTCGAAGCGTCCAGTGATAAGGCAGACTCCCCAATATGAGGGCGAGTCTTCGGGCACGCAGAATAATGCTCTGATGGATAGTCAATGCCAAAGTAATGAGGCTTTGACAAGGCAGGTGCAGGAAGTGAAGTCTCAGCTCCAAGCTATGTCATCAGCGATGTCTGGGCTGGCACCAAGAGTGCAAGAGACTGTCAGAAGCCCCACTATTTCTACTCCTTCCGTAGCATTGATACCCCCAGTTGTGGTTCCTCCTGCGATGACTTTTATCTCGCAGTTTCAGCGACTTGGACCACCTACCTATGATGAAAAAGCGGACTTTGTGATCTTGGATGATTGAGTGATCACGTTGGAAGAGATGTTTGTCTATTCTGGAGTTACCAAGGACCAGAAGGTGATGCTTGCCGCCTATCAACTAAAAGGGTTGGCTAAAAGTTGGTGGTTGCGAGAAAAGGAAAGCCTAGTGGTGGGATGTTCGTGGGAAGCCTTTAAAGAAATGTTACGGCGCAAGTTTCTACCGTCAGTTGAAAGGGACCGCCTGATGAATGACTTCTTGTACCTAAAGCAGAGGAAACTCACAGTTAGTGAGTATGAAATTGAGTTTAGTAAGCTAAGTCGGTTCGCTCCAGGCTTGGTGACTACGGAAGCTGACCGAGTGAAGAGATTTTTTGGCGGACTCCGTAGCGACGTTCAGCAGTTCGCAAGTGCTTATGGAGCGACGAGTTATACTAGTGTGGTTATGCTTTCAGAAGTTGGGGTGGAAGAGGTTAAAGCCTTGGATGGCTTGGATATAGTCCTCTCCCACCTGCCGAACAAGGCACATGTGAGCATCTTGCTGGCATTAATGAATATGGTCGGGGAGACCAGTGATTCAACAGCTTTTTCTTTCAAAAAGATCCCTCGGATCCTTCCAAAGCACACTTCCTTTTTATTACACTTTTTCTTAATAAGATCAAAAATGATCTGTGCCCAGTTCACCATCTTCTTATTAACCACTGCACACATGACCAAAAACTAATCTCTGGTAATGTAGTCATGTGCAGTGTGCTTGCCTAGCAAGACTTTCCCAACAATATCTGCCATAAACTTATATTTTGCAGATAAATGCTTCTTCAATAACTTATTAGGTTTATCTCCAGCATAACCCATCAAACTCAACATCATATCATATCCTTCAGAATCTATTTACAATTCTTCTTCTCCATTATCCAAACAAATTATTTCAGTTAATATGGCGGGAGAGAGAGTTATAGAGTTACCCGCAATTGTTCCTGTCAGGGCATTCTCTTCTGATGTTGATGAAGTGTAGACCCATTCTCTAATCTCTGTTCCAGACAGTTTCATCCTGGTTGTCATTAGGTTCTTCAGTTTCTGTTCTTCCAGAAGTTCTAGAATATGTAAAAAGATCGGGTCTGAGTGTTGAAATCAATCAAAGTCAACATCAAATCCGATGTCGAACTTCATTGCAGCTAATGTTCCCACTGGAATCGCCATGAAATCACCTGCAAGAGAGAAAAACGGCGATCAAGTACAAAGGGAACAGAAAGCGCGGGACGGAGGTCGAAGAAAATCTAATTATAAGATTTTTTGGGATATGAATCGATAAACTCCGTTCCATGAAAAATAAGAAATTCTTTGACCTGAGATCGACGAAATAATTGATAGTGAAATAATTCGTCGAGCTTAGCTGGAAGAGTTGAAGACATTTCGTCGAGCTCCGTTCGACGAAAGTTTTCTGAAGTGGATTCGTCAATCTCCGTTCGACGAAAACAACTTCACTCACAGAGAGTTTGTCGACCTTCGTTCGATGAATATCTCCCGAACTTTCCTTAGTTCGTCGAGCTCCGTTCGACGAACTCTGGATAATTCGTCGAGTGCAGACAGAAACTAAACTAAGTCTTCTCCATTGATCATTCCAAGCTAATTTATAAAGAATAAGTGATTTCTCTCATCCAGAGGTTTGGTGAATATATCAACTCTTTATAAATCAGTGTAGATATAGACAAGATTAATTTTGTTTTTGTCTACACACTCTCTAATGAAGTGATGCCTATTGTCTATATGCTTAGTCCTACTGTAATGGACTGGATTTTGTGTTATTGTTATAGCACATGTGTTATCACAAAAGTAAGTTGAATTATTTAAGTTGAGGCCATAGTCTAGGAGTTGGTTTTGGATCCACAACATCTGAGAACAACAACTGCCTGCTGCAATATATTCTGCTTCAGCAGTTGAGGTGGATACAGAAGACTGTTTCTTGCAAAACCAAGATACCAACCTCATACTAAGGAACTAACAAGTCCCTGAGGTGCTTTTTCTATCAACCCTGCATCCAGTAAAGTCAGCATCTTAAAATCCAGTTAAATCAAATTCTGACTCAGCAGGATACCATAGGCCTAGACTAGGACAACCCTTTATATATCTCAAAATTATTTTTAATAAAATTAGATGAGATTCTTTAGGGTTCACTTGGAACCTAGCACAAAGGCATGTGTTAAACATGATATCAGGTCTGGTTGTTGTTAGATAGAGTAGGGACCCAACAATGCCCCTATATAATTTTTGATCCACAGGTTTCCCATGTGCATCAGAGTCAATCACAGCATTAGTAGTCATAGGTGTTTTCTTTGCTAAAGCATCAGCCATCCCAAACTTCATTATAAGCTCTTTAGCATACTTAGCTTGAGAGATGAAGATGTCATCAGGCAACTGTTTTACTTGGAGACCAAGGAAGTAGGAAAGCTCACCCATGCTACTCATTTCAAATTTTGAATGCATGAGGTCAAAGAACCTCTTGCATAATTTGGAATCAGTAGACCCAAATATGATGTCATCCATATATATTTGCACTAAAAATATTTGATCCTTGTGATGTCTAGTGAAAAGTGTTTAATCTACTATGCTTCTTGAAAGTCCACCTAGTGTCAGCTATGTGCACCTATGGGGGGGGGGGGGGAATAGGTGACGTGTCGCGCTTTTGTGGAATTTACGAATGTACCTGCACAATAAAAATAAAAAGCACAGCACACAGAATACACAGATAATTTATAGTGGTTCCCCGACTTAGGTACATCCACTTTCCCCCTTCGACCTATCTCCCAACAAGGGACGACTCGGTCTCTTCTCCAACAGGATTGAAATCCAATCCCTGCACTATCGGAAGGAACCCTTCCACACGTGAGAGTCAACACTCCCACAAAACGGGTTGCACCCAACCCTTACAACACGGAACAATCGTTCCTTTACAACAAAAGTAAATATAGAATGTACACGAGATACAAACTTCGTTTGGAGACTACGGTGTTCCTCTTCGTTCGACGATGTGTTCGTGAAGTCAACGAAGAGTCTACAACCTTGGTCTCTCTTGGAGAGGATCTCCCCGGAACTGGCGGCGGCAACACGAGCGGCGGCTAGCTTCGGGATCGGCGGCTATGATGATGGGCGGCTGCTGAACTTGGAGATCCAAACTTCGTAGCGAAGCTAGCTTGGTCTTCCAACGGTCACACGAGGATCGGTCGTCTCGATCGATTCGGACGGGGAAGTTTTTCCCGATCAACAAATCGAGAGACAAGAGATCTCTGGATAGACACGTGAGACTCAAAGCTTTGCTAAGCTTCTGTCGCCGGAGATCGGGAAGAAAAGCGATCAGCAGTGGCGACGGACTAGCGCGAGCGGCGACGGATGCGGCGTAGCTATTTCGCGATTTTAGGGTTTGCTCTGCTCGGCTTCTTTCTGTCTTGGTATTCCGTTCAAAATACCCGTATATAAATACTGTAGATGCTTTCCAAAATGACCGTTGTGGGACCCACAAGCTGAATCCCTAAGTACCGGTCCAGAATCTTAACAGCGGCAGAATCCGGTTCAGGAAGTTCCAGAAAAACGCCCAAGTCAAAATCGGTGAGAATCGAAAGTGATTCTCGCCGAGTCGCCGAGAATCAAAAGTGATTCTCGACGATTCGGCGAGAATCAAAGATGATTCTCGTCGAATTTGCCTTGGTTGCACGCACTGCTTTAGGCCAGGTCGAAACGGCGAGAATCAACCAGTGATTCTCGACGATTCGACGAGAATCACTAGTGATTCTCGCCGAATCGGCGAGAATCACTTGGTGATTCTCGTCGATTCTTACTTAGAAGCAGAGGTGCTTGCTTAGAAGTGGCTGGGTCGAGTTCGGCGAGAATCAACTTCTGATTCTCGACGAATCGGCGAGAATCACAAGTGATTCTCGCCGAATCGGCGAGAATCACTTGGTGATTCTCGTCGATTTAAACTTAGACGAATTTTCGTCTTTCCACCTATGAGGTGCTCCTTGACCCATCCTTGCTCCTTGTCTGCTCCTGCATATTTACAGCCCTGTGCTTGAAAATAAGTGCACTCCAATAGAGAGAATACGCGTAGGCCAACACACTGATCTGCTCAACGAGGGATTACGTCGTGCAGACCCGTGTATATTGACCTACTGCACCCTGACATTGGTGTGCACTTAGCGTGGATAAACTGCAAGCAGAACTAGAAAGATTTTATCAAATACATAGTCTATTGACCTTAGCTTGTCCAGGGGCTTCTTCAAATCAGGTACATTGACCTTAGCTTATCCAGGGGCTTCTTCTCAACGAGGGAATTACGTCGTGCAGACCCGTGTATATTGACCTACTACACCCTGACATTGGTGTGCACTTAGCGTGGAAAAACTGCAAGCACAACTAGAAAGATTTTATCAAATACATAGTCTATTGACCTTAGCTTGTCCAGGGGCTTCTTCAAATCAGGTACATTGTGGATACAATACTCAACAATCTCCCCCTATTTGAAGAAGCCTAAACCCTACAATCTAAGGTGAATAGAGCAAATGGGAATGAAAACCATAAACTTAAAATTGAGTTGAGTGAGTTATCCCTTACCAATACCAATTTCTTGGGAGCAAGCTTGGAGCCACCTTAGCCTTAGCCGAGAGGGTAATCTCCCCCTTTTCGGCTTCTGCAAATCAGGGTCTGTAGCGTTTGGCCCTTTGCTCCCCCTCAGTTCTTGCATCTGTACTCACGCTGGAGTTCCTTGCTCCCCCTCAGATCATGCACGAGCCTGGAGCTTCTTTAGTCTTCATTCCTCATAATTGAGCATCCCCAATTCAGTCTTGAAAAGATTGAACTTGGCCTCGTCTAAGGGCTTTGTGAATATATCAGCAATCTTCTTGTCCGTGGGGACATAACAGAGAGAGATGTCCTTGTTTTCCACGTGCTCCCGAATGAAGTGGTAGCGCACTTCAATATGCTTCGTTCTGCTGTGCGATACAGGATTGTTGGCAATGGCAATTGCACTGGAGGAGTCGCAGTACATGGGTACTTCCTTGAACTGAAGGTCGTAGTCGGCTAACTGGTTTCTGATCCTCAGAAGTTGTGCGCAACAGCTTCCTGCCGAAATGTACTCTGACTCTGCTGTGGAGGTTGCAACACAATTCTGTTTCTTGCTGTTCCATGAGATAAGCCTCCTGCCGAGGAATTGACACGTCCCGGAGGTGCTTTTCCTGTCATCCCTGCTCCCTGCAAAATCAGCATCTGAAAAGCCTATTAGCTCGACATCATTGTTTCTCGGGTACCACAAGCCAAGATTAGGAGTACCTTTAAGGTATCTTAGAATTCGCTTTGCAGCGACATAGTGAGATTCCTTAGTGTTCACCTGATATCGGGCACAGACACATGTGGAGAACATAATGTCCGGTCTACTGGCAGTAAGGTAGAGCAGGGATCCAATGATGCTTCTGTATTTGGTTTCATCGAAAGGTTTACCTTTCTCATCCTTATCCAGAGACATGGTGGATCCCATTGGAGTCCTCATAGAGGTTGCACTCTCCATACCGAATTTCTTAAGGAGTTCATTTGTGAACTTCATCTGAGAGACGAAGATTCCATCCTCAGACTGTTTCACTTGAAGTCCTAAGAAATACTTGAGCTCTCCCATACTGCTCATTTCAAACTTTCCTTGCATAAGTTTAGAAAACTTTTTGCAAAGATTGTTGTCCGTTGAGCCGAATATTATGTCATCGACATAGATTTGCACCAGCAAAATCTTGCCTTTGACTTCCCTGAGAAACAATGTTTTATCTATTTTACCTCTGGAGAGCTTGTTCTCAAGAAGAAAACTAGATAAAGTCTCATACCAAGCTCGTGGAGCTTGTTTCAACCCATATAAGGCCTTATTAAGAAAATAGACATGATTGGGATAAGTAGGATCGACAAAACCTGGGGGTTGAGCGACGTATACTTCCTCTTTCACGTCTCCGTTCAGGAATGCCGATTTCACATCCATTTGATAGACTGTAAATCCTTTGTGTGAAGCATATGCCAGGAACAGCCTGATTGCCTCGAGCCTTGCTACTGGTGCGAAGGTCTGGTCGAAGTCAATCCCTTCCTCCTGTCTGTAACCTTGAGCCACCAGCCTGGCCTTGTTCTTTACGATGACACCATGTTCATCCAGCTTGTTTCTGAAGATCCACTTCGTGCCAATCACATTCTGCTTGTATGGTCTGGGAACCAGCGTCCAAACATTGCAACGTTCGAATTGATGTAGTTCCTCTTGCATGGCCAGAATCCATGCCGCATCCTTGTTCGCCTCGTCGAACTTCTTTGGCTCTACCTGTGACAGGAAGCTAAGATGCAATACTTCGTTAATAGTACCTCTTCGAGTTCTGACACCGACACGAGGATCTCCGATGATCTGATCTCTAGGATGATCCCTCACGTGCCGGAGCTCAAGAAGTCTGGCGTCTGGAGCTTCGACTACTTCTTGGGCTTCTCCTTCTTCTAAGATATTTGTTCCATTTTGATCTTCAACATTTTCAGATGACGTGGAGGTGGAAACTTTGACGTACTTAGGAGCGTCATCTTTAGCGGTCTCATCCAGACTCAGCTGTTCAAGTCTAGCACCTGCATCTTCAAGAATACTACTGGAAGAATTGCTGTTAAGCAAACTTCCTTCATCAAATACAACATTTATTGATTCTTCTACCACTAGGGTTTTCTTATTGAAGACCCTATATGCCCGACTATGGGAACTATAGCCCATGAATATGCCTTAGAAGCATTTTTCACCGAATTTAGTACGCGGGTACTTCCCATTATTCAGTACATAGCATCTGCAACCAAAAATCCTCAAGTAGGACATGGTTGGTTTCCTGCCTTTCAGTAGCTCGTAGGGCGTCTTACGATGATGCTTGTTGATCAACGCTCGGTTTTGTACATGACAAGCTGTATTGACACCCTCTGCCCAGAAGTATTCCGGGAGAGAAGCGTCTTTCAACATTGTTGTGCAGACTTCAATGAGAGTTCTATTTCTCCTCTCCGCAACTCCATTTTGCTGAGGAGTGCGCGGGGAGGAAAACTCATGAAAGATACCTTGTTCTTCACAAAATTCTGTCATTGCACCAGATTCGAATTCTGTTCCATGGTCACTTCTGATTTTGACCACGAAGCAGTTAAATTCGTTCTGAACCTGCTTGACAAAATTAGTGAAGATGTCAAACGTATCTGACTTTCGTTTCAAAAAGAACACCCATGTAAACCGAGAATGATCATCAACTATCACTAGCGTATAGGACTTGCCTCCCAAGCTATGAACTTGCATTGGACCAAACAAGTCCATATGTAAAAGGTAAAGACATCGGGAAGAGTCTTTGTCTGCGATGCTCTTAAAGGTAGCCCGAGTCTGTTTGCCCATCTGGCATGCAGGACAGGGGCTATCTTTGATGCACTTGATACTGGGAGCATCCCTTACCAAGTTCTTAGAAAACAGCATACTAATTGTCTTGAAATTAATATGTGCCAATCTCTTGTGCCATTGTTCACAAAGAGATGCATTGCCTGTTGCCACAAGGCATACGGGGGTAGATGAATCTAAACTGAGAAAATCTAAACAGAAGATATTTCTGCTCCTAATGCCTGATAATACCGTTTCAGAAGAGGTGCGTGAAATTATCAGACATTTATCCTTGCAGAACTTAACGTCATAACCTTTATCACATAACTGACTTACACTGATCAGGTTATGGTTTAACCCTTCAACATAAGCCACGTCGGTGATAGAGATTATACCGTTGGAAATCATACCGTAACCTCTGGTGACTCCTCGATCTGACCCTCCAAAGATGACTTTGGGTCCATTCTCGACTGGAGTGTAATCACGCAGCAGGCTTCTTGTCCCGGTCATATGCCGGGAGCATCCACTGTCCAAATACCAGATCGGCGTTTTGGTGGCCTTTGGACATTTCTGCAAAACAAAATTAATTTGCCTTAGGAACCCAATCGAACTTGGGTCCTAGATTTCTGGTTAGCACACTCCCCCTCGGTTGGTTAACCCTACGAGTGGTCGGTCTCGCATTGCTAACATAGGGAGTCTCGTAATTCCTTGGATTAAACCAACAATCCACGGCAAAGTGACCGACTTTGCCACATCACCAACAGTCGAATCTGTTGTACCTCTTCCTAGGCTCCTGCCTTACCCTGGGAACGGTGGGTACTACTGGGGCCTTGGATCTGGAGGTGGAGGCCTCATGGTGACAACAGTCACATGACTTTGTCACCTTCTGTATAACAGGCTTGGCTTTTGGTGCCTGCTTTCCATTATGGCCGCTAGAGAACGGACCATAATTTCCTATGTGGATTTCCTCATAAGGTGCCTTGAAGGCACTCTCACCGAAGTTTCGGGGAAAGTTCCAACCGTCATACCGGCTCTTTGGCTTTGCAACCGAGGGTCGGAAATGATGCCCAAATGTTGACTCAAAGTCATGTTGGTTGCAAGGAAAGCCAGCTTTCTGAATGCAACAGGACTAAGAGGAGCCTTACCCTTTTCATCAGCAGAGGCCTTCTTGGCGGTCTTATTCTTCCTCTGGTTCTTGTTTCTCCTAGATGAAGAACCAGATACCCCTATATGCCCCAAGCCAGCTCCTTTGGCCTGAGCAGAGAAGGTATCAACGACTGGAAGAACTGTTTTTGGCATGGAGAAGCTCTTGACGATCTTCCTTTCTGCCGCAAGTAGTTCTTCCAACTTGTCGACTTCCTCCTGCTTTAGATCAAGGAGCTTCAAAGACTCTGAATGCTTTGAAGTCAGGTCAAGGTGTTCCTGTCGGAGAGAAATCAAGCTAGTGACCTCTTCCCTTAGGGATACACACTCAACCTTAAGGAATTTTACTTCCTTCTTCTCAGCCTTCAGTCTCTTACGGCACTCATCGAAAGTGTTGAGAAGAAGCTCATACTTCTCGAGGAGCTCAGCTTCACGGGCCGAAGGGCCATCCTCAGGTTCATCATCCTGAGACTCAGGATCAGAGTCGGAGTCGGAGAGAGGGATGTGAGCTTTTACCTTCCCAGTAAATGGGGGGCATTCTCCTTCTGAGTCCGAGCGACCCACCAGCCCGAAGTAGGCTTCCTCATCATCACTTGAGTCTGAGGAGTCAGACTCACTCAGTGTCTTTGGCCGTTTGGCGATGTAGCTCCGCTCCTTCTTCTTATCTCTGGAGGATTTGAGCTCCTCTCCATTCCCCTTTTCTCTTTTGCTTTGATAGCAGTCGGCCACGACGTGTCCTGGCTTATTGCATCCAAAGCAAATAATGTCAGAAGAACGATGTTTGTTAGGTTTAGATGAATACCTGTCAGAAGAATAATTTTTCTTCTGATGCCTGGAGGAGGAGCTGTCTTTCTTTCTTTGATTCCTCATCTTGAGGAACTTCTTGAACTCTCGGGTGATGAGGGAGAAATCCTCCTCCGACAGCTCTGAGCTGGAGGAGCATGGCTCAGAGTCCTCCTCCTCTTCCTTATTCCTGGCACGGTATGACACCGCACCCTTGCCTTTTCTGGAGTAACTGGCTTTTAGAGCCACAGTCATTTCTTTTGCAGCAGCCTTTTCTGCTTCTTCCTTAGCTTTCCTGGTGTTCAGCTGAAGCTCATAGGACATCAGCTTCCCAAACAGAATTTGTGGATCAGTTTCTGCTAGTCTGCCAAATTCTCTGATGGCGCAGATCTTTGTGTCCCATTCCTTAGTAAGGGACCTAAGGAATTTGTCATTGAGTTCACCATTAGTGAACACTCTTCCTGTAGCCCTTGAGGGCGTTGACAATCTTTAGGAAGTTCTCGTAGGTGACTCCGATCTCTTCCTTAGGCCCTTGTCTGAAGGCCTCATACTTCTGGTTCAGGAGGGATCTCCGATCATCCCTCACTTCATCTGTGCCCTCCATTAGGATGATCAGGCACTGCCAGATCTCCTGTGCTGTCCTATAGTTGCTGAAGTTTTGCATCATAGAGTCATCAACTGTGCTGACCAGGATGTTTCTTGCCTTCATGTCAAGGCCCACTATCACC
The DNA here is from genome assembly GCA_039583875.1 of Platanthera guangdongensis. NCBI lineage: Eukaryota > Viridiplantae > Streptophyta > Magnoliopsida > Asparagales > Orchidaceae > Platanthera > Platanthera guangdongensis. The sequence continues at coordinate 144,456,143 of CM077147.1, read as the reverse complement.
ATCTCGTCCTTGTCCATTTCAGAAAGTGTCTTCGGCACTTTCTTGGTGGGATCAATGGTGGAGGCCTTAGTGGGGACATAAGGTCCCTCCAGCACGATCATGAAAAGTCGAGGATCCACTGCTTCCATGTAGAACCTGATCCTTTCCTTCCAGATAGGAAAGTTGAGCCTGTTGCACACTGGGATCTTGCCGGAGTACTTGAGCCCGTCCATAGTAGATGTATGCCTCCTTGTTGACACTAGTGGCAGGATTCAACTCAAGGTGTTAACCTTTTTGATGAGTAACCTGGCTCTGATACCACTTGAAAGTCCACCTAGTGTCAGCTATGTGCACCTATGGGGGGGGGGGAATAGGTGACGTATCGCGCTTTTGTGGAATTTACGAATGTACCTGCACAATAAAAATAAAAAGCACAGCACACAGAATACACAGACAATTTATAGTGGTTCCCCGACTTGGGTACATCCACTTTCCCCCTTTGACCTATCTCCCAACAAGGGACGACTCGGTCTCTTCTCCAACAGGATTGAAATCCAATCCCTGCACTATCGGAAGGAACCCTTCCACACATGAGAGTCAACACTCCCACAAAATGGGTTGCACCCAACCCTTACAACACGGAACAATCGTTCCTTTACAACAAAAGTAAATATAGAATGTACATGAGATACAAACTTCGTTTGGAGACTACGGTGTTCCTCTTCGTTCGACGACGTGTTCGTGAAGTCAACGAAGAGTCTACAACCTTGGTCTCTCTTGGAGAGGATCTCCCCGGAACCGGCGGCGGCAACACGAGCGGCGGCTAGCTTCGGGATTGGCGGCTATGATGATGAGCGGCTGCTGAACTTGGAGATCCAAACTTCGTAGCGAAGCTAGCTTGGTCTTCCAACGGTCACACGAGGATCGGTCGTCTCGATCGATTCGGACGGGGAAGTTTTTCCCGATCAACAAATCGAGAGACAAGAGATCTCTGGATAGACACGTGAGACTCAAAGCTTTGCTAAGCTTCTGTCGCCGGAGATCGGGAAGAAAAGCGATCAGCAGCGGCGACGGACTAGCGCGAGCGGCGACGGATGCGGCGGAGCTATTTCGCGATTTTAGGGTTTGCTCTGCTCGGCTTCTTTCTGTCTTGGTATTCCGTTCAAAATACCCGTATATAAATACTGTAGATGCTTTCCAAAATGACCGTTGTGGGACCCACAAGCTGAATCCCTAAGTCCCGGTCCAGAATCTTAACAGCGGCAGAATCCGGTTCAGGAAGTTCCAGAAAAACGCCCAAGTCAAAATCGGTGAGAATCGAAAGTGATTCTCGCCGAGTCGCCGAGAATCAAAAGTGATTCTCGACGATTCGGCGAGAATCAAAGATGATTCTCATCGAATTTGCCTTGGTTGCACGCACTGCTTTAGGCCAGGTCGAGACGGCGAGAATCAACCAGTGATTCTCGACGATTCGACGAGAATCAGTAGTGATTCTCGCCGAATCGGCGAGAATCACTTGGTGATTCTCGTCGATTCTTACTTAGAAGCAGAGGTGCTTGCTTAGAAGTGGCTGGGTCGAGTTCGGCGAGAATCAACTTCTGATTCTCGACGAATCGGCGAGAATCACAAGTGATTCTCGCCGAATCGGCGAGAATCACTTGGTGATTCTCGTCGATTTAAACTTAGACGAATTTTCGTCTTTCCACCTATGAGGTGCTCCTTGACCCATCCTTGCTCCTTGTCTGCTCCTGCATATTTACAGCCTTGTGCTTGAAAATAAGTGCACTCCAATAGAGAGAATACACGTAGGCCAACACACTGATCTGCTCAACGAGGGATTACGTCGTGCAGACCCGTGTATATTGACCTACTGCACCCTGACATTGGTGTGCACTTAGCGTGGAAAAACTGTAAGCACAACTAGAAAGATTTTATCAAATACATAGTCTATTGACCTTAGCTTGTCCAGGGGCTTCTTCAAATCAGGTACATTGAACTTAGCTTGTCCAGGGGCTTCTTCTCAACGAGGGATTACGTCGTGCAGACCCGTGTATATTGACCTACTGCACCCTGACATTGGTGTGCACTTAGCGTGGAAAAACTGCAAGCACAACTAGAAAGATTTTATCAAATACATAGTCTATTGACCTTAGCTTGTCCAGGGGCTTCTTCAAATCAGGTACATTGTGGATATAATACCCAACACTTATAATGAATTTATGCTCTATCAAAAAGCTAGCTAGGGTGTCATACCAAGCTCTTGTAGCTTGCTTGAGACCATAAAGAGCTTTATGCAATTTGAAAACATGATAAGGGTGAGTTGGAGAGACAAAACCTGGAGTTTGTTCAACATAAATCTCTTCTTTAAGTACTCCATTCAGGAATGCACTCTTCACATCCATCTGATACACCTTGAATCTCTTGTAGGCTACATAGGCCAGGAATATTCTGATTGCCTCTAACCTTGCCACAGGTGCAAAGGTTTGGTCATAATCTATTCCTTCCTCTTGCCTGTATCCTTGAGCAACAAGCCTAGCCTTGTTCATCACTATTGTACCTTGGCCATCCAATTTATTTATGTATACCCATTTGGTTCCAATGACTGGATAGTCTTGAGGTCTTGCAACCACATCCCAAACTCTATATCTCTCAAATTGGTTTAGTTCCTCCTGCATTGCAATGATCCAGTGGGGATCTTGCTATGCATCATGGATGGATGGAGGTTCAACCTGAGAGAAAAAACAGGCATGCATCAAATCTTGGTTGAGTTGATGTCTGGTCTGTACATGTACTGATATGTCTCCAATCACTTGAGATCTGGGGTGATCCGTAGTGTGACAAAATCAGTGGGTGGAGTTGGTTCTGCAATAGCATTAGGAACTAATTCCTCTTGTGGAATTATGTTTGCTATTGAGGGAAGATCAATTCCTTCAGTGCCTTTATCTTCACTTTCTTCAATTACTTGTGCAGAAGGATGTGTTGGAACCTCTTGGGTGAGGTTTAGTCCATCCAAGCTCTCACAAAAGTGAGGTGCCTGCAAATTGCTGTTGGTAGAAATCTCTTTCTCCTTGCAATACATGTTAGCTTCATCAAATGTAACATGGACAGACTCTTCAATTCTTAGAGATGATTTATTAAAAACGCCATAGGCTTTGCTTACTTGGGAATATCCTAGAAATATTCCCTCTTTAGCCTTATCCTCAAACATTCTAATATATCTTTTGTTGTTATTGTGAATATAACATATACATCCAAATACTTTAAAATAGTTGATTTTAGGTTTCTTCCCTTTAAGTAATTCATAGGGAGTCCTATTCTTTAGTTTATTAATTAAACTCATGTTCAGCACATAATTTGTTGTGCTCACAGCCTCTGCCCGAAAGGTTAGGGGCATGTAAGGATCTGCAAGCAATGTACCTGCAACTTCAATGAGTGTCCTATTTTTCCTTTCAGCTACACTATTTTGTTGAGGAGTTCTAGGAGCTGAGAAGCAATGCCTGATACCTTCCTTCTCACAGAACTCATGCCATGATCACTTCTGATCAATGCAACATGAGTAGAGAACTCAAACTATATGGTCCTGAGAAAATTTGTAAGAACCTTGAAGGTATTTGACTTAGATCTCAAAAAGCATACCCAAGTGAACCTGGAGAAGTCATCCACAATAACAAAGGTGTAGGATTTCCCTCCTAGGCTTTGTACAACAATGGATCCAAAGAGATCCATATGTACCAAATACAAAATCCTAGGTGAATCACTTTTATTAACAGATTTAAAACTAGATTTAGTTTGCTTGCCTAGTTGACAAGCCGTGCAAAGGTCTTCCTTCTTGTAGGGACCAGAAGGTAAACCTCTAACAAGGTTGTCTTTTTATATCCTAGCAATGTTTTCAAGTTTACATGACCTAGCCTTTTGTGCCATAAATCATTCCGATTAATAGTTCTATTAAGTAAATAGATATCAGAAGTGGCAGAAAGAAAATTAACTAAGTATATGTTACCTTATCTATTCCCAATTAAAATAGTTTGGTTTTCTTTATTAGAGATAATGCAAGAAATTGAGTTGAAATGTACCGGATAACCTTCATCACATAACTGACTTATGGAGATGAGGTTATGCTTGAGTCCTTTGACATAAGTTACTTTCTTGAAAGTAACTGCTCCAATCTTCACTTCTCCAAAGCCTTCTGACTGGCCACATTTGGAATCACCAAAGATTACCTTTGGTCCTAGCTTGGACTTGTAGTTGGTTAAGATGTCCTTGCTTCCAATCATGTGTTTGGAGCACCCACTGTCCAGGTACCATTTTTGATTATTTGTTGGACAACTCTTCACCTGCAATGGAAACACTTAATTATTTTTGAATCAGGTTACCTTGGGTCCTTTGTTTTGCTGGTATGAAAAGCTAGTAATGACAAAAAATTCTTGTTGGGATTTGTATCCTAAAGGGTGATATCTCCTAGGTGGTATAACCCAATCAGCTACAGGATTAAATGATTTTCTAGAATTATTTGAGTTCCGGTTAAAATTACAGTTTTGGTTAAGTCTTTCTGGGTTCGACGAATTTCTGTGAGTTCGTCGACCAGAGTTCGACGAATAGGGATGAGATCATCGATCTCTGCCCAGAGAATGAGCATATTCATTTTTTGTGCCCCACGTTCGCCGACCTCTACTCAACGAACCATACAGAGTTCGTCGATCGCAGTTAGATGAATAATTATAACTATAGTTTGCGTTCACCGTTCGTCGAGTGGGGTTCGACGAACTGGCAACATTTCGTTAATCTGAGTTCGACGAATTCTGCTGAACCTTGTTTTTAATAGTTTTATGATTTTTGTTGTTCTGACTTATTGATTTTGGGATTTGATCTAAGGTTGGTTTATTGTTTATTTTCTCTTTCCCTTTTACAGAAAAAAATTTAATAGGGGTAGTCAGAATATGTTTCTTGAGGATGGGGGGCAAACCTGATGAAGCACCCAAGCATAGCTTGCCATTGAGTCTGGCATTTACAGTGCTTGTTATGTCCATCAGCTTGAGGCTTCTTCCATTAAGAGTTTCCTCAAGTTGTTTAGCCTCACAAATCTCATTCTTTAGCATTATTATTTGTTCATTAACTAAGGTTAATTCATCTTTTAACATATTGTTTTCAGAGTTGACATTCTCTAGGTTTCCTAATTTTTTCCTAAGAGTTTTAATCTCCTTTTCTGAGTTTATTAAGTCTATACACTTTATTTTAAATTCAAATTTAAAAGAATCAGAACTGTAATCAAAATAACACAATACCTTGTCAGCTTCAGAATCTGAAACTGCATCATTGTATGAGTCCTCTTCTTCTGAATGGCTCCTGGAAGCATCAATTGCCATGAGGCAAACCTTCTTGGCCCTTACCTCTTCCTCATCTTCACTGGGCTATAAGATGTTGATTCTTCTTCAGTCTCACTTTAGGTTTCAGCCACAAAACCCTTCTCCTTCTTCTTATATTTGCTGGAAGAAGGTCTGTTGTTGTGTTGTCTCCTAGTGTCTTTCTCTCTTCTCTTTTCTTTCTTCTGATTCTCTGCACACTAAGAGATGAAGTGTCCATATTTCCAGCAACCAAAGCATACCACTTCTTTAGTTGGTGTTTTATCATACCTTGGTTTGTCATCCTGTCTGGATGACTTCCTCCTGAAATCTTTTCTTGTCATCTTATAGAATCTTTTGGCAAAAAGACTCATGAGTTCTTCATTTGTTGAGGGAGTCTCTGTCTCTTTAGCTTCCTTGAAATCAATGCTATGCTCTTTTCTTGCTGGAGGAGGTGTTCTCTGCTCAGCTGCCTCCCTGGATTTAATCAGCTGTTCATAGGACTTAAGTTTGCCTAATAGAGATTCAGTGGATATCTCATTTTGGCTTCTATCTTCTTTAATAGGCCAGATCTTGAATCCCATGAGCTTGGGAAACACATTAGGATTTGTTTATTCACCTCAGTGAGGGTAATGTCCTTGTCCAAGGTTTTTAGCTCATTGATGATTGAGTTTAACCTATAATACATTTCAGCTACTGACTCAGCTTCCTCTTTCTTGAAATTCTCATATAAAGATATGAGGTTAGATCTCCTATCCTTTCTTTCATCTGTTGATCCAGCCAACATTTGGTTTAGGGAATCCCAGATAGCTTTGGCAGATGGGCATTCAGCAACCTTTTGGAAGATATCATCTAATATAGTCTGTGTTAGTATGTTCATTGCCTTGGCATCAGCAACCTTGGCCTTCTTCTGAGCCTTAGTACACTCTGGTGGTGGAACTGTATTTGTGATTGAGGCTACTGTAGATGTAGAAGTAGTGGCTTGAGGAGGACCTGTGAAGATGGAATTGTAGATATCTTCATCAATAGAGTTCATATATAATTTGATTCTTGCCTTCCAGATGACAAACCTATTTAGGTTGCAAACTGGATGTCTGGTGCTTGCATAGTCTTTGTTCTGTGTCATTGTTGTGTATATAATCTAAATAAAAATAAAGATAAAAGATGAAATCTGATCTAACACAGGATCTTTGGTTCAAGGGTTAGCTTGTGTACACCAAGGAATCCAAGCTCTGATACCAATTGAAAGTGAGCTGTTAGATCAGGAATACTCTAGAGGGGGGGGGGGTGAATTGAGTATTCAGGGTTTATAAAATTTTCTTCTGATTTAATCTAGTGCAGGAACAAAATTAAAACAACAATCCTAACAAACAGCCACAACACAAAAAACAAAAGATAAGAGCAATCCAGACAACACAAGAATTTATAGTGGTTCCCCTAAACTTGGGTACATCCACTCTTCTACCACCCTGGTAGGAATCCACTCATATTTTTGATCAGGTGTCTGACACCAATGAGCTTTTGATCAGGCGCTCAAAAACCAATCCTCAAGTCTTTTGATTAGGTGACTTGCAACCAGGAATAACTTTTGAAGGGAGTTATAACCCTTTATATAGTGGAGGGATGAGAGATGATATGGTCTTCTTTTTCTCAATATACAACTGAGAAGATTTGTGGATATTGATTTTAGCAAAGGCTCCCCCTGAGGTATAGAAAGGTTCAGAGAGATGGAGCCTTGCTTCATGGTGATAGGCCTTCAGTACTTCAGCCTTGATCAGCAGCTGTTCAGGAACTTCTTTGACAGATAGTGATGTAGTTGTCCTTTGAAGTATCCTGGATTGTTGAAGACAGAAGACTCTTGATTTTGATTAGGTGTTCTTCTTCTTCAGACAGCTGATGATCTTCAGGTCCAGGGCTTCTTGAGTTGCTATATCAGAATTCAGAAAGAGAGAGAGAGCAGAGTTTTTCTTGTTGGAGACTGATTGTATGTTTCTTGTCTTATTTATCTTCAGGAAGAAGAGAGAAAAGCCTTTTTATTTTTCCTGTCAAAAATGGTCTTTCGAAATTTTGAAATCCTCTATAATCAATGATGACGGCCTTGAGAATAAATGGCATTGAATTATTTCCCCAACTGTCCCATGGAAAAATGGCAGGCAATAATCCTGGAGAAGACCATAATCAATGCTCTGTCTAACGGTTATATTCAAGAGAATATTTGAGCATTATTTACTCAGGAATTATTGCAGTAATAAGGGGATAGAAGGATGGAAAATAACTAAGTCTAGATTCGTCGAACTGATAATAGAAATCGTCGAGCTGACTTCACAGTTTGTCGGGCTGAGTTGCTGAGTTCGTCGACCAAATGACTTATGTTCGTCGAGTTGAGTTCCAAGATCGTCGAGCTGAGAGCAGAACTATATTCTCTAGAAACTTTGCCTTTTCTGTGTATGGAGTTCATCGAGCTGATATCTGGTTTCGTCGACTGAAGTTCAGCAAAATATTTTTGGACTTAGAATAATTTCAGATGCTTCTGGATGAAGGTGTTGAAGTGAAGTATCTAGAATTCGTCGACCTAAGAATTGTGTTCGTCGAGCTGAGGACCACTTAACTGCTGCTGGATAACTTTAGCTATTATGGTCACAGTTCGTCGAGCTGAGAATCAAGTTCGTCGAGCTGAGAATCAAGTTCGTCGACCAAAGTCTGACTTTAGACTTAGAATAAAGAGATGTTTTCTGATCTTGAAATGTTGAAGTATAGTGTCCAAATTTCGTCGACCCGAGTAACAAGTTCGTCGAGCTCAGCTCAGAGAATTTACTCTGAGATCGTCGAGCTGAGAACGACTATCGTCGACCTGAGTTCGATGAACGTCGAACTCATTTTACTTGATCTTTAGAAAAACTCTAAGTCTTGATTCTCTGACAGTCTTGTTTATAGCTGGTCCATATGATGTTGATTGTAAGGACTTGTCCTAGACTCTAGGACACAACCATGACCCTGGCTATACATTATGGATCATATGATCCTAACTTAGTGAACCTAGCCTAAATATTACTAGGGATCCAACAGATTGCTTAGGAGGAGTTCAGGGCCGCACTATTGGAAATTTTGTTACGCAGTCGACCAGAGATGAGCTGGAAGACATATTTCTACAATTGATGCAGGGAAACAAGACAGTGGTGGAGTACCACCGGGAGTACAATCATCTAGCCCAGTTCGAAGACTCCTATCAACTGGATGAGGCAGGATACACCAAGGGGTTTTACAAGGGCCTACGAGAGGATCTGAGAGAGGCTCTGTTATTCGTATCTGACGGGCCTATTCCTCGGATATTGTAGATGGCGAAGAGAATTGAGGTAGATTGGCACACTAATCAAGGTCGAAAGTGGCCAACTGAGAAACAGTGCTAGGGAGCCAGAAATGATCAGCGACGGGGCCGCATTGCTGATCGGAGATATGGGAGAAGGGCAGAGGACCAGCCTCATCAGGAGGTGAGACAGGAGCCGAGGGAGCCGATGGTAATGGCTCCTCAACCTCTCTAGATGCGGGAGCTACAGAGATCCGGGGGTATGGCATATCCCCCGCCCGAGTGCTACTACTGTCATCAGGTAGGGAATATCCGGAGGAACTGCCCCCATGAAGGGGGCACCACTACCAGCACCACTAGCTACCCCGCTTGCTCAACAATTTGCTGTATATGGCATGGCCGAGGATGTGGATATCAGGGCGGAGACCGAAGGTAGGAGAGGGAGCAAGTGTATGCACTGGATTTGGCTCAACCTCGAAACCCAGAGCAAGTGATCACAGGTACGCCAGTAAATTTTAAGTTCTTTTTTTTCCCAAAAGGCTGGACTCATGGATATAGAATTGATAGACTAAGAAGGTGTAAAAAGTAGCGAACATGCAAGAACAAATGGATAGAATTTTGAATAATTGAAATTTTATTATCCAAAAAAGATATTATTTACAAAGGTATGACCTCGCTTTTATAGAATGCAGGAGATATAAGAGAGTACAAATAAACAATGTGGGACTAAATATGTACAGTACTGAGCGGCTAGAAATAAAGGAGACCGCACAGGCCGCGTGGTTAGACAAATGAGTTAACCGCTCGGCAACTCCAGCAGGATAAGAATATGCCGCAATGGGAGACCGATAGACCGCCCGGTCTCCAGGCTTCTGAGTGAGACCGCCAGACTGCACGGTCACCAAACCGCTGGACAAGACTGCAAGACCGCTCGGTCTAATACTTCAACACTCCCCCTCAAGCTGGAGCATAGATATCAATCATGCCCAGCTTGTCACAAATGTGGAAGAAGGAAGTAGAGACCGGCTTTGTGAAGATATCTGCCAATTCTTTGTCAGAGGTGACAAACCGTGTATAGATCTGTTTCTTCAAAATCTCTTCCCGAATGAAGTGGCAGTCAACCTCTATATGCTTTGTTCTCTCATGGAAGACCGGATTTCTGGATATGTATATAGTGGCCTTGTTGTCACAAAACATAGGAAGAGGATAGTCATAGACCTCCCCTAGGTCAAGCATGAGAGCTCGCAACCACTTTAACTCACACGTGGTTGACGCCATACTCCGGTATTCGGCTTCTGCACTGGATCTAGAGACAACAGACTGTTTCTTGCTCTTCCAACTCACAAGATTTCCTCCAACAAAGGTAGAAAAACCTGATGTGGACTTACGATCGCCTTTGTCATCCGCGTAACTTGAATCTGAGTAGGCCTCAACACTCAGATGACCATTCTTTTGAAAGATCAGCCATTTGCCTGGTGCTGCTTTGATATACTCTAAAATCTGCAGGGCAGCCTGAAGATGGCACTCCTTGGAAGCTTGCATAAACTGACTGACCTTGCCTACATTATAGGCGATGTCGGGTCTAGTCACCGTGAGATAGATGAGTTTGCCTACCAAACGTCTGTACCTTGTGACATCAGATAGAAGAGGCGAGTCATCCGTCCACGTTTTGTCTTCTCCAATCGCCATGGGAAACCGAGCCGGTTTGGCACCTATCAATCCTGCTTCTTGTAGAAGATCAAGGGCATACTTCCGTTGGGAGAGAACCAACGAGTCAAGTTTCCGAGAGATTTCTATCCCCAAAAATTATTTCGGGGAGCCCATATCCTTCGTGACCAAGTGTTGACGGAGGTGCATCTTCGTCAAGTCCACCCCATCTCGGTCATCGCCAGTAAGAAGAATATCATCCACATATACTACCAAAACCACCAGTCCCGAGGCCGTTTTGCGAATGAATAAGGAGTGATCGGCCGAACTCCTTGTAAAGCCGATGGGAGCAACAATACCACTGAATTTGTCGAACCACGCCCGAGGGCTCTGCTTTAGGCCATAAATGGCCTTCTTCAAATGGCATACGTGCGTCTCCCCCTAAGCAACATACCCAGGAGGTTGCTCCATGTAGACGTCCTCCTGAAGATCGCCATAGAGAAAGACATTCTTCACATCAAGCTGGGAAATAGCCCAATCCCGGTTAACAGCCACAGAGAGAAGAACCCGGATGGTGCTGAGGCGAGCAACCGTAGAAAAAGTGTCAAAGTAATCAATGTCGTAAGTCTGAGTGAAGCCTTTGGCCACCAGCCGGGCCTTGTAGCGATCCACAGTGTCGTCTGGGTGAAATTTCACAACGAAGACCCAGCGACAGCCAACCACATCAGTGCCCACGGGAGGAGGAACAAGGGTCCAGGTACCCCTTTCAGTAAGAGTAGCCATGTTTTCATCCATGACAGACTTCCAATGAGGGAGAGCAAGAGCCTCCTGGTAGGTGCGGGGAGTAGAAGTAGCAGAGATAGCCAAGGCAAAACACCTGCGAGAAGGAGAAAACCGATCATAGGAAACAACTGCCGCAAGCGGGTGTTGAGTATACGCCCGCACCCCTTTGAGAAGAGCAATGGGAAGATCCAGGTCGACGGGTGCGTCAGCGACCGGAGCATCCGTGGCGGAGAAGGCTGGCCCAGGAATAGAGAGAGACGGCGTCGGAGAGGAGGGAGGAGGGGTGGGTGGGGAGACAGACAGGGAAGGAGACGGTGGAGGAGGAGACGGAGGTGGGGAGACGTCGAGAGGCGAGGAGGGAACAGAGATATCAGAAGGAAGAGAGGAGGTAGGAGAGAAGTAGGAAGCATTCTCGAAAAATGTCACGTCCGCGTAGACAAATTGCTTGCGTAGAAGGGGGTCAAAACAGCAATAGCCCTTTTGAGTGGTAGAGTACCCCAAAATGACACACTTGGTGGAACGGGGGGAAAGCTTGTCGCGGGTAGCGGAGGGAGCGTGAACAAAGGCCGTACAGCCAAAGACACGGAGAGGGAGAGGAAAAGGTTCCTTGTGGGGGTAGATAATGGAGAAGGGGTTCTGGCCGTGGAGAACGGTGGAGGGAAGTCGATTGATGAGATAGCAGGCGAGGAGCATAGCATAGCCCCAGTAGGAGCGAGGTACTTGCATCTGCGTCATGAGAGTACGAGCAACATCAAGCAGGTGACGGTTTTTACGCTTCGCCACCCCATTCTGCTGGGAGGTGTAAACACAAGTAGTTTGATGAAGAAGACCATGTTGGTGAAAGAAGGAGGAGAACTCATGATTAAGATATTCCTTGGCATTATCAGAACGTAAAACTTTAATCGAAATTGCAAACTGATTCTAAATCATAAAATAAAATGATTGCCAAACAAAAAAGAGTTCAGAGCGATCTTTTAATAGATACACCCAGGTACATCGTGAAAAATCATCTATAAAAGTGACAAAATAGGAACTACCCCGACCAACAGTGAGGGTAGGAGCAGGACCCCAGACATCAGAATGAATAAGATCAAACGGGCGAGAGGAGCCACGGCCTTGCTTCAGAGGGAAGGAGGAGCGATGATGTTTGCCAAGCTGACATGCATCACAATTGAGCGGAGAACTGGTAGGAGGTAAGTGGGGCAGAAGCTGTCGAAGAATCCGAGGAGGAGGATGTCCAAGGCGAAGATGCCATTGAAGGAGACCTGTAGAGGAGGAGTAGGCAGACAGAGCAGAAACATCATCGAGGAAGTAGAGGCAGCCGCTCTCAGTCCCAGTAGCAATCGTCTGCTGGGTCCTCGGGTCCTGAAAAGAACAATTAGTAGGAGTGAATAAGATGGAGCACTGAAGTTGCCAGCATAAAGTAGTAACAGATAATAAGTTGCACGGGAACTTCGGGACATAGAGAGTGTCCTCCAAGAAAAGGGATGGGGTGAGTTGAACCATGCCCGTCCCATGAACCGGGGACGGTGAACCATATGCCATACGAACCGGGGGTAAGCGGGCATGTGTCTCAAGACGGGAGAAGCAATGAGGGTTGCCAGTCATATGATTTGTAGCACCGGAGTCAATCAGACATTATCTTGGGTAACGACGTGTGCACTACCTAACGTCGTGGCCACAGAGGCAGACGGCCGAGAAGAGGCGGAGGCCGAAGAAGGAGCATCACCGGAAGGGCGAAGATGAGGATGTTTCTGCCAGCAGCGGTCAACAGAATGGCCGGTACGACCATAGTGAGAGCAGAGGAACCGGGACGAACCCCGTCCGCCGGAGTGGCCGCGTCCACTAGGTCCCCCCTTTCTGAGCTTGGTGAGCAAAGGAGTCCTGGGAAGGGGGGAGGCCAACAGAGGCCACTGAAGCAGCGAAGTAACAGCGGCAATGCGAGCCGCGGTGGCATCCAAAGTAGGAGATTCCGCCTCACCCAGGATCTACTGGCGGATCATATCATAGGAATCATGAAGACGGAGAAGATAACAAACAACCAGGAGTTCCTGGAAGTGTTTGTGCTGTTCGGCCAAGTCCGCGGAGATGGGGCGATTCTGGAGGATTTTAGCACCAAGAGCCTGAACCTGCTGATAAGCCGCAGCAGGAGACATGGAAGGGCGGGCGAAGAGGTCCGCATAGAGAGTATAACTGCAGGACGTCTGTCCCCCCTTCGAATAGAGAGCAGCGAGGTAAAGCCAGGCGGCCTTGACCGTCTCATCATGGCAAATGACGGGAAGACACTCATCAGAGAGGCTGTTGGCCAGCCAAGTGCGGACAAGAGCATCATTCGCATCCCAGTCATCAAACTCAGGAGAGTTACGAGGAGGAGGGTCATCTGTGAGGTGATGATGCTTGCGCTGAGAGCGAAGAAGAAAGGTGAAAGAAACGCTCCAATCGGGATAGTTGGAGCTAACAAGCTTAGAAAGTGTGCCAAGGTTGCCCGAAGGAGGAGGTGGAGAAGGAGCGGCAGGAGTGGTGGAGATAACGTGGGTGGTGAGACCGGAAGTAGTCATAGAAAACAGCAAGAAACCGCGCAAGAAGAAGAGAAGCCGCGGGGAGAGTAAAAAGGAGAGCAACCCGCGCGAAACCGCAGCGGTTTAAAAAGAGGAAGTCGCGCAAACACAAGCGGCCAGGAAGCAGACAAAGGCACAGCGGGGAAGAGGTCGCGCGGACTAAAAATTCCGAGTGAACAGAAGAGAAGAGGAAGCAAGAAGCAGCGACAACAACAAGTCGCAAGCCGGGCGAACAGAATCAGGCCGCAACGACTAGGAAAGCCGGAGAGGCAAGAAGAGAAGTAAGGAGAAACAAGCCGCGGGAACAGGGAAGCGGACAGAAGAGAAGGCAATCCACGAAGACAGGTCGCGTAAAGCAGAAAACAAGCCGCGAGAATCAGAGAGCGCACACAATCAGGAGGAAAAGACCGTGTCCTCTGATACCATGTAAAAAGTAGCGAACATGCAAGAACAAACAGATAGAATTTTGAATAATTGAAATTTTATTATCCAAAAAAGATATCATTTACAAAGGTATGACATCCATTTTATAGAATGGAGGAGATATGAGAGAGTACAAACAAACAATGTGGGACTAAACATGTACAGTACTGAGCGGCTAAAAATAAAGGAGACCGTACAGGCAGCGCGGTTAGACAAATGAGTTAACCGCTCGGCAACTCTAGCAGGATAAGAACAGGCCGCAATGGGAGACCGATAGACCGCCCGGTCTCCAGGTTTCTGAGTGAGACCGCCAGACCGCTCGGTCACCAAACCGCTGGACAAGACCGCAAGGCCGCCCGGTCTAATACTTCAACAGAAGGAGAAAACCATAATTAAATTTCTAAGATATTTAATTACCCCAGGCATAGTCTTCATCAGCGGCAAGCCCGCTTATACGCTGTTCGATACGGGTGCTTCGCACTTGTTCATGTAGGTGGCCTTCGTGGAAGGACTAGAAGGCATGGAACAATTTACTGGCTTGGTGAGGAGGGTGTGTCTACCCAACAGATCAGAGCTATTCACATCTACCCACTGCACCATGGAGGCGAAGATCGGCGGAAAGGCATTCGAAGTACCAGTGACGATCCTAAGGATGCCAGTCTTCGATCTGATCTTGGGCATGACGTGGTTGTAGTGGAACCATGCCCAGATTGAATACCTGGCGAAGAGGGTCACCTCGAGGCATGGGGATTCCTATGTCTTCATCGAAGGTATTACATTTACCACCCCTCTCCTGTTATCGTCCGTACAGGCCGTGAAGGGCCACTTACAGGGAGAAGAAGTATATCAGGTGCTGTTTGAGATGGCCGAGGCCAAGTATTCCATTTTTAGTATTCTAGTGGTGCGGGATTTTGACGGCGTGTTCCTAGATAAGCTGCCAGGGCTACCCCCCACATCGGGAAAAGGACTTCTAGATACAGCTAGTACCGGGATCTAAGCCGGTGTCAAAAGCTCCCTACCAGATGGAACCCAAGGAGCTGGTGGAGATTAGGAATCAGTTGAAGGAATTGGTGGATGCTGGGTTCGTTAGACCGAGTTCCTTGCCTTGGGGAGCTCCGGTACTGTTCGTTAAGAAGAAGGACAGGTTGCTGTGACTATGGATCGACTACTAGGCTTTGAATAGACTGTCAGTACGGAATACCTATCCACTGCAAAGGATAGATGAGCTGTTTGATCAGTTGGAGAGAGCCCACTGGTTTTCAAAGTTGGATCTGAGATCAGGTTACTACCAGCTACGCATTCATGAGGATGATACCCCTAAGATAGCCTTCAGTAGTAGATACGGACTTTATGAGTTTACCGTGATGCCCTTCAGGCTTACGAATGCTCTCCCAGCCTTCATGAGTTTGATGAACCGGGTGTTCGAGCCATACCTCGACCGGTTTGTCATAGTATTTATAGATGACATCCTCATCTATTCAAGAATAAAGGAGGAGCATACACAACATCTAGCTTTGACGGTGGGGAAGCTCAGGGAGCATCAGCTTTACTCCAAGTTCAGCAAATGCCTGTTTTGGATAACATAGGTGGCCTTTCTGGGCCATATTATAAGTGGAGAGGGACTGGCGGTAGTTCCTGTGAAGATTCAGGCAGTGCGGGACTGGCCTCAATTAAAGATGGCCACAGATGTTCGGAGTTTCCTAGGATTGGCCGGATATTACCGTAAGTTTTTGCAGGGGTTTTCTCAGATAGCCCTCCCACTTAAATCGTTGACAAAGAAGGACGCTCCGTTTGTTTGGACGCTAATGGCCTGCAAGCAGACTCTTATTTAGGTGGTTGGTTTGATGAGTCGACCGTCGCGGGCTTACTAAAAAGCGAGCTTTTAACGAAAGGAGGCAAGTGCACCTGTCGTATGTAGTACTCGATATTCAGGAGAATACTGAGGTCGTATTGTTCTTGGGGTCGGGTTGATTTTTCTTACTCCTCCAGGAGGACTATTATTTTACTGAAAGTAAGGTGGAGATTTTAATTAACTAAAGATGAAAAAAACAAAAGAGTGCGAATACGATTTAGAAAATTCGATGAAGGGTTAAGGCTCGGCACTGAATCTGATTAAGACTAAAATAACTTTTAATAATTATTTAACATAGTTTTCAATTTAATAAAAGTCAACTTGGCCGTGGAGGTTCCATAGATATGAGCGAACTTATCTATAGGAATATTGCTCACCTGAACACTAAGACTATTCGACCGAACGTTAGTCCGACGAAGGATTCCTCTTAACGCCCGCTTTATGCTAAGAACCCTGCTATTGGGTGGGGAACCCAATCCGGAAGAATTACGTTTGTCCTCTCTCGAGGGTATGCACGCAACTCTCTTTACCCAAGGATGATCTGTCCGTACGCATGGTCTCTCGGCTAGCTACCGTATGGATTACAAAAATAGCGCCCATACATCGATATGTGGTCCTACGCGTCTTTAACCCTGGATAAACCTTAAGTCCTAAAATTAAAGTGAAATTAAAGAACTTTAATTATTTCAAATAATTTTATATGTCCCAATGCTCTTCGATGTCGAGGCTAAAAACGATTAGCCAATCATCGGTTTGAGGATGGCTCTATAATTTGATGAGGCACGAGTTCGAGACTAAATGTTGAAAGGTTATAAGAAGAAGACATAAAAATAACAAACATTTAGAAAACTTGAAAAGTTAGCTAAAATGAGAACTCACACACACTTCAAATTATAAATAAAATAGAAATTGAGTTACAAAAAAAGAAAATTACAAGTCCTACTCAAACGAGTAGGCGGGAAATAAAGGCACGCCATTTAACTCTTAACGAGTAGGCCGAAATAAATACATGTCATTTAACTCTTACAGAGTAGGCGAAAATAAATGTGCACACGCACACACTTGACATGAAATAAACACACACACTCACTATATTGAAAATGAAAACACACACACTTGCGCAAATGAAAAACGCACACACACTGCAAAAAAGGGTAAAACACATGCACGCACTCTACATAAATTGAAAGAAAGCAATAAAATTACCCCCTACACACACACTCTACATAATTGAAGAAAGCATAAAAGAAAGCATGAAAAATTATCTCATAAAATCACACACTCTACATAATTGAAGAAAACATTAAACATTATTCTCATACACTCACTCACACATCATGAAATTTAAAAAAAAACAAAATGAAAACCTAACTCATACACTCACACACACAAATAAAGAGAAAACAAAGTTGCTTTAAAAATTAAAATTACAAGATTCCTACTCCTAAAGCTTACCAAAAACACATAAAAAGAACAAACAAAAAGAGAATGAGCAAAATGTTTTCAAAATAAAGCTAAAATCAAAGGTGCTCAAAAATTAAAACTATAACTTTTTCATTCTTAAGAGTTCATAAAAGTGATAAAAAAGTTGAAATAAAATTTAAAGAACAAAAAGGTTTTACAATCCTAAAAAAACTAAGTAAAAAAAATCAAAAACACTTTAAAACTCCTTTTACAAATTCTTAAGAATGAAAATTCTTTACTAAAAACCCTAACATGGAGACCAACTAAATGCATAGAAAGTAAGTAAGTTACACTCATACACACACACGCACACACTTTCATGAAGAGAAGAACAAAGAAATACAAAGGGATATAATGAGAAAGAGGTAAGCCACCCAAATGAATTTTTCATGCCATGTAGAGAGAGAAAATCTAACATTTTTATTATCATAATCAAAATATTACAAAGCTAAAGCTAAAGCAAAAAAACAAACATGAAAGGAAGTGGCGAAATCTCCTAACATAGCAAGAGAATCCACGGGTGCAACCCACAAAACACATAAAATTGGCTCAAAAAGTGAACCCTTGGACCTTACAGAAATGGGCTATTTATAGAGAAAATTTTCCAAGTACACGCCCTCCGACATGGGAGTGTCGGGGGGGGGGGGGGGGGGGGGTGGGTGGCGTGTCACTACAATTCATGAGGTCATCGTCGAATTGACGGGAAAGTTGACTTCACGGCTGTACAAGAGGATGTCATGCCCCAGGTCAGGGGCGTGATGGTGGGCGTGTCGGGGAGGTTGAACTAGGCGCGGGTTGTGTCGAAAAGTCGCTGATGCATCTTGTCGGGCCAGGTGGAGGTGACATGCCCTATGTCATGGGTATGTCACTGGGCGTGTCAGGTTGTGTCGACGAACGTCGAGCTTGGTTTCGTCGAGCGTGTGACACGGGCCTTGGTCACGGGGCGTGTCCAATGACATGCACATATGGCCAGGCGTGTCAAACTTTTCTACTTAAATTTTTCTAATTCCACGAGAAATGAAGTGTCACGGCTTGGTCACGGGCGTGACCCATAGTATACGGGCATGACTTGGCAAAATTTGACATTTTCCTGAAAATTTTGGAAATCAGAATAAGCTTAGGTTTGAACAATTTTTACAAAAAAGGAACAATTTATTAAAGAAAATAAAAAAAAGAACAAAAAGAACTAAAATGACTAATTGAATGTACATAAAAAATAGGTATATTTAGAACCTATCAAATACCCCCATACTTAAGCTCTTGCTATTCCAGAGCAAACGTTTGAGGTGAACATATAAGGAATAAAAAAAACTCTAAGTTTAACTACCGCTTAATTAATTATAAGAGAGATCTAAATAAACATACGGGGTGTAAGAATTCAGTCCTAAAATTATGTAGATGATTTAAATAGCGTAAAAGTTTTGGCCAAAAGACTACTTGATGTAATCAAATAGAAAGCAATAATTGTGATGATTAGATTAACAAAAATAGTTTGGAATTATATGAACTTTAGCTTATAGGAGTTTTACTGGAATTTATGAAATTTACAAATTATGCTCTCAAAAAGATTTTTGAATTAATTCTAGAATCATGAAATTGGATAAGGGGGTTGATGTTGGTTTATGAAGTGGCTTGGATTTTGAGGTGAGGTAATTTTTTCTCGAACCTCCATTATTTTTCTTTTGGATTATTAGGAAAATGAAATCTGATTTTCCTAATATGATTTTGTTTCTTTTTCAACTTCATACTAATAAAATTAACTCAATATATATGTGTAGGAGTAATGAATTTTATCCTCTTACTCCGTAACATATAATCTTTTTAAATTATTGGATGTCTATGTTTGCGGAACGAAATCTTATTCCCATTGACATATGATCTTTTAAGGATAAAATATTTTATCATGCCAAGTAAGTCATGATAAATAAGGGGAGAAAAGAAAACTAGATTTTTAATTAAAAAATTATTGAGAGCAACCTTAATAAATTGTACGTTCCAATTTTTCAGAAAGCTAAAAGTAAATATAATTGAATTCTATAGTCATTATTTTCTAACATAATACACGTGCCCCTATCAATGAAAAATTAGAAGTAGTGCCTAAAACGAGTTCGATATTTTTAACAAAGCATAATGAATTCTTTAAAACTTAACCCCGGCTATTTAAATTATTCAATCAATAATTAACAAACGAATAGTGAACAAAGAATTAATTAAACTCACATACAAATAAACTCAAAACAAAATTTTTGGATAGCAAGAAAATTAAGAATGGTATATTTGATTTATTTGTTTCAAAACATTTTTTGGATTTTCAGAATTTTTATCATCATTTTTTTGTGTTTTTAATTTATTATCTTTTTTTTGAATTTTTGTTTTGTATTACTCAATTTTTTTAGAATTTTTGACTTATCTTCTTTTTTTTGTTTTTAAATTTGTTAATATATACATACGAAAAAAGACGATAAGAAACAACTATTTTTTTGAACTATTTTTTTGATTTTTTTTGTTTTTATAAGCAAATATTTAAAAAATAAGGAGAGAAACGTTATTACCAAGTAAAGAAAGAAAGGAAGAGGGGAATGAGAGAAAAGAACAAAAATATTTACAAAAAATATTTATGAAATAAAACTAAATATTTTTTGGAATTTTTGTTTTTATAATTTATTTGGAATTTGTGTTTTATAATTTATTGAATTTTTTTTGTGTTTTAAATAGAAAGGAAAACAAAAAAAAATTTTGGATTTTTCATTTTAAAATTTTTTTATTTTGTTTTGTTGTTATATAGGTTTTGGATTTTTGAAATACAGAAAGTAGAAGTGCAGAAAATAAAGCATGAAAATACCCTCATACTTAAGTCCAACATTGTCCCCAATGTTGCAACGTAAGTATGCGGAACGAGAAAAACGATAAATACTATATGTACAAAAAGAAAGATTGAGGTTAGAAACGTCCCTGATGCCTGTTCGGGGAAGCCCTATTAGAAGCCCTGCATTTATTAGAAAAAGTAACAAACATAATAAATAAAGAGGGAAAAAGATAAGCTTCGGGTGCCTCCCAAGAGCACTTTATTTATAGTTGTGTAGCTTGACTATTTTGGCGGAGTTATAGATCGAGGAGGGTTATGGTTTCGTAATGCTCAATCACTGGGTCATCCGCTACGTATAACTTTAACCGATGACCGTTTACTTTAAACGAACCTTTTTCCAGGTGGGAGACGAATACGGTCCCATATGGAAAAACTTCTTCAACTATGAAGGGACCGGACTATCTAGATTTTAGTTTTCCTGGAAAAATTTTAAGATGTGAATTATAAAGAAGGACAACATCGCGCAGAGAAAATAGTTTTGGGGACTTTATTTTTCGATCGTGATATAACTTAGAACGCTCCTTATAGAACTTATTGCTCTCGTAAGCGTTCGCAAGCCATTCATCGAGCTCGTTTAATTGTAGTTTTCTATTCTGAGTGGCTAAGTTGGCGTCGAGATTTAAGAGTTTTAAAGCCCAAAGATCGTGATGCTCTAGTTCTACGGGTAAATGGCATGCTTTGCCATAGACTAACCGAAATGACGCACAACCAATTGTGGTTTTGTATGCCGTCTGATATGCCCACAACGCATCGTCGAGTTTGACGGACCAATCTTTCCTATTAAGTGAAACAGTTTTTTCTAATATTCGCTTAATCTCTCAATTTACTACCTCGACTTGGCCACTTATTTGCGGGTGGTAGGGGGTAGCAAGTTTGTGCGTGACTCCGTATTTAGCTAACGTCTTAGCTATAAGAGCTTTACAGAAATGCTTTCCCCTATCACTAACAATTGCACGAGGTGTGCCGAAGCGAGAAAATAGTTTTTTAAGAAATATAACGACGACTCGCGCATCGTTGGTGGAGAGAGCTTGCGCTTCCGCCCACCTTGATACGTAGTCTACCGCCACTAAAATATACATATTTTTGTAAGACGGAGGTAGGGGCCAACAAAATCTATGCCCCTTAAATCGAAGACTTCACATTCTAAAAACATGTTCTGGGGCATCTCGTCGCTATGAGAGATGTTACCTGACCACTGACAGCTAGCGCATGCGCGCAGAAAAGTATGCGCATCTTTGAAGAGAGTGGGCCAAAAGTAGCCCGCCTCTAGCGCCTTCCGAGCCGTCCAGTTTGCTTGATAATGCCCACCGGCTGGACCCTCGTGGCAGTGCCTAAGATTTTGCAAGCACTCCACACCCGCAACGCATCTTCGGACCGCTTGTTCCGCGCAGATACGAAAAAGAAATGGGTCCTCCCAAAAGAAATTTTTCAAGTCAGAAAAGAATTTCTTCTTTTGATGACTTGAAAACTCTTTTGGAAGCACCCGCGCTACTAAGTAAGTTGCTAAATCTACGAACCATGTGGAAGATGACGAAGAATTATGAATGGCTAGGAGGCGTTCCTCGGGGAATCTGTCATTTATTTCAGATTCAATGAGCCCTTCTGCATCCGAATTTTCTAAACGGGAGAGGTGGTCTGCCGCTAGATTTTTCGCGCCCCTCTTATCTCAGATCTCCAAATCAAACTCCTGTAGGAGGAGAATCCAACGAAGAAGGCGGGGCTTCGCATCATTTTTAGCTAATAAATATTTAAGGGCGGTTTGATCGGTAAATAAGATAACTTTAGATAGCGTTTTATGCGAGTGAAACTTATCAAAAGCGAAAACCACGGCTAAGAGTTCATTTTGCCGTCGTCGTGTAATTTATTTGTGTGGAAGTGATTGTCTTGCTAGCGTAATAAATTGGATGAAAATGTTTTTCTACGCATTGGCCAAGAACGGAACCTAAGACAATATCACTAGCATCGCACATAATTTCGAATGGAAGGGACCAATTAGGGGCCACTAAAATTGGTGAGGTGATAAGTTTTTGTTTTATTAGATTAAAGACGGATTTGCATTCGCTACTAAAGATGAAACGTGATTCCTTTTCCAAGAGGTGAGTAAGCGGCTTTGTTATTTTTGAAAAGTCTTGAATAAATCGTCGGTAAAAGCCCGCATGGCCTAAGAAACTCCTAATAGATATTACGTTTGTTGGTTGCGGAAGTTTTTCTATGATTTCAATCCCCTTAGATGAAATAATATGGCCGAGAACCAAACCTCTTCGAACCATAAAGTTACATTTTTCCGAATTTAAAACAAGGCTTGTGTTCTCGCATCGTTAGAGGACACGATCTAAATTGTGAAGGCAATCGAGAAAAGAGCATCCGAAAACAGAAAAGTCATCCATAAAGACTTCCATAATGTCTTCTACTAGCTCGCCAAAGATCGCTAGCATACATCTTTAGAATGTAGACGGCACATTGCAGAGTCCAAATGGCATTCTTCGGTAGGTGAAGGTGCCAAACGGGCAGGTAAAAGTTGTTTTCTCTTGATCATCGGGGGAAATGGGGATTTGGAAAAACCCAGATAAACCATCAAGAAAATAATAAAATGGATGACCGGATAAATGCTCTAAAATCTGGTCCAGAAACGGTAGTGGGAAATGGTCCTTGCGGGTGGCATCATTAAGTTTTCTATAATCGATGCACACTCGCCAACCCGTAACAGTACGAGTTGGGATGAGCTCGTTATGCTCATTCGCCACTACAGTTAGACCGCCCTTCTTGGGCACGACATGTACGGGACTAACCCATGCACTGTCCGAAATAGGGTAGATAATCCCCGTATCTAATAACTTAATAATCTCGGCTTTAACGACGTCTTTAATGTTTGGGTTAAGACGTCGTTGCTGCTGAATCGTTTTGTGGCAATTATCGTTAAGAAATAACTTATGGGTGCAAAAGGACAGGGTAATCCCTTTTGAGTTAGAGATTTGCCACGCAATTGCGTAGCGATGTTTAAATAAAACTTCCAATAAATCGGAAGTCTCCGAATCACTCAAGTCCGAAGAAATAAGAACGGGAAGCGTATCGCCTTTTCCCAAAAAAGCATATTTGAGTGATTCGGGTAAGGGCTTAAGATCTAGGGGCAATTCTTCTAAGGAGGTTTTAATTCCAATGTCTTTCTTACCAATTGGTTCGAAAGGCAAGTCTATAGAGGCATCCTCATCGCATTTAAAATTTTTGAGTGCATAAATATCATCGTTTAAAAATACGGACTCGAAAACGGGAGAAGAACGATCTCAAAAAAAGGTA
Organism: Platanthera guangdongensis; assembly: GCA_039583875.1. Taxonomy (NCBI): domain Eukaryota; kingdom Viridiplantae; phylum Streptophyta; class Magnoliopsida; order Asparagales; family Orchidaceae; genus Platanthera; species Platanthera guangdongensis. The sequence continues at coordinate 144,432,634 of CM077147.1, read as the reverse complement.
TCTAAAGAATAGCAGAAATCATCGCTCGATGACGAATTGTCCATCGAGGGATTAATAGAGAAAGTAACTTGATCATCTCCTACCCGGAGGAGAAGACGACCATTACTAACATCTATTAGTGCACGGGAGGTGGCGAGAAAACATTGACCGAGTATTATTTGTACCTCGACGTCCTCCTCGATGTCCAAGATGACGAAGTCTACAGGAAAGGTAAACTTATCTACTCGGACAAGGATGTCCTCCACTACCTCGATAGGGAACTTAACCGAGCGATCCGCTAATTGGATGCGCATATTCGTAGGACAAAGAGTACCCAAACCTAAACGTTGAAAGAGAGAGAACGACATCAGATTAATGCTAGCACCTAAATCAGCTAAGGCGTATTTTACTAATATATTGCCAAAAAGGCACGGGATGGAAAACCGTCCTGGGTCGCTTTCTTTTGTGGGCAATTTATTATTAAGGGCTGCCGAGCAGACAGCATTGAGAGATATATGTGAAATATCCTCTAATTTATGTTTATTAGAAAGTAATTCTTTTAAAAATTTCGTATATTTGGGCATTTGCGTGATAGCCTCGCAAAAAGGAACATTAATATGAATTTGTTTTAATAATAAAATAAATTTTTCGTATTACGCATCCGTACGCTCATTATCTAATCTATGCGGATACGGCAAGGCCGTGTTTAAAATAATTTTTTCGTTTAAATTCGGTAATGGTAACGTAGAAGAAGAAGAAGAAGGAAGAGTGGTCGAAGGGGAAATATGTACCTGATGATCGGTCCGTTTTGGATCGACCACCTCCTTACCGCTACGGAGGGTTTTAGCATTTTCGCTCTCCCGAGGGTTGGGCTCCGTGTTTCCCGACAGTGCCCCGAGCGCGCTCTCGGACATCATTGTCGCAAGCTGTCCAACCTGTTGTTCAAGGGTTTTAGCGATCCGGTGATGTTTCAGATATTTGATTCGTTGGACGTTATGTATTTAAAAAACTTCTCCTCCATCGGGGAGGGTTTTGGAAGAGGGGGAGGCGGCGGAAATCCGGGCGCATAAGAATTTGGAGGGCACTGCGCATTGTTCGGGTTGCTCCAAGAAAAATTGGGGTGATTCCTCCAACCCGGATTATAGTTATTATTATAAGGGTTGTTGTTGAGGTTGAAGGAAGGACGATCCGAATTTCCAATAAAGTCCACGAACTCTTCAGGCACGCAGACGTTAAGGGGAATAAAACAAGACGCAGTGGAGGAGGCAGCAGACATCTCCGCCACCTGCTTTGTTAACCTTTCAACTTGAAGGATTAAGAGTGCAGTGGCATCCACTTCAAAAAGGCCGGGCACCGACTTTGGGCATACTCGCGGGACGTTCCATTGGTATGCGTTCATAGCCATCTCTTCGAATAAAGCCTCGGCGGCCTCGGGGGTTTTGTTATTAAAGGTACCCCCGGCAGCCACGTCAATCATTTGACGCATCTAAAAGTTACGACCGTTATAAAAAAATTTGTACCTGCAACCACATTGGCAGCGCGTGGTGCGGGCACCGGCGGAGGAACTCCTTAAACCGTTCTCAAGTCTCATATAGAGACTCAGGATCATTTTGCACAAACGAAGAAATGTCCGCCCGCAACTTTGCAGTTTTTGGGGGCAGAAAGTACTTCGTCAGGAACCGCTCCGTCAACTCAGCCCAGGTGGTGATACATCCTTGCGGGAGAGAATTCAACCACGCCTTGGCTTTGGACTTAAGGGAAAAAGTAAATAGTCACAAGCGAATGGCGTCATCGGTGACGCCATTAATATTTAAGGTGTCACATATTTCCAAAAAATTGGACAAGTGGACATTCAGGTCCTCATCCGGCAGTCCATCGAACTGCAAGGCATTTTGGACCACTTGAATGACACTTGACTTTATTTTGATATTATTATTCCCCACCGTATGGAGAACAATACTAGACCCAGTATCATACAGGTTAGGCCGGGCGTAATAAGATATAGTACGCTCGGCCGCCGAGGCAGGGTTAGGGACGGCCATAACTACGGTAGAGGGTTCTCCGATAGATTCTTCGGGGTCTAAAGAAGGAATTCGGTTTGAGATCGGATACGTGCAAGGGAGAGTTCGTTCTCCGGGTCGAAGTCAAAATCTTCAGACTCTGACGATTGTCCACGAGTCATACACCCAAAAAAACAAAAGAAACTCTTTTTTTATTTTTTAAAATAGAGTTTTTATGTTTTTGAAAGAAATTTTTTTGTTTTTTTTTAGAAAATAAGTAAAAGTAATAGACTCCGGAATTCAGAATAACAACTCAAGCAGATTCCCCGGCAACGACGCCAAAAACTTGATCGTCTGCGAGCAGACTCTTATTTGGTTGGCTCGTTCGATGAGTCGACCGTCGCGGGCTTGCTAAAAAGCGAGCTTTTAACGAAAGGAGGCAAGTGCACCTATCGCATGTAGTACTCGATATTCAGGAGAATACCGAGGTCGTATTATTCTCGGTGTCGTGTTGATTATTCTTTCTCCTCCAGGAGGACTATTATTTTACTGAAAGTAAGGTGAAGATTTTAATTAACTTAAGACGAAAAAACAAAAGATTGCGAATACGATTTAGAAAATTTGATGAAGGGTTAATGCTCGGCACCGAATCAGATTAAGACTAAAATAACTTTTAATAATTATTGAACTTAGTTTTCAATTTAATAAAAGGCAACTTGGCCGTAGAGGTTCCACAGATATGAGCGCACTTATCTCTAGGAATATTGCTCACCTAAACGCTAAGACTATTCGAGCGAACGTTAGTCCGATGAAGGATTCCTCTTAACGCCCGCTTTACGCTAATAACCCCGCTATTGGGTCGGGAACCCAATCCTCTTAACCCAGGGGTGATCTGTCCGTACGCACTGCCTCTCGGCTAGCTAGCGTATGGATAACGGAAATAGGGCCCACACATCGATATGTGGTCCTGCGCATCGTTAACCCGGGGTAAACCTTAAGTCCTAAAATTAAAGTGAAAATAAAGAACTTTAATTATTTTAAATCATTTTATATGACCCAATGCTCTTCGATGCCGAGGCTAATAATGATTAGCCACTCATCGTTATGGTGATGGCTTTATAATTTGATGAGGTGCGAGTTCGAGACTAAACGCTGAAAGGTTATAAGAAGAAGACATAAAAATAACAAACATTTAGAAAACTTGAAAAGTTAGCTAAAACGAGAACTCACACACACTTCAAATTATAAATAAAACATAAATTGAGTTACAAAAAAAAGAAAATTACAAGTTATACTCAAACGAGTAGGCGGGAAATAAAGGAATGTCATTTAACTCTTAACGAGTAGGCGGAAATATATACATGTCATTTAACTCTTAACGAGTAGGCGGAAATAAATGCACACACGCACACACTCGACATGAAATAAACACGCACACTCACTCTACTGAAAATGAAAATGCACACACTTGCGTAAATGAAAAACGCACATACACTACAAAAAAGGGTAAAACACACGCACGCACGCTACATAAATTGAAATAAAGCAATCAAATTATCCCTGACACACAAGCACTCTACATAATTGAAGAATGCATAAAAGAAAGCATGAAAAATTATCTCATAAACTCACACACTCTACATAATTGAAGAAAACATTAAACATTATTCTCATACACTCACTCACACATCATGAAATTTTAAAAGAACAAAAATGAAAATCTAACTCATACACTCACATACACAAATAAAGAGAAAAACAAAGTTGCTTTAAAAATTAAAATTACAAGATTCCTACTCCTAAAGTTTACCAAAAACACATAAAAAGAACAAATAAAATGGGAATGAGCAAAACATTTTCAAAATAAAGCTAAAATCAAAGGTGCTCAAAAATTAAAACTATAACTTTTTCATTCTTAAGAGTTCATAAAAGTGATAAAAACTTGAAATAAAATTTAAAAGAACAAAAAGATTTTACAATCCTAAAAAAAACTAAGTAAAAAAAATCAAAAACACTTTAAAACCCCTTTTATAAATTCTTAAGAATGAAAATTCTTTACCAAAAACCCTAACATGGAGACAAACTAAAAGCATCGAAAGTAAGTAAGTTACACTCATACACACACACACTTTCATAAAGAGAAGAACAAAGAAATACAAAGGGATAAATTGAGAAAGAGATAAGCCACCCAAATGAATTTTTCATGTCATGTAGAGAGAGAAAATCTAACATTTTTATTATCATAATCAAACTATTACAAAGCTAAAGCTAAAGAAAAATGAAACATGAAAGGAAGGGGGGAGGAATCTCCTTACATAGCAAGAGAATCCACAGGTGCAACCCACAAAACAAACAAAATTAGCTCAAAACAGTGAACCCTTGGACCTTACAAAAATGGGCTATTTATAGAGAAAATTTTCCAAGTACATGCCCTCCCACACGGGCTTGTCGGGGGGGGGGGGGGTGGCGTGTCACTACTGTTCATGAGGTGATCGTTGAATTGACGGGAAAGTTGACTTCACGGCTGTACACGAGGATGTCACGCCCCAGGTCACGGGTGTGACGGTGGGCGTATCGGGGAGGTTGAACTGGGCGCGGGTTGCGTCGAAAAGTCACCGACGAGTCTTGTCGAGCCAAGTGGAGGAGACACGCCCTATGTCATGGGCGTGTCGCTGGGCGTGTTGGGTTGTGTTGACGAACGTCGAGCTTGGTTTGGTCGAGCGCGTGACACGGGCCTTGATCACGAGGCGTGTCAAATGACACGGACGTGTGGCCGGGCGTGTCAAACTTTTCTCCTCAAATTATTCTGATTCTATGGGAAATGAAGTGTCACGGCTTGGTCATGGGCGTGACCCATAGTACACGGTCGTGACTTGGCAAAATTTGACATTTTCCTGAAAATTTTGGAAATCAGAATAAGCTTAAGTTAGAACAATTTTTACAAAAAAGGAACAATTTGTTAAAGAAAAATAAACAAAAATAACAAAAAGAAGCTAAAACGACTAATTCAATGTACATAAAAAATAGGTATATTTACAAACTATCAAACGCCGCGGTGTGATGCGGCCTTCCAGGAGTTGAAGAGCCGGCTTACCTTAGCCCCTATCCTCGCCCTTCCATCTGGGAAGGAGGGCTTTCAGGTGTATGTGGACATCTTTTTTCGAGGAATGGGTGTTGTACTGATGCTGCATGGTCATGTGATAGCATATGCCTCACGGCAGCTGAAGAAACATGAACAGAACTACCCTGTTCATGACCTGGAGATGGGGGCTATAGTTTTCACGTTGAATATTTGGATGCATTACCTCTATGGAGTGCACTGCGACATATTTTTGGATCATAAAAATCTGAAATATGTTAATACGCAGAAGGAGCTGAACGTTCGCCAAAGACGATTGGTGGAGTTCCTTCCAGATTATGAGTACACGATTCACTACCACCCAGGGAAGGAGAATGTGGTGCAGACGCACTGAGACAGAAGGCTACAATCTCCGGAGCAGGACCTCAGTTGATGGCCATGGAGTTGGTTCAGATGTTAGACAAGATGCAGATATCCCTAGTGTCCGAGGATCACCTAGAGCTATACCGGTAATAACTATCGTCGTTGGTTGCCACCGATAACATTCGGGAACGTATCATAGCTAAGTAGAGGAAAGACGACAAGCTGGAGCAAGTGTTCAGATCATTGGAGGTAGGTATGGCTGGGGAATATATAGAGAGAGATGCGCTGATATGCTTCAGAGGCAGAGTCTACATACCGGCTGGTGACGGAATCCAGGAGGACATCATGACTGAGGCTCACTTTAGCAGGTACTCAGTGCACCCAAGCATCACCAAGATGACGGTCGACTTGAAGAAGATGATGTACTGGCCGGGCATGAAGATGGACATCACCTACTTCGTGACCCACTGCGAGGCCTGTAAGTTGGTGAAGGCAAAGTGTAGGAACCCGACCAGACTTTTGCAGCCACTTTCGGTGCCGGAGTGGAAGTTCGATGATATCGCGATGGACTCATACATGGGCTTCCCCGATCGCGGACGGGGAACGATTCGATCTGGGTGATCGTCGACCGTCTGACGAAGCTAGCCAAATTTATCCCAATCAAAAAGGATGACTTGGTTGGTGTGCTGATTCGGAAGTTTGTGGAGCAGTTCATCCGTTATCATGGCATACCCAGGACGATCCTATCTGATCGGGATGGACGGTTTACGTCCAAGGAGTGGCGATCAGTGCAGACTTACTTGGGCACTCGGCTGATATTTAGTATAGCTTTTCATCCCCAAACTGATGGTCAGACGGAACGTACCAATCAGACTTTGGAAGATCTGCTGTGACTTTGGATATTGGATCACGGTGAGCCGTAGGAGAGGCGTCTACCATTGATAGAGTTCTCATACAACAACGGCCACCAGTCCAGCATCAGCATGGCCCCTTATGAGGCTCTATATGGGCGGAGATGCAAGACTCCTCTATCTTGGATATAGGACGAGGATCCAAAGGTGTTGGGCTCAGATTTTGTTGAGGACACCGGGGCTTAGGTGAGGCTAATACATGATTGGATGTTAGAGGCTTAGAGCAGACAGGCTAAGTATTACGATGCTCGACATCATCAGGTGGAGTTTCAGGTGGGGGACCATGTATTCTTGAAGATCCGACAGATGCATGGAGTTTCACGGGTGTGTGGTCTGAATAAGAAGCTCAGCCCAAGAAATTTGGGGACTTACAGGATCCTGAAGTGGATCAGTCCCTTAGCATACAGACTAGAGCTGCCGCTAGAGCTGGAGGGTCTTCATGACATGTTCCACATATCATCTCCTAGGATGGCTCTACTACGCCCGGAGCAGCAGGTTACGGCCACGGATGTGCCGGTATCATCTGATCGGTCAGTTCACCTGGAGCCTGTCCGGAATGACGACAAGGGGATATGGGTCTTGAGATGCAAGTGGGTCCCGTTGTTCAAGGTCTTGTGGAGAAATCATGGGCAGTAGGAGCACACATGGGAGCCACAGTACTTGATGCAACAAAGTTACCTGGAGCTCTTCAGTTAGCTAATCCTTATAACCTCTCAGGATGTTATAGTTTATTTTTTATACCTGAAAACACGTAGGCATAAATCGAATTTCGGGGACGAAATTTTTTGTTTATGTATTGGGATTTGTAACATCCCTCAGACAACTGGACCCCCTAGGAGTGGTTTTGTCATGACTAGGTCATGATAAAACCCTAGGAAGCCCAAGAAGACCAACTACACCTAGGAATGTATGTGAGATAACTATGCTCTACAAATAGTAGATTCCTAAACCCTAGTTTAGGATGATCATGGGGCTTCACCATGACTCCAAGACCCCACCATGACCTCACCAATTTTTTGAAAGGCCTTAAGGATCCATTGGAGTCAACCAATGTTTCCCAAGTTGACCTAAGATCATAATAAGCCTAAATTGGTCAAGGTGCCCTAACTAAGGTCAATGTGCCCCAATGTGCCCCTAATGTGCCCAACCAACCCTATATAGGCTTTCCCAGACCTAAGGTGAGGTCAATGGGTCACCAAAGAACCATTGGGGTCAACCTTAGAGGCTAGGTTGACCGAAGTTAACCCTGGCCCTAAAGTGGTCAAAGTGCCCTAACTAAGGGGCAAGTGACCTCCAAGGTCAACTCAATCCTTGAAATACGTCAAATTAGCCCAAATAGGCTAACCTAAGCTCAAACCTATTTCCCCCACTTGGGCTAACCTCATTTTTATTATTCATATAGGTTAGTGAGGGGCCAATAGGCTGGAGGACAGATCAAAATTCGGCCATGGTGAGTCGAGAGAGAAAGTTCCATTTTTCCCTTTAATGAAGGAGAGAGTGATGCAGTGGCCTGGCTCTTATATGGTGGCCCACTGCCGGTCTGCAGCCCAAGCACCCCACCCATGACTGTACCTATTCTCAGCACGGCGGGATGTTGAGGCGGGGTCTCGAACCCACAACCCCCTTGATAAAGAGCTTTCCTAACAGCTCCCATCACCAACTGAGCTGCAGCTTAGTTGGTGATGGGAGCTGTTAGGAAAGCTCTTTATCAAGGGGGTTGTGGGTTCGAGACCCCGCCTCAACATCCCGCCGCGCTGAGAATAGGTGCGGTCATGGGTGGGGTGCTTGGGCTGCAGCACGGCAGTGGGCCACCGTATAAGAGCCAGGCCACTGCATCAGAGAGAAAGTAAGAAAAGGAGGCCATTCATAGCAAAGGGAGACCAAGGGCCTCTCTAATTGATTCCAAAGGCTAAATACATTCCCCATCATCAGTATTGAGGAGTAGAATAGCCATGGCTGGCCACCTAAGGCGGCCGAAATCAATTTCTTTAATATGGAGGAGAGACAAAGAGGGGTCAATAATGGCATGCGGGGTGAAACCCCATAACCCCCCCCCCCCCCCCATTGATGGCTGGATTCAACTCCGCAGGAGTAGGGGAGGAGTTTCCAGTATTCTTCAGGTCACCAAGGGGTTGAATTCAATGAGAATTTAGTTTCCCAAAATTCCTCATTAATGGTGGAAATGGGAATTCAAGCTATGACCCTCCTTATCCCCCATTTGGCTCTTTTAAAAGCATCCATAGGCCAAGAGAAATCATTTCCACCATCCCACTGAAGGAGCCGAGGTAGTAGTCTGTACAGTTGTAGAGTACGAAAAGCTCCACCGCCGAAAATGTCGACGTGCCGGTCGGCAAGGAAACAACTCCCCACATAGGTCCTCCTCTACTCCTCTCTTCGCGGGATAGATCTTTAGATCATTTAGGAGAGAAATCGGGCTCAATTGAGCCCAATTGGGTGAGCAAAGTTTCTGAAATTTCATGGATTTTACACCTTCTGATTTCGCCGAAAACCGATCCTCCGGCGGCCGTGCTGCCGCCCGGCGATAGCCCCCACCTCAACGAAGGTGGTGGCGGTGGTGGCCGGCCAGGGAGGTGGCCGGGTGGCCGGGAAAATGACTTGGAGTAAGCTCCAGGTTGGGCTGATCCCATGCCTTGGCTGGAAGAAGAAGATAACTAGGAGCCCCACGATTTTGCTTTAAGATCCGTGCTGGATCTGATTTTATTAAATCCTATTATTCGAATTTATGTCCTGTTTACCGGTTTGTTTAAATTAAATATTAAAAATACCTAGGTTCCCCTACAGAAAACGTGATCAACATGAAAATTATCGCCCTTGAAGTCTACTATAATTTAAAATTAATTTCAACCAATTTGGATAAGTGGTTAGACCACAGCACTCATTTTGGTGAGGTCTATACCTAGGCTAGATCAGACATTGTTTTGAGTGCCCCCATCAATCCAGCAATCCAAATGACCTGAATTTTATATGGGGGTCACTCTTACCTATACATAGAACATATCCAAAAATGGGAATTTTTGGAGACACTTTTTCTATAGTTTTGTAATTATTTAATAATCCTAGAATAATTTAATTAGGGGGCCTTTAACGTCCAAATTCTCCCAAATTTGGGTGAAAGGTCACTGTATAAATTTTCATCCCATTTGGAGATGATTTAGTTTGGAAATAAGTAAACCCTAAGTTGGACCAAAAAGGGGTATTTAAGTCAAAGTGTCCCTTGTGGGTTTAACTGGCCAGATCACCTCAACAGACGTTGAAAATTGGTCCACTGATTTGTTCTGTAAGTAAGCTCCCTCATATGGATTATGGGGTGGATTAGGGTGGATTTTCCATAGGACCCAAGTTCAAACCTTAAGGTTAAACTTTGTGGGCTTGTGAGGGACATAGGGTGTTATGTCCTTGGATGGACATGGGATTTAGTACATGTGATCCTCGGGTGGTGAAATGCCCTAGGGAGAGATATGGTGGTAATTGGACACATGTACCCCACTTAAACCCCTTAGTAAGTATTTAGGTTCTTAAACCCTAGAACTTTTTTAATGGGTCATATGACCTTGAATCTTGGTGGTACTTTGGTAAGGTCAATTTCATAGTATTATTAGCCTCTGGGATTTATCTTTGGTTGTTTAGATATCAGTAGCTCACCCTTGTATGTTATAGCTTCCATAATGCCCTTTTTATGATAATGATGTTTTTATGATTTATGTGTCTTAGAATGGTTTGAAACTATGAAAAAACTAATAAGATCTCATATAGTTGCACTAGTAATTTATTGGTTATGGTTGAAGCTTTCTTTGTAGTACTTCATTTGTAAAGAAAATTAGTGTATCTTACCTTGATAAATAGGAAATAAATACAATGGCTTGCTCGAATATTGTGATATTTAGCCAGAGAACATTTTAGGGCATATAGTGTTAACCCGAAATCGGCGATCCTTCCCAAGGTAGCCAGCTCGCTAGTCGCGGCCTGCACCAGGTTCCTCCTGGAGGTTGCGATGTCATAGGATGGGCAGATAGGTTTTTCTTTGTCCGCTCAGGCCGCGCGGCTTTCGTGGTCTCAGCGGTTTGACTGCCCAGGCCACACCTTGTTCCTTTGGTTGGAAGGGGCCGCGGACTGCTTCTTCAGTCCGCCCCTGCAGGCCGCACGCCTTGTCAGCTTAAGCGAAGGTCTCTCAACAGATTCCCCCATTGCCGGACTTAAATTTCTATCTGCCCAGACTGCTTGAACTGCCAAACCAAAGTGGCGACCTGCCCTAGACCGCCAGCCAGCTACCTCCATTTCCACCTCGCCAACATGCGTGGTCTGCCCCGTCAGTCCGTTAGGTCACCCATTCCTTGACACCTAAAATCATGGGCAGCCAGCTTCTCCAGTCCGCCTAAGGAGTACAGACACTCCATCTCCCTGGCTATCCGCAAAGATTAGCAGTCACATCCAGTTCATTGCGAGCTGGGCGGACTTGAAGTGTAACCAAACCTTCCAGTCTGCCTCCGTTGATGAATGCCAGCACCAGCTCCTCAGCAACAGGCCTTATCATCGGCGGACTCAGTTTGTCAACAGACGCGGACTCCGCGGACTCAGTGGATTCACTATGTAGCCCGCCATTCCTCACCCTTATGACCCGCTTCTCTCCAGCTACAGGGTCAATCTCCTCAGCCCCCACAGTGTGGCGCGGACTCAATCAGTTGTGGCAGACTTCATGGATTCTCCTCGAAGTCCGCCATGCAGCAGAACCTCTTCGAGGCAGTCCAGACCGCATAGCCTCGTGTGGACTCCGTAGACTCAGCGGGAACTCTTCACCTCACACCCCTTAATGCTCGGTCAGCTCAGTAGTGGCGGACTCCACGGACTTTCGTCGCAGTCTGCCACTTAGTCTCCCAGTTCGCCAGTCAGCAGGACCTGCTCCAGAAGCAAGCCCCAGTCCCCGTGGCCTGTTGCGGTCTCGACGGACTCCGTCCTCTTCTCGCTCCAGTTACCGTCTCACCGGGCGTAACGTCACCTGAAGCCGTTACCTCCTCGGTCCTATAAATAGACCCCCATGCCTCTCATTTAAGGAGGACACAACATCGTCAAGGTGCTCACGCTCGAAGAAAGCCCACAGCAGCTCAAGCTTTCAACCTCTGCGGACTCCATTTCTCAGTCCGCATCTCCTCTACTCTTAGTTGTGCGGCCTGCCGACCTGGCTCTCCAGTCCGCGCGGTCTCCTTTTTTACCTTAACCATGCGGTCTGCCTACCTCCAAGTTCAGTCCGCGCGGCTTCTCTCTTCTGGCACTCTTTCCATATCCGTCAGCTTCCCCTTTGTACCCCTTTATTTTATTTTTTGTAAAGGTGTACTAGCAAGTTGTAATAACTCAACATTAATCAAAGGAAAGCCCGTCGCAAGAGTGGCATTTAAGCCGCGGCGGGCAAAGTCTGTTGTTGTCGCTGCTAGCAGCCCCCCGCTCTTCTTCTTAGCTCCGCTCAGCTCCCTCGGCACCAACCTGCAAGAACAACCGTCAGAGTAACTGTCTGCTCAACAGCTCCTGATCAACCTCGTCTATTGGTCATCAGCCTTCCAGGCTGCTCTCAGCAAACCTCTCCTCTATCCCCGTACCCTTTGACAAGCACTTGCTTGACTCTCGAGCACTCAGAAGCTTCCTCTCCTTCTCCTCAACCCCACAGCCTTCAACCTCTTCTTCACCTTGCCCGTGAGATCGAACACTTCCTTCATGTTAACTAGCCGGTGCCATTTTCGCGCATCAACAGTTAACACGCGCCCTTTAGATCCGAACAGATGGTGAACAATGACTGTTAACCATGACAGATCATCATTCAGCCGAGAACCTTGATCAATCAAGTCCTAGAGATGATCCTCTCTGGGAAGCCTTCGAGCAATCGTGCCGTGAGAATGCTCAGCAGTTCCAAGCGATCAATCCAAATCCTTGCTACAATCACCTAGCAGTTGCAGGCTCAACCTACATCAGCTCCTGTTGCTCAAGCTGCTCCAATCAACCCAACCCCAACATTGGAGCATCAACAAGCTTATCCTCCAGCTTGCCCGCCAGTCTATCCTCCTCCTTATATAGCAACCTTTTCGCAAGGTCCTGCAGCCCATTTACGACCTCAAGATGAAGAGTTTGCAGCTCGCCAAAACTTCTTCCGGGAAGGAGCCCGGGGAAATCCTGCAAGATTTCTCAACCTTCAGGGAAGTCATCCTTACCCATCAGCTCCTACCTTTGCTCCTCACACAGCAACTTTTCCCTTTTATCCTCCCGCTTCTTTTGCAGCTACAGCTTATGCCCCCTTTTGTCCTTATGCTGTAGGAGAGCAAGAAGAGCCGTCACCCTTTACAGAGAATGTTCGTCATGAACCTACTCCAGCAAACTTCAGAGAGCCCCGGTTACCCATCTACTCTGGAGAGACTGATCCAGTGAAGCATCTCCAGGCCTTCGAATCGGCTTTTACTCTCAAAACTCTTTCAAATTAAACTAAGTGCAAGCTCCTTGTCAAAACCTTTGATGGGTAAGTGAGGGATTGGTTCTATGGCCTTCGTCCTCACTCCATCACTTCCTTTGCTGATCTGCGAAGGGAGTTCTTGCTCAAATTCTCTACCTCAACAAAGAGAAAAGGCGCTCCAGAAGCTCACTTTGAGATCAAGCTACGCGAGAATGAAAATTGGACTCAGTTTGTTGATCGATTCCAAAGAGAAATCTTGGACATCGAGATTGTTGGTCAAGATATGTACCGAGTTGCTCTTATCCACGACCTTCGTGAGGGGCCGCTCCAGTTTGAAGCCAATGTCCGAGCACCGAGAACATACTAAGAGTTGATTGCCTTAGCCAACTCGTACATTCGAGGAGAAAAGAGCAACCCAGGCTTCATCTCCAAGCTTTTATCGGAGAGAGATTCTTCTCACAGACAGCCTCTGAGGTCTCCTCACAATGATTTCCCAACTCACCCAAGGAAGGGAAGAAGGTTTCAGCGTCATCGATACCCTTTCCCGAGCCGTGATCGTGCTCAAGATCAGCCGCAACTACCACCAGTCCCATCTTCACAAACAGCTGTAATTTATCAACATCAAGACGATGACTTGCGTGAGTCCGAAACTAGATGAAGCCATGCTAGAAGTGAGCCAAATCATGAAAGATAAGGCTAACTACAAAAGGCCTTATCGACCAGCTGATCAGAGATCAAGAGACTCAGAACCGTATTGTGAATTCCACAAAGAGTCAGGCCACCTGACAGAGAACTGTCGAGCACTCCGCTAGCTGATGCAAAGGATGATCCGACAAGGTAAGATGCGTTACATGTTTCCCAAGGAAGATCGCCCTGATCCAGCAACCTCAAATGACAAAGAAGTTGCAGACATTCCTTGCAACTCGAGACCGGGTCTTATGCCCAGAACCGCCGTCTTACGGTGGCACTAACGCACGGTTTCGTAAATGGGCTGCAGATGACCTTCAGGCAAGTGATGAAAAGGTTGCTATATACATTGCATGCTTATAGGACCTATCAAAAGGATTAGCAATCATTCGCTTTGCTTGTGCTCATCTTATATACATTGCATGCTCGAAGCTCTATCAGATGATCACTTATAAGCTCTTCTACTCTTATAAAATATTAATGACATCAATCATTGATCAAGGAATCTGACTCTTCTTGATCATCAAGGCCTGCGATTGGAATCTCGTCAAGATTGGAAGAATTCGTGTAGCTCCTTCTCTGCTAATCTTATCATATCCATCCTATCATATCAACAATCAACTCTCAACTTATTGATCTGGACTTCATATAGCAAGAAGACTACTACTCTGGTTTGATCTTCAAAGTTCATCAGGCATTTTGTCTGCTTTTTAATCATATCAACCTTATCTTATCAACAGTTAGCACCTACAAGCCTCATCTAGGTATTTGCAGCTTAGTTCATTATAATATATCTGCTGATTACTCTTCTCTTTTCAGTGATTAGCAGGAACTCACAAGATCCTCTCAAGTACTTACAACTTAGTTCATTATAATATGTCTGTTGCTCACTCTTCTCTTTGCAGCGATTAGCAGGCACCTGCAAGTCATATTCAGGTACTTGCAAATTTCATATTATATCTGCTTCTAACTCTCATTTTGCAGAGATCAGCAGATACTTGCAAGTTTCTTCACAGAAACCAGCAAATGCTTGCAAGTCTGGATCTCATGTTTACCTTTCCACAGAAATGTTCGAAGTGCTCGTTGCTATTATTTGCAGGAAGAGGTAGGATTGGGTTGCTTGCTATTTGCCAAAATCAAAGACAACGAACGCACTCCCAACTTTGGGAGGATTATCAGCATATACCTGAATCAGATAGATGGTGATAGGTTTGATATGACTAAAGGAGTTCCTATCCAAAATTTGAAGAAAATCGACTTCTTAATCTTCTCAAGATGGGATAGGAGGATCTTCAGGCAAGGGGGAGCCCCAGGATTGCAAGTGGAGGAGGCAGAACATGTTCTTGATGATAGGACTCATTTTCCACAGCCCAGTGAAATTCATGATGGCTTGAGTGCAGGAATTAAGGGGGAGATAGTTGCTCCTTCAAATTCTGTTCCAGTGGTTTCAGTTTCAGTTCCAGCACTTCTAGATTCAGTTCCTGATCCAATGTGTAAGACCCCCCTCCCCCTTACCAAGGAGGGATACCGGGTCTTATGCCCAGAACCGCCGTCTTACGGTGGCACTAACGCACGGTTTCGTTGACACCGCAACACGCCGATTCTGCCGGCTATTACGATCATACACATAACCTGTAGGCCAATATGAGAAAAGAAGTATAGCAGTGTAACAATTCTACTAGTGCACAAGTCACAGAGTACATATCATATATATGGAATGAAAAGTACAGAAACATAGTCCACAATGAGTACAAAATGGAAGAGTAATAAGGGCTTATGCCCAGTACATCATATCAACTCTCTCTCTCTCTCTCAAATAAAAGCGGAAGCTATACTAATACATCAAAACCCGTCCCACCTGAGGACGCATAGTAGTGGTAGTAGCCTGCTGTAGCGGTATCTGCTCCTCAAGTCCTGTCTCCTCGTCGTGCTGGTGCTCCATCACCACAGGCTCCTAAAAATAGTATTGTCACCAACCATTAGTCAAAAATACTAAGTCGTTTCCTCCGCACCTCGCCCCGCAACTCCTAGGCACCGAGCGGGAGGACGAAGCGGAGAACAACAAGGGGTAGCAAAGGTGGAAACATGTGACAAGATCTAACTAGTAGTTATAATGGATATTATTATTCTACTCTAGCAGTTCTAAGTATATGGTACAAGTAAGTAAAGTGCAGTACTAGTAAAGGAAGTAAAGAATGGAAAGTAAGAGCATGTAAATAAAACTATTCTACCACTATACTAAAATCACAAAAGTACCCTAACTTATATAAATGCCCATACAAATATATAAGTTAGGATTTCCAGCAAATTTAACTTATCATATAAAAGAGTCCATACTAATTTATATGATAAGGATCTATGAAGCGTATGACCTAATATGAATGAATGTTATGATGCAATTTTATGCACAGGCAAGTGCAACTCACACACAACGACTCTGTGATCACAGACCTTTAGTTCCCACTTTTTGAGAGCTAGCATCACTCTCGGGTACCACCGTTGTGGCTACGGCAGCAGCGGAGCGGGCGTCTCCACTTCTAGGCCGGTATGCACACTACCAAACCTTAGACCCCTCTCATACGCCTATGTACACGTCCGAGGTGCACTCTAGAGTCTCGCGTACGTACTTTGCTGACAACCCGTCAGTCTTGTTGGGTCGGATGTGCGTTATCGGGGATCGTCCTCCAGACCGCAGTGTAAAACAACCCACTGGCCCCTCTAACCCTCACAACCTCCTGGTGCACCGTACTGCCATCGGTGTGATGAACGGCCAGTACCGCATGCCCCGCCACTATATTTATGCACATGCAAGTATTTCATCCCGAGCCTACTGCTCGCAGGACCAACCTGTCCTAAATCCCTCAAACCCAACACGGGTGAGAACGCACAATAGTGCCTTTATTCCAATTCCATCAAACCCTACACGGGTGAGCATATATGAAAGATATGCTACCTAAACACCTAGAGGGGGGGTGAATAGGTGACCTAATCCTTTTTAAACTTAAATGGCAGCAATCAGTTATATCACAGCATCTACTTGCTTTATCACAACAATAACTAAGCATACACAGCAAATATCATTCACAGCACAGCTGACACAGTGGTTTATAGTGGTTCCCCAAGATATGGGTACATCCACTTTCACCCTACGCCTATCTAGCAGTGTACTAGATTCAGCTAAACTTCACCACTAGCTCAGAACCCAAATTGGTTCCTACACCTCAGGCACAAAGCCTTACAACTCAGCTTTATCCCAAAGCGTACACTCAGCCAATCAAGGCCTACACTCAGCCAACCAAGGCCTACACTCAGCCAACCAAGGCCTACACTCAGAGATCTCAATCTCCTACGCTCAGGCTCTCAAGCCCTACCCTCAGCCTTTATAATTATAGGCTTACAAATCACTCAGATCCAATGCATCCTACAAGATAAAAATGTTTTACAAATATTGACTCTACAACTCAGAAATAAAAGAGGGGAGTTGAGAGTTTCTTTATGAGTTCTTGGAAGAACTCAGCTGGATTCAATCTGACTTAGCTTTCTTGAAAGCTTCTTGAGTAGAACTGAATAAGACTGAATTCTCCTGCAGTTGTTCCTTGAACTCTGCCACTTAAGATCCAGAATGTATCTGAATCCTTCTCCTAGCCTAGTTCCAGAGGCTGATTTCTTGGATGGAGCCCTCTCTCTCCAACTTCTTAGATCTGCACTTGGACTGCAAGATCTTCTTGATTTGATAACTTGTTCTTCAACAATGTGATCCACTTGAACAACAATCTGAATCACTGAACAATTCTTCAATTCTCAACCACAACTTCTGTAAACTGTAGGTGCCTATTTATAGGCTTTCTTCATGGTAACCGGCTGGACCGGTCCATAACTGACTTCTGATATATCTGATAGGTGCTGTAGACCGGCTGGAACGGCAGCTGTCAAATCATCCAGTCATTTCTTGAAATTCTCTAACTGTCTGAAAGTGTCGAGACTTTCTGTCTTTAAGCGTCGACACTTATAGACCAAGTGTCGACACAAGCTGTGTAAGTGTCGACACAAGTCTATAAGGTGTCGACACAACTCCTTGTATGTCTCGACACAGTTTCTTCTACATGTGTCGACACTGAAATTGAGTGTCGACACAAGTACTTGTTCTTCTAGCTTTTGCTGAATTCTTCTAAGTGTCGACACATCTCTTTTGTGTCGACACAACTTCTTGTGTTGAATCTGTCAAGTGTCGACACTACTTCTTGGTGTCGATACGTAGTCTTCTATGTTGATTCTTGCTGAGTGTCGACACAGCTCCTTGTGTCGACACGCCTTCTTCTTGTTAAGACTTCAGCTGAGTGTCGACACATTCCCTTAGTGTCGACACTTGTACTTAGAATAATTTTGTTGATCTTTCTGATCTTTGCAAAGTGTCGACACAGCTCCTTCTGTCGACACCTTCTTCATGTGTTGAGTCTTCAGCTGTGTGTCGACACATTGTTCTGGGTGTCGACACATACTTCAAATGCTGACTCTTCTGCTTAGTGTCGACACATTGTGTTGAGTGTCGACACTTGTACTTAGTCTCTGCAGACTTTTGCTGAGTGTCAACACAGCTCCAAGTGTCGACACTTTCTGGTGTAGACTCAGCTTCACTGGGTGTCGACACAGCTCCTTGTGTCGACACTTTCTGTCTGCACTTTTCTTCACTGAGTGTCGACACAGCTCCAAGTGTCGACACTTTGTGTCTGGTGTCAACTCTGCATCCCAGGTGTCGACACAATGACTCCAAGTGTCGACACTGCTTGTCTGGGTGTCGACACAAGCCTTCTTAAGTGTCGACACTTTCCCTCTGGGTGTCGACACATGGACTTAGAAACTTTTTGCTTCAGTCCAGTGAATACTTAACCTGCACAAGTAAACTCAACATACATCAAATACATTATGTTGTATATCATTGAGTTGGGTGAGGCTTCTTTAAATCAGGTACATTTGACCAATGTACCCAACAATCTCCCCCTATTTGGAGAAGTCATAACCCTTAGTCAATGATATACACCATTCATAATTAAAAATTACAAAATCATGTAAAGCAGAATAAAGTATAGCAGGGTAAACATAACATGTAAAAATTCACACATGTATACACATTCATCAACACAGAACAAATAAGAAATAGACACATTCACAGAACAAACATGAAATATATGAATCATATATTGTTCTAATATCTGTCTTATATATTTTCAGAAGTTTACTAAATGTGTTACATCAAAAGATTACAACATAAACTTCAAGAAAACTCTTAATCTATTTCTGATCAGGTTCCTTGATAACAATTCCCTTGCCAGCTTGAACTTGAGCTTTGACAGGGGCTTCAACAGTTTCAGCATCAGCAGGCTTCTTGCCTTTTAGATCTTTCTTTTTGAGTTCTTCTGCCTTGATATTCTGTCTCTCAAAATAGTGATATGGCTTGGGGAAGTACTTGCTAGGCTCCACTGCAGTAGGAGGTAGCTTTCCCATCTTTGTCTTTCTTCTATATTGAACAATGGCCTCTTGTCTTATTTCATGTTTCCTCCATTCTGCTTCAGAGAACCACTTGTTCCTTTCATGAGCATTGTCCTTGGCAGCTTTCCAGGCAGTTAAAATTATATTCCTAGAGGTAGGGCTCCACTGTTCAAAGTCTGGCCTTTGTTCTGCTTGTTCCCTAAACCTCTTTTTGGACAACCTTGTCTCTTCTTCTTTCTGTAGAGCCTCTTGCATGGCTTCAGATATAGGTTGAACAACCTTTTCAATATGGACATTGGCCTTGCCCTCAAGTGGGCTATATATTGTGCTCACATCTGCTTGAATCATTTCAAAGTCTGGAGGTGGATAAATGACCTGAGCTACTTCTTGTGGCTCACCTCCAA
Source organism: Platanthera guangdongensis (assembly GCA_039583875.1). NCBI lineage: Eukaryota > Viridiplantae > Streptophyta > Magnoliopsida > Asparagales > Orchidaceae > Platanthera > Platanthera guangdongensis. The sequence continues at coordinate 144,413,273 of CM077147.1, read as the reverse complement.
AATAAGCAGGGTTAATGCCAGATTCAGCAACATCTTGGTCATCACACAGAGGAGGGTATCCAAGTGTAGCCCTGATTGAATTTGATATCCATTTTGCATGCTCAGAACTTGCCTTGACTAGCACTCTCTCCCCCTTTATGACTTCTCTAGCCATGTGATCTCTGACATCATCCTTTTGAAATCTGATCTGACTGTCCAACTACCTGATCCCATCTTTAAAGTAAGGTTTTAGCTTTTGAAGTTGTTCAGATATGACCTTCTGGGAGGCTTGGATAACAGTCTTTACATCAGTAATTTCCTCTTGAAAGACTTTATCAAATTTAGCTTTAGCAACATCAGTAGATGTAGAGGGTTCAACAGCCTTATTCTTTAATTCAGTGATAATAGCATTGTGGGATTCAGTCAAATTGTCATTCATTCTTAATTGATTCTCAAGAACATATCCTTGTTTCAATGCTATATCATCCACCTGTGCCTTGATCTTCTCTTGGTGTGTTGCCAAATACACCACTGCATTTCCACCCTTGTGGAAGCAGTCTGTCATCTCCTTCTTGTTGAGATTCATCGCAAACCTTATAGATTTTATATCTTGGGCAAGATCAAACTGTAATGATCTGTGCCCTGCATCAACATAAGCCTCTATGTCTTTCCTTTGTTCATCCATTTTAATCTGCAGTGCAATCAGTAAAGCACTATAGTCAACAGTTGGAGCTTGTTGAACTATAGGCTGTGGGGCTACAGTTTGCAGAGCCTTCTTGTAACTCTGGCTCCTTCTCTTGAATACATAGAGTTTCTTTTTCATTGCCCTTGCAATCTCCTCATCTTCAGAGGCAGATGTGCTGGCAATATCAACCCTTTCCTTAGGGCTTGGAGGCTTGTCAGCTTGCACATCTTGTGCCTTCTCAGTTTCTTACCTTATAGGCTCCTCCAGAACTTGCATTTGCTCCCCCTCAGCAGCAGCAGTCTCTCCTTCAGCAGCTTCTTTGTCCATGTAAAAATCAACTTGATCTAGATTGAGAAATAGATCTTCCATGGTGAACTCTTGAGGTGATTGAGCTGGAGACATTCTTTGCTCTTCAACTACTGGAACAACAGATGTGTCTTTGATAACAACATCTGGTTCTTGACTAGGCAGCTGAGTTTGCTGAAGAACATCAGACAAATCAGCATCTTTTACAAGATATTCTAAAGTTTTTAGGTCAGTGAGTAACTCTTGGATGATGATGGTGGCTTGCTCACTGTCCAGTGTAGATGGTTCTTCTACAACTGGAGGCTCCCCCTGGCTTTGATCCCTGTGGATGGGGCTAGCTGGAGGCAGCTCCCCCTGGATCTCAGCAGTCTCTTGAGCAGCAGGGGTCTTCTCTGCATCTCCACCAGCCACTTCCTCTTGGTCATCAGGAGTGAAAACAACATGTTCTTCACTCCCTGAACTGCTAGAGGACTCTTGTTCAACTGGAGCAGTTTTCTCTTTTTCTTAGGAGGAATCTCCTTCTCAGTAATTGTCTTCTCAGGGGTTGGCATGTCCTTTGACAACACCCTGTCCCATCTTGAAAAGATCCTTAGATCCATCTTCCTCATGTGGTTTATTTTGCTACCTGCAGCTGCACTCATCACCTCTGGTATGGTACCAGCTAGGTAGAGACTAATGATCCTGCCCAGATTGGGCTTCTTCAAGCTCTCCTTAATCTTGTCAAATACTATGATTGACCAATCAGTTCTTAGATTAAGATAATTCTTGTCATTACTCCAAACATATTGGCAGACACTCTGTCATGCCCTCCAGGCTTGCTGAGTAAGACTTTCCCACAATCTCAGACATGAACTTGCCTTGATTATTCATGCCTTTCCTGTTGAAAATAGATCCTATCTTCATCTTTGGATCAAGTCCACACCAGGTAAGAGCTTCCCTGGTCTTTGAAGCAGTCACCTCTTCTTCATCTTGAGTTCTTGGAAGCTGGAGCACCTTCCTCAGATTTTTAGGTGAAACCTTGACCTTAGTTCCATGAACTCTGGATTTGATTCTGTATCCAGAGTCATCTACTGCAGCTCCATTAAGGAATTCCAGCACTTCCTTCTTCCATATCTTAGTTGGTTCTGAAACTAAGTATTCCAATCCAGAATCGGCGACTAGGGTTACTACCGCCTTGATTTCCGCATCTGCATCGTCGAACGCGCCGCGCACAAGCTCATAGCCTTCGTTAACGTTCTCCTCAAGCATAGGTGCCATTAGGGTTTGTAGAATTTGTCTTTAGAAAAGAGAGGTGTCGACACAGTAGTTTTGGTCTCGAAACTTTGAAAGCGTGTCGACAAACAAAGACAGAACCCTATTTATACCTTTCTGATTTTGAAGATGAACAGGCGGGACAGCTAACTTAAAATGTGTCGACACTGGCAACAAGTGTCGACACTGACTTATAATGTCTCGACACATATGTGTCGACACAAGTTTAGTCAACAGATTTTATGTGTCGACACTTGATTATGTGTCGACACAACATAACTCGACACATTGTCGAGACTTTACTTAGAAAATTCTGAGTAAAACATAAGTGTCGACACCACATTTGATGTGTCGACACCTACTAGACATGTGTCGACACTAACATTCTGAAGTGTCGACACCAACATCCTAGATGTGTCGACACCTTTTTCCTGAAGTGTCGACACCACTATTCTGTGTCGACATAGACTTGTCTATGTGTCGACACCTTTTGACTTAGTCATTTTCAAATCTGTAAACTTTCTCTAAGTTTATCATTCCTAGTTCAATTTTGAATCTATTGAACTTAGCTTCTTCTAGTGGCTTAGTAAACATATCAACTACTTGTTCATCTGTTTTAATATATTCTAACAAAATATCTTCTCTTTCTACATGTTCCCTAAGAAAATGATATTTAATCTCAATATGTTTTGTTCTACTATGAGATACAGGGTTATTAGCTATTGAAATAGCACTTGTAGAATCACAGAAAAGTGGAGTTCTACTTACCTGAAATCCATAGTCCTCTAGCTGATGTTGAATCCACAGAAGTTGAGCACAGCAACTTCCTGCAGCCACATAATCTGACTCTGCTGTGGAGATAGCCACACTAGTTTGTTTCTTGCTACTCCATGAAATTAGTCTCCCACCTAGGAATTGACAGGTTCCAATAGTGCTCTTTCTATCCTCTTTGCATCCTGCAAAGTCTGCATCTGAATAACGTGTTAGATCAAAGTCTCCATTCCTAGGGTACCAGAGGCCTAGATAGGGAGTGCCCTTTAGATATCTCAATATTCTTTTGACTGCTGTCAAATGAGACTCTTTAGGGCAGGCTTGATACCTTGCACAAACACATGTAGCATACATGATGTCTGGTCTACTAGCAGTTAAGTATAATATCGAGACAACTATCCCTCTATACAAGGTTTCATCTACAGGTTTCCCTGCATCATCCTTGCTAAGAGACATACTTGACCCCATAGGAGTCTTCATGGTACTGGATGAATCCATACCATACCTCCTTATGAGTTCTAGGGTGAACTTGGACTGACAAATGGATAAACCACTCTCAGTCTGTTTAACTTGGAGTCCCAAGAAAAACTTCAGCTCTCCCATACTACTCATCTCAAACTGACCTTGCATAAGTTTTGCAAACTTTTTGCAAAGGCTGCTTTCAGTATACTCAAATATTATGTCATCTACATATATTTGGACTAGTATGACTTTGCCTCTAGATTTCCTAAGGAATAGAGTCTTATCTATTTTCCCCCTTGAGAACTTGTTCTCAATGAGGAAACTAGATAGGGTTTCATACCAAGCCCTAGGGGCTTGCTTTAACCCATATAAAGCTTTCCTAAGTCTATAGACATAATGAGGTAGAGTTGGATCAACAAAACCTGCAGGCTGTTCCACATAGACTTCTTCCTTAAGATTACCATTTAGGAATGCTGACTTGACATCCATTTGGTAAACCTTGAATCCTTGTTAGGTTGCATAGGCCAAGAACATCCTTATGGCTTCCAGTCTGGCTACTGGAGCAAAGGTTTGATCAAAGTCAATACCTTCTTCTTGCCTATATCCTTTAGCAACCAGTCTAGCTTTATTCTTAATGATGACCATGACCCCTTGTTCATCCATCTTATTCCTGTAGATCCACTTAACTCCTATTACATTGTGGTCTTTAGGTTTAGGAACAAGTTCCCAAACCTTGCACCTCTTGAACTGATTAAGCTCTTCTTGCATTTCTTTAGTCCATTGTGGATCCAGTATTGCTTCTTCAAATTTCTTAGGTTCAACTTGTGACAGAAAGCTGGAGTAGATTGCTGCATTCATGTTTCTACTCCTGGTTTGTACTCCTTGTCTTGGATCTCCAATAATCAGCTCTACTGGATGATCTCTAAGATGCCTGTGGGCTGGAGGCATCCTAACTTCTGGTTGAACCACTTCAGCATCTGCATCATGCTGTATACCTTGGATTTCTTCAGCAATTGGCACATGTAGTTCTCCCCCTGGACAACAGCTACTCTCCTCTCCTTGCTGTCTTGTAGCAGGTACTTCTTCTAGAGTAAGCTTGTCCATTTTCTTTGATATACCTGTGGGGCTGCATACAGAACTAGACAACTCATTGTTAATAAGTTTAGTCTCATCAAAAACTACATGCACAGATTCTTCTACAACTTGTGTAGTCAAGTTGTAGACTCTATAAGCCTTACTATTATTGCTGTACCCAACAAAAATTCCCTCTTGGGACTTGGCAGCAAACTTAGTTAAGTAAGACTTCCCATTGTTAAGTATGAAGCATTTGCAACCAAAGATCCTGAAATAGGATAGGTTTGGTTTCCTGCCTTTCACAACTTCATAGGGAGTCTTGTATAGCCCTTTAGTGATGGTAGCCCTATTTATAACATGGCATGCAGTGTTAACTGCTTCAGCCCAGAAATACTCAGGCAGTGATGTATCACTTAGTAGGGTACTACCAGCCTCTATCAAGGTTCTATTTTTCCTCTCAGCAATGCCATTTTGCTGAGGTGTTCTAGGTGAAGAGAATTCTTGAAATATCCCAAAGTCTTCACATAGTTTTGTCATGCTTTCAGACTGAAACTCAGTACCATGGTCACTTCTAATTTTGACCACAGTACTATTTAGTTCATTCTGAATTTGCTTGACAAAGCTGTAGAAGACACTAGGTGTTTCAGATTTCTGTCTTAAGAAGAACACCCAGGAAAACCTTGAGTAGTCATCTACAACTACAAGGGTATAGACCTTCCTACCTAAGCTGTGAACTGGCATTGGACCAAAGAGATCCATATGCAAGAGGTATAAACACCTCACAGCATCCTTGTGTTCAATGCTTCTAAAGGTGGATTTACTCTGCTTGCCCTTTTGACAAGCTGAGCAAATACCATCTTTGACACACTTAACTTGAGGACCATTCCTCACTAACTCTTTGCTAAAGAGTTTGCTAATAGTCTTGTAGTTAAGATGGGCAAGCCTCTTGTGCCATTTGACACAATGAGAGACTGTCTCATCAGCTACAAGACAAACTGGAGAACCATTGTTCTCAATCATAATGTCTAGGCAGTAGACATTCCTTTTCCTATAACCTGTCAAAATGATCTCTTGATCACTTGACCTCTTGATATGACAACCATTTTTAACAAATGAGATGTCATATCCTACATCACTTAATTGACTTATACTTATTAGGTTGTGTTTCAACCCTTTAACATAAGCCACTTGAGTAATGGTAACTAAGTTTGTAGAAATGTTACCAAACCCTTTGATGATTAGTTTTTCAGAACCACCAAAGGTAACCTTTGGACCATCTTTAATTGGAATATAGTCCCTTAGTAGTCTCCTTATTCCAGTCATATGTTTGGAATATCCACTGTCCAAGTACCATGTTGGGGTATGGCCACTTGGACTCACATGCAAAACAGATTAATGAACCTTAGAACCCAAAGAAGTCTTGGGTCCTTGGTACATGTTAGTCTGCAATCTGACAAAACTACCTACTGGCTTTCCACCAGGTAGCTTGCTACTCACTTTGGCACTGACATTGTGCCAACAGTCCACTGCAAAATGGCCAATCTTGCCACAGCACCAACATTCAAACTTGTTGTACCTTTGCTTAGGTACTGCCTTGGCTGTCTTGTCTACAGCAGGCTTGTTGAATGTTGGGGCTTTGCCCTTGGACTTAGACTTAGACTGCTCAGTCCCTGCAGGTCTAATAAAGCCCAGTCTAGCCTTGCCTTTATGATGAACAAATTCATCAATCAAAGGTAACACTGACTTAGGTTTAGAAAACCTAGCAACAAGATCTCTCTCTTTCTGAAGATTGCTCTCCAGACTCTTAATTTGATCATTTTTAAATGATATGGTACCCATTTGAATCACTGTTATGTGTTTCAGCCTGGCTATTTCATTAAGCTTTTGATCAAATTGCTTCTCAATATCTGTTACAGCAGCTTTAAGATCAGCAATTTCCAATGCCTGACTTTTGGCAAAGGTCTTGCTTTTCTGGTAAGCCTGTAACAGCACCTTATATTCATCTATAAGCTGATGAATATCATCCTCAGACTCAGATACATTCTCATCACTTGATGAAGAAGAATCTGACTCTGAACAAGAACAAGAAACTGAATTTAAACTTGAACTTTGTACCTGACTGGGTCTTGGCTGCTCCAGAATTTTGCCACTCTCTATCAAAGCCATTAGCCCTTGGCAATGATTGTCTTCTTGATCATAGATAGACTCCATTAACTGCATGAATTCTTCCTCTTCTTCTTCAGCAAACAGCCCTATGTAGGCTTCAGCATCAGACTCAGATTCTGAAGATGAAATGTCTGATAGAGTATTCTCCTTCTTGGCTACTAAGGACTTTTCCTTCTTGCCTTTGTAGTGAGTCTTTTTCCTGTCACTAGATTCCATTCTCTTCTCTGGACAATCTGCAATAACATGGCCCTGTCTATTGTAGCAATAGCACACTATCTTAGATCCAGTTGCCTTGCTTGACTTTGTCCTCTTCCTGTCTTTCTTTGAAGGCTTTTTCTCCTGATGAAAGACTTCCTTTCCCTTTGAAGAGGAAGGTCTTGACCTCCACTGTTTCTTCTTCAAGAATTTCTGAAAGTGTCTAGTGAAGGCAGCAAAGTCTTCATCACTTTCACTGCTCTCAGTCTTTGTGCTGATAGACTCATCAGATTCTGATTCAACTACCTCTGGAGGTGGAGTTGAAGACTTATTCCTGCACTTTCTGGGAACTTCTGTCTTGAAAGCAACATTTCTTTCCTTGTGCTCAGTCCTTGTTGATTTCTCCTCCTCTTTTCTCACGGTCAACTGCATCTCATATGACAATAACTTGCCAAACAGTGTAGGAGGAGGAATTTCCCCCAACTTAGCCATTTCTCTTATGGCACAGATCTTGGTGTCCCAATCTTTGGTTAGGGACCTTAAGAACTTGTCATTTAGTTCATAGTTACTGAACTCTCTTCCATAAGACATGAGTTCATTAACTATTCTGTAGAACTTCTTGTAGCACTCAGTTATGCTATCACCTTTACCTTGTCTAAAGCTCTCATACTCCTGATTTAGCAAGGATTTTCTATCTTGTCTAACTTCTTCAGATCCTTCCATATACACTATAAGAGTGTCCCACATCTCCTTGGCTGTCTTACAATGTATAAGATTCTGAAAAGTTGCATCATCAATGGCACTCACTATTATGTTCTGTGCCCTCTTGTCCATGGTAGCTAGGACAATCTCATCCTTAGTCATCTCAGAGAAATCCTTTGGGGTTCTCTGATTTTCATCTAGAACAGATATCTTCATGGGCACATAAGGCCCTTCCTTTACTGTGATGTAGATTCTAGGGTCTGAGGCCTCCATAAACAGCCTTACCCTTTCCTTCCAGATACCAAAGATCTCTTTCCTGCATATGGGTAATTTCATGGAACCCAATTCCTTGTGATTCTCAGAAGAACCCATGTTTCTTGATTTTCTTGAATTTCTTGAATCTGTGTTGCCTTACACTGAATCTGCCACACAGGATCTCCTCAGACTGTTAGTCCTTGTTTTGAGCAACCTGCCTCTGATACCACTTGAAAGATATGGTACCTAAACACTTAGAGGGGGGGGGGTGAATAGGTGACCTAATCCTTTTTAAACTTAAATGGCAGCAATCAGTTATATCACAGCATCTACTTGTTTTATCACAACAATAACTAAGCATACACAGCAAATATCATTCACAGCACAGCTGACACAGTGGTTTATAGTGGTTCCCCAAGATATGGGTACATCCACTTTCCCCCTACGCCTATCTAGCAGTGTACTAGATTCGGCTAAACTTCTCCACTAGCTCAGAACCCAAATTGGTTCCTACACCTCAGGCCCAAAGCCTTATAACTCAGCTTTATCCCAAAGCCTACACTCAGCCAATCAAGGCCTACACTCAGCCAACCAAGTCCTACACTCAGCCAACCAAGGCCTACACTCAGAGATCTCAATCTCCTACACTCAGGCTCTCAAGCCCTACCCTCAGCCTTTATAATTATAGGCTTACAAATCACTCATATCCAATGGATCCTACAAGATAAAAATGTTTTACAAATATTGACTCTACAACTCAGAAATAAAAGAGGGGAGTTGAGAGTTTCTTTATGAGTTCTTGGAAGAACTCAGCTGGATTCAATATGACTTAACTTTCTTCAAAGCTTCTTGAGTAGAACTGAATAAGACTGAATTCTCCTGCAGTTGTTCCTTGAACTCTGCCACTTAAGATCCAGAATGTATCTGAATCCTTCTTCTCAGCCTAGTTCCAGAGGCTGATTTCTTGGATGGAGCCCTCTCTCTCCAACTTCTTAGATCTGCACTTGGACTGCAAGATCTTCTTGATTTGATAACTTGTTCTTCAACAATGTGATCCACTTGAACAACAATCTGAATCACTGAACAATTCTTCAATTCTCAACCACAACTTCTGTAAACTGTAGGTGCCTATTTATAGGCTTTCTTCATGGTAACCGGCTGGACCGGTCCATAACTGACTTCTGATATATCTGACAAGTGCTGTAGACCGGCTGGAATGGCAGCTGTCAAATCATCCAGTCATTTCTTGAAATTCTCTAACTGTCTGAAAGTGTCGAGACTTTCTGTCTTTAAGCATCGACACTTATAGACCAAGTGTCGACACAAGCTGTGTAAGTGTCGACACAAGTCTACAAGGTGTCGACACAACTCCTTGTATGTCTCGACACAGTTTCTTCTGCATGTGTCGACACTGAAATTGAGTGTCGACACAAGTACTTGTTCTTCTAGCTTTTGCTGAATTCTTCTAAGTGTCGACACATCTCTTTTGTGTCGACACAACTTATTGTGTTGAATCTGTCAAGTGTCGACACTACTTCTTGGTGTCGACACATAGTCTTCTATGTTGATTCTTGCTGAGTGTCGACACAGCTCCTTGTGTCGACACAACTTCTTCTTGTTAAGACTTCAGCTGAGTGTCGACACATTCCCTTAGTGTCGACACTTGTACTTAGAATAATTTTGTTGATCTTTCTGATCTTTGCAATGTGTCGACACAGCTCCTTCTGTCGACACCTTCTTCATGTGTTGAGTCTTCAGCTGTGTGTCGACACATTATTCTGGGTGTCGACACATACTTCAAATGCTGACTCTTCTGCTTAGTGTCGACACATTGTGTTTAGTGTCGACACTTGTACTTAGTCTCTGCAGACTTTTGCTGAGTGTCGACACAGCTCCAAGTGTCGACACTTTCTGGTGTAGACTCAGCTTCACTGGGTATCGACACAGCTCCTTGTGTCGACACTTTCTGTCTGCACTTTTCTTCACTGAGTGTCGACACAGCTCCAAGTGTCGACACTTTGTGTCTGGTGTCGACTCTGCATCCCAGGTGTCGACACAATGACTCCAAGTGTCGACACTGCTTGTCTGGGTGTCGACACAAGCCTTCTTAAGTGTCGACACTTTCCCTCTGGGTGTCGACACATGGACTTAGAAACTTTTTGCTTTAGTCCAGTGAATACTTAACCTGCACAAGTAAACTCAACATACATCAAATACATTATGTTGTATATCATTGAGTTGGGTGAGGCTTCTTCAAATCAGGTACATTTGACCAATGTACCCAACAATCTCCCCCTATTTGGAGAAGTCATAACCCTTAGTCAATGATATACACCATTCATAATTAAAAATTACAAAATGATGTAAAGCAGAATAAAGTACAGCAGGGTAAGCATAACATGTAAAAATTCACACATGTATACACATTCATCAACATAGAACAAATAAGAAATAGACACATTCACAGAACAAACATGAAATATATGAATCATATATTGTTCTAATATCTGTCTTATATATTTTCAGAAGTTTACTAAATGTGTTACATCAAAAGATTACAACATAAACTTCAAGAAAACTCTTAATCTATTTCTGATCAGGTTCCTTGATAACAATTCCCTTGCCAGCTTGAACTTGAGCTTTGACAGGGGCTTCAACAGTTTCAGCATCAGCAGGCTTCTTGCCTTTTAGATCTTTCTTTTTGAGTTCTTCTGCCTTGATCTTCTGTCTCTCAAAATAGTGATATGGCTTGGGGAAGTACTTGCTAGGCTCCACTGCAGTAGGAGGTAGCTTTCCCATCTTTGCCTTTCTTCTATATTGAACAATGGCCTCTTGTCTTATTTTATGTTTCCTCCATTCTGCTTCAGAGAACCACTTGTTCCTTTCATGAGCATTGTCCTTGGCAGCTATCCAGGCAGTTAAAATTATATTCCTAGAGGTAGGGCTCCACTGTTCAAAGTCTGGCCTTTGTTTTGCTTGTTCCCTAAACCTCTTTTTGGACAACCTTGTCTCTTCTTCTTTCTGTAGAGCCTCTTGCATGGCTTCAGATATAGGTTGAACAACCTTTTCAATATGGACATTGGCCTTGCCCTCAAGTGGGCTATATATTGTGCTCACATCTGCTTGAATCATTTCAAAGTCTAGAGGTGGATAAATGACCTGAGCTACTTCTTGTGGCTCACCTCCAAAATAAGCAGGGTTAATGCCAGATTCAGCAACATCTTGGTCATCACACAGAGGATGGTATCCAAGTGTAGCCCTGATTGAATTTGATATCCATTTTGCATGCTCAGAACTTGCCTTGACTAGCACTCTCTCCCCCTTTATGACTTCTCTAGTCATGTGATCTCTGACATCATCCTTTTGAAATCTGATCTGACTGTCCAAGTACCTGATCCCATCTTTAAAGTAAGGTTTTAGCTTTTGAAGTTGTTCAGATATGACCTTCTGGGAGTCTTGGATAGCAGTCTTTACAGCAGTAATTTCCTCTTGAAAGACTTTATCAAATTTAGCTTTAGTAGCATCAGTAGATGTAGAGGGTTCAGCAGCCTTATTCTTTAATTCAGTGACAATAGCATTGTGGGATTCAGTCAAATTGTCATTCATTCTTAATTGATTCTCAAGAACATATCCTTGTTTCAATGCTATATCATCCACCTGTGCCTTGATCTTCTCTTGGTGTGTTGCCAAATACACCACTGCATTTCCACCCTTGTGGAAGCAGTCTGTCATCTCCTTCTTGTTGAGATTCATCGCAAACCTTATAGATTTTATATCTTGGGCAAGATCAAACTGTAATGATCTGTGCCCTGCATCAACATAAGCCTCTATGGCTTTCCTTTGTTCATCCATTTTAATCTGCAGTGCAATCAGTAAAGCACTATAGTCAACAGTTGGAGCCTGTTGAACTATAGGCTGTGGGGCTACAGTTTGCAGAGCCTTCTTGTAACTCTGGCTGCTTCTCTTGAATACATAGAGTTTCTTTTTCCTTGCCCTTGCAATCTCCTCATCTTCAGAGGCAGATGTGCTGGCAATATCAACCCTTTCCTTAGGGCTTGGAGGCTTGTCAGCTTGCACATCTTGTGCCTTCTCAGTTTCTTGCCTTATAGGCTCCTCCAGAACTTGCATTTGCTCCCCCTCAGCAGCAGCAGTCTCTCCTTCAGCAGCTTTTTTGTCCATGTCAAAATCAACTTGATCTAGATTGAGAAATAGATCTTCCATGGTGAACTCTTGAGGTGATTGAGCTGGAGACATTCTTTGCTCTTCAACTACTGGAACAGCAGATGTGTCTTTGATAACAACATCTGGTTCTTGACTAGGCAGCTGAGTTTGCTGAAGAACATCAGACAAATCAGCATCTTCTACAAGATATTCTAAAGTTTTTAGGTCAGTGAGTAACTCTTGGATGATGATGGTGGCTTGCTCACTGTCCAGTGTAGATGGTTCTTCTACAACTGGAGGTTCCCCCTGGCTTTGATCCCTGTGGATGGGGCTAGCTGGAGGCAGCTCCCCCTGGATCTCAGCAGTCTCTTGAGTAGCAGGGGTCTTCTCTGCATCTCCACCAGCCACTTCCTCTTGGTCATCAGGAGTGAAAACAACATGTTCTTCACTCCCTGAACTGCTGGAGGACTCTTGTTCAACTGGAGCAGTTTTTCTCTTTTTCTTAGGAGGAATCTCCTTCTCAGTAATTGTCTTCTCAGGGGTTGGCATGTCCTTTGACAACACCCTGTCCCATCTTGAAAAGATCCTTAGATCCATCTTCCTCATGTGGTTTATTTTGCTACCTGCAGCTGCACTCATCACCTCTGGTATGGTACCAGCTAGGTAGAGACTAATGATCCTGCCCAGATTGGGCTTCTTCAAGCTCTCCTTAATCTTGTCAAATACTATGATTGACCAATCAGTTCTTAGATTAAATATTATTCTTGTCATTACTCCAAACATATTGGCAGACACTCTGTCATGCCCTCCAGGTTTGCTGAGTAAGACTTTTCCCACAATCTCAGACATGAACTTGCCTTGATTATTCATGCCTTTACTGTTGAAAACAGATCCTATCTTCATCTTTGGATCAAGTACACACCAGGTAAGAGCTTCCCTGGTCTTTGAAGCAGTCACCTCTTCTTCATCTTGAGTTCTTGGAAGCTGGAGCACCTTCCTCAGATTTTTAGGTGAAACCTTGACCTTAGTTCCATGAACTCTGGATTTGATTTAGTATCCAGAGTCATCTACTGCAGCTCCATTAAGAAATTCAAGCACTTCCTTCTTCCATATCTTAGTTGGTTCTGAAACTAAGTATTCCAATCCAGAATCGGCGACTAGGGTTACTACCGCCTTGATTTCGGCATCTGCATCGTCGAACGCGCCGCGCACAAGCTCATAGCCTTCGTTAACGTTCTCCTCAAGCTTAGGTGCCATTAGGGTTTGTAGAATTTGTCTTTAGAAAAGAGAGGTGTCGACATAGTAGGTTTGGTCTCGAAACTTTGAAAGCGTGTCGACAAACAAAGACAGAACCCTATTTATACCTTTCTGATTTTGAAGATGAACAGGCGGGACAGCTAACTTAAAATGTGTCGACACTGGCAACAAGTGTCGACACTGACTTATAATGTCTCGACACATATGTGTCGACACAAGTTTAGTCAACAGATTTTATGTGTCGACACTTGATTATGTGTCGACACAACATAACTCGACACATTGTCGAGACTTTACTTAGAAAATTCTGAGTAAAACATAAGTGTCGACACCACATTTGATGTGTCGACACCTACTAGACATGTGTCGACACTAACATTCTGAAGTGTCGACACCAACATCCTAGATGTGTCGATACCTTTTTTCTGAAGTGTCGACACCACTATTCTGTGTCGACATAGACTTGTCTATGTGTCGACACCTTTTGACTTAGTCATTTTCAAATCTGTAAACTTACTCTAAGTTTATCATTCCTAGTTCAATTTTGAATCTATTGAACTTAGCTTCTTCTAGTGGCTTAGTAAACATATCAGCTACTTGTTCATCTGTTTTAACATATTCTAACAAAATATCTTCTCTTTCTACATATTCCCTAAGAAAATGATATTTAATCTCAATATGTTTTGTTCTACTATGAGATACAGGGTTATTAGCTATTGAAATAGCACTTGCAGAATCACAGAAAAGTGGAGTTCTACTTACCTGAAATCCATAGTCCTCTAGCTGATGTTGAATCCACAGAAGTTGAGCACAGCAACTTCCTGCAGCCACATACTCTGACTCTGCTGTGGAGATAGCCACACTAGTTTATTTCTTGCTACTCCATGAAATTAGTCTCCCACCTAGGAATTGACAGGTTCTAGTAGTGCTCTTTTTATCCTCTTTGCATCGTGCAAAGTCTGCATCTGAATAACCTGTTAGATAAGAGTATCCATTCCTAGGGTACCAGAGGCCTAGATAGGGAGTGCCCTTTAGATATCTCAATATTCTTTTGACTGCTGTCAAATGAGACTCTTTAGGGCAGGCTTGATACCTTGCACAAACACATGTAGCATACATGATGTCTGGTCTACTAGCAGTTAAGTATAATAGGGAGACAACTATCGCTCTATACAAGGTTTCATCTACAGGTTTCCCTGTATCATCCTTGCTAAGAGACATACTTGACCCCATAGGAGTCTTCATGGTACTGGATGAATCCATACCATACTTCCTTATGAGTTCTAGGGTGAACTTGGACTGACAAATGGATAAACCACTCTCAGTCTGTTTAACTTGGAGTCCCAAGAAAAACTTCAGCTCTCCCATACTACTCATCTCAAACTGACCTTGCATAAGTTTTGCAAACTTTTTGCAAAGGCTGCTTTCAGTAGACCCAAATATTATGTCATCTACATATATTTGGACTAGTATGACTTTGCCTCTAGATTCCCTAAGGAATAGAGTCTTATCTATTTTCCCCCTTAAGAACTTGTTCTCAATGAGGAAACTAGATAGGGTTTCATACCAAGCCCTAGGGGCTTGCTTTAACCCATATAAAGCTTTCCTAAGTCTATAGACATAATGAGGTAGAGTTGGATCAACAAAACCTGCAGGCTGTTCCACATAGACTTCTTCCTTAAGATTACCATTTAGGAATGCTGACTTGACATCCATTTGGTAAACCTTGAATCCTTGATAGGTTGCATAGGCCAAGAACATCCTTATGGATTCCAATCTGGCTACTGGAGCAAAGGTTTGATCAAAGTCAATACCTTCTTCTTGCCTATATCCTTTAGCAACCAGTCTAGCTTTATTCTTAATGATGACCCCTTGTTCATCCATCTTATTCCTGTAGATCCACTTAACTCCTATTACATTGTGGTCTTTAGGTTTAGGAACAAGTTCCCAAACCTTGCACCTCTTGAACTGATTAAGCTCTTCTTGCATTTCTTTAGTCCATTGTGGATCCAGTATTGCTTCTTCAAATTTCTTAGGTTCAACTTGTGACAGAAAGCTGGAGTAGATTGCTGCACTCATGTTTCTACTCCTGGTTTGTACTCCTTGTCTTGGATCTCCAATAATCAGCTCTACTGGATGATCTCTAAGATGCCTGTGGGCTGGAGGCATCCTAACTTCTAGTTGAACCACTTCAGCATCTGCATCATGCTGTATACCTTGGATTTCTTCAGCAATTGGCACATGTAGTTCTCCCCCTGGACAACAGCTACTCTCCTCTCCTTGCTGTCTTGTAGCAGGTACTTCTTTTAGAGTAAGCTTGTCCATTTTCTTTGATAAACCTGTGGGGCTGCATACCAAACTAGACAACTCATTGTTAATAAGTTTAGTCTCATCAAAAACTACATGCACAGATTCTTCTACAACTTGTGTAGTCAAGTTGTAGACTCTATAAGCCTTACTATTATTGCTGTACCCAACAAAAATTCCCTCTTGGTACTTGGCAGCAAACTTAGTTAAGTAAGACTTCCCATTATTAAGTATGAAGCATTTGCAACCAAAGATCCTGAAATAGGATAGGTTTGGTTTCCTGCCTTTCACAACTTCATAGGGAGTCTTGTATAGCCCTTTAGTGATGGTAGCCCTATTTATAACATGGCATGCAGTGTTAACTGCTTCAGCCAAGAAATACTCAGGCAGTGATGTATCACTTAGTAGGGTACTACCAGCCTCTATCAAGGTTCTATTTTTCCTCTCAGCAATGCCATTTTGCTGAGGTGTTCTAGGTGAAGAGAATTCTTGAAATATCCCAAAGTCTTCACATAGTTTTGTCATGCTTTCAGACTGAAACTCAGTACCATGGTCACTTCTAATTTTGACCACAGTACTATTTAGTTCATTCTGAATTTGCTTGACAAAGCTGTAGAAGACACTAGGTGTTTCAGATTTCTGTCTTAAGAAGAACACCCAGGAAAACCTTGAGTAGTCATCTACAACTACAAGGGTATAGACCTTCCTACCTAAGCTGTGAACTGGCATTGGACCAAAGAGATCCATATGCAAGAGGTATAAACACCTCACAGCATCCTTGTGTTCAATGCTTCTAAAGGTGGATTTAGTCTGCTTGCCCTTTTGACAAGCTGAGCAAATACCATCTTTGACACACTTAACTTGAGGACCATTCCTCACTAACTCTTTGCTAAAGAGTTTGCTAATAGTCTTGTAGTTAAGATGGGCAAGCCTCTTGTGCCATTTGACACAATGAG
The DNA here is from genome assembly GCA_039583875.1 of Platanthera guangdongensis. NCBI lineage: Eukaryota > Viridiplantae > Streptophyta > Magnoliopsida > Asparagales > Orchidaceae > Platanthera > Platanthera guangdongensis. The sequence goes on along the minus strand of CM077147.1, from coordinate 144,396,746 downwards.
ATACTGTCTCATCAGCTACAAGACAAACTGGAGAACCATTGTTCTCAATCATAATGTCTAGGCAGTAGACATTCCTTTTCCTATAACCTGTCAAAATGATCTCTTGATCACTTGACCTCTTAATATGACAACCATTTTTAACAAATGAGATGTCATATCCTACATCACTTAATTGACTTATACTTATTAGGTTGTGTTTCAACCCTTTAACATAAGCCACTTGAGTAATGGTAACCAAGTTTGTAGAAATGTTACCAAACTCTTTGATGATTCCTTTTTCAGAACCACCAAAGGTAATCTTTGGACCATCTTTAATTGGAATATAGTCCCTTAGTAGTCTCCTTGTTCCAATCATATGTCTGGAACATCCACTGTCCAAGTACCATGTTGGGGTATGGCCACTTGGACTCACATGCAAAACAGATTAATGAATCTTAGAACCCAAAGAAGTCTTGGGTCCTTGGAACATGTTAGTCTGCAATCTGACAAAACTACCTACTGGCTTTCCACCAGGTAGCTTGCTACTCACTTTGGCACTGACATTGTGCCAACAGTCCACTGCAAAATGGCCAATCTTGCCACAGCACCAACATTCAAACTTGTTGTACCTTTGCTTAGGTACTGCCTTGGCTGTCTTGTCTACAGCAGGCTTGTTGAATGTTGGGGCTTTGCCCTTGGACTTAGACTTAGACTGCTCAGTCCCTGCAGGTCTAATAAAGCCCAGTCTAGCCTTGCCTTTATGATGAACAAATTCATCAATCAAAGGTAACACTGACTTAGGTTTAGAAAACCTAGCAACAAGATCTCTCTCTTTCTGAAGATTGCTCTCCAGACTCTTAATTTGATCATTTTTAAATGATATAGTACCCATTTGAATCACTGTTATGTGTTTCAGCCTGGCTATTTCATTAAGCTTTTGATCAAATTGCTTCTCAATATCTGTTACAGCAGCTTTAAGATCAGCAATTTCCAATGCCTGACTTTTGGCAAAGGTCTTGCTTTTCTTGTAAGCCTGTAACAGCACCTTATATTCATCTATAAGCTGATGAATATCATCCTCAGACTCAGATACATTCTCATCACTTGATGAAGAAGAATCTGACTCTGAACAAGAACAAGAAACTGAATTTAAACTTGAACTTTGTACCTGACTGGGTCCTGGCTACTCCAGGATTTTGCCACTCTCTGTCAAAGCCATTATCCCTTGGCAATGATTGTCTTCTTGATCATAGATAGACTCCATTAACTGCATGAATTCTTCCTCTTCTTCTTCAGCAAACAGCCCTATGTAGGCTTCAGCATCAGACTCAGATTCTGAAGATGAAATGTCTGATAGAGTCTTCTCCTTCTTGGCTACTAAGGACTTTTCCTTCTTGCCTTTGTAGTGAGTCTTTTTCCTGTCACTAGATTCCTTTCTCTTCTCTGGACAATCTGCAATAACATGGCCCTGTCTATTGTAGCAATAACACACTATCTTAGATCCAGTTGCCTTGCTTGACTTTGTCCTCTTCCTGTCTTTCTTTGAAGGCTTTTTCTCCTGATGAAAGACTTCCTTTCCCTTTGAAGAAGAAGGTCTTGACCTCCACTGTTTCTTCTTCAAGAATTTCTGAAAGTGTCTAGTGAAGGCAGCAAAGTCTTCATCACTTTCACTGCTCTCAGTCTTTGTGCTGATAGACTCATCAGATTCTGATTCAACTACCTCTAGAGGTGGAGTTGAAGACTTATTCCTGCACTTTCTGGGAACTTCTGTCTTGAAAGCAACAGTTCTTTCCTTGTGCTCAGTCCTTGTTGATTTCTCCTCCTCTTTTCTCACTGTCAACTGCATCTCATATGATAATAACTTGCCAAACAGTGTAGGAGGAGGAATTTCCCCCAACTTAGCCATTTCTCTTATGGCACAGATCTTGGTGTCCCAATCTTTGGTTAGGGACCTTAAGAACTTGTCATTTAGTTCATAGTTACCGAACTCTCTTCCATAAGACATGAGTTCATTAACTATTTTGTAGAACTTCTTGTAGCACTCAGTTATGCTATCACCTTTACCTTGTCTAAAGCTCTCATACTCCTGATTTAGCAAGGATTTTCTATCTTGTCTAACTTCTTCAGATCTTTCCATATACACTATAAGAGTGTCCCACATCTCCTTGACTGTCTTACAATGTATAAGATTCTGAAAAGTTGCATCATCAATGGCACTCACTATTATGTTCTGTGCCCTCTTGTCCATGGTAGCTAGGACAATCTCATCCTTAGTCATCTCAGAGAAATCCTTTGGGGTTCTCTGATTTGCATCTAGAACAGATATCTTCATGGGCACATAAGGCCCTTCCTTTACTGTGATGTAGATTCTAGGGTCTGAGGCCTCCATAAACAGCCTTACCCTTTCCTTCCAGATCCCAAAGATCTCTTTCCTGCATATGGGTAATTTCATGGAACCCAATTCCTTGTAATTCTCAGAAGAACCCATGTTTCTTGATTTTCTTGAATTTCTTGAATCTGTGTTGCCTTACACTGAATCTGCCACACAGGATCTCCTCAGACTGTTAGTCCTTGTTTTGAGCAACCTGCCTCTGATACCACTTGAAAGATATGGTACCTAAACACCTAGAGGGGGGGGGGGGTGAATAGGTGACCTAATCCTTTTTAAACTTAAATGGCAGCAATCAGTTATATCACAGCATCTACTTGTTTTATCACAACAATAACTAAGCATACACAGCAAATATCATTCACAACACAGCTGACACAGTGGTTTATAGTGGTTCCCCAAGATATGGGTACATCCACTTTCCCCCTACGCCTATCTAGCAGTGTACTAGATTCGGCTAAACTTCTCCACTAGCTCAGAACCCAAATTGGTTCCTACACCTCAGGCCCAAAGCCTTACAACTCAGCTTTATCCCAAAGCCTACACTCAGCCAATCAAGGCCTACACTCAGCTAACCAAGGCCTACACTCAGCCAACCAAGGCCTACACTCAGAGATCTCAATCTCCTACACTCAGGCTCTCAAGCCCTACCCTCAGCCTTTATAATTATAGGCTTACAAATCACTCAGATCCAATGGATCCTACAAGATAAAAATGTTTTACAAATATTGACTCTACAACTCAGAAATAAAAGAGGGGAGTTGAGAGTTTCTTTATGAGTTCTTGGAAGAACTCAGCTGGATTCAATCTGACTTAGCTTTCTTCAAAGCTTCTTGAGTAGAACTGAATAAGACTGAATTCTCCTGCAGTTGTTCCTTGAACTCTGCCACTTAAGATCCAGAATGTATCTGAATCCTTCTTCTCAGCCTAGTTCTAGAGGCTGATTTCTTGGATGGAGCCCTCTCTCTCCAACTTCTTAGATCTGCACTTGGACTGCAAGATCTTCTTGATTTGATAACTTGTTCTTCAACAATGTGATCCACTTGAACAACAATCTGAATCACTGAACAATTCTTCAATTCTCAACCACAACTTCGGTAAACTATAGGTGCCTATTTATAGGCTTTCTTCATGGTAACCGGCTGGACCGGTCCATAACTGACTTCTGATATATCTGACAGGTGCTGTAGACCGGCTGGAACGGCAGCTGTCAAATCATCCAGTCATTTCTTGAAATTCTCTAACTGTCTGAAAGTGTCGAGACTTTCTGTCTTTAAGTGTCGACACTTATAGACCAAGTGTCGACACAAGCTGTGTAAGTGTCGACACAAGTCTACAAGGTGTAGACACAACTCCTTGTATGTCTCGACACAGTTTCTTCTGCATGTGTCGACACTGAAATTGAGTGTCGACACAAGTACTTGTTCTTCTAGCTTTTGCTGAATTCTTCTAAGTGTCGACACATCTCTTTTGTGTCGACACAACTTCTTGTGTTGAATCTGTCAAGTGTCGACACTACTTCTTGGTGTCGACACATAGTCTTCTATGTTGATTCTTGCTGAGTGTCGACACAGCTCCTTGTGTCGACACACCTTCTTCTTGTTAAGACTTCAGCTGAGTGTCGACACATTCCCTTAGTGTCGACACTTGTACTTAGAATAATTTTGTTGATCTTTCTGATCTTTGCAAAGTGTCGACACAGCTCCTTCTGTCGACACCTTCTTCATGTGTTGAGTCTTCAGCTGTGTGTCGACACATTGTTCTGGGTGTCGACACATACTTCAAATGCTGACTCTTCTGCTTAGTGTCGACACATTGTGTTGAGTGTCGACACTTGTACTTAGTCTCTGCAGACTTTTGCTGAGTGTCGACACAGCTCCAAGTGTCGACACTTTCTGGTGTAGACTCAGCTTCACTGGGTGTCGACAAAGCTCCTTGTGTCGACACTTTCTGTCTGCACTTTTCTTCACTGAGTGTCGACACAGCTCCAAGTGTCGACACTTTGTGTCTGGTGTCGACTCTGCATCCCAAGTGTCGACACAATGACTCCAAGTGTCGACACTGCTTGTCTGGGTGTCGACACAAGCCTTCTTAAGTGTCGACACTTTCCCTCTGGGTGTCGACACATGGACTTAGAAACTTTTTGCTTCAGTCCAGTGAATACTTAACCTGCACAAGTAAACTCAACATACATCAAATACATTATGTTGTATATCATTGAGTTGGGTGAGGCTTCTTCAAATCAGGTACATTTGACCAATGTACCCAACAATATATCATGAATCTCTCCAACCCTACACCGGTGAGAAGGTACTACAAATGTCTTAACCTATTAGACTACTCTTGTCTACGGGTTATTATACTTAGTGATTTAAGGTTAATCCCAGGACTGCCCAGGGTATACCCGGTGAAGGGCTCTCGGGGGCACTAGGAACTACGATGGGATTACACCCAAAGTTCCCTTTCACAAGGATATTTACGTTAGTTTATGACTACCCATAATTCACCCCAGCTGTCATTGTTTCTTTGGAACAATCCTAATGACTTAAGATATTACCAGGAAACCGACGGTCTTCCGTCGGCCTCCGATCCAGTTACTCCCTAAGGACTTGCACTTTTCTTCTCGTCACTAACAATACTACCCACCAGAGTTATTCACCAACTTCAATCTCTAGCTCGACGTCGATCTATCCCCTGGCGGTTCTTATGCTCTAACTCATTTATGCTATACGCAGCCCATGACCTAATACCACCCCGAAATGAAACTTCCAATTCCTCTGACCATATGCCTCAAATCATTTATCCTAGGATGGTATGGACCTACATGATGACTAGAATGAATTTCCATAATTTTCCTAAGTCATTAAGGGCTTTAATTAAAATGTTAATTTAATCCCCTATGTCATTTAATACATGAAGTATCACAAATTTAAATCCACTGACCTAAGGAATTTTTCCTGAGATGTATCGTGGCGCCATATTGCTGTCTACCAAAATTTATAATTTTCTATTGATTATTTCTATTTATTCCTTAATTAATACAAAATTCATTCAATTGTCATTTTCCAAATGAAGTAAGAGGAATATATTACTGAAAATTCTAGGAAAATTTCCGAGCTTACATATCATTATTTTAAGGCTAATGGCAGAGTTTCATTAACTTCTATAGTGTAATGGCTTACCAAATGCAATTATTTTCAATTTACCAAAATGCCACTATAAGCTTTAAAAATTTTCTGAATCATCCAAAAATGCTACGATAAATATCCAAGATTAGTTATTCACAAATACAGCCCTAGAAAAGTTCTCATAATTTTCTACTGAATATTCCATCAATTTTATAAATAAATGTGATAATTACAAAATTGTAATTTCTACATAACTCCACTTAAAATTTATCAAACAAAGAAATAAAATTTTTCAGGAGCTAAGTATGACATGATATTGACCTTGACAAAATTTGGGTATTTTATCTCATGGATAAGCCTATTCTAAAATTTATTTATCAAAAAGTCCAATTCTTCTAAAAATTCCAAATAATGAGATTTTTGCTTCCAAAAATCCCATTATTACTATGAGGGGTGTATTACTCCATAATATGTCTCTGTAAATAAAATCAGGATTTTTGAGTGTTCCAAGTTGGCTGAATACACAATATTTCATTTTAGGCTAAATGCACAACAAGCCTATATCAAGCCAACGCATGCAAGTGGATTTACCCAACATGTAGTGGTCCAAATTGGCTAAACTTTTAACCATACCCGGATAATGCCCCTAAGGGCATGCCGCCAACATTTGGGGCCATTTGGAGCCATAAAACTCAATTTATTCCATTTATTTACTTTTTGATGATTAAGCAAACACTATAGGACATTTATCCCCAATAATTCTTAATTTTTTGCAGGGGCTAAATATGCTCTAATCATGCATGTACCCAAAATTTGGGGCCATGTTGATTACTAGTTTGACTTGGGCATCAAAATGAAGTTCTGCCCTTGTCTAGGACTAGGCCTAGCAAAACTGCCCTCCAGGACTGTATACTACACCAAATCACAATTTTAGGGTGGCAACTTAAAGGTCAGAAAGTCAGCTACAATTTTCATGTTGAGTGTCAGATCTGAAAATGCCTCTAAAAGGCCTAAATCATGCTTGCCAAATGACTGAGTTTATCTGACAATTATTTAATTAATACTATAGTTTCTAATTTGATTTAAATCAACGGCCGCACGAATAATAAAGCATAAATTGACGGCATCAGGTTATCTCCTTCCTCCAGCCAACGGCTGGGATCGAATCTGGCTGGAGCATCTTTGCCGGATGATTCCGGCCAGATGAGGCAGCGCCACCCCCGGCCAACGGTGCCATCACCTTCACGGTGGTGGTGGTTATCCCTTGCCGGTGATGGGGCGGCGGAAGACGGCGACGGCGGCGATCCCGAGCGGTAAGGAGAATCTTGAAAAATCTCACAATTCTTCCATGGCATCGGGCTCAATTGAGCCCGATATCTCACCTAGATGATCTAGGATTATAGTACGGGTAGAGGTGAGGTGAAACGGACCTATATGGCGGCGCGGCGGTGAGTTTGGCGGCGAGTGGCCATGGTTGTACAGATCCGGCGACCTCCTGCTCAAAATCACGATTCTCCACCATTTGCTTCGATCTAGTAGTCGATTTCCACTCCTCTCCACTCTCTGAAGCTGATGGTGGGGGTGATTTGGGCTGAGAGGGGGTGTATGGAGAGATAAGTCCAATATGAGCTCGGTTTGAGCTTTGGTTGTGTCATCATGGGTGCTATGTGGCCAGCATGCTACCAGAATCCTCTGGAATAATGAAAGGAGGCCGGCCAGCATGTATTGGGCAGAGAATTGTAGCTGAAGCAGTGGCCATGTGGCCACCCTTACTCTTCATCCCCATTTCTCTCTCCTCTTCCTCTTAAAATCTCTTTTCTACCCGTTTGCATGCACTCTCTCTCCTGATTTTGAGGGTTAGAAGTTGTCTTTGACCACTTGGGTTGGGCTTGGGCTGATTTGGATGGGCTTAGCCCAATGGGAATGGGCTTGGCCTTCATTTTCTCTTTTTGGGATAAATGGGTTGACTTTGTTGACTTGAGTTGACTTGGTCAACCAAGGTGAGTGGGCTGACCCTACTTGGTGGTCATGGGTCTTGTGGCACCAACCAACTTAGGTTGGGCCAAGGTGATTCCCCACTTGGGCTAATTGGGCCTTATAGGTATAGGTTTGACCAAATTAAAGTCATGGTTGACTTTGGTCAACCAGGGTCAAAGAATTGACCTAATGGCATGCCCTAGGGTCCACTTAGATTGTTTTAGGGTTAGGGCAATGTGGTGGGGTCATGGTGTGGTTAGGGTTCCTATTTTCGCTAGTTTGACCTAGTTTGACTTTGGGCCATTAGTGGGCCCACATGGCTACAACACACTACCCAGGGTCAAACCAAGCTAAATCCCCTATCACCCACCCCATGCCTAACCCAATCTAAGTGAAAGGGGCCTAGAATTAACATGGGATGTTACAAATCCCAATAAACAAGAAAATAATTTCATCCCCGAAATTTAAGTTCGGGTCTACGGGGTTCTACTTGCAAGAATTATAAGAAATTTTAAACGTGTAAACTAAAGTATACCTGAAGTGAACAGCTCCGGGTGTCGCTCCAGCATTAGATCCCTCGGCTCCCAGGTGTGTTCCTCTCGTCCATGGTTGGACCACAACACCTTCACAAGAGGTACCCTCTTCTTCCACAACACTCGGACATCTGTATCATCAATCCGGATCGGCTCCAATCTGACGGATCTATCTGGCGCTATTGGACCGGCTGTAGTAGTAACATGCTGCTCCGGCCGTAGGAGAGCTCTTCGCAAGGAAGAGACATGGAAAACATCATATAGTGCACCCAACTCTGGTGGCAGCTGCAGTCGGTAAGTTAAGGGGCTGATCCGCTCTAGGATCAAGTACGGCCCCATATATCGAGGACTGAGCTTCTTGTGCCTTCACACCCGAGAGACACCGTGTACTGGATGTATCTTCAAGAAAACCCTGTCTCCAACCTGGAACTCCACCTTCCAGTGCCGAGCATCATAATACTTCGCCTGTATGCTTTGGGCCTCTAACAGCTGATCTCTGATCAAATGTACCTGAGCTTCAGTATCCTTTATATAATCAGATCCAAGAGCCTTGGTATCCACATCCTGAACCCATGATAGCGGTGTCTGGCATTTCCTCCCATAAAGTGCCTCATAAGGAGCCATCCTGATGCTAGCCTGGTGGCTGTTATTGTAGGAGAATTCGATCAGTGGTAGTAGCCTTTCCCGAGGCTTCCCTGTATTCAATATGCACAGTCGGAGTAGATCCTCCATGGTCTGGATGGTCCGCTCGGTCTGTCCATCGGTCTGCGGGTGGAAGGAGGTACTAAAAGTAAGCCGAGAACCCAAGTAAGCATGCACGACCCTCCACTCACTCGAAGTGAACCGACCATCGCGGTCCGAAACAATCGTCCTGGGAATGCCATGGTATCTGACAAACTGCTCCACAAATAGTCTCACCAAAACTGCAACTGGAGGATCCTTCCGGACTGGAATAAAGCGCGCTACCTTGGTCAGTCTATATACTATGACCCATATAGAATCATGCCCAGAGTGGGAGCGAGGTAGTCCGTGCACAAAATCCATAGCAATATCCTCGAACTTCCACTTTGGGACTGGCAGTGGCTGTAGCAAACCTCCTGGGATCTTACATTTCGCCTTCACGCGCTGATAAGTCTCGTAGAATGTCACAAAATGGGTGATCTCCCTCTTCATCCCAGGCCAATACATAGACCTCCGCAAATATGCCCACATCTTGGTGATGCCTGGATGCACTGAATATCTGGAGCAATGAGCCTCTCTGAGTATGTCATCCCGGATGCTTCCCCCTGCTGTTATGTAAATGAGTCCACGGAATCGAAGAAGATCATCCTGTAGGGTGTAGTCCTCAACCTTGCACCTTTCCAGGGCACTAAAAATCGGCTGTAATGCAGCATCCAGCCTCTGATGTGTTCGGATGCGCTCCCGTATATCATCATCACTGATCACTGAGCTCAAATACTCTCGATACACCAATGGTTCGGCCTCTGATACCATGGTATTGTGCATGTCTTCCATCATCCGTAGGAGCTCTATAGACATCAACCGAGGCTCCGGTACAGAAGTGTCGGCCCTCCTACTCAAAGCATCTGCTACTGTGTTCGCTTTCACCGGATGATAGTGGATCTTATAATCATAGTTGCAGAGGAATTCCAGCCATCTCCTCTGTCGTAGGTTCAAGTCCTTCTGCGTATCGATATATTTAAGATTCTTGTGATCTGAATAAATATCACAATGAATCCCGTATAAGTAATGTCTCTACATCTTTAGGGCGAATACTACAGCCCCGAGATCTAAGTCATGTACTGGATAGTTATGCTCATGCTTCTTCAACTGTCTTGAAGCATAAGCAATAACATGTCCATGCTGCATCAGGACAATACCTATCCCCTGGTAAGAGGCATCTGTGTAGATCTGAAATTCTTCACTCCCGGATGGAAGCGCAAGAATAGGGGATGAGATGAGTCGGTCCTTTAGCTCCTGAAAAGCCGTCTCGCAATGCTCTGACCAAACAAAATCTGCATCCTTCTTCGTCAAGGACGTGAGGGGGAGTTCTATCCTCGAGAACCCCTCCACGAACTTACGATAATACCCTGCAGAGCTGGTAGTAGCCAGATCGCAAATCTAGCTTAGAGAACCAGAAGGCTCCCTGCAGCTGGTCAAATAGCTCATCTATTCGAGGCAGTGGGTAGGTATTGTGGACCGTTAATCGGTTCAGCTCCCAGTAATCTATGCATAGTCGCAACGACCCATCCTTCTTCTTCACAAAGAGAACTGGCGCTCCCCACGGCGATGAACTGGGCCGCACAAATCCCGACTCAACTAGCTCGTAATGTTGAGTCCTGAACTCTGCCAACTCTCTAGGAGCCATCCTGTAAGGTGCTCGGGACACCGACCTTGCTCCTGGTACTAGCTGAATCCTGAAATCTGAGTCTCTGGCTGGTGGTAGCCCGAGAAATTTCTCCGGGAACACGTCAGGAAATCCCGGACCACCGGAATATCTGAAATAGAAGTCTCTGCTCCCACCATCTCAAAGCAGATAAGGTAAACTTCTTCTCCCTGCTCGTGGGCCTTCACAGCCTGTACAGAAGATAACAATAGGTGGCAGATAGGCTGAATACCTTCGATGATAACATGGGAGTCGCCATGCCTTAGTGTGATCCTCCTTGATACGCAATCTATCTGAGCATGATTCCGATGTAACCATGTCATTCCCAAAATCAAGTCGAAGTCCTACAACTTCACAATAGTTGCTGGGGCCTCAAATGCCTTGCCGCCAATCTCGGCCTCCATATCACAATGGGCAGTGGTCCGCAGTTCTGACCCATCGGGTAGACGCACCCTCATCTCTAGTCCCAGAAATCTTTCCACGCCTTCGAGTCCGTCTATGAAGGCCTTAGATACGAACGAGTGTGAAGCACCCGTGTCGAAGAGAGTATGCGCGGGCTTGCCGCTGATCATAAATATGCCTGAGGTTTGTTTAAGTTAAAATTAATTGTTACTCTATAGTTCCAGGTACTATATAATTGATAATTCAATGAATTTAATAATAATCTTAAGTACCTGTGAAAACCTCCTCGGGGATCCTCTGCTCCGTGAGGTCCAAAGCATATATCTGCTCCTGATTGCGTCCCCTGGCGTGATATCCCTGGCCTCGGCCTCATCCTCGGCCTCGCCCTCGGCCTCATCCTTGGCCTCGCCCTCAGCCTCAGCCCTGGTATACTGGGGCCACTGGAGGTGGAGGAGGAGGAGGTGGATGGAATCGATGCGAGCACTCCTGACCTAATGTGACCGGGATGGCGGCATCCGTAATAAACTACATGTCGGTGGCCATGGTCATCTTGTCTCCTCGGATCAAGCACCTGTAGAGGTGGGGGAGCTAATGCTGGAGGTGGCCCCTACTCCTGCCGGAAGTTGGGACGCCGACGTCCCCCACCCTTCTTGTATACGATAGTCCTGCCTCTATGAGAGCCCCTGCTGCTCTCTCCTGATGTCGACCCATCATACAGTCTCTTTCCTCTGCCTTGCACCAGCAGCTGGTCAGCCTCCAGCTTCTTTGCCATCTCGATGATCTGCCTAGAGGTGCCATGAGAGATGAACAGCAAGGCCTGCCTCAAATCGTCCCTAAGGCCCCGGTAGAACCTCTTGGCATACCTCCTATCATCGGTATCTTGAATCCCTGTGAACCTGGCCAGATGAGAGAACTCTCTCTAATACTCGATCACCGATCTAGTCCCCTGCCTGAGGTTCAAAAAGCTCTCTCCAATGCATCTCTGTCCATAGCAGAGACGAAGTGATCCAAAAATACATCGCCAAACTCCTCCCATGATATATCTGACAGCTCCCAGTATGCATATGTAGACTCCCGCACTGATTTCCACTATCTCTTCGCATGAGCCTCTAGTGCAGAGGTGGCTAGAGGTACTGCCTCGCCGACCGGGCAGCTGATGCCTGCTAAAATCTCGTGTATGGCCTCCAGCCATTCCTCCATCTTTACCGCATCCTCTGTCCCACGGTACATCGGTGGGGATAGGCTCTTGAAGGCACTCAGCCAGCTCGACCCCGGATTTGGCTGCGGAGCCGGAACTTGCTGGGATTTGAAGGCATCCAGAATCGCCGTCAAAGTCTGCCCCATCTCCGTATGTAGGAATGGAGTGGCAGCTGGAGGGGGAGGAGCCACATTTTACGGTGCGGCGACCTGTAGAGGTTGCATAAAGGTAAGGTTAAAATAGAACTGGCCTAACTCCTTGTACTTAGTGGACCATTTTATGTGACTTTTACACATGGGCACACCACTGCTTCTGCTGCATATTTTGTCTGCAAACTAATGCTCAGGCGGGGGTGGTCCCGTATTGTGGACTTCTTTCTGAAATGATCGTTTGTTCAAGTGATACCAGTTTGTAAGACCCCCCCCCCTCCCCCTTACCAAGGAGGTCTACCGGGTCTTATGCCCAGAATCGTCATCTTATGGTGGCACTAACGCACGGTTTAGTCGACACCGCAACATGCCGATTCTGCCGGCTATTACGATCATACACATAACCTGTAGGCCAATATGAGAAAAGAAGTATAACAGTGTAACAATTCTACTAGTCCACAAGTCACAGAGTACATATCATATATATAGAATGAAAAGTACAGAAACATAGTCCACAATGAGTACAAAAAAGGGCTTATGCCCAGTACATCATTTCAACTCTCTCTCTCAAATAAAGCGGAAGCTATACTAATACATCAGAACTCGTCCCACCTGAGGACGCACAGTAGTGGTAGTAGCCTGCTGTAGCGGTATCTGCTCCTCAAGTCCTGTCTCCTCGTCGTGCTGGTGCTCCATCACCACGGGCTCCTAAAAATAGTATGAAAGTGCAGCTAGATCTGATATACTGTAGAGGGGGGTGAATAGAGTATATGGTGCTTTGAAACTTTTTACAACAATTGTTTTAATAAGAGTGAGCAGGGAAGCAGTAATAAATCTAATCACAGAACTAAGTTAATGAAAAGCTAATCACAGAAAAATCAAGGCCAGAAACAAACATAAAGGCAAGCAAAACCAGAAGACACAAGGAAATATAGTGGTTCCCCTAAACTTGGGTACATCCACTCTTCTACCACCCTAGGTAGGAATCCACTGCAGGATGAGTTGATCAGGTGTCATGGGCACCAATGAGCTTTTGATAAGGTGCTCAAAAGCTAAAGCAAATTTTTTGATCAGTTGTCTTGCCACCAATGAGCTTTTGACAAGGTGCTCAAAAACCAAGTTCAAACTTTTGAAGGGAGTTTGAGAAACCCGTTACAGAGAGGGGGTGAGAGAGTGATGGAAGTCTTCTCTTTCTCAAACAACTGAGAAGACTATGTGGATTGTTGATGTCAAAGCTCCCCCTGAATCCTTGAGATCTTCAGGAAGAAAAGCTTTGTTGAGGGTGATAGGCCTTCAAAGATTGAACTCCAGCAATAGATGATTTCAGCAATAGCTGAAATGTTGAATGTCTGGAGTCTTGAAATATGTTGTCCTTGAACACTTTAGACAAGAGAGATCTGAAGATTTGAGAAAGCTTGATCTCCTTGGATGTGTGTTCTTGAGAATTCCTTGAGACCGAATATTTTTGAATGTATCTCTGTAATCTGTGTGTCTCTCTCTGTATTCTATTAGAGACTCAAAAAAATTCTATCTTTTATTCTCTGGTACTGAACAAAACATTCTCTGAGAAGAATAGCCGTTGGTCTGCATTAATTGCATCCTTAATTGCAAAATCTCTTATGGAGGAAAGTCCATAGAAATATTCCTTGAAAATCCCTTGAAACGTGGTCCAGAAATGAATGAAAACGGCTAGGAAATCTCTGAATTAATTGTAGAATAGCTCCTCAACTGATTTGAATTTGAATCTAGAAACATCCTTGAAGTTATCTGAAAACGTCGAACTGAGCTCTGCTATCGTCGAACTGAGCTCAGCGATCTGGAAATATACAGCAGCAAAATATCGTCGATCTGATCTCAAAGATCGTCGAACTGAGCTCAGAGATAGAAGGCCAAAGCTGAGTCAAGATCGTCGAATTGAACTCACCGATCGTCGAATGGAGTTCGACGATATAATGAAGTTGAGCTCAGCGATCGTCGAATGGAGTTCGACGATCTGTCGAAGTTGAGCGAGACGATCGTCGATCGGAGTTCGACGAATCGTCGTGCTGAGCTCGACGATATGACTTAGTCTCCAAACAGAAAATCTTGGCCTTCAGGGCAGCTTCCAAACCTAGACTTCTAACCCTTAGACTCAATTCTAATTGACCTATTGAGCTATACAGGAGGTCAAACATTGATTCCTAGAGACATAGTGATCCTGACCCAAATTAGTAATATGGTGTTCCAATAATCTCCCCCTATTTGGGTTAGGATTACTATTTACAAACTTTGGAAAAATTTAAATAACAACATTCAAGCAGCAAAACAGAAAAGTAACAAGCTAGACAATAGCAGAACCACGGAGATATATAACATCCAGATAGTAATCAGAAAACACAGAGAATGTCACCTACATTGTCATTTCTTTTCCTTGCCCTTAACAAGTTTGATTTCTCTGTTAGGATTGAGGGCTTCTTTCTTTGATCTGGTATCATCTGCTGCACCTAAGGATGTCTGCTGTTTAGGCCTGGGAACCACAGCTTCAGGATGTAATTCCATATACCTGTCAGAATCAAAGAACTTGCTTGATGCATATCTTTCTAGCTCTTTCTTTCTTTGTTCAGACATTGTTGAGATATTAGATGAATCTTTTTCTTGCTCTCTAGCCTTTTTGATCTGATCCAGTGCAGCTAGTTCTTTTAATCTTGCAGCCCAGGCAGCTGGATTGTTCTCAGGATCCTCAAAAGGTACAGGTGGCTCATATCTGTTAGAGGGATTGTCTTGAGGAGGCCTGGAAGACACAGTTTCTTTCAGCTTATAGGGAAAAGGACCAAATGTTGTATCAGTTGAAATTTGTCCTCCACTGGAATATGGTTGTTGCCTTGAGTACCCTTTGGAGTAGACTTGGAGATCTCTTTGATTTCCTCTATATCCTCCTCTCCTGGATTGAGATCCCCTGGATTGGCTTCCCTTATTATAAGATCTAGCATGAGGCTGATAGGGGGCCTGACTTCTGAGTGGGGGTTGAGCTGCAGAGCTTCCACCTGCACCTGCATCAGGAGGAGGTGGTGGAGGAGGATGAGAGTGTTGGAATTGAGAGGAACCCTTTTCATATTTTCTCTTCTTTTTCATTGCCTTCAGTTGGTTCTTAGAGTACTGCATCTAGTGCTCAGTAATAGGACAGTCATGTAGAATGTAGTATGGAATATCATTGTTGTCTTTGACCTTAGCAGGAGGTACTCTCTTCATAGCTTTGCTCCTTGCCTTTCTTTTCCTAGCAATGGTAGCAGAAGAGTCATCAGAGTCTGTTCTAAATTCATCACTTTCAGAACTCTGGTCATCATAAAGAGCATCTATTTTCTTCATCAGATCCTTCTTAAGCTGTGCAGAAGCAGATGAGGCAACAGATGGTGCAGCAGCAGGTGTTGAAGCAATAACAGCAGCAGATAGAGTAGAAGCAGTAACAACAACAACAGCAACTATAGGCTCTGGAGAAGTGACAGCAGCAGATAGAGTAGAAGCAGTAACAACAGCAGCAGCAACTATAGGCTCTAGAGAAGTGACAGCAGCAGCAACAGTCTCACTAACAACAGCAGAAACAACAACAGAGAAATCATCAGAAACTACAGAAGGCTCAAACTCAGGTGCCTATGACATAAGAATTTCTTTAGAAATTGGTTCAACAGTAATAACAGAAACTTCAGCAGCAGTAGAGGCAACAATATCAGAAGCAACAATAATGCTTTCTTCAGAAGAAGCAGCAGCATACACTGAATTGACAAAGGAGGTGATGATGCTTGGGTCACAGCAAGAAAATGGCACAAGTGCCTTGGATAGATCCTCTGGAGGCTGGACAGCATTGACCTCTGGCAGACAGCTGAAGTAGAACTGATCAAAGTTTGATAGCAAAGACCTGAGGTCTGTTGCAAGGACTGCAGCAGGAGAAATTTGTGCTTGAGGCACAGCAACAGCAGCAAGAGCAGGAGCTGAAGAAGCAGCAATAACAGCAGCAGCAGCAGATAGGCTCATAGAAACAGCAGCAGCAACAGCAGCAGCAGGAAGACTCACTTCATAGGGCATCTCCCCCTGCCTAGATTCAGACAAGGCTGGATCAAGGCACACTGCTGTAGGGGATGCCTGAGGGAATATAGAAGAGAGCCTAGCAGAGAGAGCTGCCACTGACAGGTGTAATGGAGCTAAGGAGGTCTCCAACAGAAGAGAGAGCCTGGGGGCAAGCAACTCATACAACCTGTCAGCAAGGGCTGGAAGGTCTACATGCTCAAGGGTGACTGGAGCAGAGGTAGAAGATAGATGAGCAGCTGATGGTGAGGGTAGTGGAGAGCTGGTGAATGGTGGAAGGGATGGCTGAGGTGTTGGTAAGGTGGAGATGGAGGACAGTGGGATGGAGATAGATGGGGTGAATGTGGGTTGGACAATGATTTGTTGTAGAAGGTCTTGAAAGGAAGTGGAGGATGAGGGTAGCTCAGGAGGAGAGGATGATGAATCATCCATAAAGAAATCATCAATGAGGGTGAAGGATGGATGGGAGGGTGATGAAGTGATATCTGGTGGAGGGTAGGAGAATAATGGATGGAATTATTCTTCGGGTGTTGGAAGAATAGGTACTGGAGATGGTGTGGATGTTGGAGAGGGGCTGGATATGATGATGGTGGATGGAGCTGGAATGGTAGAAGGTATGGGAAGGGAAGGAATTGGAGGAGGAGGAGGAGAGGCAACAACAGCAGGCAGGTCATCTGCAGGAGCAGAGACCTGTGGAGAAGTGACTCTTAGAGTCCTTGTGCCTGAAGGAGTGCTGGAGGAGGGCCTGCTGGGCTTACTGATTTGTCTGTCCTATTTTCCAAAGAGGGCACAAGACAGTCTCTTGGAAGCATTGATATGGATTCTAGAGGAGACCAGCAAAGCAGGGCACCTGTGCTACAGAAACACCCCAATGATCCTTCCAAAGTTGACAAAACTTTTGTTGATTTTCTTCTTGATAAGGTCAAAGAAGACTTCTCCCCAATTCAGATTTTTCTTATCTACAAGGGCTCCCATGAGGCAGAGCTGATACCTTGAGATTGTATCATGGGCAGAGTGCTTAGCCAGTAGCACTTTCCCAACAACATCTACCATGAATCTGTATTCCACAGAAAGGTTCCTTTTGAGGAGCTTGCTAGGGTTGGCCTCTGAATGACCCATTCTAGCAAGCAAGTCAGAATACTCTTCTCCAGACAAGTCAGCAGTATCTTCACCATTTCTCAACTCAAAAACTTCTGTTAAAATTGCTGGGGTTAAGGGTACCTGAGTTCCAGATATAGACCCAACAATGGTGGAGTTATCTTGATTGTGGGCAGTATAAACCCATTCCTTAATCTCATCAGATGCCAGCTTGATCCTTGTGGTCATAATGGCAGTCAGGTTCTGGTCTTTGAATAATCCCAAAATATCTTGAAAGACCTGGTCGGTTGTGCTGAAGGATTCCATGTCAATATCGAAACCAGCATCAAACTTCATGGCAGCAAGAATAGCAACAGACACATCCATGGATACCTGCAAAAAATCAACAAACAAAACGACCAAGTGCAGAACTGTTTGGAGGGAAAGAAAATTCTTACAGAGAAATCAAAAGCGCAAAGGAGAATGACGGCGAAAAATGAATTTTATATCAGGGTTCTACGCAGAATTGGAAAGATCATTGAACTCAGTTCGACGATCGAGGCTTCTAAAGGAATCTGAAGAGTCTTCAACATCGTCGATCTCCGTTCGACGATATTGGAGAGCGTCGAGCTCCGTTCGACGATCGTTCAGAGAACAAAATCGTCGAGCGCCGTTCGACGATCGTTGACCGGAAGAGATAGTTCATACTATCTGAGAGACGCTGAACTCAGTTCGACGATTTCGGAAATCGTTGATCTCCGTTCGACGATCTTGGGGCAAATCGTCGAGCGCAGTTTAGAGATCAGAAAAACTCTAGACACTAAGAAAAATAAGAATGTTTGCCTAGTCTTGGTCAATTATTAAGCTTTCAAAATCTTGGATATTATTTAAGACTTCCTCCATCTAACATTCCTAACTAATTTAGGAAGAAGGTGTGTTTCTTTTCATCCAATGGCTTGGTGAAAATATCTCCCCTTTGTAAATTAGTTGGGATATAGTGTAGTTCAATTTTATTCTTTTCAACATTATCCCTTAAGAAATGAGGCCTAATCTCTATGTGTTTTGTCCTACTATGGAGGACTGGATTTTGAGCTATAGAAATAGCACTGGTGTTATCACAAAAGATTTTAGACTTCTCTAAGTTGTAGCCATAGTCTAGGAGTTGGTTTTGAATCCACAAGATTTGTGAACAACAACTGCCTGCAGCCATGTATTCAGCTTCAGCAGTTGAAGTTGACACAGATGTTTGTTTCTTACAAAACCAAGAGACAAGTCTGTCACCAAGGAACTGACAAGTTCCACTGGTGCTTTTCCTGTCAATTCTGCATCCAGCATAATCAGCATCAGAGAATCCAGTTAAATCAAATGCTGAATCTTTTGGATACCAGAGACCTAGATTTGGACAACTTTTAACATACCTGAGAATCCTCTTTACTAGTGTTAGGTGTGACTCTCTAGGGCTTACTTGGAACCTAGCACATATACATGTAGCAAACATTATATCTGGTCTACTAGCTGTAAGATACAGTAAAGAGTCAATCATTGCTCTATATGTTGTCTGATCAACAGGTTTCCCATGTTCATCAGCATCCAATACAGCATTAGTAGGCATGGGTGTTTTCATACAACATGCTTCAGACATACCAAATTTATTAACCAATTCATTTGCATACTTGGTTTGAGAAATGAAGATGCCTTCAGCATGTTGCTTGACTTACAATCCTAGGAAGAAGGATAGCTCACCCATGCTACTCATCTCAAATTTAGAATGCATCAGGTTGGAAAACCTTCTGCACAATTTGGATTCAGTAGAACCAAAAATAATATCGTCTACATAAATTTGTACTAGTAGGGTATGGGACTTATGGGTTCTAATGAAAAGAGTTTGGTCTACTCTACCTCTTATAAAACCATTTTCCAAAAGAAAGCATGCTAGAGTCTCATACCATGCTCTAGGAGCTTGCTTGAGATCATATAATGCTTTGTTCAATCTAAAAACATGATCAGGATAAGTTGGAGAGATAAAACCTGGAGGTTGTCTGACATATACTTCCTCTTTGATATCTCCATTTAGAAATGCACTTTTGACATCCATCTGATATACCTTGAAGCATTTATGTGCTACATAAGATAAAAATATTCTGATGGCTTCCAATCTTGCAACTGGTGCAAAAGTCTGGTCGTAGTCTATTCCTTCTTCTTGAGAGTATCCCTGAGCAACTAGCCTTGCCTTGTTTTTTACAATTACTCCTTGATCATCCAGTTTGTTTCTGAATACCCATTTTGTTCCAACAATGGAGTGATCCTTAGGCTTTGGCACTAGTTTCCATACTTTGTATCTCTCAAATTGATGCAACTCTTCTTGCATTGCAATGATCCAGTGTGGATCTTGCTCTGCATCTTGAATGGACTGAGGTTCAATTTGAGATAGGAAGCAGGTGTGCAACAGGTTTTGGTTAACCTGATTTCTGGTTTGCACACCAGCTGAGATGTGTCCAATTATTTGGGAAATTGGATGGTCTCTTGATGTTACTAAATCAACAGGGGGTGTTGATTGTTCACCAACCTGTGTTGTTGTTTCCTCTTGTGGTACAACAACTGGCTCTTCAAGTTGTTCTTTAATATGTTGAGCATTTTCTTCATCTCCACTGCTTTCATCCTCTTGAGTAACCTGTAACTTGTTCAAGTCTTCAACTAGAGAATGTTCCTGCAAAGGTTCTATGGTAGAAGAGATCTTCTCCTTGAAAGACATGTTAGATTCATCAAATGAAATGTGAACAGATTCCTCAATTTTTAAAGATGATTTATTATAGACCCTATAAGCCTTGTTGATCATGGAGTATCCCAGAAACACTCGTTCATCAGCTTTAGCTTGAAATTTTGCTAAATATTTCTTGTCATTGTTATGAATGTAGCAAATACAACCAAAGACTCTAAAATAATCAACTTTAGGTTTCTTCCCTTTGAGTAATTCATAGGGAGTCTTTCCCTTTAGTTTATGTATCAGACTTCTATTCAGCACATAGTTGGAGGTGTTCACTGCCTCTGCCCAAAAGGATAGAGGAAGGTGAGCATCTGGCAACAATGTAGTGGCAATTCAATAAGGGTTCTATTTTTCCTCTCAGCTACCCCATTTTGTTGAGGAGTTCTAGGAGCTGAGAAAGTATGCCTGATCCCTTCACTCTGACAGAACTCTTGCATAAGAAGAGAATCAAACTCTGTCCCATGATCACTTCTGATCAGGGCAATGTGAGTATTGAACTCAATCTGTATACATTTGAGAAACTCTGTCAGACACTTAAAGTTATCAGACTTCTTCCTTAGAAAGAACACCCAAGTGAATCTAGAGAAGTCATCTACAACTACTAAAGTGTAGGATTTCCCTCCAAGGCTTTGTACTATGATGGGTCCAAAAAGATCCATGTGTAACAGATACAATATCCTAGGTGAATCACACTTATTAAGTGACTTAAAGCTGTTTTTAGTTTGCTTGCCTAATTGACAAGCCCTGCAGAGTCCTTCCTTCTTGTAGGGGCCAGAAGGTAGTCCTCTAACAAGGTTGTCCTTGGATAGCCTAGCAATAGTTCTAAGGTTTAGGTGTCCTAATCTCTTATGCCATAAGATATTTGGTCTATAGACAGAATTGAACAAGCAGATATCTACATCAGTTGAAAGAAAATCTACTAGATAGATGTTACCTTTTCTTTTACCTGTCAACACAATTGTGTTGTCCTCTGACTTGATTTTGCATAAGGCTTTGCTGAAGGTCACCTGGTAGCCTTCATCACACAACTGACTGATGCTAATTAGGTTATGCTTCAGTCCTTCCACATGAGCAACCTTCTTGAAAGTTACTGATCCAATCTGGACTGCACCATATCCTTTAGTCTGTCCAAAGTTTGAATCACCAAAGATAACTTTGGGTCCAAGCTTGGCTCTAAAGGAAGTGAGGTTGTCCTTGTTCCCTATCATGTGCTTAGAGCACCCACTATCCAAGTACCATTGCTGGTTAGATGTTGGATAGGTCTTCACCTGCACATAAGACAATTCATTTGTTTTTGACCCAGTTTACCTTGGGCCTAGGTTGATAACCTTTAAATTCTGAAATAAAGGACATCACAGGTTGACTCTTATATCCTTCAGGATGATATCTCCTTGGAGGTATAATCCATTCAGTATAAGGGTTAAAGATTGGGATGAAGGACCCTTAGGATTGAATTTTGATTTGCCCTTGAAAAATTTTCCAGAGCTCTGACCTCTGTTCGACGATCTTGGAGCTGCGTTCGACGATCTTGGGTCAGATCGCCGAGCTTCGTTCGACGGTCGACTATGGGTGAGATCAGGTACTTGAGATCGTCGACCTGCGTTCGACGATTTTGCCTGAGATCGTCGATCTGCGTTCGACGATTTTGGCTGAGATCGTTGATCTGCGTTCGTCGATCGTCGATCTCCGTTTGGCGATCGTCGATCTCCGTTCGATGATTTCTGCTGGGACTTAGTTTTCTGGGGCAGATCAGAATTTTTCGTAACAACCTCTACAACTCCATTTCCTTTGTCAGAAATGAATTTGATTGGAGTTGTTAGAACTATGGGTTGGCTGGATGAAGCACCCAAGCCCAGTGTACTATTGAATCTGGAGTTCACTGTGCTTGTGATGTCCATCAGCTTGATGTTTCTCCCATTAAGGGATTCTTCAAGCTTCTTGGCCTCAGAGAGATCACTTTTCAGTGAAGCTATCTGTTCCCTACAGCACTCCAACTCCTGAGAGAGTTTGAGGTTTTCTGACTTTAAAGTATTGTGTTTAGATAATTGATTTCTGAGAGAGAATTTCTTTCTCAGACTTTAGCAGGTCTAAACACAGTGCTTTAAATTCAGATTTAAAGTCCTCTAAACTAAAATCAAAAGAACCAATTACCTGATCTTCTTCAGGTTGAGTCTCTGAGTCTGACTCTGACTCCTCTTCTTCTGAATTATGCTGTAAGGCATTGATTGCCATCATGCAGAACTCTTTTTCTTCTGCATCATCCTCATCATCACTGGAACTGGATGAGGCTTCTGACTCCTCTTCAGTCTCACTCCAGGATTCAGCAACAAACCCCTTTCTTGTATGTTTGTTTTTGCTTGATGAGAGTTTGTCATTGCCATTCCTCTTGGAGTCTTTCTCCTTTCTTCTTTCTTTTCTGTCCCTTCTGTCCTTGTTCTTGTTCTCTGGACAGTCAGGAACTATGTGCCCTGGTTTCCTGCAACCAAAGCAAATAATGTCTTTATTATTATTATTAATGTACTTGTCATACCTTGGCTTATCATGCTCCTTGTATGATCTCCTTCTCAAGTCCTTTCTGGCCATTTTGTAAAATCTTTTGGCCAGTAGACTGAGTAGTTCATCATTGCCTGTGGCTTTATCTTTAGGCAGATCTTCAGTTGCCTTGAAGGCTATGGTCTTCTCTTTTCTTGTGGCTGGTGAGGCAGCATTCTGTTCTTCCTCTCTATTTTAGATGAGTAGCTCATAAGATTTGAGCTTACCCAATAGAGCTTCAGTAGTGATCTCATTCAGACTTCTGACATCCTTAATTGGCCAGATTCTTGAATCCCAAGTGCTAGGGAAGCACATTAGGATCTTGTCTGAAAGATATGGTACCTAAACACCTAGAGGGGGGGGGGTGAATAGGTGACCTAATCCTTTTCTAACTTTGTTGGCAGCCAAACAGTTATATCACAGATTTCTAACTAGTTTATTACAGCAATCAGCAATAATCAAACAAACACAGATCATCCACAGCACAAACACAGCACAACACACAGTGTTTTATAGTGGTTCCCCAAGATATGGGTACATCCACTTTCCCCCTTAGCCTATCTAGCAGTGTACTAGATTCGGCCTAACTTCTCCACTGTCTCAGAACCCAAATTGGTTCCTACCTCAGGCCCAAAGCCTTATACCTCAGCTTTCTCCAAAGCCTACACTCAGCCACAAAGGCCTACACTCAGCCAATCAAGGCCTACACTCAGAGTTCTTTAACTCCTACACTCAGGCTATCAAGCCCTACCCTCAGCCTTTATAAATTTAGGCTTACAATGCACTCAGATCCAAAGATCCTACAAGTTAAAATAGTATTACAACAAATAACTCAACAACTCAGAAAATAAGAGAGGAGTTGAGAGTTTCTTGCTGAGTTCTTTTAAGAACTCAGATAGATCTAAACTGACTTAGCTTCCTTCAAAGCTTCTTGAGTAGAACTGAATAAGTCTGAATCCTCTGCAGTTGTTCCTTGACCTCTGCTTCTTAAGATCCAGATGCTTCTGAATCCTTCTTCTCAGCCTAGTTCCAAAGACTGAATTCTTGATTGGAGCTCTCTCTCTCCAACTTCTTAGATCTGCCGTTGGACAGCACGATCTTCTTGATTTGTATCACTTGGATAACTTGATCAGCAACCACTTGAACAAATCTCTTAGATTAATCTGAACTCAATCAGAACTTAATCTTCTTCTGTTAACTCTTAACAACATTAACATTAACAACAACATTTTCTGTAAACAGTCTGTGCCTATTTATAGGCCTTCTTCATGGTAACCGGCTGGTCCGGTTCATAACTGACTTCTGAGATCCCTGACAAGTGCTGTAGACCGGCTGGATCGGCAGCTATCATGTCAACCAGTCACTTCTTGAAAATCTCTAACTGTTTATAAGTGTCGAGACTTTCTGTCTTTTAGTGTCGACACTTATAGTCCAAGTGTCGACACATGTTGTATAAGTGTCGACACAAGTCTACAAGGTGTCGACACAATTCCTTGTATGTCTCGACACAGATTCTTCTGCATCTGTCGACACTGAAATTGAGTGTCGACACAAGTACTTGTTCTTCTATCTTCAACTGTATTCTTCTAAGTGTCGACACATCTCCTTTGTGTCGACACATCTTCATGTGTTGAAACTGTCAAGTGTCGACACTGCTTCTTGGTGTCGACACAAGTCTTCAATATAGATTCTTCAGCTGAGTGTCGACACATTCCCTTAGTATCGACACTTGTACTTAGAATATTTTTGTAGATATTTCTGTTCTTTGCTAAGTGTCGACACAGCTCCTTGTGTCGACACTTTCTTTGAGTCTTCAACTGAGTGTCGACACATTGTGCTGGGTGTCGACACTTTCTTCAAGTGTTGACTCTTCTGGTTGTGTGTCAACACATTGTGTTGAGTGTCGACACATACTTCAAGTGTTGACTCTTATGGTTGTGTGTCGACACATTATGCTGAGTGTCGACACATACTTAATATGTTGACTCTTCTGGTTAAGTGTCGACACATTGTGCTAGGTGTCGACACTTGCACTTAGTCTCTGCAGAATTTTGCTGAGTGTCGACACAACTCCAAGTGTCGACACTTTCTGGTGTAGACACAGCTCTTCTAGGTGTCGACACTTCTGCTAAGTGTTGACACTGCTTCTCTGCATTCTTCTTCACTGAGTGTCGACACAGCTCCTTGTGTCGACACTTTCTGTCTGATGTCGACTCTGCATCCCAGGTGTCGACACAATGACTCCAAGTGTCGACACTGCTTGTCTGGGTGTCGACACAAGCTTTCTCAAGTGTCGACACTTTCCCTCTGGGTGTCGACACATGGACTTAGAAAGTTTTAGCTTCAGTCCAGTGAATACCTAACCTGCACAAGTAACTCAAACATACATCAAAAACATCATGATGTATATCATTGAGTTGGGTGAGGCTTCTTCAAATCAGGTACATTTGACCAATGTACCCAATAATCTCCCCCTATTTGGAGAAGTCATAACCCTTAGTCAATGATATACACCACTCATAATTAAAAATTATAAAATGATGTAAAGCAGGTATATTTCAACAGGGTAAACTTAAACATGTAATAATGCACACATGTATACACATTAATCATTCTAGAATAAACAAGAAATAGACACATTTCAGAACAATTATACTATATTTATCATATATTGTTCCAATATTGTTCCTTATACATTTTCAATGGTGTACAACAATGTTTTTCACTTAAAAGATTACAATAAGCATCAAGTTTAATTTCTAATCTATTTCTGATCAGGTTCTTTAATAACAATTCCTTTGCCATTTTGACTTTAGCCTTGACAGCAGCAGCAGTAGGCTCAGCATCAGCAGGCTTCTTGCCTTTTGAGTCCTTCTTCTTTTGTTCTTCAGCCTTGATTTTCTGCCTCTCAAAATAATGATAGGGCTTAGGAAAGTACTTGCTAGGCTCCACTGCAGTAGGAGGTAGCTTTCCTAACTTAGCCTTTCTTCTGTACTGGACAATGGCTTCCTGCTTGATCTCATGCTTCCTCCATTCTGCTTCAGAGAACCACTTGTTTCTATCAGTAGTGTTGTCTTTAGCAGCTTTCCAGGCAGTTAGAATGATATTTCTAGAGGTAGGGCTCCATTGTTCAAAATCTGGCTTTAGTTCAGCTTGTTCCCTAAACCTCTTCTTTGACAACCTTGTCTCTTCTTCTTTGTCCAAAGCCTCTTGCATAGCTGCAGTAATAGGTTGAACAACCTTTTCCAGAACAACATTTGACTTTCCTGCAGTTGGGCTATACATTGTGCTGACATCTGCATGAATCATTTCAAAATCTGGAGGTGGATAAATCACTTGAGCTACCTCTGGTTACTCACCTCCAAGATATGCACTTTGAATCTCTGATTCAGCAATATTATCATCATCACAGAGTGGAGGATTGCCTAGAGTAGCTCTGATGGAGTTAGATATCCATTTTGCATGGTCAGAGCTAGCCTTGACTAATACTCTCTCCCCCTTTATGACTTCTTGGGCCACATGGTCTCTTACATCATCCTTTTGAAATCTAATATGACTGTCCAAGTACCTGATGCCATCCTTAAAGTAAGGTTTAAGCTTTGTAAGTTGTTCAGAGATTGCTTTCTGGGAATCTTGTATAGCAATTTTGACAGCAGTAATCTCAGCTTGTAAGATTTTATCAAAATCAGCCTTTGCAGCATCAGCAGATGTAGATGGTTCAGCAGACTTATTCTTTAATTCAGTGACTATAGCATTGTGTGAGGCAGTTAAATTATCATTCATTCTCAACTGATTCTCCAGCACATACCCTTGCTTTAATGCTATATCATCTACCTGAGTTTTGATCTTCTCCTGGTGAGTTGCCAAATAGACTACTGCATTCCCACCTTTGTGGAAGCAGTCAGTCATTTCTTTCTTGTTCAGGTGCATCTCAAACCTTATTGATTTTATATCTTGAGCTAAATCAAATTGTAAAGACTTTTGTCCTTCATCAATATACTTCTCTATGGCTCTCCTGTGCTCATCCAGCTTGATTTGCATGGCTACCATTAAGGCACTGTAATCAGGTGATGGAGCTTGTGTGACTGAGGATTGTTGAGCAACAGTTTGTAGAGCCTTCTTGTAGCTCTGACTTTTTCTTTTGAATACAAACAATTTCTTCTTCTTGGCCCTAACACTTTCCTCATCTTCAGAGGCAGAGGTGCTGGCAATATCAACTCTATTCTTAGGGCTCTCAGGTTTGTCTGCTTGCACATCAAGTGTCTTCTCAGTCTCTGGCCTTAAAGGCTCATCCTGAACTGACATGTGCTCCCCCTCAGCAGCAGCACTCTTATCTTCAGCAGTAACCTTGTCCATGTCAAAATCCTCTTGATCTAAATTCAGAAAGAGGTCTTCCATTGTGTATTCAGGAGGTGACTGTGCAGGAGAAGTACTTGGTTCTTCAACTACTTGAGTAGTATCTGGAACATTTTGCACAACAGCAGATGTGTCTTCAAGAATAACATCTGGAGCTTGGCTAGGTAGCTGAGTTTGATGAGGAACATCAGACAAATCAGCATCTTCTATAATATAGTCTAAAGTTTTTAAGTCAGTGAGTACCTCTTGAATAATGATGGTTGCTTGCTCACTGGCCAGAGTAGATGGTTCTTCTACTACTGGAAGCTCCCCCTGGCTGTGACCCCTATGGATGGGGCTAGCTTGAGGCAGCTCCCCCTGGATCTCAGCAGTCTCTTGAGCAGCAGGGGTCTTGACTACTGTCTCCTCCTCTTGATCATCAGGTGTGAACACCACCTGTTCTTCACTCTCAGAACTGCTTGAGGACTCTTGTGCCACAACAACAGTTTTCCTTTTCTTCCTGGGAGGAGAATCTTTCTTAGTAACTTGCTTCTCAGGGGTAGGTATATCCTTTGACAGCACCCTTTCCCACCTAGAAAAGATCCTCATATCCATCTTTCTCATGTGGTTGATTTTGCTACTGCAGCAGTGCTCATTACCTCTGGTATTGTACCAGCCAGGTAGAGACTAAGTATTCTGCCCAGATTGGGCTTCTTCAGACTTTCCTTTATCTTCTCATAGATAACCATTGACCAATCTATTTTTAGGTTGAAGATAATTCTGGTCATGACATTGAACATTGAGGCTGACACCCTGTCATGCCCTCCAGGTTTACTGAGAATGACCTTGCCCACTATCTCTGACAGAAATTTTCCTTGACTGTTCATGCCTTTTCTGGTAAAGACAGAACCTATCTTCATCTTAGAATCAAGACCACACCAGACCAAAGCTTCCCTGGTCTTGGATGTAGAAACTTCTTCTTCTTCTTAAGTCTTAGGTAGCTGAAGTACCTTTCTCAGACTTTTGGGTGATACCTTGACCTTGGTTCCATGCACTCTGGATTTGATTCTGTATCCAGAGTCATCCACAGTTGCTCCAGTAAGGAATTCAAGCACTTCCTTCTTCCATATCTTGGTTGGTTCTGAAACCAAGTATTCTAGTCCTGAATCGCTGACTAGGGTAACCACTGACTTGATATCTTGATCGCCATCGTCGAATGCGCCGCGCACAAGTTCGTAGCCTTCGTTGATGTTTTCTTCGAGCTTGGGTGCCATTAGGGTTTGGAGAATTAGGCTTGAGAAAAGAGAAATGTCGACACAAGAGTTTTGGTCTCGAAACTTTGAAAGCGTGTCGACAATCAAAGACAGACCCTATTTATACCTTTCTGATTTTGAAGGTGAACAGGCGGGACAGCTAGCTTAACATGTGTCGACACTGGCAATAAATGTCGACACTAACTTATAATGTCTCGACACACATGTGTCGACACAAGTTTAGTCAACAGATATTATGTGTCGACACTTGGTTATGTGTCGACACAACATAACTCGACACATCGTCGAGACTTTACTTAGAAAATTCTGAGTAAAACATAAGTGTCGACACCATATTGGATGTGTCGACACCTACTTGACATGTGTCGACACTAACATTCTGAAGTGTCGACACTACATTCCTAGATGTGTCGACACGTTTTTCCTGAAGTGTCGACACCACTATTCTGTGTCGACATAGACTTGTCTATGTGTCGACACCTTTTTACTTAGTCAATTTTCTAGTCTATAAACTTAGTCTAAGTTTATCATACCTAGTTCAATTTTGAATCTATTGAACTTAGCTTCTTCTAGTGGCTTAGTAAACATATCAGCTACTTGTTCATCTGTTTTAACATATTCAAGTGAAATATCTTCTCTTTCTACATGTTCTCTAAGAAAGTGATATTTAATCTCAATATGTTTTGTCCTACTATGAGATACAGGGTTATTAGCTATTGAAATAGCACTTGTAGAATCACAGTAAAGTGGAGTTCTACTTACCTGAAATCCATAGTCCTCTAACTGATGTTGAATCCATAGAAGTTGAGCACAGTAACTTCCTGCAGCCACATACTCTGACTCAGCTGTGGAGATAGCCACACTAGTCTGCTTTTTGCTGCTCCATGAAATTAGTCTTCCACCTAGGAATTGACAGGTTCCAGTAGTGCTCTTTCTATCCTCTTTGCATCCTGCAAAGTCTGCATCTGAATAACCTGTTAGATCAAAGTCTCCATTCCTAGGGTACTAGAGGCCTAGATAGGGAGTGCCCTTTAGATATCTCAAAATTCTCTTGACTGCAGTCAAGTGAGACTCTTTGGGCAGGCTTGATACCTGGCACAAACACATGTAGCATACATGATGTCTGGTCTACTAGCAGTTAAGTACAATAGGGAGCCAACTATCCCTCTATACAAGGTTTCATCCACAGGTTTCCCTGCATCATCCTTGCTAAGAGACATACTTGACCCCATAGGAGTCTTCATGGTGCTGGATGAATCCATACCATACTTCCTTATGAGTTCTAGGGTGAACTTGGACTGACAAATAGACAAACCACTTTCAGTCTGTTTAACTTGGAGACCCAAGAAAAACTTCAGCTCTCTCATACTACTCATTTCAAACTGACCTTGCATAAGTTTTGCAAACTTTTTGCAAAGGCTGCTTTCAGTAGACCCAAATATAATGTCATCTACATATATTTGGACAAGTATGACTTTGCCTCTAGATTCCCTAAGGAATAGAGTCTTATCTATTTTCCCCCTTGAGAACTTGTTCTCAATGAGGAAACTAGATAGGGTTTCATACCAAACTCTAGGAGCTTGCTTTAACCCATATAAAGCTTTCCTAAGTCTATAGACATAATGAGGTAGAGTTGGATCAACAAAACCTGAAGGCTGCTCCACATAGACTTCTTCTTTAAGATTACCATTTAAGAATGCTGACTTGACATCCATCTGGTAAACCTTGAATCCTTGATAGGTTGCATAGGCCAAGAACATCCTTATGGCCTCTAGTCTGGCTACTGGGGCAAAGGTTTGATCAAAATCAATACCTTCTTCTTGCCTATATCCTTTTGCAACCAGTCTTGCTTTATTCTTAATGATGACCCCTTGTTCATCTAACTTATTTCTGTAGATCCACTTAGTTCCTATAACATTGTGGTCTTTAGGTTTAGGAACCAGTTCCCAAACCTTGCACCTTTTGAACTGATTAAGTTCTTCTTGCATAGCTTCAGTCCACTGTGGATCTTGTATAGCTTCTTCAAATTTCTTAGGTTCTATTTGAGACAGAAAACTAGAATATACTGCAGCATTCTGATTTCTGCTCCTTGTCTTGGATCTCCAATAATCAGCTCTACTGGATGATCTCTTAGATGCCTGTTGGCTGGTGGCATCCTAACTTCAGGTTGAACTTCTTCAGCATCTGCATCATGCTATACTTCTTGTATTTCTTCAGCTATTGGCACATGTAGTTCTCCCCCTGGACAACTGCTATTGCCTTCTACTTGCCGTCTTGCAGTAGGCATCTCTTCTATAGTAAGCTTGTCCAATTTCTTTGTCAAACCTGTGGGGCTGCATACATTGCTAGACAACTCATTATTAATAAGTTTTGTCTCATCAAAAACTACATGCACTGATTCCTCAACAACTTGTGTAGTCAAGTTGTATACTCTATAAGCCTTACTATTATTGCTGTACCCAACAAATATTCCCTCTTGGGACTTGGCAGCAAACTTGTTAAGTAAGACTTCCCATTGTTAAGTATGAAGCATTTACAACCAAAGATCCTAAAATAGGATAGGTTTGGTTTCCTGCCTTTCACTACTTCATAGGGGGTCTTGTTTAGCCTTTTAGTGATGGTAGCCCTATTTATCACATGGCATGCAGTGTTAACTGCTTCAGCCCAGAAATATTCTGGCAGTGAAGTATCACTAAGTAGGGTTCTACCAGCCTCTATCAAGGTCCTATTCTTCCTTTCAGCAATGCCATTTTGCTGAGGTGTTCTAGGTGAAGAGAATTCTTGAAATATCCCAAAGTCTTCACATAGTTTTGTCATGCTTTCAGATTGAAACTCAGTACCATGGTCACTTCTAATTTTGACCACAGTACTATTTAGTTCATTCTGAATTTGCTTGACAAAGCTGTAGAAGACACTAGGTGTTTCAGATTTCTGCCTTAAGAAGAACACCCAGGAAAACCTTGAGTAGTCATCAACTTCTACAAAGGTATAGACCTTCCTACCTAAGCTGTGAACTGGCATTGGACCAAATAGATCCATATGCAAGAGGTATAAACACCTCACAGCATCTTTGTTCTCTATGCTTCTAAAGGTGGATTTAGTCTGCTTGCCCTTTTGACAAGCTGAGCAAATACCATCTTTGACACACTTAACTTGAGGACCATTCCTCACTAACTCTTTGCTAAAGAGTTTGCTAATAGTCTTGTAGTTAAGATGAGCTAGCCTCTTGTGCCACTTGACACAATGAGAGACTGTCTCATCAGCTACAAGACAAACAGGAGAACCATTGTTCTCAATCATAATGTCTAGACAGTAGACATTCCTCTTTCTATATCCTGTCAAAATGATCTCTTGATCACTTGACCTCTTGATATGACAACCATTTTTAACAAATGAGATGTCATACCCTACATCACTTAACTGACTTATACTTATAAGGTTGTGTTTCAACCCTTTAACATAAGCCACTTGAGTAATGGTAACAAGGTTTGAAGAAATGTTACCAAACCCTTTGATGATTCCTTTTTCAGAACCACCAAAGGTCACTTTAGGACCATTTTTGATTGGAATATAGTCCTTCAGTAGTCCCCTTGTTCCAGTCATATGTCTGGAACATCCACTATCCAAGTACCATGTTGGGGTATGGCCACTTGGATTCACCTGCAAAACAAATTAATGAACCTTAGAACCCAAAGTAAACTTGGGTCCTTGGTGATTGTTTGTTTGCAACATGACACAACTACCTACTGGCTTTCCACCAGGTAACTTGCTACTCACCTTGGCACTGGAATTGTGCCAACAGTCCATTGCAAAATGGCCAATCTTGCTACAGCACCAGCATTCAAACTTGTTGTACCTTTGCTTAGGTACAACCTTTGCTGTCTTGACTACAGCAGGTTTGTTGAATGTTGGGGCTTTGCCCTTGGACTTAAACTTGGACTGCTCAGTCCCTGCAGGTCTAACAAAACCCAGTCCAGCCTTACCTTTGTGATGAGTAAAATCATCAATCAAAGGTAGAACTGATTTAGGCTTTGAAAACTTTGCAACCAGTTCTCTCTCTTTCTGAAGATTTGTCTCCAGTTTCTTAATTTGATCATTCTTAAATATGATAGTACCCATCTGAATCACTGTAATGTGTTTCAGCCTAGCTACCTCATTCAGTTTTTGATCAAATTGCTTCTCAAATTCTGTTGCAGCAGCCTTGAGATCAGCAATCTCCTTTGCCTGACTTTTGGCAAGAGACTTGCTTTTCTTATAAGCCTGTAACAGCACCTTATATTCATCTATAAGCTGATGAATATCATCCTCAGACTCAGAACCACTTCCATCATTTGATGAAGATGATTCTGATTCTGAACTAGAACAAGAAACTGAACTTAGAGTTGGACTTTGTACCTGACTAGGTCCTGGATGCTCCAGGATCTTGGCACTCTCTGTCAAAGCCATTAGTCCTTGGCAATGACTGTCTTCTTGTTCATAAATTGACTCCAAGATCTGTATGAAGTCTTCCTCTTCTTCTTCTACAAATAGTCCTATGTAGGCTTCAGCCTCAGACTCAGTTTCTGAAGAAGAGATGTCTGATAGAGTCTTCTCATTCTTGGCAACAAAAGACTTCTCTTTCTTCCTTTTGAAGTGAGTCTTTTTCCTGTTACTGGATTCTTTTCTTTTCTCAGGACAATCAGCAATGACATGACCCTGTCTATTGCAGCAGTAGCACACAATCTTTGATCATGTTGCCTTGCTTGTCTTTGTCTTTTTCCTGTCCTTCTTTGAAGGCTTTTTCTCCTGATTCAAGACTTCTTTTCCCTTGTAAGTAGATGGTCTGGACCTCCACTGTTTCTTCTTCAGGAATTTCTGAAAGTGTCTAGTGAAGGCACAAAGTCTTCATCACTTTCACTGCTTGTAGACTTTGTACTGACACACTCTTCTGACTCAGATTCAACTACCTCTGGAGGTGGAGTTGATGACTTAGTCCTGCATTTTCTGGGAACTTCTATCTTGAAAGCAATAGTCCTTTCCTTGTTCTCAGTCCTAGTAGATTTCTCTTCCTCTTTCCTCACTGTCAGCTGCATCTCATATGACAACAACTTGTCAAACAGTGTAGGAGGTGGAATTTCTCCCAACTTTGTCATTTCTCTTATGGCACAGATCTTGGTGTCCCAATCTTTGGTTAGGGACCTTAGGAATTTGTCATTTAGTTCATAGTTAGTGAACTCTCTTCCATATGACATGAGTTCATTAACTATTCTATAGAACTTCTTGTAGCATTCAGTGATGCTATATCCCTTTCCTTGCCTAAAGCTCTCATACTCTTGATTAAGCAAAGACTTCCTATCTTGCCTAACTTCTTCAGATCCTTCCATATACACTATAAGAGTGTCCCACATCTCTTTTGCTGTTTTACAGTGAATTAAGTTCTGGAAGGTGGCATCATCAATGGCACTAACTATTATGTTCTGTGCTCTCTTGTCCATGGTTGCTAGGACAATCTCATCCTTGGTCATCTCAGAGAAATCCTTTGGAGTCCTCTGATTTGCATCCAATACTGAAATCTTCATGGGCACATAGGGCCCTTCCTTAACTGTGATGCAGATTCTTGGGTCTGAGGTCTCCATAAATAGCCTTACTGAAAGATATGGTACCTAAACACCTAGAGGGGGGGGGGGTGAATAGGTGACCTAATCCTTTTTAACTTTTGTTTGGCAGCACAACAGCTATTTCACTGAATTCTACAGCTAACAGCAATTACAGCATATAAACAGTAATTTCACAGCACAGCACAGCACAGAAGACACACTAATTTATAGTGGTTCCCCAATCTTTGGGTACATCCACTTTCCCCCTTCGCCTATCTAGCAGTGTACTAGATTCGGCCAAACTTCTCCACTAACTCAGAACCCAACTAGGTTCCTACCTCAGGCCCAAAGCCTTACACTCAGCCAAAAGGCCTACACTCAGCCACCCAGGCCTACACTCGGCCAATTAAGGCCTACACTCAGAGTTCTTCAACTCCTACACTCAAGCAACCAAGCCCTACCCTCAGCCTTTATAATATAGGCTTACAATTCTCTCAGATCCAATGGATCCTACAAGTTAAAATAGAAAGTACAATAGCTAACTCTACAACTCAGAAAATAAGAGAGGAGTTGAGAGATTCTTGAAGAGTTCTTGGAAGAACTCAGTTAGATCCAAACTGACTTAGCTTCCTTCAAAGCTTCTTGATTAGAACTGAATTAGTCTGAATCTTCTGCAGTTGTTCCTTGACCTCTGCTTCTTGAAATCCAAATGACTCTGAATTCTTCTTCTCAGCCTTAGTTCCAAAGACTGAATACTTGGTTGGAGCTCTCTCTCTCCAACTTCTTAGATCTGCCGATGCACAGCAAGATCTTCTTGTGTTGATACTCAATATACCACTTTTACAAAGATCTGAACTCTCTCTATCAAAAACTTTTTCAACCACTTCTATATCACTTCATCAATCTTGGTCTGTAAACTATGGGTGCCTATTTATAGGCTTCCTTCATGGTACCGGCTGGTCCGGTTAATAACAGACTTCTGATATCTCTGACAGTTGATGTAGACCGGCTGGATCGGCAGCTGTCTTGTCAACCAGTCACTTCTTGAAATTCTCTAACTGTCAGATAGTGTCGAGACTTTCTGTTCTTAAGTGTCGACACTTATAGACCAAGTGTCGACACATGTTGTGTAAGTGTCGACACAAGTCTACAAGGTGTCGACACAATTCCTTGTATGTCTCGACACAGATTCTTCTGCATGTGTCGACACTGAAATTGAGTGTCGACACAAGTACTTGTACTTCATTCTTTAACTGTATCCTTCTAAGTGTCGACACATGTTCTTTGTGTCGACACATCTTTATGTGTTGAAACTGTCAAGTGTCGACACTACTTCTTGGTGTCGACACAAGTCTTCAATCTTGATTCTTCAGCTGAGTGTCGACACAT
Source organism: Platanthera guangdongensis (assembly GCA_039583875.1). Taxonomy (NCBI): domain Eukaryota; kingdom Viridiplantae; phylum Streptophyta; class Magnoliopsida; order Asparagales; family Orchidaceae; genus Platanthera; species Platanthera guangdongensis. Next base: position 144,361,599 of record CM077147.1, on the reverse strand, counting down.
TCCCTTAGTGTCGACACTTGTACTTAGAATATTTTGTAACTTTTCTGTTCTTTGCTAAGTGTCGACACAGCTCCTTGTGTCGACACTTTCTTCAAGTGTAGAGTCTTCAACTAAGTGTCGACACATTGTGCTGAGTGTCGACACTTTCTTCAACTACTGACTCTTCAGCATAGTGTCGACACATTGTGTTGAGTGTCGACACTTACTTCAAATACTGAGTCTTTAGCTAAGTGTCGACACATTATGCTGGGTGTCGACACTTTCTTTAAGTGTTGACTCTTCTGCATAGTGTCGACACATTGTGTTGAGTGTCGACACTTGTACTTAGATTCTGCAGACTTTTGCTGAGTGTCGACACAACTCCAAGTGTCGACACTTTCTGGTGTTGACTCAGCTCTTCTAGGTGTCGACACTTCTGCTAAGTGTCGACACAGCTTTTCTGCATTCTTCTACACTGAGTGTCGACACAACTCCAAGTGTCGACACTTCCTGACTGGTGTCGACTCTTCTTCCCAGGTGTCGACACAATGACTCCAAGTGTCGACACTGCTTGTCTGGGTGTCGACACAAGCTTTCTCAAGTGTCGACACTTTCCCTCTGGGTGTCGACACATGGACTTAGAAATTCTTAGCTTCAGTCCAGTAATACCTAACCTGCACAAGTAACTCAACACACATCAAATACATTATGATGTATATCATTGAGTTAGGTGAGGCTTCTTCAAATCAGGTACATTTGACCAATGTACCCAACAATCTCCCCCTATTTGGAGAAGTCATAACCCTTAGTCAATGATATACACCACTCATAATTAAAAAATTAGAGAATGATGTAAAGCAGGTATATATCAACAGGGTATACTTAAACATGTAATAAAGCACACATGTATACTCATACAGCATTACAGAACAAACAAGAATTAGACACATTCTACTAAACAATCATGAAATATATATTTATCAAAAATTGTTCATACATTGTTTGCAAAATATTTCAAAGATTTACAATAATGTTTAGATGTAACAGAGTACAACATTCTTCAGTCTAAGCTTAGTCTAATTCTGCTCTGGTTCTTTTATGACTATGCCTTTTCCAGCTTGCACTTTGGCCTTTACAGCAGCAGCAGCAGCAGGCTCAGCTTCAGCAGTCTTCTTCCCTTTGGAGTCCTTCTTTTTCTGTTCTTCAGCCTTGATTTTTTGCCTCTCAAAGTAATGATAGGGCTTAGGAAAGTACTTGCTAGGCTCCACAGCTGTAGGAGGTAGCTTTCCTAACTTAGCCTTCCTTCTATGCTGGACAATGGCTTCCTGCCTGATTTCATGCTTCCTCCACTCTGCTTCTGAGAACGATTTATTCCTCTCATGTGCATTGTCCTTGGCTGCTTTCCAGGCTGTGAGAATGATGTTCCTAGAAGTAGGGCTCCATTGTTCAAAATCTGGTTTTTGCTCAGCCAGTTCCCTGAACTTCTTCTTTGATAGCCTAGTCTCTTCTTCTTTGTCCAAAGCCTCTTGCATAGCTGCTGTAATAGGTTGAAGAACCTTTTCCAGAATAATATTAGGCTTACCAGCAGTTGGACTATACATTGTGCTTACATCAGCATGAACCATTTCAAAATCTGGAGGTGGATAGATCACCTGAGCTACTTCCTGTTGCTCACCTCCAAGATATGCACTTTGAATACCAGATTCAGCTACATTATCATCATCACACAGGGGAGGATAGCCCAGTGTAGCCCTGATGGAATTGGATATCCATTTTGCATGCTCAGAACTTGCCTTGACTAACACCCTCTCCCCCTTTATGACTTCTTGTTCAACATGGTCTCTTACATCATCCTTTGGAATCTTATCTGACTGTCCAAGTACCTGATTCCTTCCTTAAAATAAGGTCTAAGCTTGGTAAGCTGTTCAGAAATGACCTTCTGTGAATCTTTGATTGCAGTCTTGACAGCAGCAATTTCTGCTTGAAAGCTTTATCAAATTCAGCTGTGGCAGCAGCAGTGGATGTTGAAGGTTCATCAGACTTATTCTTGAGTTCAGTGACTATTGCATTGTGAGATGCAGTCAAATTATCATTCATCCTCAATTGATTCTCCAGCACATAGCCTTGCTTTAGTGCTATATCATCCACTTGAGTCTTTATTGTCTCTTGATGGGTTGCCAGATAGACCACTGCATTAGCACCCTTTGTAAAACAATCAGTCATCTCCTTTTTATTAAGGTTCATTTCAAACCTTATTGACTTGATGTCCTGTGCCAGATCCGATTGAAGTGCCTTGTGCCCTTCATCAACATAAGTTTCTATAGCTTTCCTTTGTTCATCCATCTTGATTTGCATTGCAAGCAGTAGAGCACTGTAATCAGTGGATGGAGCTTGTTGAACTAATGAGTGTTGAGCAACAGTTTGTAGAGCCTTCTTGTAGCTCTGGCTCCTTCTTTTGAAAACAAAGAATTGTTTCTTCTTAGCTTGCTCAGTTTCATCATCCTCAGACTCTGATGTACTTGCAATATTCACCCTATCCTTAGGGCTTTCAGGCCTTGCAGTCTGCACACCAGGTGCTTGCTTAGTTTCCAGCCTAATAGGCTCTTCCACAACTTCCATGTTCTCCCCCTCAATAGCAGCACTCTTCTCTTCATCAGCAGCAGTCTTGTCCATGTCAAAATCTTCTTGATCTAAATTCAGAAATAGATCTTCCATTGTATATTCTGGGGTGACTGTGCAGGAGATGTACTGGTTTCATCAAGTACTTTATCAGGAACTTATGGCACAACAGCAGATGTGTCCTGAAGAACAACATCTGGTTTTGTACTTGCTTGCTGAATGTGCTGATGGACATCAGACAAATCAGAATCCATTACAGAAAAATCTAATGTATTAAGGTCAGAAAGTACCTCTTGGATAATAAGTGTAGCCTGCTCACTCTCCAGTGTAGATGGTTCGTCTACACCTGGCAGCTCCCCCTGGCTTGGATCCCTAGGGATGGGGCTAGTGTGAGGCAGCTCCCCCTGAATCTCAGCCACATCTTGACCAGCTGGGGTCTTTTCTACTATCTCCTCCTCTTGCTCATCAGGTGTAAACAACACCTGTTCTTCACTCTCAGAACTGCTTGAGGACACTTGTGTCACAACAGCAGTTTTTCTTTTCTTCCTGGGAGGAGAATCTTTCTTAGTAACTTGTTTCTCAGGGGTGGTCAATTCCTTTGACAGCACCCTTTCCCACCTGGAGAAGATTCTCATGTCCATCCTTCTCATGTGGTTGATTTTAGCTCCAGCAGCAGGGCTCATTACCTCTGGAATTGATCCAGCTAGGTAGAGACTTAGTATCCTACCCAGATTGGGCTTCTTCAGACTTTCCTTCACTTTCTCAAATACAATCATAGACCAGTCTGTTTTGAGGTTGAAGATGATTCTGGTCATAATACTGAACATAGAGGCTGACACCCTGTCATGTCCTCCTGGTTTGCTTAGTAAAACTTTGCCTACAACTTCAGACAGGAATTTGCCTTGATTATTCATTCCCTTCCTGTTGAAAACTGATCCTATTTTCATCTTAGGATCAAGACCACACCAGACCAAAGCTTCCCTGGTCTTGGATGTAGAAATTTCTTCTTCTTCTTGAACTTTAGGTAGCTGAAGTACCTTTCTCAAGGACTTGGGTGAAACCTTGACCTTGGTGCCATGCACCCTTGACTTAATTCTGTAGCCTGAGTCATCTACAGATGCTCCAGTAAGGAATTCAATAACTTCCTTCTTCCAAATTTTGGTTGGTTCTGAAACCAAAAACTCCAATCCTGAATCGGTGACTAGGGTTACCACCGATTTTATTTCTTGATCTCCATCGTCGAATGCGCCTCGCACGAGCTCATAGCCTTCGTTAACATTCTCTTCCAGCTTGGGAGCCATTAGGGTTTGGAGAATTAGTCTTTAGAGAAGAGAAATGTCGACACAAGAGTTTTGGTCTCGAAACTTTTGAAAGCGTGTCGACAAACAAAGACAGAACCCTATTTATACCTTTCTTGTTTTAAGACGAACATGCGGGATGAATTTCTAAAGATGTGTCGACACTGTCAATAAGTGTCGACACTGACTTATAATGTCTCGACACATATGTGTCGACACAAGTTTAGTCAACAGGTTTTATGTGTCGACACTTGGTTAAGTGTCGACACCACACTACTCGACATGTAGTTGAGACTTTACTTAGAAAATTCTGAGTAAAACTTAAGTGTCGACACCTTATTGGATGTGTCGACACCTACTCGACATGTGTCGACACTAACATTCTGAAGTGTCGACACCAACTCGACATGTGTCGACACTAACATTCTGAAGTGTCGACACCAACTTCCTAGATGTGTCGACACCATTTTCCTGAAGTGTCGACACTTACTATTCTGTGTCGACATAGACTAGTCTATGTGTCGACACCTTTTTACTTAGCCAATTTTTAGTTCTGTAAACTTAGTCTAAGTTTATCATTCCTAGTTCAATTTTGAACCTATTGAACTTAGCTTCTTCTAAGGGCTTAGTGAACATATCAGCTATCTGATTATCAGTTCTAACATATTCAAGTGCAATATCATTTCTTTCTACATGCTCTCTAAGAAAGTGATATTTAATCTCAATATGTTTAGTTCTACTATGAGATACAGGATTGTTAGCTATTGAAATAGCACTAGTAGAATCACAGTAAAGTGGAGTTCTACTTACCTGAAATCCATAGTCTTCTAACTGATGTTGAATCCACAGAAGTTGAGCACAGCAACTTCCTGCAGCTACATATTCTGACTCAGCTGTGGAAATAGCCACACTGGTTTGCTTCTTACTGCTCCATGAAATGAGTCTTCCACCTAGGAATTGACAGGATCCAGTTGTGCTCTTTCTATCTTCTTTGCATCCTGCAGGCTGCTCCACATAGACTTCTTCTTTCAAGTTACCATTTAGGAATGCTGACTTCACATCCATTTGGTATACCTTGAATCCTTGATAGGTTGCATAGGCCAAGAACATCCTTATGGCTTCCAGTCTGGCTACTGGAGCAAAGGTTTGATCAAAATCAATACCTTCTTCTTGCCTATATCATTTTGCAACCAGTCTTGCTTTATTCTTAATGATGACTCCTTGTTCATCTAACTTATCTGTAGATCCACTTTGTTCCTATCACATTGTGATCTTTGGTTAGGAACCAGGTCCCAAAAACCTTGCACCTTTTGAACTGGTTAGCTCCTCCCTGCATTGCTTCATCCCACTTGATCTTGGTCTAGCTTCTTCAAATTTCTTGGTTCTATTTTGGACAGAAGCTTGAATATACTAAAGCATTCTGATTTCTGCTTCTTGTCTGAACACTTGTCTTGATCTCCAATTATCAGCTCTACTGGATTGCTCTCTTAGATGCCTGTTGCTGGAGGCATCCTTGCTTCTGGTTGTACTTCTACAGCATCTTCATCATGAGTTCCTTGTACTTCTTCAGCTCCTGGTACATGTAGTTCTCCCCCTGGACATAAGCCATCTTTTCTACTTGCTGTCTTGTAGCAGGTACATCTTCTATGGCTAGCTTGTCCATCTTCTTAGTAAGACCTGTGGGGCTGCATACATTGCTAGACAACTCATTGTTAATTAGTTGTGTCTCATCAAAAACTACATGCACAGACTCCTCTACAACTTGTGTAGTCAAGTTGTAGACTCTATAATCCTTACTATTTTTTGTACCCAACAAATACTCCTCTTGGGACTTGGCAGCAAACTTAGTTAGGTAAGACTTTCATTGTTAAGTATGAAGCATTTGCAACCAAAAATCCTGAAATAGGATAGATT